>CM077244.1:21763284-22363284 GCA_039654775.1 Spinibarbus caldwelli
GAACGATGCCTTTAAGTCCAGACAAGATCATAAGACTGAGACAGCCTTTAGTTGCTTTATGACATCAACGTTGATAATTTGGAAGTGTTTAGTATTTGCTTTTCTGAACTTATGTAATGTGTCCATGAATTATTTCAGTCATGCAGAGTATCTGTAAATATCAGATACAGTTTAATTCAAGAGAACCTGGACTTGGTTATTCATTAGTGGAAGATGTTTTTCTACTCATCTCTAACTGAGGTAAATCTCTAGGTTTTTAAACAACTCCATGTAGTTTGAGAGAATTACAGGCAGGGCCGTCGCTAGTGGGGTGAAAGGTGGTGACGATTATAGGGGCCCACTGCTGAGAGGGGGCCCCATCTCGGCAATCTCAACTGACTCAAGCAGCATAAAAAGAGACTCAGGACAGTTGACGGGCCACTGCTGCGCGTCGTCACTAAAGCTTATCATTTGCACGTGTTTTTAAGCCTTGCCAATTAATACAAATCGCAGTTTAAACATGCAAACAGAAAAAGATGTGAAAGAGCCCAATTCATCACCCGCACGCGGTGTTCTGTGCGCACAGGTCGCACGCAGAGAGACGCGTCTCAAAGTGCTTCAACACAGAATTTGCCTCTTCTTGCTCTTGTACCGACAAATACATACAAAATTATGTCAAAATACCCGTCTTGGAGAGTATCCTCGAAAAAAACTGTCGGTTACGTCTTAAGTGAAAGTGTTGGATGTGTATCATTATAACGGATGCATTGTCTCTTAAAGTAACCGCGCCTAATTTACTAGCTGCTGTCGGTTTCCAAGAAAATTAAAGAAAATCACTCACTGCTCTTGACTGAATTACTTTGTAGCTTTAACAAGAATTAATCCACAGTCAAACCAAAAATTATTCAGACACCAGATATAATTTTTGATATTTTTTTTTTACTAGTGGGTGCAGGACAGTTCATTTAGTGAAAATAAATAAACTGTGACATATTATAACAAAAAATTCTTCATACAGTGGACTACCAGTAAAATTGATTAAAAAATTGGGGACCAAAAATTATTCAGACACTTACTTTGACCTGACCATGTTTTGCTTAAGTGTTTTTTCTTTAATTGCTAATGTGACCTTTTTACACCACAGACTGAACAAAATTAAGCATTGCTTGGTAACTGGTTAACAAAGTATTGATAGTTGTGTAAATATTGTCATACTAACAGCTGTCTGAATTTTTGGTTGATTGTAATCCATTACATACATTTCTATCAAAGTTATCTGACATTATCACCATTATTACCATTTTCTAAACTATAGCGAATAAACTGTGATAATGTGAGAAATGTTGAAGGTGTCTGAATAAATTCTGGTTTGACTGTATATTTAATTTTTACAGTGAAGACTATACAGTGCTACCATTTGATTATATGGTTTCTGTACCTAGACACCTACAAACTTGAAAAAACACAATAGCACAAATAAATAAATAGAACGAACATAAAAATTAAACAATTTCAAACAGGGCCCACTGGTACAACCTGCACCAGGGCCCCGCAAACCCCAGCTACGGCCCTGATTACACGTTACAGAGGCATCGGTGATGAGGTCAAGACTGCAGGGCCAAATGCATTATGGGAAAAAGAGAATTTGTTTTTATAATTAATAATTTTTCAATTGATCCTCCCTTGAGTATATTGAAGAATTTATAGCCTTAGTGATTTTTAGCATCACTATTTATAGCCTTAGTGATTTTTAGCATCACTATTTATAGCCTTAGTGATTTTTAGCATCACTATTGACATCTTTCTGATTAAGCTTTTTCTTTGTTTATAGTCTATTTCTTTTTAAAAGCACAAAACAATTATCAATCCGTAGATTAAAATGTTTGTCTATTTTAAACGTCAGAGATTTACAGTGTTATGCATGTTTCTATAGTTTAAGTTTGCCACATATTTGACACGATTGTAGGTTAATTCTCAAAACTCCATGCATAATTATTCTGTAATTATTCACCATTTTGCACAATTTCTGGAGCAAATAAATAATTGATATTCAGGTTAAACAAAAGGAAGAATGTGGATTTTCATTCACCACAGACATACATTATATACAAAATATACAGTACATATAAACCAACATTATTTTTGTACTATTTATATGCTATATTTTGAATTAGTTTTTCTTTTTTAGATTTGCAGTTTTTATTTTATTGTTAGTTTTAGTTTAAGTAAATTTTGTTAGGTGCTGTTGTCATTTTAATAGTGTTATATATATATATATATACACACACACACACACATATATACATATACACATATACATGTGTATATATATGTATGTATATGTATATATATATATGTGTGTGTGTGTGTGTGTGTGTGTGTATATATATATTTCTATGTAGCTTTAATTTATTTTTATTTCAGTTGTAGTAATTTTAGTTTATCAGCTTAAACTTATTTTACTTCTTTGCGAGGCAAAGTTAGTAGTTTTAGTTAACAGTAACACTGATATAAACAAATTAGTATTTATAAAATTATTTATTTTATTTTATTTTTTATTTTTTTGCAAACACACCAAGTTCTGTGATTTAGTAAATGCTCAGAAGCTGTTGAGTAGTGTCACCCGTTGCGGTGTAGATGGGGTGTTAAAATACAGCCGCTGCTTATTAAACCAATTAGTACTGCAATTCAAATTGCTGTAGTGGAGACATTAAAAAGAAAGAAAATCCTTCACGAGCATGCACACACAAAAAAATAATTGAACACGACTGTGCTAACATCAGCCTCTCCCACATACTGTACACACACGACCACATGCTCACACACACCAGCAGTCGGTCCTTTCCCAGACACCAGGCCTCCACTTCTGTAATTCACTTGCTATGTTGCTGCTGGTTTGTTTCACAACACTGTCACATCCAATGAGATTCTCTCCCTGTCCTGGCTTCCTGCCACTCAGCGAGAACGGCACACAGTAGAGACCCTCTCGCTGTCGCTCAGACCGCACCCTCCCTTCCATCAACATTACTTATCAGTGTCTGGCCACCAGTCACACATACTGAGCTCTTTACTACAGGGTAATTCCACGGGCAAATCCACAGAGGATATAATGCAAGGATTAGAGCTGCAAGGCACTACAATCCGAAATATATAGCACACTTCCAATGCATTTCTATTCACCTGCCTGTACTCTTTCTCCCTCTCCCTTGTCTTTCACAGTTTCAATAATTACTCATCCTGCCCTGACAAAAACATACTGGTGAGTTCAGATTATAATATTTTGATATAATCCATGACACTGAATGATTACATTATTCATTAATTATTATAGTATTTTCATGGTTCTGAAAGATATCTCAAATAATATCATGTCATTAACATGGTATCATCTTGTCTAGTAAATTCAAATGATTGAAATATAACCAAGGTAGTGTCACTGTTCAAAATAACCATGGTACTGTAAATGTCTATAAAAAAACAGTATCAGCATGATACAGGCCCAAAAACCATGGTATTTATTCGGTACATCAAATAAACTATAGTAATACCATGATAAATTAATTGTGGTACAATGTAATACAACAAGGTTGTAGCATGGTAGTACCATGAAAAAAAAAATAATAATAATACCATGATACTTGTAAGAAAACTATCAATAACATTGTGCATGTCTTAAAACATTAATATTATGGTGCATGTAAAAAATACATGCATGTAAAAAACAAGTTAATATCATAATGTATATCTAAAAATAACAAGGTAATGCCACAGCACATTTATGTAACAAGGTAATACCATGGTACATGTAGAAAAGAAGAAGAACAAAAAAAGAGCAATAACATAGTGCATGTCTAAAAACAAGGTAATAAAATTACACATGTAAAAAGAAGTTAATATTATGATGCATATCTAAATAGCAAGGCAATACCATTGTGTAATTAAAATAATAATGTAATACCATTGTGCATGTTTAAAAAAACTACCATGTACACTTCTAAAAACAAGACAATACCATGGTATTGGTATAAAAAAAAATAATAGGCCTAATAATATTTTGCATGGCTAAAAACATGTTGTCTACAAACACTATAGTTTTAGTGTTTTATTTTAATATATTTTAATAGATTTATAGATTTTTAATATGGGCCATTTATGGGTTATCAGACATAACATGAAAACATTTAAAGAACAGATTTTTAATACTATAAATATGGCCAAAAAAAGGCATAGAAATATCATTAAAAAAAACCCCACCATAATACTTTTTTCTAAGCACAAGCTGTCCCTCCCACCCTCTTTCGCAGAACATAAAGGATGAACACAAGCATGTGCTTTATGTAAGTTGGAGATCCGTGAAAGCAGCACAAACAAAGCTGGAGTGCGAATGAAACACCCCAAGCCCAGCGATCCAGCCCCGACAGTCAATCGCGCGACACCCACGCCACACGTACGTGTGTGTACGTGTGTGTGTGTGTGTGTGTATGTGTGCGCACATGTGCGAGGTCAGCGGGGACCTGCCAATTCAATCCAAACCACCACGAGATTTCACCACTCTTGACAGCAAAACCTTTTAGCCTTCCCATGCTCCCCTACAAACGGTTTGTTAACATACAGCCTCGGAACGACCGGATAAAAGGTCACAAAACCTTTCAGAAAAACCTTTTTCTGTCACTTTCAATGAAGGCTCTTACATAACAGCGCCACGGTAGTTCTGAAACCGCAGGAAACTAACGCTGAACTGACCCGCACAGTAATCTCATTGGCGGTGGGACGTACAACACATGATACGACTGATTCTGCAGACAAAACCTGTTTTACAAAGCGGAGCTATTTTTCAAAGAGCTACCCAGTGACCTGAACATGCACGTCATGTGACCCACCTTGTGATTTTTATCAGCAAGGGTATTTGAGACCTGCATGCCTGGGGTGGAAATGCTTTTTCGTAGTCTGTTTGTTGTTAAGTTGATATTTATTTGTCGATATGGTCGCCATCCTTTAAATCTACACAAAAAGTGTGTGTGTGTGTGTACAGCAGACACGTCAGGGGCCCTCATTTCTCGTCTCTGCGGGTCTCTGTTTGCAATGACCCTGCTTATGTAATGAAGGATGCAGAGGCACACAAACACACACTTACACTAGAGAGCTTCTTGCTGCTGTTATTTAACACACACTGGGTCTGGATATCTGCTGAGATGTGAAGCCTTCTGGTGCCAGGCCAGCCTGAAAACTTTCCCATATCCCAGGAGGGGGAACGCAGACCCTCTGTGATCAACAACAGCCACTGCTGAAAACCCAGAGAGCTGCATTTATGTGTGTCTTTGGAAAGCAATGACATCCTGAAGAAAGAACAGAGATGTGTACTGTGGCATAATAATATTGGTGGTTGGTAGTAATTAATAATATTCCCATCCAAGGAATATTGAAAAATTGCATAAAAACATATTTGATAAAAGTTTATAAAACTGCCTCCAGCTTTTCTAGGAATTACATGCAACAAAATAATGCATGGTTGAAATCACAACATACCAAAAAAATATTTATTAATCACATACATGAATGAATGAATGAATGAATGAATTACACACTACCGTTCAAAGGTTTGGGGTCAGTATGATTTTTTAATGTTTTTGAAAGAGGTCTCTTATGCTGCATTTATTTGATCAAAAATTCAATAAAAACAAAAATTTTGTGAAATATTATTACAATTTAAAATAACAGACTTCTGTTTTAATACACTCTTAAAAATGAAGGTACTTAAAAGGTTCTTCACAGCAATGCCATAGAAGAACCATTTCTGGTTCCACAAAGAACCATTCAATCAAACAATTCTTTAAAGAACCACCTCTTTCTTACCTTTTTATAATCTGAAGAATCTTCTTTCGCCACAAAGAACCTTTTGTGAAACAGAAAGGTTCTTCAGATGTTTAAGGTTCTTTATGGAACCATTTATACAAAAAAGGTTCTTCTATTGCATCGTGAAGCACCTTTATTTTTAAGAGTGTATATATTCAAATGTAATTTAATCCTGTGATGCAAAGCTGTATTTTAAGCAGTCATTACTCCAGACTTCACTGTCATGTGATCCTTCAGAAATCATTCTAATATGCTGGTTTGCTGCTCAAGAAACAGTTATTATCACTGTCAAAAAACAGTTGTGCTGCTTAATATTTTTGTGGAAACTGACATTTTTGTTTGCAGATTCTTTAATAAAAAGTCATTTAAATAGAATATAGATTTAAAATTGAAAATGATTAACATCTTTACTCTCAACTTTGGTCAATTTAATGCATTCTTGCTAAATAAATGTACTAATTTCTTTCGAAAAAAAAAAACAAAACACTGACCCCCAAACATTTAATATTATTGAATGAATTGACCCTCAAACATTTTATATGTTGTTTCATGGCCCCTAAAACATATATTTATGATTAATTTGTTGAAAAATTTGTTCACTCACCATGGACTGATTTGGCAAAAAGTTAATTTTGGACCCTGTATGTAACTCAACTGAACAGTCGACCTCATGGTAAACAGATATAAGACTCCTGAGAGGTGCCAGGGATCAGGGCTGGAGAACCCCGGCTGGAGTTTCACCAATGACCCCACTAGTTTCCACACACCATATCAGTTGCAGCTCATAACGTTCAGTTTCCAGCCCACACAACACGTTTACAGATTCAAATACAAGAGCACAAGAGGCCCGAAATAGCTCTTCCCTGCGTACACTTACCCTCTATAAACCGCAGCATACACACCCATTTCACACACAACGTAACATAAAAGCGTGTAAAGGCATCTTACCCACACACGCACATAAAAACACAAGGTGACACACTCCCACACAAACATACATCTACTTGACAGTCCATTCTGAAGATGAAAGACTGAAAGTGGGGCAGATGAGGACAAGAAAAAAATGAAAATGACTGCAGTGGTAGAAATAAAAAGAACCCACCCCCCACTCTCACGCGCATAAATACACCAACACAGCTCCGCTTTATTATACCGTCCCATTCAAATCCGCATCACCTGGGGGAACAGCCCAGTCAGCCCTGCAGAACCACAGAGAAGCACTGGGATAATTGATAAGTAATTGAGGGAAAGATCTGGAGTCTTTTAATTAACTATAAGAGAAACGATGCACAATTTTAAGTAACGCAGCAGTGGTTACCGAAAAAGCCCTTAAGAGGAATTCCCAGATTAGACTGCAGTTCATGTCTTTTCAACTGACCCATTTAATGGAAAAACTTTTTATCAGAAACAGAAATACTATCATCTGACCCCTAGTGATTAGTTAACACGATTAAACTGCTGTGAGA
Organism: Spinibarbus caldwelli; assembly: GCA_039654775.1. Lineage (NCBI taxonomy): Eukaryota > Metazoa > Chordata > Actinopteri > Cypriniformes > Cyprinidae > Spinibarbus > Spinibarbus caldwelli. The sequence continues at coordinate 21,770,583 of CM077244.1, forward strand.
AAACAGGAATAAACCGAGCGAGAGTGGAGAGCTGTCATGTCTTGAAACACAGCAATTAGTTAACTCTTATACAAAACAAATTATCTTCTTTTTTAAGTTTGTGTGTGATAACAGGTGTTCAGAATTTATTTTAATTACTGTTTTTTAGCTTTTTAAAACAATATCATAAATTAGAAAATTAAATAAAATGGCATGTATTCTGAATAATGATGATGTATTTCAGCTTTGACAACAATAAAAAATATTAAAACAAAATAAAAAAACATGGAAAGTATTAATAATAATAATAATAATAATAATAATATACAACAATACAATTATATTTCGATTTATATATTTTTTTTTTTCATTACATTACTTTTATGCAAAGTTGCTTTGCCATCTAAACTACAATGAATATGAATTATTCTATTATTTTGGCTTTGATACAATATTAACACAATTATTAGAAAACAAAAATGTAAAAACTACATGAATTATGAATAATAATAATAATAATAATAATAATAATAATAATAATAATAATAATAATTGCTTTATTATTTATAACATTACATTTATGCAAAGTTGCTTTGCTTCAATCAAAAGATAATTTGCATTATTATAATTATTATTATTATTACTACTACTACTATTATTAATTTTGTTGTATATTTTATTATATTTACGCAAAGTTGTTTATCAAAACAGTTACATTTAAATTGCTCATATGAGACTGAATGGTTATGAAAAGTAAACAGGAACAATTATGAAAATAAGTATGTTTCTTTTTGTCATTTCTACTTTAATGGAAAGTGGGGTGATTGTCTTGATGCTATTCTATAGATATCTATAGATAACAGTATAACTACCGTATAACTTTAGGTAGCTATCCTCAATAACTAGCAAGAATCTTTAGTTGCCCAATTCACAATTTAAAGGGTCTGTAACTTGGCACATGAATGATTTTTTTTTACCACACCAAACAAGAACAAAATCCTCTTTCCAAAAAATGAATACAGAATGCTTACTGAAAGGTCTGAATTATCCTCTGAGATTTGGGAAATTGGAGTAACTATGGGAAGTTGGTGTAACAATGTGTAATTCCTTTACAATGTATTACAAAATCTGCCCTCAAGCTTAAGAGATTAAACATCACCACCGACAACAACAACAACAAGTCCAACGCTTTCTAAGCTAGAACAGGCAGGATTGAGAAATATTACTATTGATGGAACGATCATGCGCTATACTTGGCAAACAGACTGTGAGAATTCAATGAAACCTGCTAATCTAGCAACTTCTGAGCAGATAGAGCGAGGACTACGGCACATCATCTGCCACAGTTTTTCATAGAGAAAACTATTTGGAAACAGTTACGTTCCCTTGTCTTTGGACTTGAAAGTTTGAAGGCTCAGCGGCGAATGGGAAAGAATGCCTTTGTGTTCAAAGTAGACTATCCTTGAAATTGCAAGTCTACCGTATAATGTTTCTCTAAGGGTGGGTTCCTGTCAAGTACTGCCTCCTCTGTGAAGTTGCTCAAAGCCCAAAAAATACAGTGCTATTCTGTGTTCCACAGCACACCCCATATTTTACCCATGCACTGCTGGCGGCTGAGAGGAAATGCCAGAGCTCAGCTTGTGCTTCAACGTTGAGGTAACTAGTATGAATAGGTTGCTGAGAACGCAGGCCACATGAATCAAATAATTTCCCAACAGGAAAAAGAAGAAGCCCTCAGCCCCTTTCTGGTATGCCTTTCCGGATGTAATCTCCAGAACAACACAAGCACGCTCAGCTAGAGGACCGTCCTCCCGATAATGACCCCAGCCACAGCGTAGTCTCCAGTCAAATCAAGTTCACGGACACGCAAGGTTACAACTCTTCAGGCAGTGTCAACTAGAAATCCTCTGACAGCTGGTTATGCATCACATACTGACATTTACTAGAATCACAATCGCACTGAATGTGGGTAGGTGTCAGACTGGCTTGGTTTAGAAACATGTATCGTGACATGCATGGTTGGTGCTACATACCAGTCATACCAGAACATCTTCATGCATTTATGTAGTGTTTATGCTAAAGGTCGTACTGAAAGCTTGGTACGGCCTTGTAATGTTACAATAGCCTAACTAGGTAGATCCAGGGTGAGCTTGATTTTACCAAGTAGGACAAGCTCTCGGTTCAACATCATTTGTTGGTCCTGGACTATATAAACATATGCATCTCTTACCCCAAACCAAACCCTTAACATTATCTACCCCTAAAATCAATGCTGACAAAAATGTGGTGGATGACCCAAGCCCACAATAACCATTTAATCTGATTGGTTGGAATCTGGAATGCTATTCCAGTACCAGCAGATTCACAAACACGTCCTACTTGGCGAAATCATGGTCAGTGTGGATCCAGACCCAGTGTGGAAATTTCTGGGTGTGATTTACTGACAACGCGCAAATTAAAGAACACAGACGCAACATCTCAGTTACATATCGACTGACGCAATATACCAAGTGCAGCGCAAATTAGCATAGTCACAAATAAGCAGAGCTGATGCTCATTAGGTGTGGGTGATCCACTTACAACACAGGCGCAAAATAGTTTTAAGACATGCTTTTTTTGGGCATTAAATGGCGCAAATACCAGTAATTTTGACGTGTGCAAACATTAGTAAATCACGTTGCGTGATTCATTTTAATACTCTCCAGCCATAAATTTTGAGTCTGAAAGGGAAACACCTACAAATATTCAATAAGGTCAGATGCAAAAATAACCGTGTCCACGCCTTTTCAGCGCTAATTATTCACTGTGCGTCTTTAGTAAATCCTTACAGTACTATTTTAGCGCCAAAAGATTGTTTGCACTGGCACAAGCTGTTAGGTAAATCTGGCCCTTAAACTTCAAATTTTAAATTTAAAGGAAAAGTTCACCCAAAATTGAAAATTCTGTTCTCATTTACTCACTCTATTGTTTCAAACCCATATGACTACCATTAATCTTCGAAACACAAATTAAGGTATTTTTCAATTTTGCCATCCGGTGAAATTTCAAGCATACAAAACTTTCAAGCATCAAAAAGTCAGTACATGCTTAACGCACAAGAATAAACCATATTCTGGCATGTCAAGGAAGCATAACTATGAGCTTCTGTTTACCATATTTGATGTACTCTATGTATTTACATCAATCAATGTTTAGATGTGAACAAAAGCTTAAATTAAATCCGTTCATCATAAAGCAATCATGTCACGTCTGAAAACAAGAAATTTTGCCTTGGCAACTAGCTGAAATAAAAAAAATTAAAATGAAATTTATATTTCATTTTATTTAATAACCCTCTTTTATAATAACTCTGGTTCTTTGCAGGCTTTCTATAGATATATGCTACAGCATATTGACGTGCCCCACTCACCACTGAAAGAGAGAGCTTTATGAAGTTAACTAGGAAATGTTTTCTGTTAGTAGATAGTGTTTTCTCATGAGACGGTTGCATTCAGACTGCTAAAGAAGAGAGTTCCCCCTGTTCCCCTCCCTCGTGCCTGCTCGCCTTCTCATTTCCAACTGCGAAGGGTAAATAAATAGCAATTCCGGACGTGACATGAAATGTTTAACAGAGCCAAGGCTGTAGTATCTATTTTGCATATCCCACCTCTTTCTCTGGAAAACAGCACTTCAGACGCAAACCAAAAGCCCTCAATCGTTCTTTGTAGCCGATATGATGCCTTTAGTCTCACGTATAGGAAAGTTCTCTTTTCAGTCCTGGGTAAAGCACATTGACTATTTACTACGCTCAATATGGATTTCCATGATGCCCTTAAAACAGAGTGCATCAATGGAACATGCATGCCGGGACAAGCAGACTTCTTTGAATCTGCAATAAGAAACAAGTGTTGATCTGCAGATGTCACAGACAGCTGACATTTCAGGAACAAGACTCATTAGACAGCCGCACATCCTCATGCCGTGTACTACAGCAACCCCCTTCTCTGTATGATTTTCGAGATGGCGGTTTCGGTTGGGTAACCATTGCGAGAAGAGAACAGTAAACAAATAGATATTTGGATTTCATATGCAGTAGCTTATGGTAAATATTCTCAGTCACTGCTGACACCTGGGATACCGCTTTACACGGTGGCCTTCAGATTAACCTCATTCATCTGTATCTGGCCTCATCAGTCCACTGCCTGCTGCTCATTCAACCTGCAAACCTCCTCGTCCCAAAGCTGCTTCACCACACTGACAGCTGTTGACTGTGCAAGAGGCAAGAACCTTCAAAATTATCATTGACAGGCTTTTTAGCTAAGATAAAAAATGTGAGCCACTAGATTTGTACATTTTGCATGTGCAAAAGTTGCAGCCACAATGCTGTTCACACCAAGAACGATAACTATAAAGATAACTATAAAGATAAAGATATTAGCGTCCACACCAGTGGACGATATCGTCCGTTTATTCAAAGCACACATGCGTCTGCAATTTTAAATTCTCGAGCTTGTTATTGCAGGATTGATTCTGATCGGGTGTCAATGTTTGTATCGTTCATTAGCTGGAACAAAATCGTTCTTAAAGTGATTCCAATGATATTGTTTCTCTGTTCCTTTATCGATATAGCTGTGGTGTGGACTGCCATTCTTTAATATTGAGAATGATTTTTAGAACTATATCTTTATCGTTATCTTTATAGTTATCGTCCTTGGTGTGAACGGGCCTTAATTCAGATTGCTAGCTGGTTGGTTGCTTACTGTCAAAAGAGCCCACCCTCAAGTTCCTGATATGATATTTTGTGTCCCTCCTTGAAGTGATTATTTTATGGATGTACAACATATTAGATGATATTAGAGATGTTTTCATTTTTTATATGTATATTGGATATTTATTGGCCATTACTGCATTTCAAATTGTTCATGTTTCTTTCCACTACTTTAAACTGAACTTACTTTTTAGTCATCTAATGCTTAGTTGATCTGTGAGAAAGTACCAATACTTTAATTTCAGTCTAACCCTATTTTTTTTTTACCTGTTTTATTATCTGCTAGGAAAAAAAAAGTCAGATTGCTTAGAAAATGAACCCACTGTTCATCAATAAAGAATGATTTGAGATAGGCCTACTACGTATGTGGCATGAATATGTTACAAGTGAATTTAATACTTTTATTCAGGTTCCTAACCTTAAAGGCTGCATGATTCTGAAGCTGAAACTGACTTTACTTCAGTATTATGTGACGTTTTTCAAACTGAAATGGAATATTAAATAGAGGACAGGTTTTTATTTTAGCGGATCCTCTCCATCTCTCTTGCTTGCAGCAAACTAACAGTTTAAGGGAAGAGGTTAAGGAAACTTTGCCCAAGCCGTCAAACTGATGTCATCAGCGAAGGAATGCCATTTCACAGCAGAAGCAAATTTTCAGACTTTGATTAAAGATTACCAAGACAAACACTTGTTTTCAGAGGATTAACTTGCACGGATTAACTGTTCACCTCAAGACTAGCAATGTGCGCTAACAAACTCAATAGTGTAAATTTTGATTTAAGCATGGACAAAAGTAAGAGCGCCTACTAATAAAAAACACCACTAATCAAAACATTAGCTAATGAAAAACAGACAGATTATACTTTTATGATACAACTAACAGCCATTAAATAAGACTCATGAGATCTGTGATCTTCTCCAAATGATTTGAGTGCTGTATGATGCTAATGAACACACTCAATTGTTCTCAATGTGCCCACGTTGAGAATTTATGTTTTAAGTACCTCTGGTTGACTCAGACGCACATTGTTGGAGGGATTGATGGAAAAAGACAAAGAAAAAAAATGGAGCGGTAGAGATGTGAGAAGGAGGAATGCTTGTCTGGCTGCCTCTTCTGAGAGTCTCTCTGGAAAGATTTTACGGGATAACTCCATGAGAGGAGGGGAGCGCCTCTCCCTCCAAACACTGGCACGTCTCCACCGCTCCAATGACATCACTTAAGAGGGGAAATGGGATGGAACTGGGACGGCCGTTCGCTTGTTTTATCTCAGAACGCAGTATTTCGCTTTGCGTCAGCCTGGTTTTTCTCTGGTGCATCTCTCCTTTGTCAAAACCACACTTTGTCTATTCAAGGCCAGCGTTAACTTCAGGAAATTCCTTCAACGTACTGTAACTACACTAAGTACAGCTTGTAGTAAAGTCCCTGCACCCTGCCCAAAAGCCTTGCGTTCTTTACACCAAATTCACCAAGGTGAGCAGTTGCTAGGGACTTCACATCACCTGAATAATACAGTGTGCATAATAAGGAAAGACTATATCATGCCAAACATAACAGTGGTAAGGGTGGATTTCGGTATTCCACAGATTGTTTGTATCCATGCAGTTTTCCTGTTATTGAATTCCTCTCTCGGTGCATATCCTCCTTTGTGCTGGAAGAATTCAATTCTTGATACCCGCTGTGAGACCCATGATGCTTGGCAGGTCCCACTACATCCCTCTCACCTGGCAAGGTGGAGACATCTTCCGGTATTCCCACCTCAGTGGGCCGGATTCATGTAATATTCATAAGAATGCAGTTCTTCTTAACTGCTATTTTCTAACTTCACAATTAACTTAAGAATATTCTTTAGAACAATCTCAAGAAAAAAAATAAATAAATTCTTAAGACAAAAGAATTTGAATTGCTGAAAAGAATGTGCTTAAAATCATTGCAAATAACCTTTTAAAGTTTTGATAACTCCAACTTGACATGAATTGCCGAAGGTAAGATGTTTCATGATTTTTTAGGTTGTTTCAGCATGCACACACAAATACAGGATGCATTCACTGTAGAGAGAGAGCACAAGAAAACGGATGACAAATAAATGCAACAGTGTTCTGTCTTGAGAAAGCTTTTTAAATATAACTGTTTAAAAACAAAAACGCATAAAAATGTAATTTCTCAAGAAAATATTTGCATTTTAGGTGCATTTTAGTTCCTAGAATTGCACTGTAAGGAGCACTCTTACAAACTTCTTATGGCACCGTCATATTAGCGAAACTAAGGTCCATTGTCAATAGTATAGTGATGCATGTACTCAGAGGTCACTTCCAACCACACAGCTTTATATCAGTAAACACAGCGAATTCGAGTTTTTCACATTTAACAAACTTGGACCCAATTTGAAATCCATGCTGGGAAAATTTTCACCTCATGTGTCCCTTGCACAAAATTCGCAATCATATGGATTCCTATTGAGATTACTCTATTTTACCTGTGGTTTTTTCGCACATCTTTGGAGTTTAACTTAAGAAATTTATTAACTTCTTTAAGAAGAATCCAGCCCCTGAAATGTATTCCCCGTGAAATCTCTACCTCAATTCCTTCTCTTTCCCTTCTGACAATCAAGCTTGTCACTCCAAGGAACTTTAATCTGCAATCCCTCCCTGTACTGCATGAAATGTGAGGGCGGACAGAAGTATGTGCTGCGGTTAAAGAACACTTGGTGGTCCTATTTATCTGAGTAGTTGCATCAGAAAGGATGGCATCTTTGCTCCACGAGAATTGTCTTCATTTGTGTGTTCTCTGCCTCAGGGCTTATAACAAGCTGGTCAAATGGTTCCAGCTGCCCTTTGTTTATGAACTATATGCAAAACAGTTCAAAACAAGCTAAATTTATTGCAGTTTCAAAATGTAATACATATCAGATGGAAAAGAACAGAGAGACAGAGATGAGGTATTCAGCCACATAATGCTCTATTATTTAGTCATTTTCATACTAAAAGAATTACTAGTGACATGAAACATGAGACTGACAGTAAGGAGCCTAAAAATAGGTGGGTAATTTTTCCCTACCAAGTTCCTCATTACAAATAAGGCAATTCTAGTGCCAAACTACATAGTGAATGCCATTAAATATAAATGAAGGCCAACTGTGGGGATAAAAAGGTTGAAACACATGAATGTACACTAACATTGCACAGAGGTCTAGCTTTGTGAGGCACCTCAATAACTGACTTATGCATAATTCTTTTGCTATATATGTTGAGAATAAGGCTTTTAGACTGTCGATTTTCTGAGGGTTGTTATATTAAGAACCATCAACCTCCTGCACAATCATGAACTGCAAAACAGAAAACTGAAAGGAATATTTCTTCAATAAATGAAAATCGTCATCATTTGTTAGCCTTTGTGTTGTCCCAACCCTTTATAATGTTTATAAAACATAAAATGATATGTTTAGCAGAATGATAAAGCTCCCTTTTTCCATTCATTGAAAACGAATGGTAACAAACAATGGCGGTCAAGAAAGATTTTTGGTCAATAAGGACGTAAATTTCAATTTATTCACCACAGTAAGCTTCAGAAGAATTGCAAAATACTGGAAGAGTCTTTATTAATGCATTTATAGTGCCTTTTTCGTATTTTTAACAGCTCCTGGTCTCCATTCAATTTCATTGTATGGAAAAGAGCAGCATGAATATTCTCCTAAATGTCTCCTTTTCTATACAAGTCTGGATTGACATAAAGATGAATAAATGATAGCCAAATTTTCATTTCTGGTGAACTATTCCTTTAAGGAGGCTCCAAAAACAGATGCTATTTAAGGCTTTCAGAAACAGGCCTTTTCCACGATGAGCTTTAAGAGGATTTTCATCGTGTTCTAAACCAGCTGCACATGAGCGTGAAGCTTTGCTGTTCTTTGTTGCTTTCATGGTGAAAGAGTGGCATCAATAGTGGCTCTACTGTCTGGATATGCCCAGAGGGAGCAGCAAGCATACAGATACCCACGCCAGAGGAGGACAGCAGCCTATAGAGGGGTCATCGATCCCCACACTGACACAGAGCCGCTACACTATTCACACTCTGCCATTCAGAACTTCAGCCATAGATTCCTTCTATATCTGAGCCTATCTTCACCACAAAGCCTCAGATCAGCTGACTGACAAGCACAGATTCTGCTTTCATGGACACCTGGTAAGCTGCTACTTCCAAGGTAGACAGACATTATCGCAATGTGTTACAGAATCTAAGTAGGAAACAAAATACGGAAAATCAAACAAATAAACAGGGGACAACCTGATAAGCTTGTACAAGTGGTTAAGCATAATTAAATATTCCTGCATTGCTTTCACACAGTCTTTGACTTATGTATGCATGGTATATGAAAAATAATAGATTAATTTGCATAAAGCACCCACAATCTGAGTCATAAGCTTTATATTTGTTGACCAAACACATTAATATTACTGATATACAGCACTGGAATGAGTAAAATCATTCATTTCCATCTAAGGCTGCATGATATATCAAAACATATCGATACATTGATCAATATCGCAATATAGCTTTAAGTTTTGAGTTGGATCTTTTTACGAGTATACACCCAAATTTTTCACATTTTCCCAAATTGATCACCCAAAAAACGTCTTCAGAGTGAAAAGTAATAGTTTTATTTTTTATGCAGATACACTTCATAAAAAAAAATTAAAAAACAGCCCAATAAATCTGAAAGATCAATTCTTTCCAAGTCATCTGGCCAAAAAATAAAAATATCGTGCAGCCCTATTTCAATACTGCAATAACCAGACCAGGTATCATTGAGAATTTCCCCACTCTTAAATTGACTTCGCATGGCCATTCATGTGTTTTTTAAGTTTAACTCAAAATCACGATATTTCCGACTCGAAGGCCACATAAGGCCATTAAACACGATTTTAAAAGGTTTCAAAATGACTCCCGGCTGTCCAGAAACCACATGCGCGTACAGTATGTTACTCTCCAAGCTGTAGAGCCTGGATATGTCATGAATTCTGGAGGCTTGAATGTGATTTATTCATGTAAGTGCTTTATTTTTAACTATGCTTCTAGATGGATGAAGAGATTTACTGATGATCCTGAAGCGCCACACTTTGACAAGAAGAATAAAAAAAATCAGCACATTCACTGAACAATGAACAGTTTCAAGCACATTCACGTTCATCGCATTGTTCAGCTGAAAAATAAAAAGCTTCAATTCAGGCTATACATAAAGCCGTCACGGGGAGTCTACAGGAAGACGAGCAACCTACACGCAGACATCCACTCATTGGAGAAAGGAATGTTTTTCATCTCAATATCAAAAAAAGCTCTTGAGCGCTGGAGTACAAAAGCAGGTTGGGGATGTGTACTGTGCCCATGGAGGGAGAGCAAATGAATAGAGCTAAGAGATGAAAGAAAAGGGCTATAAAGGTCTGGAAACAGCATTGCTCAATCGATCTCGTTCCCTTCCATTCTTTGCCTCCTTTCTCCTCACCACATACTCTCTCCCTACTGTGAGACTTTGACACTGTGAAAGAAAGTTGAACTTCTGTAGACTCCCTTTACACTGGTCCTCGCATCCGATCACAAGTGGACAGAGAAAAATACAGGTGTAAATCGGATCCCTCACATCACATTCAGAGGTAGTCGAAAACACACGACTAAATTGTATTTGTAGTGTAAATGCTAATCTGTTCTGAGGCGTCATGGAAAACAGTGATGGACCGCCTACTCACCTGTCAATCAACCAGTGCAATAAAACAAGGATTTTGAATTAAATTCACCCTATCTATTTTCTTATTGTTAACAATTCATCCATGCATGTTACATTTTTTTTATCTCGTAATTTTTAATCAAAAATGTCATAACTGGATCATATAATATCAATAGTGTAAACAAGAGCAAATGTGAGATAAGTATTTATTTACTGAAGCAACAATGGCATTTTATCCTGCTTTTCCAAGTCTTTGTGCTCTTTTATCATGACTTTTGTTTGACTCATACCTGTCTGCTCCTCCGACCGCAATTGGAATGCAGTATACCAGGTGAGCTACTGAGCAAGTTTACTATGTCAGAAAAGCAATACAGTACATATAGAGTAGATTATATGATGCAAATTTCAAAATGCATTAGTTCACAATTCATGCACTATGGAAAAAGCCTTTTGAGTTCAGAACCATGCAAGAATAAGTCTTTATTAATCAATAATCTGCCTCTGTAATAAAAATTTGTGTGAAAAGGAATAAAAGTGTTTTATTGCTGCTAGTGTTCATTTCAGTTCGAAAGTGGCAACTGCAGTGAATTGTATAGGTACGTTTTTGAAGTTTAGCAAAAATGTAGGTAGAGGAATGAAATACAAAGACTTAAAGTAAACCACTGAACTCCTTTTTGGAGATTTTAAATTTTGGACCCTGTATAAATAAAAACAGCTCAAACATTATTCAGATATCTTCTTTTGTGTTATGTAGAACAAAGAAAGTCATATAAGGTGAGTAAACGATGACAGAATTTTCCTTTTTGGGTGTGAACTATCCCTAAGATAATGAAAAGCATTCTGCTCAAAACATCACGTGTGGCCAGATTAAAATTTCAAAAGTATATATGGAACATGCAAGACGTATAAACAGCAACAGATGGCCACTTGCGATCAAATGACCCGAGACAGATTTCAATACCAGGTGCAAACACATCCACAGACTCTGTAAAGTATTAGATTCAAGGTGCAATCACAAAAAAGCAGCTATAGCCAACAAACTTAGAGCTCAAAGACAGAATTGGCATAATATTAATTTGCCTTTTAGGCTGCAGATCAATGTGGATCTTGAGTTCATGCATGCATACCTGTGAGGGAGTGTACTTTAAGAGCTTGCCTGGATAGGCCTAACTTGACACTCATTTTCCAGCAAAGGGTGAAACCAGGTTGACTTAAGCTCCACCCCTCCAATGTGTAAACAAATTTCTGGTCCAGCTGCCTCTACTCACCCATTGGCTGATACTGTCCTTGTCAATCACAGCGGCATTATGTAAGCACTGTCTGCAAGTGGAGGTGTGTACCTCCATATTTCACTGGCACTCGAGAGTGTCAAGTTAGCCTTGCCTGCATCTGTCACAAGCTCAGTTGGGTTCAGCAAACTCAACTCCATTGACATTGTGGTAGTTTGAACAGCGCAGATACTAAGGGGAAACAAGAACGAGCACTTCACAAGTGGCAGGTGTATGTGTAAAACCGAACAAATGAGCAGACGCACTAGAGCACTTGTGATTAGGCCATACTCGGTGTCTTAATTACTACTCATTAACATTTAAAAGTAAGTGGTACTGGGGCCATCAAACAGAGATTTGCTTACCGAGTTATAGCACTGAGCAATTCACCGCCACATAAATCCCTCTGAAAAAAGCATTCACTGCATAATCAGAGCAGACAGCTTAGTCCCAGGTTGCAAAGGGCAGCCCATACTGTTTGAAATGTATTACAACCGCACAAAAAAGGGGAAACACTAATCCACACGCTCTCCGAAACAATAGGATTTTCATTAAAAGCGCTAGGATTTCTTAATCATCCAAGAGCCTTGGAAATGTACACTAATAATAAGCATGAAAACCGAGCATGCGGAGGCAATACTCGGCAGAACATGGTGAAACTGTAGCACGGTGACCCTGCAAATAATCCTCCTTTATTTATTTGAACATGCTGGTCTTTCAACATTCAACACAAGAATGTCTCACGCAGTAAATTTAATTTCTCACTATGTCTGTCTTCTTTCTTTGCCCCTTTATGGCTTGCAAAGTTTATAAGTAAATTAAATCTCCTCAGAAAACTGAATTAAGGGTGATATTTTCTGTTCAAACAGCCATTTGGGAGTAACAATGTTTTCACATGGAATTTTTTTTACTTCACATTTGCTGCAAAAGTCCTATGAGCTGTAAAACTGCACATAATGCACTACATTTAAAAAAAATGAAAGTCTGCATAGAATAATATAAATTAGAATATGCTGCACCTGTCATAAACCTGTGCACAATGAAGTCTATTTAAAAGCAAAAGCTATACGTTGCATGGTATATTATAGTACACTAGTATTGTATAGTACAGTATGTGCATTAACCATTATAAACGTGCACACAATTAAATTAAATAAAATGAAATTAATAAATTAAAAATGAAAGTTATACATTGCAGTATAGTGTAGAATACTTAGTACAGTATATTATAGTATACTCTAGTAAAGTATAATATATGCTGCAGCTGTACTGTCATATGTACAATAAAGTATAGTGGCATATTATATAGTATAGTATATGCAACTGCCCCATAAATTTGTTCACAATCAGCTCAGATCAAAAGTCAGTAGTATACTGCATTAGAGTATACTATAGTATACATTACAGTATAAAGTGTAAAATATGCCGTAACTGTTATATGACACGTGCAATAAATCTTTGCACATGTAAAATGGTTAAGGCTATATACATTGCACAATATAGTTTGGTACAGTACAGTACATTACTGTTGTAAACTGTGCACAACCTCAAGTCTATATGCTGCTTAGTGTATTAATGTACAGATCACGTACAGTATAGTATTTGATATAATGTTATTCTAACGAAAGACCTACTTAATGCTGTTTTAACCAACTGTTTACGTAATCAACGCTAAATTGCACGGTTTATTTAGTAAAGCAACAAAACCTGGCACTGCATGTCGGTCACAATGCATGAAGCCCCATCTGCCCTGCAAACACATGAAATATACACAGCAACAGCTCATTATATAACCAGCCGGGATGAACCGAGTGACATCACGACGGGATACACTCAATGGCTACGTCTCAACACCTAGTAAGGCTGCCTAACTAGACAGCATTACTTGAGTCCGTTCGGAACGCGCCGAACAAATCACACCGCGTTTTAGAAACCATGCGCTATGGTGCGCTCGCCAGGTTTTGGCACACAACCGATGTCTATTAAAACACAGTGACAGTAAAGCGGAGACAAAAGTGTTGTAGCCTACTTATACGTGCTATTCTCAATTAAACATACACGGGCGATAAATGCACTTGCATAACCCGCGTCGCCGTGGATTAAACGGGTTGAAGTCGCAACTCTAGTACAGACTAACACTTCCGCGATTGTGTTTTCACATCAGAAGGCTTCCAGCCACAGTGTTGACTCAGCAGAAGTGCGCACAGCTAGGACGAGTGACAGTTTGTTTAAAAAAGTACAGCTGACTGATCAATAACCCGGTGATAAATTGATGTTTATAAGTCTATCCGGAGCGATGGAAGGAGGCGGGGTGGCGCAGTTACTCAGCCCCGGCGAGAGCGCTCCCTGCTCGGGCTTACAGCTCGCAAGTAACCGCCCCGCTTCCCGTGCGCTACTTCAAAGTAGTTATATAATTTTTAATCGAGATGACAAACAGCACATCTTGAACATCTCGCCCGGTCGACCGCAGACAGGTTGACATAACAATTAGTGCAACTGTCACAGTAAATATTTACAAAGCTTTTTAAATAAACGTCACACTCTGTTCCTCCTGCGTCCTTGAGTTCCCAACCATTTTTCCAAGATCGCAAGCAAATCCAAAAAACAGTTTTGCGCTGGTAAATTAGATGCACGGACTTACTGTACGGTATAACGGGCAGGGAAGCGTGAGGCTCTCCGTGCGTTCTCGCGCACTGCCGGTGGAATCGTCTCCCCTCCGCTCGTACAATGATGTCTGCTGCAGCCGAGCTAATAGCTCTATCGCTCCGTGCCCCCACCTCCAGTGAGTGAGTGAGTGAGTGTGTGGAGGCGTGCGTAAGAGTGTGTGTGAATGTGTAATCCAAATATGGAGCAGTTGGCCGGCCCAGTTAAAGAGAAAGGATTGGAGGCTGCTCCATTAAAAGTATAGAAAACAAAATGACGTTTGTGGCTCCATAAACAAATGGTGTCTATTAAAGTTTAATATTACATGTCATTTAGTTTCTCTAATCTGATATATATACACAGCAGCGTTCCGGGAGTGCTGCTATTTAGTGCAACAACACTGGGAACCTGCACAGTTTGTATCATTCGCTCAGAACAGAAACACTAGGAAATGGAAATCCCGGAGTGGATTTAGAGCCGAGTGATAATAGAACGCTATGACGCTGTGTCACTCCGCTCCACTCACTGAGTGTGCTCCACACCGGGTTTTAGTCTGTGCATGAACATGAAAAGATAGACCCCGTGGCTTCTTTTGGAACTCTGCCAGCGATATTTATTAAAGAAATGTATGAAATAGACAATTATAAGTTACTTAATATTAATTTCTTGTTTTATGAAAGCAATATCACATCAGCAAAAGAAATCACAAATATCAGCATGCTTGTGGCCACATCTGCGGCATTGTATTATTATATAAATATCTGCATTATCCACATAATTTTTTTCCTCAAACCAGTTCAGCCCGCAGCCGAGTTGGCCATTTGTCAAATCATTCAGTCGCTTGTCAAGAAAAGTTCAAGGATTAAGTTCAGGGTTATGAAATATCATGGATCTATTCGATCACAACAAATACTAATAGGCTGCTATCAGAATGTGCTAACAACGCCATTAGGGTTTACTATTTGTTTTAGAGTTGTGATTGACCAATGAAATCTTTAGAATCAGGCGGGGGGCGGGGCTTGCGGTTGGATTGGGTTTGGAGGGGGAAAAGTGTATTATTCACTTCACTAGCAATTATAGGTAAACACCTAGAAGAAAAACAAAGTGCAGTAAATGGTAAAACTGTTACCAATGTGTATATAAAATAAAACTAGAATGCTCTATAGATATCGCATTGACCATTGTGATTAGCCAAGAGAGGCAGGGTTAAGGCTAGATGGTATACACACTACTGGGCATATACACATCAGTATAGCATCATTTTTGTCACACTGTACAACAACAATTATTGTTTTTGCATTATTGCAAGGGGTAGGTTTAGGGTTGGTGTAGACGTTAATAAAACAATCTAATAGGTAGAAAATTTAATTTCATTGTTAGTTTCTGTATCCCTTCTAGCCACAACCAAGAAGCAGTTTGTTTTCTGGTACTGAGAGTAAGTTTGCAGTCCAGTGTCCACAGTTAGGCTACTTCGTGTAAATAGCCTTATGAAACTAATTTTCGGTTCTGCTTGCTATGAGTAGAACATTCTGTTTCAACCAGAAAACACAATTTACATGGAGTGAGATATGCATGATTATTATTCATTTTGAACAAGACACACCCGGGTAAGTTTAAATGACAATGGCAGTCTATAATATTTTCTTTGAGAATACTCATACACCCCATTATGGGGGGAATAGAATTAGACTAAATGTTAAACGCATGCACTCACATACACAGACACATTGTGGTCAGCGTTTGGGAAGGGACTTTCCACAAGAGTTTGCGGCTATGTTTCTATGGAGACTATAACATACCCATCCTCCACCCTGGAATACATCAGCATATCTTGCCTATTATTTAAGAGTCTCAGCACACAGCATCTGGTCAAGAAGTTTTACATGACTTACATTTACCTGTAATACAACATTTGAAAACATTGCCAAAATGACCGGACCTTTAAGAATTATAACAATGCGTAGTGTGAAGTGTTTTTCCTAAAAATGTTTATAAAAAGAGTGGGAGAGACACCACAGATATATCAGTCATACTTTTTTGTCACCATGAAAATAGCCCTGGATGATGGCATGGCATTAAAATGTAAACACTTTGAGGACATGATCAATTGTATTTGAAAATACTTCACTTGAAGTAACACACACAGCTTTACCTTCTTTGGTGTTTTTATATTCTAGTATTTAACAGTATTTATACAGTATATAAAATTTTGAAATATCTTTTATATTTATTTATATTTATATGTATTTTTATTTGAATTTTAGTTTAAGTTTTAGTAATATTGTTACGTATTTTACATGTATTTCTTTTTAGTTTCCATTTATTTCAGTTTTAGTCTAATTTTTAATTTCACATTTTAAGTTAAAATTTTTCATTTATTTCATATATTTAGGTTTTATTTTATTTCAGCTTTATTTGTTTATATTGCTAATAGTTTCGGTTTTACTTCTCCCTCATGAACAAACCTTTATGACTGACTTTCTTCCATGGAACTCGAAGGTGAATTTCTGAAGAATACCACGACCATTGTTTTCAATATCATGAAAGTGTAGGAGAACTGTATTCATAACTGTGTCTCAAAATGACAAAAAGCAGCATTACTAAACTACTGCTTTTGGTACATGCTACTCAAGCACTATTGTATATTCCAAGTCTTCTGAAGCCAAACTGTAACTTTTTGAGAGAAACACACTGTAATTTAAGAGCTGAAATGGACTATCAATCACGATCCATTCCTATGTGTCTTGTGACACATATGAACGACCTTTATGGTGTTTTCTTGTCATTGTGGAGCTTGACAGTCCCTTTTCACTTTCACTAGTAAATGAACAATGGGTAAATAATGACAGAATGCTCATTTTTAATAGGAAATCTGGTGGTGAATCTCAAAGACTGTTGCTAAGGATATGTTGTGTGTGTGTGTGTGTGTGCTGCTGCTTTCTGTGGATGGGCTATTGATCTTCTGTGAGGAGGCCACGTTAGGCTTCTCCTGTGGGCCTGCTGCTGTTTACACTTAGTGCCCTAATGATTAGCCACTGCTGATGAAAATGAGGGATGCGATTGCGGTGGCATTTGAACATTTCACTTTCTCTGAATGCTGACAGACTGAGTTGTCTGTACCTGTTTTCGCACCACACCCAAGCACTGAGACTATCTGCCTGTCAAATCCACAGCACAGCATGCACAGCACTCCTCCTTTCCCTGGCATGTCAGATGTTCATCTGTATATCAGCCACGCACTTTATGCCAGTCATCTCTGCCTGCAAGCACAGTCACGCTCGGTAGGCATCTTGTCAAGTTGTATTCACTATGATGGAAGGACGTGTTGATTCTCATACCTTATTTCTGTTGTATTCTTGCAGCCACAGCTGTCTTGAAGTTGCAAAGAGTTTGGGTTGTGTGAAGAAGAAATGTGTGCTCTCAGCAGACTATGGGGATGAGGCTTGTTTCTAGATCAAGACTTCTGCCCTCTACTGGTCACAGAGTAAGATTTGTTGTTGTGCAAGATCTATAAAAATATAGATTTTCTAATTCACTTTTTTTTTTTTTTTTAAGTTGTGAAATGTGAGGGATTTCTACAATAATAATAATAAAAAAAATCTATTTGTTAAAACTGGAGGTTTTGACAAATTATATCATATTTTCATTTTACCATTAAAACGTGAGTGGAAGCATTTACATTTTTTAACTTTTGAAAATTAAAAAAAAATGAAGGTATTTTTTAAAACAAATATCATGAACTATTAATTCATATATATCAGTTTTTGGGGAGTCACACCAAATGTCTTTGATTTGGCAGACAAATTGAAATTCAATTGTTCATTTATTTTTAATTAAAATAAATAATCAATTTAAATGTTAAAATTTTCTATAAATAAATAGATAATATAAGATCAAAGTTATTGATCTGATATTGTATTATATTTGTATTGTATTGTATTTCTATATTTGTTTTATATTGATCTATTGTATTATATTTAATACAGTTTTCTATACAAGAATTTATTTCTTTTAAAGAGATGTTTTTTATTATGATATCAGGACATTTGTATCACCCTGTTATTTTGAAAAAACATCAAAATAAATATTAATTCATTTAAAACATGCTCATTATAGAAGATTTGTATTCAAGTCAGTGTGTGTATCAATTGCATTTTATTTATTTATTTTTTAAATCTGGCCAAAAAATAAAAAAATAAATACTGTCCCGTTATTGACCCAAAAGTAATGGCACACATGTCTGTAACAAAAACTTAAAAAAATAAGTATTGCTTTTTATTTCTCCTCTTTCCTACTACTTGCATGTGTGTTTGGCTCAGTGTTATTTTTTTAGGATTACTGATAAACTAATGTAGTTTGATTTGTATTTTTTTTTAATCTATTTTAATTTTAGTTAAAATTGGAATAATGTTTGTCATTTTTATTAATTTTTTTTTATTATGTCTGTATAGGTTGTAGAAATGTTAAATAACTGACAGCTATATCCAGTGATGCAAACTACTCAAAATGTTTTTTCTCAAATATGGCCATTTAGAGAGAGAGAGAGAGAGAGAGAGAGAGAGAGAGAGAGAGAGAGAGAGAGAGAGAGAGAGAGAGAGAGAGAGAGAGAGAGAGAGAGAGAGAGAGAGAGAGAGAGAGAGAGAGAGAGAGAGAGAGAGAGAGAGAGAGAGAGAGAATTGTTTGTGTCTGTCTCTCTCTACAAACAATGAAGCTGAGTTTAGCTGCGGTCACACTGTATATGTGTTATTCAAGAAACTTTTGAAAAGTTTAAAAAAACAATTAAGAAACTAAAAGAAAAATTAAAAATGGCACGTCATGCTGAAAAGGTTGCCGACCCCTGGCTTAGTGTTATGTTAGAATCATTATTATACTCTTATACCTTTTGTTCTTTAATATTTTGAATTGTTTTTAGCTTTATTTATTTTTATTTTTTTTCATTTAAATGTTTGTTTTGACATTTTGTTGTATGCATTAGCTTTTATTTTTGGATCTGTTTTAGTTGTTTTAATACTACAATTGATTTCTTCTGTTGTCCTCATTTGTAAGTCGCTTTGGATAAAAGCGTCTGCTAAATGACTAAATAAATGAATAAATGAATGAAAATCAGTACAGAATAAGTTTTATAATTTAATACTAAGTTATTAGTAATTGCTCATACTTTGGCAAACAAAACTTGCATTGTGAACATCACTTATTACACATAATAATAATATGGCATAAAAGCAGTGATTGATATTTTTCACGATAGCCCCAGCAATACTTGATGGATGAAAAGGAATCACTTTTCTTTCTACGGCACATTGAGAGAACTTTATATTAGAAGATGTTCAGCTTGAGCTTTTAGCAAACAGCAACTGCCCACACAAGTCTCTCTAAATTGGACTCATCTGTTGTACAAACCTGACAGGGAAAATGTTCCCTTCTCAGCCCTCACTCATATCTCTCTGTCTGGGCACCTTATGAGTTTCCACTGTAATAATAATTTATTGAATGTGATATTGTCTTGCTGTGATAGTGGATAATGCTATCACTAAATCAAACCCCTTCTGCATTTTTCACAGTGCTGTGAATCCATATTTCAATATGTGCTGGACTTCAGAGAACGTCTGTGTGGATGATCTCTGTACTTGTTCAACATACTGTAAGTATCTGTAAGCTGTAGACATGTGAACAAATGCATGTGTGGGTGTTTGCTATTGCACACTCTTCTCTAAGTTTATTTTACACTTAAATGAACTCAACAAATAAAGAGTGTTAAGGGATTTATCTTGAGCAACATCCTTACATCTACAGCCAGAACACCCTCTCCTCTGATCTTTAGTATAAACACTTGATCCGCCTGTATAAACAAGTGTTATTTAAGTCATACTGAACAAAAAAAACACATTATATAACATTAATGTGTGAATTTAGTTGTGTGTTTAGGCATGTTATCTTGACACTGTATTATGACATCTGTTTGTGTTTGTAATACATTTTTAGGTTTTTATGGTTCTGTTATATAAAGGGTGGTCTACACACACACACACACACACACACACACACACATATTATTGTTCAGTGTTTCCCAGCAGTTTGACAAATATGCTGTACTGTTGTGTAAAAGTTTAAGTGAGACAGAAGTCGTGTTTGTTAGAGGAAATCATACGACTTTTCGTTAGGATCGAAAAGTAAAAAAAAAAAAAAAAAAGAAAGAAAAAAAAAACCTAAACATACATATATTAGTAAAACATAAGCTATGTCAATATTTATAACTTTATTGTTTACACATAACAAATATATGCATATCACAAAATTGTTTAGTGTTTTGTTTATAATGTCTTTGGGATAGGTGTGCTAGAGGTCCCACAAGATTTTTTGCGTTGGGCGAGACAACTAAATGTTATGTGTTAAAATCATGAGAAATATATATAATAATATAATATTGTGTTAAATTGTGATATATTTTTACATTTCAAAATAACTGTTTTCTATATTAAAATATTTTCAAATTAAATTTATTCCTGCGATAACAATGCTAAATTTTCAGCAGCCATTTATCAGTTTTCACATGGTCCTTCAGAAATCATTCTAATATACTGATTTGCTGCTCAAGAAACATTACTTATTATTATCAATGTTGAAGACAGTTGTGCTGCTTAATTTTGCTGTGGAAGTCGAAATAAATTTGTTTTCAGGATTCTTTGCTGAATAGAAAGTTCAAAACAGCATTTATTTGAAATATAAATCTTTTGTAACATTATAAAAGCCTTTATTGTCAATTTCGATTGTCTTAATGCATACTTGCTGAATAAAAGTATTACGAAGCTTGTTTCCACAATGGAGCAAAAAAATAAAAAATAAAAATGATAATTGCAACGTCTCAAAAATTATGAGAAAAGTCACAATATAAACTCAAAATTGTTCGGAAAAAAAAATCAGAATTGAGAGATAAACAATTGCAAAAACAGAATTAAGAATTCAGAGGAAAATAGTCAAGATTGTGAGACAGACTCACAAAAAATCTGAATTGTATGACGTAAACTCAGAGTTCAGAGAAAAAGGTCAAAATTCTGAGATGTAAACTTGTAATTCTGAGAAAAAATGTCAGAATTGTGAAAAATAAACATGCAACTGGAGAAAAAAAGTTAGATTTGTGAGATGAAAAGCTGCCATTGCCATTTCTATTTTCATGGTGAAAACTAGCTTCCATAAAGAATGAATTTCAAATATGTCATTTCAAATATGTCATCATTTCGACTTATAGGTTTAACAAGCAAAAATGAATGGCTGGGAATCACTGCTATAGTGATTTATGAGGTATTCAGTCACTGGTGTGACACGAGCAGGGAGGCAGGCACAGACAGAGCCGGGAATTCTCCAGTGGATATTTATCAGATGACAGTGTAGTGTAAACCTCAGCATGGCATGCTGTTTCATATTAGCATTTCACATCCTCATCATTCTTAGCATTCCATGTGGCTTAGATCTGTACATACATTGGGTTATCTGAGGCTTTTGTATGCCTTGATTTTGAAGCTGCACATTAAGCAGCAAAAGAAATAGTTCCCAGATTAGACATGGAGAGTTTCAAATCATGCTTATTTAATCAAATTGTTGGACAAAGACCTATTAACATTAATCTTGGAATGCCTAATGTGATCTTTAGAAAGTTTAGCCTTAATTAGTGGTTGGAAAATCCATGAGAACATGCTGAGTCAGGGAGAAATCTTGCCCCTCTCCGTCACGCAGCCCGATAGAGCGAGCAAGTGACAACATCTAAATAATGCATAACCCAACAGATCAAACGTAACTCGTCTTCCACTTATCATACCACATTCAGCAACACAGGGCGGGAATGAGAGAGAAACCCAGGAGCTACAGACTGAAACCCCCTTTGTAGCTTTCTCTCTCCTTTGAGACTATGAGGGGCTCTTCAGATGGTTGGTAAATGCCCCTGAAAGCACATGCACATGGAAATGAGGCTGGCTGAGGAACCTTGCCATTCTAACAGTAAGACACATAACACTGATGCATCTTCAGGATCTATAGTTCCTGAAGCAGAAGTTACGTGTGACTTTAGTGGGTAATAATTAGTTAGAGCTTTATGTGTTCATTTGGACTGTTTCACATTATGGTGACTTTAGGATTTTAATAAGGAAACACATCACAAGCATATTAATGTATGCAAACTGTATGCATTGATTTACCAAATAATAGCCTTTTAAGTATCTCTGTACAGGTTGCATGAATGTTAAAATCAGCATGAAATGGCAATCAAAACCCATAATAAGTGCACATTTTCATAACTCAGAAAACAATTCAGAATATATATTTCTGTTCTTGGATATCTAGCTTACTTGCCAATATGTGGCTAAAACAAAACCGAGTATCTTTCAAAGGTCTGAGGCCACTAAGCCTGTCAATCAAATGTAGTGATTATTCAACCCTAAAGGTTCAAAATTATCAACATCAAAACTGAAAAACCTGTCGTACATGATCTACTATGTGCCTTCTGCTGTTTCTTTAAGCAAGTAAAAGGCCTTTTAGTATTTAGTAGTAATTGTAAAAACGCCCCCCTTCTAATCATGGTTCATGTGTCTTTCTGCTGTGAAATGTTTATTGATTTTAATAAAGTAAATTTAATAATAACTTTTATATTCTTAGTAATATTTCAAGATGAACACTTACTGGACTGAAGTAACTTATGTTTATTTGATTACCCATTCATTATTTGTTTTAGAAAATTCATGTTAAAATATATCAAATATGATACATCTGAACATCAACATCTGAACATTCATGTTCAACATCTCTCAATCATCATTGTATTACATTGAATTATATGTTCTGTCCCCCATGATAAATACTGCAAATACAACTAAACATTTAAATATCATCTTACTAAGACAAATTATTGCAGGATATAGAGTGACAAGTGAAATTTATATGATTTTTATGTAAGTAGTCTCTTATAAAATCTAACTGATTTACATTAGAAGTTATCATAATTTCATCTTACTTTTTGGCCATATAAATACCTGCAACTGCACCAACTTGCATATTTTTGCACGGTTTAGGCCTCAAATATTATGCAATGTTAATTTGACAGCCTTGTTTAAAGATTACAAAAATTGAAGTTTGAAAATGTTATAGGCCTTAGAGGACAGATAGACATATAAACCAGGGTGAAAAAACACTTAATTTTCCAGAATGCCATTACCTGTTTAAACCTATACTAACATTCATTTCCTGCTATTCCAATTCAGAATCCAATTTAATTTTATGTGGGGGTGGCAAAATCAATTCAAATTCACATTAACTGGAACCTAAAGGGTGCCAGTTCTTCAATTCTGAATTTTGTTCATCCCTGCTGTGGCTGCTCCAAGGGTGTCATGCCTGAGGCTGAGACCTTGACCCCTTGGTTTGCACAGGTTTGCAGTCAATCGCAATCAAAACGATCGGTTAACAGTGTCCAGTCTGATAACATAGGGCTTGGTGCCATCAGCTAGAAAGGGAATTCATTTCAGAGACAGAGCAAGGTATTATGTTTTGCACTGATGAACCATGCACGGTAATACCAGGCATAAGTTTTGATTTTATGTTAACTTTAATCTCCCAGTTAGTTCTATGCTAATTCTGATAATGTTAGCCAGAAAAAGTGAGTAAAAAAAATCTAAAGGGAGTGAGACAGAGAGATGCTGGTTAAATATTGACATATGGAGAGAGCAGCCCTGAAGACACATTAACCCCCTGTCACTTACTCACTCACACACACATGCATATACACTCGCTCACTGCTGAGGGACATCATCGCACTACAGCATGCAGAGTCTGTTCCTATGAAAGAGGGGTCGATCTGGGGGTGGCTGAATTATGGATGAGAGAAATAGTGGCAGGCGGCGAACAAAATGGGAATCAGCTTTCGCACTGGCTGCTGTAAACGGCAGTGGACCGGAGGTGGCCGTGAGTCAATGGGGTCTATGAGATGAACTGATGTGCAGCGGTGGGAAAGTGGAAATATAAGTGGCTAAGCGAGTTGCATACATGTATCATGTGAAACAAAACAAACAGATATCCTGGAATCAGTTATAAATACAGATTTATGTGTCTGTAGTGGTTCTTAACCAGGGTCTGCGACTCACTAGAGGACTCACTAGATTTCCACAACATGGCTTAAAACGATTTAAAATAGAATAAAACAATATTCAAAATAAGCTGATTTAAAGGGGTCATATGACGTTGCTAAAAAGAACATTATTTTGTGTATTTGTCGTAATGCAATGTGTTTATGCAGTTTAAGGTTCAAAAAACACATTATTTTCCACATACTGTACATTATTGTTGCTCCTCTATGCCCCGCCTTTCTGAAACCCGCCGATTTTTACAAAGCTCATCGTTCTGAGAAGCGAAGCGTGCTCTGATTGGCCAGCTATCCAGTGCGTTGTGATTGGCCGAATACCTCAAGCGTGAGAAGGAAATGTTACGCCCCTTACCATATTGTGATGCGGCAAAGGCTAGAAGGGATACGTATACGACCGGAAATGCGCTACTGGGCATGCGCACATCAGTACAGCGTAATTTTTGTCACACTGTTCAACAATAATTACTATTTTTGCATTATTGTAAGGGGTAGGTTTAGGGTTGGGGTTGGGGTAGGTGTAGACGTTAATAAAACACAATCTAATAGGTAGAAAATTAAATTCATTGTCAGTTTCCGATCGGATACATGTCCCTTCTAGCCCCAACCTTGTGATGCCGTGTCCCGGCGTGACGAGACTAAAACAATAAAACCCATTACAAACGAGGCATTTGTTGCATCCAGTGGGGACATAATTACTGATTATAATGACTTATACTGTCTTTTTACGCATTGCGCTGCGTAAACATTACCATGTCTGCATTTGTGATCGGAGAAACGACAAACAACAAGCACTGCTCTACAAAGCTCCAAACTCGTGTTTGAATAGTCAGTGGCAAATTCTTTAAATATGAAAACATACTTACAGGCTGTGAGTCAGAAGCGCCAGACTGTCCTTGCGACGTTGGAATTGCCCCACTTTATAGAAACAGTCTTTGAGCACAGCTGACAGGCTACTCCCAGGTTCAGGAAATAGTCCTCCGTTAAAATACGCTGCACACACTCGAATATTTGGGTTGAACTGTTCTGGAACAGTGTTGTAAACACAACTTAACCACTGATTTCTAGTTGTGTCCTCTTTTGGAAGCCCAAACAAAGTACTTTCGCTTTCACAACGAAACACAGCGTCTCCAGGACACGGCGCCGGCGGCAGCAACAATACTACAGCGAGAATAAAAGTCTCACCCTCTTTCTTTGTGTGTACGTTAGGGCAGTGTTTTGCAAATCTTCCCACACCGTGACATAGACATGTGGAGGCGTGTTTGAATGAGCCGTTTTAGGAGGGCGTGGTCGAGTCTTAACTTTTATAAAGAATATCTCTTTGGTTTTGAGACTTTAGTCTTTGCAACTTCAGGCATCTTACCTATGCACAAACAGCTTGCAACACTCCAAAGAGAAAGGAAAACTTGAAATTGCATCATATGACCCCTTTAAGCAGAAATCATACAATGAAAAAAAATGATGTAGAAACAATTTTCACTCAGAAATTGCTAATAAATTGCACAATTAATTACAAAGAAATGGCCCATAACACATTGAATTAAACATGAAATTTTAAAGTAAAATGACAAATATTTTCTATGTTATCAAGAAAGAATTACTATTTGTGAGTAAAATGTTTCACAAAAAGTTTATGACCTAAAGTATATTTGTGATTAGAAACTAGAAAAGTCATGTAAAAAAATAATAAACATTCAGTTATTGGGATTATGGTTGGGAATAAATAATATTTATTATTATTTATAATTATTTTGATATACTGCCACTCCTAGTTTATGTAAATCAAAACTGAGCAGCTTTGTCATAAGAAATGACAGCAGCTGAAGTTTGTTATTAATATATTGTCTTTTGGGGGGCTTGGAGTCAAAAGGATTGAGAATCACTGATACAGATGAATAGTTCACCGTAAAAGCATCATATAATTAGTCTATCATTCACTAATTGAATGTTTCAACTGTTTTTGTCCATACAATGCAAGTCAGTATGAGTTCAAAACAAAACTAAACCCCATTGACTTTCATAAGAAGTAAGTCATACATGTTTGGAGTGACGATGAATGACTTTTTTTTTTTGAGAGAGAGAAAGTGCAAGTGTTCTTTCACCAATCTTTAGTAGAAGACATGAGTTTGGACAGGCGATGTGTCTCTGCACAGAATCAATGCCAGTCACATCGATTTCTTGTGTCAAGGAAGAGCTCACTCAAGGACTGACAAACACAGCATTATCAGAAACTTAGCGTCTTCTTTCTTTTCAGATTTTTTTCAAGAGCTGATTACTAATTATCAGCAGAGCTGCAGAGAGATGATGCTCGTTTACAGGGCCGTAGCTGGGGTTTGCGGGGCCCTGGTGCAGGTTGTACCAGTGGGCCCTGTTTGAAATTGTTTAATTTTTATGTTCGTTCTATTTATTTATTTGTGCTATTGTGTTTTTTCAAGTTTGTAGGTGTCTAGGTACAGAAACCATATAATCAAATAGTAGCACTGTATAGTCTTCACTGTAAAAATTAAATATATAGTCAAACCAAAATTTATTCAGACACCTTCAACATTTCTCACATTATCACAGTTTATTCGCTATAGTTTAGAAAATGGTAATAATGGTGATAATGTCAGATAACTTTGATAGAAATTTATGTAATGGATTACAATCAACCAAAAATTCAGACAGCTGTTAGTATGACAATATTTACACAACTATCAATACTTTGTTAACCAGTTACCAAGCAATGCTTAATTTTGTTCAGTCTGTGGTGTAAAAAGGTCACATTAGCAATTAAAGAAAAAACACTTAAGCAAAACATGGTCAGGTCAAAGTAAGTGTCTGAATAATTTTTGGTCCCCAATTTTTTAATCAATTTTACTGGTAGTCCACTGTATGAAGAATTTGTTTGTTATAATATGTCACAGTTTATTTATTTTGCTATACTCACTAAATGAACTGTCCTGCACCCACTAGTAAAATATCAAAAATTATATCTGGTGTCTGAATAATTTTTGGTTTGACTGTGAATTAATTCTTGTTAAAGCTACAAAGTAATTCAGTCAAGAGCAGTGAGTGATTTTCTTTCATTTTCTTGGAAACCGACAGCAGCTAGTAAATTAGGCGCGGTTACTTTAAGAGACAATGCATCCGTTATAATGATACACATCCAACACTTTCACTTAAGACGTAACCGACAGTTTTTTTCGAGGATGCTCTCCAAGACGGGTATTTTGACATAATTTTGTATGTATTTGTCGGTACAAGAGCAAGAAGAGGCAAATTCTGTGTTGATGCACTTTGAGACGCGTCTCTCTGCGTGCGCCCTGTGCGCACAGAACACCGCGCGCGGGTGATGAATTGGGCTCTTTCACATCTTTTTCTGTTTGCATGTTTAAACTGCGATTTGTATTTGTTCGTTCAGGTGCAGGAGGACGCGAAGGAGAGCTGGGTTCGGTGTTGCTGTCCGTGAGACGCGGCTCTCTGCGTGCGCACCGAACATGGCGCGCGAGTAACCTATTCAGCTGAGTTTTTCCGCGTCTTGTGCTTGAATGCTTTAAACTCTTTTGAATGTTTAAATTGGCAAGGCTTAAAAACACGTGCAAATGATAAGCTTTCGTGACGACGCTTAGCAGTGGCCCGTCAACTGTCCTGAGCATCTTTTCAGGCTGCTGGCCTCGGCCAGTCTGTTCAGATTGCCGAGATGGGGCCCCCTCTCAGCCTTGGGCCCCTATAATCGTCACCACCTTTGACCCCACTAGCGACGGCCCTGCTCATTTGACACAGTATTTTGAATACCTGACTGAGTAAACGTTAACTATGAAAACGTGAGAAGTCTGTCTATCGCAGCATCACATTTTTTACCTTAATCTTTCATTCCTATCAGTGATGGAATGGCACATGGACCCGATGACCTCACGTGACCACAGAGTTCTGTCTGTGAGAAAGAAGCAGTTTCATAAAGACGCTGTGTACAACTAGACAGATAACTGTCTCAGAAGATCTTCTTAAGGACATATTTACTGCTTTCTTTTTCCCTTCAGGAGTACTTCTGTCATTTTAAATGACTGGAACAGCTTGTTTTATATACTGTACATTAAGTTAGAGTTTCAAAAGAAATACTTAAGAAGCATTTATATTTATTTACTGCACTGTGTAGAATAGTCCAGAAGATTTATCCAATAATCTCTGGAAAAAAAAAAAAAAAAATACACAAACAGAACCAACATTAAAATGTTATGGCATCTAACTAAGGAGAGTTAATAAATTATCTGCATGTGATCTGCCCTTCATTCTGTTTGACCAAAATGGTTTCTGAGTAAAAGATGGTTTAAAATTTACAAATGCGGCAGTATGGAGTGAATAGTTTATATTCCTGTTCCTGTCGTTATTAGTTAATTCTTTTCCAGCTGTGTTTATTTAATTATCTCGTTTACGTTGTGTATTTATAGTTTGTTCTGCCCTGTGTTTCCTGCCTGGTATTGAACTTCATCCCTTGGCCTACGTGAATGTCTTCCATGCCTGTTATCTGTACTTACCTGTTGGATGATTAAAGACTCTAGTTTTGGTGACTTCCTCGTCTCCCCGTTCCTGGCTTCCGTGTCTCCTCGTGAATCGTGACAGAATACCGGACCAAACAAAGTAAGCGGCACTCCCTTTCCCCATGTATCTTTTCAGTTTTTGAAAAGTGTTTTTGCTTTTCCTGGTTTTTCCCTCTCCCCGCGGCATGGAAACCCCCGCTTTCCCAAGCTTGCCGCCCGCCGGCTGCGACTGGTCCCAGCCCGCCGGCCACTCTTTAGTCAAGTTTGGCTGCCAAGCCTGCCGCCATCAGCGGCTCACTCAAGCCCGCCTCCGCTCGCTCAAGCCCGCCGGCTGCGGCTGGTCCCAGCCTGCTGGCCACTCTTCAGTCAAGTGCAGCTGCCAAGCCCGCCGCCGTCCGCGGTTCCCTCAAGGTTCCTATGGCAAGCCCAAAGTCAAGCCCGCCGGTCGCGGCTCCTCGAAAGCGCCTGCCAGAGCGTCCTCCAGTGCCGGCTCCTCGAAAGCGCCTGCCAGAGCGCCTTCCAGTGCCCGCTCCTCGAAAGTGCCTTCCAGATCGCCCTCCAGGGCCCGCTCCTCGAAAGTTCGCTTCAGTGATGGCTCAAGCCCCTGACCAGAGTCCAGTGATGGCTCAAGCCCCTGACCAGAGTCCAGTGATGGCTCCAGTCCCTGAGCAGAGTCGAGAGATGGCTCTAGTCCCTGACCTAAGTCAAGTTATGTCCCCAGAAGTCATGTCGTGTCCACCGTAACAAATCTTGTCGGTCTTGTCGAGTCTTGTCTTGTCCGTTAAGGTTCCTGAGAAGTGGGCTGCTTCTCTTGTCATGGCTACGGAGGCCATTCCCAAGCCGCTTGCTTCTCCAGCTGCCGCAATGGAAGCGGTTCCTGAGTGCACCCCTGAAAAGGCCCCGTCACCACGTTCAGCACAGGGAGGGCTGTGGGTCTTATGTCCGGCCCAGTAGGGACCTCAGATTCCGAGCCTAGCCCAGAGAGGGCTCCTGTTCCAGTGGATGACCCACGAAAGACTCCAGTTCCTGTGTTTAGCCCATGGAGGGCTCCAGTTCCGGTGTTAAGCCCAGAGAAGGCTCCAGTTCCTGTGTTAAGCCCAGAGAAGGCTCCAGTTCCCGAGTTAAGCCCAAGATGGACTCCTGTTCCCGAGTTAAGCCCAGGAAGGGCTCCTGTTCCCGAGGTAAGCTCAGTGAGGGCTCCTGATCCCCAGTTCAGCCCAAGGAGGGCTCCTGACCTCCAGTTCATCATTTAAAAATTGCATTTTGTATTTACAAGCATTATCTTTGTGTAATATTAAAATTTGTTTGATGATTGGAATCTTTTAAGTGTGACAAATATGCAAAAAAAAAAAAAAAGGGAGGGAGCAAAAACCTTTTCACGGCACTGTGTATATGTGTGTATATAATCTTTATTTTATTTTTAATATTTTCTATTTATTGCTTTAAGCCAATTTGTACAGTATTATGGAGAGAGGACAGAAGATAAAAAGGGAAGTGTTAATAAAATTACATATTTTAATATTCTTATTTATTGTTTTTTTTTATTATTTTATTACAACTTTTTTTAAGTCTTAAAGTAATAAATTAAAAAATCACATTTATTTTCATTTATCGCTTTAATTAAGCCAATTTGTAATGAAATGCAATGTATTGAATGTCTTCACTGACTCATTCTGAGGTTTTCTCTCATATATGTAAAGCCCTTGGATCTCACAGTCACGTATTGACAGAAGTATGTGGTCTAAACATCCTGAATGGTTGAGGCCAGACATACCTGAGGTCATTGTGTTCAGTCTGTAGTTCCTGCATCACATTCTCATCCACAGTCATCAAAGGAAATTGCTGTATGTACTTTAATCTGTGGAAAACAACAGTGTGTGTGAGTGCCTGTACTCTTGGTAGGTCTTTGAATTCAGATCTATACACTACACTGAACAACATATTTCAAAGGAAGCCAGCAACACGTGAAACCTAGTGAACCAGCACTGTCAACCATATAAGAGGTTCACTGATAAACAGCACAGTCAGTCAGCTCTCGTGCTTCTGAAGGGTTATGGAGGTTTTTTGTTTTTTTTTCCGGGGTTGTTTTTTTTTTTTTTACGTTTTTTCCGTTTTGTTCAGTTTTCTTTAACTTATTTTTTTGTTCCCCAGTTTCTAGGTCAAGGGCTCCCCCTATGGCAGACTGCCAGTTGTAGCCCAGTCTCACATAATCCAGCACAATAAATCAAGACTCCTCTGAGTTCCTGCAGCCCTGCACTAGCAACCTGAACTTGACACATAGTGTAGACACACACTTTATTACTCGTAACAGCTAATAGATAAAGAATATGTGCGTGTGTGTGCTTACAATGCATGTCTTTCTCCCTGCCCTCTGGCGAGTTACATAATGTGACTGCTCACCGTCTGGTTGAGTAACTGGTTTAACCTACGGCTGGTTCTCTTCAGGGAGTTTGTGAGTGCTTAAAAAACAGATGTTTGTTGAACAATAGGTAAATAAACGAGAGGCAGATTGAATCCAGTGTGATTACCTGGGCTGAGTGGTTTTTCAATGTAAAAAGGTGATTTTTAAAGCATATTTTATGATTTTAAACAGACAATGTTTTCAACACTGATAATAATAAGTGTAATAATTAGTATTTCTTATAGTTATTTGAACTGTATATACAGTTAGGTCCATATATATTTGGACACTGACACAGTTTTCATTCATTTCTGGTATGCCACCAGAATAGAATTAAAATGAAACAATCAAGATGAAATTGAAGTGCAGACTTTAAGCTTTAATTCAAGGGGTTGAACAAAAATATTAACATAAAATTCTTAGGAATTACAACCATTTTTATAAACAGTCCCCTCATTTTCAGGGACTCAAATGTAATTGGAAAAATAAATATGATTATATTAAATGTTAATTTTTGATATTTTGTTTAGAATAATTTGCAGGCAATGACTGCCTTAAGTCTGGAAGTCATGGACATCACCAGAGACTGGGTTTCCTCCTTTGTGACGCTTTGCCAGGCCTTTACTGCAGCTGACTTCAGTTGTTGTTTGTTTGTGGGTCTTTCTGCTTTTAGTTTTGTCTTCAGCAAGTGAAATGCATGCTCAATCGGGTTGAGATCAGGAGATTGACTTGGCCATTGCAGAATAATCCACTTTTTACCTTCAAAAACTCCTGGGTTGTTTTTGCTGTATGTTTTGGGCCATCATCCACTTGTACTATGAATCGCCGCCCAATCAACTTTGCTCCATTTGACTGAATCTGGGCAGACAGTATATCCCTGTACACTTCAGAATTCATCCGGCTGCTTCTGTCTTCTGTCACTTCATCACTAAACACCAGTAACCCAGTGCCACTGGAAGCCATGCAGCTCACCCTGCTTCACCATGTTTCACAGATGATGTTGTATGCTTTGGATCATGAGCTGTTCCAAGCCTTCTCCGTACATTTTTCATCCCGTCATTCTGGTACAGGCTGATCTTAATTTCAGCAATTTAAAGAATGCTTTACCAGAAGTGGTCTGGCTTTTTTAGATGTTTTTGGCAAAGTCTAATCTGGCATTGTTTGCACCTTGTGGTGAACCCTCTGTATTTGCTCTGGTGAAGTCTTCTCTTGATTGTAGACTTTGACAGTGACACACACCTACTTCCTGGAGAGTGTCCTTCTCTTGGCTGGATGTTGTGAAAGGGTTTTTCTTTACCATAGAGAGGATTCTCCGATCATCCACCACCGTTGTCCTCCGTAGACGTCCAGGCCTTTTTATATTGCTGAGCTCACCAGTGCGTTCTTTTTTTCTCACAATATACCAAACTGTTGATTTGACCACTCCTAATGGATTTGTTTTGCTTTTGAAGCCTAACAATCGTCTGTTTCACTTACATGGAGAGCTCCTTGTGGGTTGATGTGGGTTCACAGCAACAGCTTCCAAATGCAAATAGCACACTTAGAATCAACTCCAGAACTTTTACCTGCTTAACTGATGTAGAAATAACGAAGGAATAGCCCACATCTGTCCATGAAACAGCTTTTGAGTCAATTGTCCAATTACTTGGGAGGTACATATCAAAGAGCTGTAATTCCTTAACATTTCCTCCAATTTTGATGTGCAATACCCTCAAATTAAAGCTCGGAGTGTGCACTTTAAGCCCATATTATATAAATGTAACTTGAATATGCTTTGGCCAGCAGCTAAAATAATAAAAATTGTACCTGTGTCCAAATATATATGGACCTAATTGTATATTAGCTTTTATTTCCATATATTCATTGTAGAATTGTGGCCCCAGACCATAATGTAAAAAATAGCATATTATTATTATTATTATTATTATTAAAGCTTTTATTTCCATATATTTATTTTATAAATCTAAACTGTGTGGACAGATCATGACGAAAAAAATAAGTATGAAAATCATTATGTTTGTACTTAAAAGTGAAGTAAACAACACAGTAAAAGTTGCCATGAGGTCACTGTTAAAGTCATTTTTACACACAAATGGCACTTTCTATGCAAAATGATCCACATGTTCTCATTGATTTTTCTGGAGGCCCATCATGAGAATGAAGCATCTGTGAGACCAAGAACAGAGAATAAACAAAGCTAGGAACTACAGCTGAGTGCAATGAGGGGATGTGGACTGACACGGTCCTCGCAGAGGTCACACACAGACGTGCTCGCTCACACACACACAAACACACACATTACTATCACTCCCCTGAGATGTAAAGTTAATGTGTGTGTGAATGCCATCTGAACAACTAGATTCTTTCAAGCCCCTGTCAGGTCTGCTCTCACCAGTTGCTTTCCCTTCTCCCCCTGAGACTCCTGACATTCTGCCGCGTGCTTGTGCCCAGTCAGCCGTTCACCTCACACTCACCTTACACCACACACTCTCTCTCTCCCAAAACCCCCTCCTTCATCCCACCCGTCGCTCTCGAGGCGAATAACAGCGTCTGCTTAATAATGCTCTGTGAGGAAAAACAGCCCTCATTAAGCAAACCAAGTTGCTATCGTTCCTGTCGCCGGGCTTTAAGACAAAGTGTAGGCTACGGTCCAACAGACCTTCCTGTGGCGCTGCGGTTTGCGCTTCAGTTCAGTGTGTTTTTAATGGTTTCTTGTAGTGCAGTTCTAGTCATCTACAACACTGGTGTGACAGTTTCGGTGATTATATCTCCAAAGACATGACTGAAAGTGATTTCAAAGCCACATTAATCTAAATATGCCGAGTGTAAGCCATAGCATTTGTCATTATCCTGAATGAGCTTTGGAGCTCGCATTAGACAACACCGCCATGACTATTTTTAGTGGTGTGTAATCACCTCTGCTGAGCTACACTATGAAATCTAGTGCTTCTACACATACATCTCTGCATGATCTGCAGCATTTAAAGGGACAGTCCACAAAAAAAAAACCTTCATGTCATTGCAAACCCCCGTTACTCATGTAAAACAAAAGCTGCAAACGAAGATATTTAGCAAAATGTCCGAGCTCTTTTGCTACTGTACATAAACGTATAGTGAAAATAAGACTATAGAAAAGACTGCAGGAAATGCAGCTTTTTACTGTATGTTTGATCAGCAATGGTTAACATAATAGAACATCATAAAAACAAAACAAAAAAAATCGAGAGAGAGAGAGAGAGAGAGAGAGAGAGAGAGAGAGAGAGAGACTGATATTTTATGTTATAACCAACAACTGATTTGACAAAAAAATAAATGGATAAATATTTAAGGTCGGTTAAAAAAAAAAGATAAAAAAAATGGAAAATAAAAATATAATCATATAACTATATTTGGTTTTCTAAATTGTTTACTTATTGTTTATTTATTTATTTTGTATGTTTGTTTAATGTAATAACGCTGCAATAGATAGAGACGGAACAAGATTATTTGTCACTCTTTTTCCTTTACACTAACATTTCATCAGAAAATGTGAGAAAAAAGAAAATAAATAAATAATCATGTAACTTTGGCTGCACCGGGGACACAACTTTTCAATAAAACTAAACATTAAAATTGAATAAATAAAAAATATAATACTTTATATTATAAAAATACAGAAAAAGAGTAAAGAAAAAGGCTTTCATTTCTGTGTATTTTTATATATATTAAAATATATTTGCTCATACATCTTTAAGAAATTATGGGAACAAATCATGACAAATTCAGAAAAAATATAATTTAAAAAAATGCCTATAATAACTCATACAGTAGGACCAAGTAATTTAGTAATAAAACATTTTCATTTATTACAATAATAAATTATATACATTTATTAAATCAGTTTAAGGGGGGAATAAAACTGAGACAAGATTTTGGATCTATTTCCTGTATGTCAGTGCAGGCTGTCAGATACTACAACCCTTGGTTAAATAGCAAATCTTTTCCTGGTGAAATATTCCTTTAACAACAACTGCCAGCATCCCCATAAGATAAATCTGTGATGTGTGCAGAGCTATTATTGGTAACTGTACACTATTAAGGTGCAGTTTCTCTCATTACAGCCAGGAGCCATGAGTCAGAGTTACTACTGCATCCTTCAAATGA
The DNA here is from genome assembly GCA_039654775.1 of Spinibarbus caldwelli. Taxonomy (NCBI): domain Eukaryota; kingdom Metazoa; phylum Chordata; class Actinopteri; order Cypriniformes; family Cyprinidae; genus Spinibarbus; species Spinibarbus caldwelli. Next base: position 21,806,118 of record CM077244.1, read on the forward strand.
CTTCTGCTTCATGTCGCTGAGCTGGGGTTATAGAGACAAGACAACACGCCCACACCGACTCATACAGCCACACACAGATGGCTAGCCTCTGCTGGGGTGTATTATTTGTGTGATCCCTCAGTCCATCTTTGCTGGGCTATTTTTAAAAACCCTAGCAGCACGTGGCCATGCTTAAATGCATGCTGTCAGTCAGCAGGTTCACAGATTAGGCTGTTTTTCTACCATCTGTGGCCGTATCTCATTTCACGTATACAGTATCGTCTTGTGCTGCACAGCTCCGGGGACAGGAACACTAGGTCTTGTTGTGAGGAAAGCGGTGGGCAGCATCAGTAAAGTCATAAAGCTGTGGGTTATCAAACTCAAAACATATGGGTATTGATCATGGTTGTAGCATGTTGACACAATGCAGAACATGTTTACACATACACTCTAAAAAAAAAAAGGTTGGGTTAAAATCCACCTAGCACTAGGTGAAATATGGACAAACCCAGCAATTGGGGTTTGACCCATGGCTGTGTTAAATTTTTAATTTAACACAGCCCACCTTCTGGGTATGTTTATTTAACTCAAATATTGCTTAAAAATTATTAAATTTCTTTCTTAAAATGAACCCAAAATAGATTGGAAATTAACATTCATTAATATGTTCAATATATGAACATTTATTGATAAATTGAATAAATAATAATTAAATATTTTTAATTTCTTATTAATACATGTTTACCTTTTGATTATTGCTGGTGCCTCTAGTGATTATGTGTCTGATTTTTAATTTACAACCTATTTTGGGTTCATTTTAAGCCTATTAATTTTTAAACAACAGTTGAGTGAAATATAACTACACAGAACTATTTAGTAGTTTAATTATAATACATTATAAAATTGCTGCCTGATTTGATCTGGAAACATTAAATTTTACATTGCTAAATAAATAAATAAACTATATAATTTTACATATAATATAAAATATATAATATAATGATACGGAGTAGATACAGTGGCTATTTATTTTACTGTTCAAATCAGTTGTTGGCTATTAAATTAAAATACATTTTTAGCTATTAATACTGTCCACTATTTCTACATCATGGAATTCCTATAAACATACAGTCGGCTTTAAAAGTCTGAGACCACAGACTATTTAAAAATGAATAAATGAATAAGTAAATAAATAAATTAAAAATAAAGTTATAATAATAATAATAATAATAATATAGGTATTATTATAGTAATAGTTATAGTAATAAAGTTATAACAATAATAATAATAATATAGTAATAATAAAGTTATATTTTAATATATCTATATAGTTTTTATTCATCTTTCAGTTTTATTTTTAGTTACTTTAGTACAAGGTAAATGAAAATGTGAAATGTTGATTGGTCTTTGATGCTCTTTGGATCTTCTCAAATCATGCTGGAGAACATGATCATCAGGTTTTACACAAACTAGTGGAGTTCATGCAGTTTGAGCTCTGCTGTCACTGAAGCAAAAGCTATGAAAAATAAAAATAATGTATTACATTTTTCAATTGAACTTTTCACTCAAATTGTTATGCATTTTATATAATTTGTAATTAATAAAAATGTATATAATCAGAAAAAAACAAAAGTTTTTTTTTAATAGAGGTCTCAGACTTTTGGACCCTACTGTATACACACACATACACGAGTTACTCAAACATTCAAAACACATAGTAAGTGAGTTACACACAGGAATGTGTGAGCACACAGCCGGAGCTACTGAAGGTCAGCTGCAATAATGTATGTTGTGTATGTGAAGCGTGTCTCTTTAACCCCTGCTCCTACTGCTGGTGATTATTTTGGAGGTATGAGCCACAGGCCTCTCTGCATACAGTACATACCTCATCTGGGTGGACTAGGTACACCACCTGCTGAGGCCCCATTGTGGGCACTTGTCCTGGGGTAAAGCAGCAGTAACTGTCTCACTGAGGCTGGGTCGCATGCCTGAAGACCAGGGGCACATGCTACACTATAAGCACAAGCACACGCCGCCTGTCTGAGTGCCTGTCAGCAGCAGAACTAGGCCATGAGAGGTAAGCAGGTTTCTGATCTCAACTAAAACAGGTTTTACACAGCAGCACAGACAGACATTATTAATACAGATGTAATAACCTTGCTGGAAAATCCAGCTTAAGTTGCTCATTAGCTGGTCCAAACTGGTTATTAACTGGCCCAAGTTATGGTTCTGAATTTTAATTTTGTTTTATTTTCAGTGTGTATCAGTTTTGTTTTTGCCTCCCAAAGATTCATATTACTTTATTGTTATTTTAGTTTTAGTATTTTTAGGGCTGCCAATATTGTACTTACTAACTGGTATCATTTACTAAGTTTAATGTTTAATGGCATTAAATTTCTTGGCATGATCCAGAGTTATTTTTTGTATAAATTATATACTATAGTTTTTGTTAATATTTTTTTTATTTTAATTTAATTTTAATACACTTTTTTTATTTTAAGTCTTCATAAACTTATGTTTTTGTAATTTTTGCTAGTTTTTTAAATATGCCATTACGTTGAAGTTTTTAGTTTTATTTAGTTATAGTTGTTTTAATATTTTAACTTAAACTAAACAACACAAAAGAAATGTTGTCTTTGCAACTAGCTGAAATAAAATAAGTTTAAGCAAATTAATAAATAAGTACCTAAATAAGTATTTTAATTTATTTCTGCTAATGTTTATTTCAAGTAATCAAAATGTTTTTTATGGTTTTAATTTTTAGTTACACAAAGTGTTATTGCTACTGAGCTGCATTTTTATGTTTACCATGTATCAAAAATTAAAATGACATTTTTTTAATTCATGTAATTAAATTATTTAAAAATAGTTAAATTAATTCATCCAAATAGTTACATTATTTGTATAATTAAATAATTAAATTCATTTTAGACCATCTTAGACCACATAGAAATCAGCTAGCATGTTCTAACCATTATGCCATCTTATTTTGGGTTTTCCAACGGGGAAGTTCTGCAAGTGTTGCACAGGTGGGGAGATTTCAAGCAGTCTCTGCTGTGATGTTTAGTAATTCCCAGGGTCACTTAAGGCTTACAGAGGGGGTTTTGTGCCTGGAAACATGGCCTGTGAGTCACCAGCGCTTGTCTTTTCCCACACAGAGAGCGTTGTGTTTGTGTAGAGAGACACAACCACGAGAAGTTGGGCGGCAGCCCATACTTTTATAGGGAGTGAAGGAGAGGCCAGCCAAGCCAGCAGAGAGCTTTGAGTGAGGGGCTCTAATGGCTGTGTAAACAAGATTATCGGTAGCTGAGCTTGTTCCAGTAATATGATACCAGTTACCACACACCCGCACACACATGTACCCAATGCTAAATCTCAGACATACATTGACTGTTTAAATACACACACATAAAGCTACTGCAACAGGTCATGCTTGGTCAGACAAACAGAAATACAGACTGAAATACCGGTCTGTTTTCTGTCTTGTACACATGCGGTTAAACCTGTGACACACAGCACTCAGAGACAGGTCACTGTCTACCGTCAGCATGTCTCATCCAGCCAGTCTACAGCAACAGGTGCCCTAAATGAGTTACATCAGTATCACTGATGGTGAAAAACACCACACTTACATAAAGCACTGCAAACACACAACTGGAATTTTCCATCGACCCACAACCACAAGCAAACACGTAAACAACAACAAAACTGAACAAATGAACAGATGTTTGTTTATACATAGCCAACCAGACAGACAAGTAGATAGAAAGACAGGTGAACAGATGAATGAACAGGCAGATAGAAATACAGATACAGACAGACAGATAGATAGATAGATAGATAGATAGATAGATAGATAGATAGATAGATAGATAGGTAGATAGATACATAGATAGATAGATAGATAGATAGATAGATAGATAGATAGATAGATAGATAGATAGATAGATGGACAGATGGACAGATGGACAAATGGACAGACAGATGGATAGACAGAGAGACAATAGAGAGACCAACAGACAATAAATAGACAGACAAACTGTCTAGAATGAATTTTTGCTGTGCTTTGCTTTGTGCATGTGTATGTATTGAACTGACTGAGTCTACAGCCTCACTACATAAACTGTAGCCCTGTCATCGAGTGTTTAGTTCTTCCCCTCACTCTTTTTTTTATTTTTATTTTTTTGCCCTCTTCCTCCCACGCTCTCTCTCCCCTCTCTCTACGCTCCCTCCAGCAAGTGCTTTTAGTACTACACTTTACAGCTGACAGCACATGTTGAGGCAGCACATTCCACATTATTACTACTTCAGATATTTGTGGCCTACAGGTCCTCTGATTGGCGGAGGAGCCTCTGACACTGGAGATGCAGACAGCCAATGAGGTTTCTGCTCCAGGAGCCGTGAGGAAGATAGTAAATCAATGGCATCTGGTGTCCTGGGCAGTGCTGACACACACGGTCACTGCAGACTGTTGAAAACACACAGTTGGACACCTATTCAACGAGTCTAAACTCTTTAGATTTAGCAAAGGCTGTTCTGTCACTTTACGCGTAACACAATGTGAAGCGTTTTTCCTCTGTTTTGACTATCCTGCTGTTCTTTTGTCTGTTTTATACTAATCTCACTCAGACTGTGAAAAACATCTGCAAAGGAATGAAAGAACGCCAGACAGCCCTCAAGCCCATTTCAGGCCCCTTTCAGTGGGCACCTTATGGCTGTTGCCACGGGGCCTGACAGCTGAAGCCCTGTTATGGGCATAAGCTCACTCATTTATTCAGACAACTGCAAGACGTGCTACATCAAACCCTGAAACACTACTAAATAGTTTCAACAAAGATCCACTGAGCCTTCGTTCTTCCACAGCCAGCCTCCTAATGCCTCACATCTCCTCTTTTCAAAGACTCTGGATCAGACACAATGGAAGACATCCACTAAGCTGAGGGAAAATTGGATCTGGTGCTTATGAAAAAGTGTTATCATATGCAAAGAGAATAAATCCACCAGTGTGAGGATGCTGATTGACTAAATATGTAATGAAATGGTGCTTTACATTTTGTCACTCATAGCTGAAATTCAAACTGATTAGTGTAATATATATATATATATATATATATATATATATATATATATATATATATATATATATATGTATATTCTGTCTTGTGTTACTGTTTAATAACAAAATTTAATTTTAAATGTTATATACAGTAGGACAAACTTAATTGCAGCTGTATTAACACTCAATTGAAAAAATAAATAAATGTGTATATAAATATTAAATTTTAAATGTATATATATATGTGTGTGTGTGTGTGTGTGTGTTAATGTTAACTTTTATATGTATGTATTTAAATTATACGTACATATGTATCAAATATTAAAACTATTTAACATTAAAACAACAAATTTAGTTTTTTTCTTAAACAATTGACATTTATTTTAGCATAAAGCAACATTTTTGTTAGATTTTGTTTAAAACCTTTGTTTTGTTTTGTTTTTTTTTATTAAAAATTGTATTAAAAATTATAATATATAATATATAACTGGACACAAATTCAAACTATTTTTTTCAGTTATCTGGACAGGTCAATGTGTTAGCAGTAAAATACCTGTACGCCCAAACCATCTGAATGGCGCCACCTGTTGGTTTTTTGATATGCAACTGTTAAACTATTAGAAGCATTCTGAGGTTATGACCTGAAAGGACAAACCAATATGTCTGCTTTATGAGGCCTTTGCATTGATTGGCATGTTTGGCGTCTTTCCAGAACTCTTAACAGAGGGCGATCCTTTTAAACAAACAGCAGCGCCCACTACTTATGCATATGTGTAGATAATATATGCTCCCTGTGTATGTGTCAAACCAGCTGACCTTAGTTAGCATCAGAGAGAATGTGCTAGGGCTGCCTCAGAGCTACAAATCTACCTCCAGTTACCATCTGTTCTCTATTGGCTGATTAGCATTATGCATACTGCAGGCTGGTAGATAAAAGAACATATTTCTGAAGTTTTACAAGGTTCTTGAGGATCCAGTTCCACAGGGGGCCTTATGAGTTTGGCTTACCCTCACATCTCCCACCCAGAAAAGTACGGTCCAAACTGAGAATCTCTTTTGTCTCTGTGCTGGAGTCAAGTTTGGGTTCTTGTGAAGTAATGAAGAACCAGACAGCCTATACATTTAGACTACACACTATAGCTAGCCTCTATAGAGTACATCAAGCATCTATGGGCTCACCTGATTTGTAATGTAAACATTATTTGTAATGTAAACTTATACATGTCAAATCTATCACAAAATATCAGGTTTGCGAGCAAGCACCTTGTGATCTGTGTGGGCAAATTTGAAAAATATATATATTTTTAAAAACGGATAAACATACTTGCAGGAGCATATTATTCTCAAAAAGCTCATGGCGAATGCTGCAGATAATCGCAGCCCTGCTGATATTCCGACTAACAACAGCGCGTATGATACTGCTTTTACAATATATGCTTTTATAGTTCAGTAAACAAGAAGTTAATACTGAGCAACTTACATTATAGACACAGTGTTGCCAGTTATGTTCGTCTATTTTGTATAATTTACAAACAAAACCACGGCAGAATCAATGCCAACGAGCACAAATAAGAGTCATTCCTGAATGAATCAGTGTCTTGAATCGTTTGAATGAACAACTCACTGATTCACTCGTATACTTAACACTTAAATACAGTCACTTTTCGTCACCTACTGGCATAACGACGTATAGCCTGCAGAAAGAGTCACTAAAAATCGCCACCAAACGCAGACTAGCAGAGGGATTTAAACAAAAATGAATACTTATGAAACACCACTGGATCACCAGTGGATCCTCTGCAGTGAATGGGTGCCGTCAGAATGAGTCCAGTATTATCCATATATTGCATTCTCCAGTCAAAAAGTTGTCAAAGATTTGTTTCTTACAAATGCACAGTTTTCACTTCACACGACATTAATCGATGAACTGGAGTCATATAGTTTACTTGTGGAATATTGTGATGTTTTTATCAGCTATTTAGACTCTCATTCTGATGGCACCCATTCACTGCAGAGGATCCATTGGTGAGCAAGTGATGTACTGCTAAATTTCTCCAGATCTGTTCAGATTTTTAGCAAATTTTCATTCTTGGGTGAATTATTCCTTCAGCCACATGTTACAAATGACAAGTTTGTGTCAACACTGGATTTGTAGCCTTTATAGAGCAGATAGTGTTGAAAAAGTGTCTTATGTAACTCCAGGCTTTAGTAAAAGTCTGAATCTTAATGGATTCCTGCAGGGAATTTTCACTCACCAGATTCCATTTCTAAACATCACACAGAATATACAATCATTCTCCCATTCTCCTTTCACTTTGCATTTGGCCCACTCGAGACTCAATTACAGCTAAAACCTTTATGTATCTCATTGTGATGAAGACAACAACTGCAGAGGCTTCTCTCAGAAACTTCACAGAGATCTCTGGATCTCAGCGGGACCTCAGCAAAGCCTGACCTGTGCGTGACTATCACAGAGGAGTGGTGCATCTTCACATCTGCAGCAAATGCGCTGTGTAAGATGCCTGCTTAGAATGTGAGTGAATATCAAACTTGAGTAAAGCTGTTTAGCACACCACATGTGTCTGAGGAAAATACTGACTCTCGCCGGTTTGGAAAATCCAGAGTCACACTAAATAAGGTCACTCGGTTCAAACTTCACCACAGCGGTATCAGCATACAGCAGCAGTGCGGTTCTTTCATACACAGCGTGACTCCTATTTGAAAGACACTCTAATTCTCCTTCTGTCCCACTGTAGGAAACCCGATTAGACCTCATCTTAACAACTCTGCCTTTCAGTTTGGAAAGGGAAGTGCAAGGATCTGCAAGATGGTCCGATTGTAATTTATAGCTTTTGCTTCAGCTCTTAGAGTGATAAAAATGGCATAGCTGGTGATTATGAATGCATAAGGATTAATGGAGGCTATTTAAAGACTCTACGCAGAGCAGAGAAGACAGGGACACAATTTTCCACTCTGAAAGGAAGTGGAAAATCCATGGATTATCCCCAAAATGACTTTGCTGTGTAGTTCAGTCATTAAACTTGGCATTATGCCACAGTTCTGATACCAGAGGAAGCTTTTTACTCTACTGTGGTTGTTGTATATTGATCGGTCATTGGTTGTTTGGTTGGTAGTAGCCAGTGGTGGTGATCCAGAATGAATGCAGCATCTTTGCCTGCTATGCATTTCATTATGGGTTTTGAGGAGGCGCACCATTTAACAATGAAACTAATATATGCTTGTGTATATAAATGTACACTACTGTTCAAAAGTTTGGAGAAAGTAAGGTTTATTTATTTATGTATTTATTTATTGAGAGAGAGAGCAATTAATATTTTTACTTAGCAAGGACATTTAATTATATTAAAATAAATGCTTCGTTTGAACTTTCTATTCATTAAAGAATCCTGCCAAAAATGTATTACGGTTTCCACAAAAACATTAAGCAACTGTTTTCAGCATTTATAATGATAACAAATGTGACACTTAAAATTGCAGTAATGACTGCTGAAAATTCAGCTTTGCTTTGATGGATATAATTAAAATGTGTTGTTTTAGGTCAAAGCCTGTGAAATATCTCCTCACAAAGACAAATGACTGTTTCTGTGGCCAAAAAGTAAAAAACTAACATTTGTGACCCTGGACCACAAAAGCAGTCATAAGCACGGGTATATTTGTAGCAATAGCCAAAAATACATTTTATGGGTCAAAACTGATTTTTCTTTTATGCCAAAAATCATTAAGATATTAAGTAAATATCATGTTCCATGAAGATATCTAGTAAATTTCCTACTGTAAATATATCAAAACTTAATTTTTGATTAGTAATATGCATTGCTAAAAACTTCATTTGGACAACTTTAAAAGCAATTTTCTCAATATTTTGATTTTTTTGCACCCTCAGATTCCAGATTTTCAAATAATTGTATCTCGGCCAAAAATTGCCATATCCTAGCAAACCATACATCAATGTAAAGCTTATTTATTCAGTTTTTAGGTGATCTATAAATCAATGGTCACATTTATACATTGCAATTTCATTGGCATGTTTGCTCAGTATGATAGAGAAAATATTTTTTTCATAAGACCTAGATTTAGACCTAGGTCATGATGACTTGTGAAATATGTTATGCTTTAAAGGCCTAAATGTCATTGAAGGAAGAAATGTGATTTATTTTTATTTACAGTACTTTACACTCATGTATGTCATTTGTTATGTACAGTATATGTATATGCATATCTATATATGCACATTCTGTACGTATCACACACATTTCTGTGCAACAGAAAAATCATTATTAAATAAATCTTTATGAAAAAAAAAAACATTCAATTAAATTGAGTTTAATAAACTTTAAGCAACCTTGTGCTCTGTTCCAGCAGTTGTGCACTTTGGGTGTCAGTAACATTGTGATTAAAACCAATGCTTCCTGTACTTTTTGAATCTGAAGAAATAGGTCAGCCAAATGTAACCTGTTGTAAACAATGTTGGTTGTTCTGTATTACTCTCTAAACAGGCCTCATTAAGTCGAGGCATTAATACTCCGCTGTGCTTTCAGTGCTGTGGATCGCTGTGGTATCAGCTCAAGAGAGTTCCTTCCTGTCGACGGGGCTTGTTATTGTCACAAGCATCCTCACCAGCTTCTCTCGCTGTGAAGTTCCCTAATTAGTCACCTCACCGCAGCGCTCGTCTCTCCTGATTCACAGAGAGCAGCACACGATACACAAGGCACAAAAAGAGACATTTTAATGAGGCTGTGTTTTCAGATGAATGTGCAAAGTGAATTTTGTTTCACAGGTAGTGGGTCACATGTAAAAACACTGATTCTTGAGTACTGGGATAAAACAGAATGCAAAACTGAGACACATGAAAGTTTGTTTATTCAGAGACATTCACCTTTGTTTGAATGCATTTGCTTTTTCTCATGAAATGTGTGCATTCAAATACAGGTACAGCACCATTAGATACAAAATTATTTTTCAAATATTTATTATAAATATTGACTTATAGGTCATTTAATTAAGAGTTAAAGTGTTTCAAACAGATGTTAGATTTTTGTTGTTACTTGTCAACAGGGCCTTTTTATTATGAAGCAAAATATCTAAGAAATCCCAAACACTTGGTTTTCAATTTATGTGAAACTTAAATAAATAAATAAATAAATAAATACTTTTATTCAGCAAGGACCCATTAAATTGATCAAAAGTGACAGTAAAGACATTTATAATGTGTCAAAAAGAACAAAAAACATTCTATTTATCAAAGAATGCTCAAAATTATATCAAGGTTTCCACAAAAATATGAAGCAGCTCAACATTCAGCACCGTTAATAATAACAAATTTTGCTTAAGCAGCAAATCAGTATATTGTGCATAAAATACAAAATGATTTATGAAGGATCATGTGACACTAAGACTGGAGTAATGGCTGCTGAAAACTAAGCATTGCATCACAGAAATAAATTGCCTCTTAAATTAACAGTTATTTTAAATTGTAATAATATTTCACAATATTAGCCTACAGTTTTTACTGTATTTTTTTTTTTTAAATCAAATAAATGCAGCCCTGGTGAGCATATGATTTTGAATAGACTTCAAAAAATCTTACCGACCCCAAGCTTCTGAATGGTTGTGTATATATAATAAATAATAATAAAACTCATAAGAGCCGGTTTGATGTTTTTAAATCATTATAATTACAGCTGAAGAATCACAGAAAACCAAAACACATTCATGATAAACACATTCATAGTAATAGCGATCTAAAAAAGAGCTCTTTATAGCTATACTGTGATGATGTGACTTTCATCTCACATTTTTATCACAGAAAAATCATCTTATAATATGCCATGTGCTACAAGCAAGGTTCAAATATGCATGGGAAACCCCACTGGGTTTTAAGTTCAACATGTTAACCACTCAGATGTCGCTCCAGTGGCACAATTTATTTAAAATTGTGTCTGATTTTCACATTGGAAATCAAGACTAATGCAACTAATAATTTCAACATGCTGTCAGTTCCAGGCTGCGGCTGCTCAGTGGCAAACAAAACAATCATATCAAGTTGTCTTGAGTCCGCCAATCATTCCTCTCAGCAGGGTGAAGCACTATCCATAGGGACGGCTTTACCAGAATCCTGGCTGAAGAGGATGTGGGAAGAGCCAGCAGCTGTGAACCCAGTGGCCTTGCCAAGCGCTGCTGGACAGCCAAACCAGATGTGCAACCCAGTAAAATTCATATTAGAGATGACGGGCAGACAGATGGGTGGGGGTGTGGGTGAGTAAAGATACGTTGTCTCTGTGGAAAGCTGGCAAACCACACAAAAAGAGAGTGAGATACTCTCTTAAATGAAAAACCCAACACCATATGCTTTCAGTAACATTAACATTTTTGTTAAGATTTTATTTTTAACTGGGAAAGTATGTAAAACCATGTTGTGTGTGTCTATGATCTTGAGTTTCTGTGTTAAAGGTGTACTTAGTCGTTTTTATGTTGCATTGGCCAAGACTTATACTGGCACCTAGTGATGTGGATGCGTCATTGTGTAAAATTTTAGGGTTGGTGATTCAGTTGTAAAAATGTGCTAAAGCAGATAATCTTGATTAATTTATTAAGGAAGAGAGTCATTTTTTTAAGATAAAGTGAGTAGTATTTGGCTGATCATGTGATTTCAAAATAGCTGCCTACACGAGGCGACCTGCTTCAAGTAAACCAGCTTTTATTAGGTTATTTGAGTGAAGTACCTCTCATGTGTGTAAATATTTATCCTTTATTTATGAATACATCATTTTGAGGAAATAATCACTAATGGCACCTTTTAAGTACCACTGGTGTTGTATCAAAAGAAACCCCTGAACAAAACTACATTCATAATGTATTTTCAGAAGAACTTGTATCATCTTGTGGTGTTTGTTCAAAACCATGCCAAAGCCTTGCTTTATCAGTAAGTGTGTGTGAGTGCAAGTTGGCGTGTACATCCATGTCCTAAGACAACCCTTGTGTCTGTTTTCTTCATTTGGTCCACAAGGTTTTGATTACGAGGAACTGCCCCAGGGACTCCAAGACCTCCGAAGAGACCAGAAAGGGCAAACAACACAAAGACAAAAAAACAGACCTTATGGTTATGGATGTAATATTTATTTCAAAGTTCTAAATCAATGGTGAGTCATTCCTACCAGAACAGTGCAATTTTGCAGTTTTGTTGCCTGATTAGCATGTGATCAGTTTGGAAACATTTTCTGCTTGTGAGAATGTGCGGACTGTCACTATCTATGGAATGTGACTGTGTAACTGAACCACGCCAAAGCACATTTGCTTTGCATTTCGAAGAACTCACCACTGTGATTGTCAAATAAGGGTTCAAGCTTGCATTTATGAACAAATATCACCACCTATTGGTTACCAAGATTTTTTTTTTTTAATTATGCATAGGTTCATACTTAATCCATTTATCATTCTATTTTATAGTTATCTAAAAACATTAAAATAAATAAATAAATAAAAACTTTAGTTACTTGAAATAATAATAATAATAATAATAAACTTTATTCCAGCTAGTTGTAAAGGCAAGGTTTTTCATTTTCATTTTGTTTAACTTAATGCATTAAAATAACTAAAGCTGAAATAAAAATTTATTAAAACCTACAGACATACTTTAAAAATAAAGAAATAAATAAACAACAATTAATGAAATGACAAAAAATAAACAACAAAATTAATGAAACTTTAACTAAAATTAAAACTAGGAAATGTAAAAAAATAAAAACTGATTTAAAATATTAATGAAAAATATACTAGTATCTAAAGACTAGTTTTGACATGAGAAAGATAATGTATCCCAGAGAGGTTGATTTAATTTAGCCACATGCCAGTTGGATTTAACATTATTTGTGTGTAAAATACATAAGGAAGTGGTAAATACACTGCTGTTGAGTATCAAACCTTGTCTTAAAGAATTTGAATATATTTTTATGAACCATGCACAATGATAAATCAGAACAGCTGATGTGTTTGGCATGCTGAATACTGTGAATTTCAAAAAACAATACTTAACACTTTACATATCAAAGATCAGAACTGAAATATATGCCACATAAAACAGGTTTTTAGGAAACCCTGAGAAATGTAGTGAGGCATATCAGCCACAACAGGAATGGAACATTCCGGACGTCTGTGTGCATGTGTGGAAGGATACACGATGAATGCTGAGCTCACTTCCCTGCCTTTAGTAAGATTAATAACAGACTCGTCTGGGCCGTAAAGCTTGAATCTGAGGAGAAGTTATGAAAACCTTATGGATTAAGCTGGTGTTTAGAGTGAAACATTCCACTCAGATAAAATTTCCAAGCATGTCTACAAAAAACACGTGTCTTGAGCTTGATATCACTCATCATTCAACATGAAATACAGTCTGTTGAGGGATCAGTAACTTTTCTATGAAAGCAGATATTTCTCAGTGCTGTAAACAATAGCTATGTGATCAGCCTTTGTACATGGATCATTAGTGCAAATCTGCAAGAAATACTATATGGATATTATTCAAAAAAACTACTGAGAACATTTGTAAGCACTTGATGCATGACAGGGGTTGTTTTCACATGATTTTGACACACACAGACTGGTCATCTGGCTCTTCTCCTCCGAACCACGATGGTTCCAGCCACAACGTCATAAACAGTTCTGTTGTGCTGGAAAAATAGTAACGTGATAAAGATTGGAAACAGGAAGGCGATGGAGAAGTTTTTGTTTAAAGCCCGTACTGTGGAGCTGCAAAAAAAAAAAAAACATAAATAAATATACAGGTGCATCTCAATAAATTAGAATGTTGTGGAAAAGTTCATTTATTTCAGTAATTCAACTCAAATTGTGAAACTCGTGTATTAAATAAATTCAATGCACACAGACTGAAGTAGTTTAAGTCTTTGGTTCTTTTAATTGTGATGATTTTGGCTCACATTTAACAAAACCCACCAATTCACTATCTCAACAAATTAGAATACTTCATAAGACCAATACAAAAAACATTTTTAGTGAATTGTTGACTTTCTGGAAAGTATGTTCATTTACTGTATATGTACTCAATAGTTGGTAGGGGCTCCTTTTGCTTTAATTACTGTGTTCGGCGTGGCATGGAGGTGATCAGTTTGTGGCACTGCTGAGGTGGTATGGAAGCCCAGGTTTCTTTGACAGTGGCCTTCAGCTCATCTGCATTTTTTGGTCTCTTGTTTCTCATTTTCCTCTTGACAATACCCCATAGATTCTCTATGGGGTTCAGGTCTGGTGAGTTTGCTGGCCAGTCAAGCACACCAACACCATGGTCATTTAACCAACTTTTGGTGCTTTTGGCAGTGTGGGCAGGTGCCAAATCCTGCTGGAAAATGAAATCAGCATCTTTAAAAAGCTGGTCAGCAGAAGGAAGCATGAAGTGCTCCAAAATTTCTTGTTAAACGGGTGCAGTGACTTTGGTTTTCAAAAAACACAATGGATCAACACCAGCAGATGACATTGCACCCCAAATCATCACAGACTGTGGAAACTTAACACTGGACTTCAAGCAACTTGGGCTATGAGCTTCTCCACCCTTCTTCCAGACTCTGGGACCTTGGTTTCCAAATGAAATACAAAACTTGCTCTCATCTGAAAAGAGGACTTTGGACCACTAGGCAACAGTCCAGTTCTTCTTCTTCTTCTTAGCCCAGGTAAGATGCCTCTGACATTGTCTGTGGTTCAGGAGTGGCTTAACAAGAGGAATACGACAACTGTAGCCAAATTTCTTGACATGTCTGTGTGTGGTGGCTCTTGATGCCTTGACCCCAGCCTCAGTCCATTCCTTGTGAAGTTCACCCAAATTCTTGAATCGATTTTGCTTGACAATCCTCATAAGGCTGCGGTTCTCTCGGTTGCTTGTGCATCTTTTTCTTCCACACTTTTTCCTTCCACTCAACTTTCTGTTAACATGCTTGGATACAGCACTCTGTGAACAGCCTGCTTCTTTGGCAATGAATGTTTGTGGCTTACCCTCCTTGTGAAGGGTGTCAATGATTGTCTTCTGGACAACTGTCAGATCAGCAGTCTTCCCCATGATTGTGTAGCCTAGTGAACCAAACTGAGAGACCATTTTGAAGGCTCAGGAAACCTTTGCAGGTGTTTTGAGTTGATTAGCTGATTGGCATGTCACCATATTCTAATTTGCTGAGATAGTGAATTGGTGGGTTTTTGTTAAATGTGAGCCAAAATCATCACAATTAAAAGAACCAAAGACTTAAACTACTTCAGTCTGTGTGCATTGAATTTATTTAATACACGAGTTTCACAATTTGAGTTGAATTACTGAAATAAATTTTCCACGATATTCTAATTTATTGAGATGCACCATATATATATAGTATATATATATATATATATATATATATATATATATATATATACAGTGGGGCAAAAAAGTATTTAGTCAGCCACCAATTGTGCAAGTTCTCCCACTTAAAAAGATGAGAGAGTCCTGTAATTTTCATCATAGGTATACCTCAACTATGAGAGACAACATGAGAAAAAAAAATCCAGAAAATCACATTGTAGGATTTTTAAAGAATTAATTGGTAAATTCCTCGGTAAAATAAGTATTTGGTCACCTACAAACAAGCAAGATTTCTGGCTCTCACAGACCTGTAACAACTTCTTTAAGAGGCTCCTCTGTCCTGCACTCGTTACCTGTATTAATGGCATCTGTTTGAACTCGTTATCAGTATAAAAGACACCTGTCCACAACCTCAAACAGTCCAACTCCAAACTCCACCATGGCCAAGACCAAAGAGCTGTCAAAGGACACCAGAAACAAAATTGTAGACCTGCACCAGGCTGGGAAGACTGAATCTGCAATAGGTAAGCAGCTTGGTGTGAAGAAATCAACTGTGGGAGCAATTATTAGAAAATGGAAGACATACAAGACCACTGATAATCTCCCTCGATCTGGGGCTCCACGCAAGATCTCACCCCGTGGGGTCAAAATGATCACAAGAACTGTGAGCAAAAATCTCAGAACCACACGGGGGGACCTAGTGAATGACCTGCAGAGAGCTGGGACCAAAGTAACAAAGGCTACCATCAATAACACACTGCGCCGCCAGGGACTCAAATCCTGCAGTGCCAGACGTGTCCCCCTGCTTAAGCCAGTACATGTCCGGGCCCGACTGAAGTTTGCTAGAGAGCATTTGGATGATCCAGAAGAGGACTGGGAGAATGTCATATGGTCAGATGAAACCAAAATAGAACTTTTTGGTAAAAACTAAACTTGTCGTGTTTGGAGGAGAAAGAATGCTGAGTTGCATCCAAAGAACACCATACCTACTGTGAAGCATGGGGGTGGAAACATCATGCTTTGGGGCTGTTCTTCTGCAAAGGGACCAGGACGACTGATCCGTGTAAACGAAAGAATGAATGGGGCCATGTATCGTGAGATTTTGAGTGAAAACCTCCTTCCATCAGCAAGGGCATTGAAGATGAAACGTGGCTGGGTCTTTCAGCATGACAATGAACCCAAACACACCGCCCGGGCAACGAAGGAGTGGCTTCGTAAGAAGCATTTCAAGGTCCTGAAGTGGCCTAGCCAGTCTCCAGATCTCAACCCCATCGAAATCTTTGGAGGGAGTTGAAAGTCCGTGTTGCCCAGCGACAGCCCCAAAACATTACTGCTCTAGAGGAGATCTGCATGGAGGAATGAACCAAAATACCAGCAACAGTGTGTGAAAACCTTGTGAAGACTTACAGAAAACGTTTGACCTCTGTCATTGCCAACAAAGGGTATATAACAAAGTATTGAGATGAAATTTTGTTATTGACCAAATACTTATTTTCCACCATAATTTGCAAATAAATTCTTTAAAAATCCTACAATGTGATTTTCTGGATTTTTTTTTCTCATTTTGTCTCTCATAGTTGAGGTATACCTACGATGAAAATTACAGGCCTCTCTCATCTTTTTAAGTGGGAGAACTTGCACAATTGGTGGCTGACTAAATACTTTTTTGCCCCACTGTATATATATATATATATATATCAGTGCTGTCAAATGATTAATCGCGATTAATCATATCCAAAGTAAAAGTTTTTGTTTACATATATGTATGTGTACTGTGTATATTTATTATGCATATATAAAGACACACACATACAGTACATATTTTGAAAATATTTACATGTATACACATTTATATTTTATATTATATATAAATATATTTAATATATAAACATATATAATTATTATTATTATTTATATATATTTTTTAAATACTATATATATTTTTTATTATTATTTTATCAGGGCTATTTCTGGCAAAAAAATAGGATGGCCACCACATTATATAAATATACGCGTAACTCACGCAGATAAGCTGACACTGGATGCCGGTACCACCAAAACCCGATTGGGCTGCACTAGGACTGTCGTGTCACATGTGACGACTCGAAGCCCCAGCAGGAACTTTCCAGGAGTGGCACCTCCAGCTCCCCAAATACAGATGATCTGCAGATGAAGACAGAACACAGACCGAAGGAACGTGAGCTGTTTAAAACAAACTAACTCATTCAAACCACTTTTAGACTACAGATTTTTTCTACCAAATGCTGTTACAAAGTGAAAATATGACAAGGCTAATTAAACAATTTTAAAATGTAAATTAAAAACAGAAAGACAAGGCTTGTAACTGTGGCTTTCACAACATGAAAGACAAAAGATGCTCACTCACTTCATAGACGCACACTAGGACTCTGTATGCTAAAGCCACGACCATCATCTTCTGCAGGTCCTCCAGTGATGTGTTCTCATCAATCTCCTCCATGATAAACTGCATCATGAATTTGGAAATATCTCTGTTTAGAAGATCAAAGACATATTAACTGTCGTAGAATACATATAGCAGGAGGTTCAAAAGTAGGGAGTCAGTAAGATTTTTAATGTTTATGAAAAAAGTCTCTTTAGGCCACCAAAACTGCATAAAAAATGTAATAAATAAATAAAAATACAGTAAAAATAGTAAAACTGTATAAAAGTTCATTAAAGTTTAAAATGATTGTTTTCTATTTTAATCTACTTTAAAATATACTTTATTCCTGTGATGTAAAGCTGAATTTTCAGCATCATTACTGCAGTATTCAGTGTCACATTATCTTTCAGAAATCATTTAAACATGCTGTTTTGCTGCTCAAGAAACATTTCTTATCAATGTTTAAAACAGGCATGCCACTTAATATTTTGTGGAAACTGTGATATTATATGTAAAATAGTAGTACACCTATGGCTGTTCAGTGTAGGATTGATTCAAGAAGGATACTTCATTTTTGTTCAGAAAACCTTCTCAAATCACCTCATTCCATTGAGATGCATAATCCACAACACTATGGTTGCCTTAACACAGAAGAGAATGAAGAAATCCACAGTTTCTGCCAGACATCTACGAAGCGGGGAGGGGATGGTGTACTCTCTACCTGAAAGAACAAAAGATGAAGTTAGAACCTAAGTGTGCATTCTCAAGTTTGCACCTTCGATGCTTTAACAAATAATAAGAAAATCAGATCTACAGAATTCACATCAGTGTCACAAATTTGCTCACATTTGTGACCCTGGACCACAAAATCAGTCATAAGTAGCACGGGTATATTTGTAGCAATAGCCAACAATACATTGTATGGGTCAAAATTATCGTTTTTTCTTTTATGCCAAAAATCATTAGGATATTAAGTAAAGATCATGTTCCATTAAGATATTTTGTAAATTTCCTACCGTAAATATATCAAAACTTAATTTTTAATTAGTAATATGCATTGCTAAGAACTTCATTTGGACAACCTTAAAAGGGTGATTTTCTCAATATTTGGATTGTTTTGCACCTTCAGATTCCAGATTTTCAAATAGTTTTATCTCAGCAAACTATTGTTCTATCCTAACAAACCATACATCAATGGAAAGCTTATTTATTTTCAAAAAATTGACCCTTATGACTGGTTTTGTGGTCCAGACAGTCACGTTTGATGGTGACCTACAGAATTATGCAGAAAGGAAAATGTATAATTACTAGTAATTCTTTCACTAAAAGATAGTATGTGAAGTAAATTAATGTTGGCCTCTCTAGGTACTGTATCACGTATCATTTTACGTATCATTTTACAGTATCATGTATTTAGTCTGGCTTTTATGCTGCATTATGTCTTTAACACCAAATTTGGAGTAGGCACAGTGAAACTTTAAGACACCTCAATGTGGGGACAGGATATATAATATTAAAAAGTACATAATAATGGGGGGTTATGGAGATACATAATACTAAAGGTACATAAAAGTAAGTTAATTTAGTCCAGTTCTTCATTATCGTTTGTTAACGTGTTTAGTGAAGCAGCTAATTACTGCATCTCCTCGGAGCAGTGGATTGACACAGCTACCTGCCGGCTGTGCTGGTGCTCTCTCAGCGCTGCTGGATGCGGCTGGGGCTGCTGGGCGGCTGGATGGTGGGCTGCTCATCTGGTTACACCAAGCGGCGATGTCAGCGGGCGTCGCGGCACACGCGGGCGGAGGAAAGAGCGGCGCGGACAGGAACACCCAGCTCTGCCAGCTCACATAGCCACTGTAAGAGCGCCACATCCACTGCTGCAGCCGCTGGCAGTATTCAGTCGTTGACATGGTGTCATTGTCATCGGACCCCTGACAGTTTTTGACTATTTTCTCCGCACTATTCTTCGCCGCCATGTTTAGTGCTTTTATAAGTCTTATTTAGACTTCCACTTGTTAAAGAGGCTAATCGGCTCAGGCAGAGGCCATGCCAGCTGCTCACTGAAGCCGGAGAAGGCTATACCACTGTGCCAGTAGATATGGACAGTGTTTTTCTAGCTGGAGATTTTCGTTTCAACGACCTTGTCCTGTGACTGAGACAGTTTCCATAATAATATTATAGCAAAAAGACGTGTCTGGTACAAAAGACACTAACAGTGTAAGCTGAAAATTAAATAGCATCAACTGTTAGTGCACCCCTGTGATGTGCAATAATGTTGCCTGCGAATATCATTAAGTTAATCATAATGTAACACATAATCAAAGATAGACAGTCATGATAAATTTGAAACTCGTTATTTAAAATATTAATACAGAAGTCATGCAATATCAAACTATTACAATAATTCTTTGAAAAATTTTAATTTTTAAAAGTATTTTACAATTTTAAAAGTATTTAATAATTATTGTCCGTACAGCGTTTATGTCCTCGTAATAATCGAGACTATATGCAATGTATTTTTATTAAATAATACCTTATATTGACCTTATATTGACAATTTAGTTTATACATTTAAATGTATATAAATTTAAATTTCATTGATAATAAAAACTCTACACATTGTTTCTTAAATACCGTTATATATATATGTATATATATATTTTTTTTTTTTTTGAAAGTGAAACTCGTCGAGACTCATCACTAGATGGCGACAGTGTCTTTCACATGATTTTGGTTATGGTAATGAACTGATCTATTCTCAATAAAATTAAATTAAGCTTTGTATGTTCAAATAGAGACCAAAATATACATAACGACACAGATTTTACACAAACTTAAACATTATTTATTTTAAACGGAGGACCAAGAAATAGAGAGGAGGAATGTATTCTAAACACGTGAGTACATGGGAGCTGTCCCAAATTCAGTTTTTGCATGATAGCAGCTGTACTATCTCACTGAAATTAATTGTGCTTATTTAGACATCTGCATGTCAGTGCAAAAGGGTCAAAGGCTTCAAAATCTGTACGCCGGAAACAACCCTGTTTTATCTCTGGATGCTTGCTGTGGTGGCCAGCTGTTAAAAAACTGTGATGTATTTATGTCTTTGTGTTGCTTTCATTCTCTATTGGTGCTCTATTTGCTGACTGAGCTGCCCTGGGCCTGTGAGTAAGGTCTGGCCGGCCTAGTGACTGTGCTGGGCCCTGAATGGAGGCCCCCAGGCGGAACAGAATCAGCCCATGTGAGGATGATCACCTCTGACAGGACGTGAGGTGACTTGCGCAGAAATAATCAGGGACAAATAAAAGCTGTTCCTAGCAAACGCTGACCTGCATGGAACTCGCCACCAGCTGAGGATTACAGGCGAGGTGTGTAAATGTGTGTCTGTCTGCTGTCCATACACAGATAATCATAGTATCTGCACGGCATGAAGCAAAAAATCACAAAGGGTTAAAGTATTCAAAATTAAATCACAAACGCAGAAGAAAACACCAAAACACTTGAATTTATTGTCTTATACTTGAACTTTGTTACTACTGTGATTGTGTCAGGAGTCTGCAACATCTGTGACTGTGTTTCTGTTCAGGGAGGGTGGAGGCAATAAGTGACTCAAAACCTTTGATGACCTCTGTCTCATACACGTTAACAAACGACATGCACAATTAAGGAACTTTTAAATGTTAAATGGCAATTTTGGTGCATCATTTCATGGTTAATTGGCCTACAGAAACCCCATACCATTACAAGACTCGTCACAGCCTGTAGACGAAACACAGAGGAATTAAATAGAGGAATCAACTTTCCTGCATGTACTGTAAGAAAAACACAAACCCTCTCAATCCAGCTGCAGACTCTAAACTCACTAAAACTAAAAGGTATTTTAATTTAAATAAAATGCATATGCATGTTATATTTTGGCATAATGGCCAAAACATGAGTAGCCTAAATGATTTCAAGGCTAAGGTCCTTCATCCTGCAGTGATATGCCTACATCTTTGCTTTGCTGAGCTGGTGTCTTATAATCTCATATCTCTGTAAAGTCTTGCTGTTTGTAGTCTATAAATGCCCTGATTTCAGCATTGATGTTAAGAGACCTTAAGAAGAAAATGTGATGACAGCACACTGACTCAGAGTTCAGGAAATCATGCGATACACTCACCCGAGATTTAACCTCAAAGATGTACACATGATATTTAGACACATGATATTTACTTTAGAAATGTCCAATATCACTGTATAAGGGTCATTCCTAATATTTCAGTCCCCCAGAGGAAAAAAAAATGGGTCACCAAAATGAATTGTTAGAAGCTTTTCACAATACTTTGGTATGCCCATTATAACGAATAAAAAAATAATTATTGCATTTTAATATTTTTAGCCTAAAATAATGTCTTAAATTTGTCTTAAACCAAGCATTTTGTCATGTCCCTGAAACATTGAGTTTGTACTTTTTGTTTGTTCAAAATTATTAACAAAATGTGCATAGTGTCGATGATTTTTGGCAATAATGTATAAGCATTTATTTATGTTCGTTTCTTGTGAAAAATATTTTTCTAAAAAAAATGCCAGATATTTTATAAAAAAACAGCCTTTAAAGTTATGTCCCTCAGTTTGAACTCAACCCTGTCACACTAACCATTCTACACCCATAATAATTTAAACTCCACTCATATGTGACATAATTTACCAGAAATGACATCATTCAGGTCCCTTTAATAGTGGTGCAGAAAATGTTTAGTAGTATCATACCTTTTATTCATATTTTTGAGGCGTATTATAGTCAGGGAGGGTATTGTCAAGCTTAACAACTCAACCCCGTCACATAAAATTAAGATGGAAAATTATTGTATTTCAATATTTTATTTTAATCCAAATGCACTTATTTTATTGGTTCCATATATGGTCTACTCACCTACACTACATGAGGAGCAGTGGCCATTTTGAGTGAAAAACCTCAACCCCGTCACAAATATATGTATTTCTCATTGTTACGGGGCTGTAAACTTTTGACAGGGTTGAGTTATTTACTTCATTTATTAATCATTTTAAAAATATGAAATAGTCATGGTTTCAGTAAATATTACCAAAATCATGACAACTCATTTTTTGTTATAAATAGAATATTTGATGTAATATGTCCACTTAAACTTTGACTATATCATACATCAGAAATTGCACCCACATTTACAGCAGAAAGACCATGTTGGCCATGCAGATATGTTGACCCAGAAAGAAGCGGACAATATGAGAGAGAAACAAAACCAAAAATTAAAATTGAAGGCAATGTATAATGTATTTTGGGGGGAAAAAATAGGGAAGACAATTAAGAATGAAAGCATTTCTTGCTGATTACCATCTGACATGGACTAAAACAATAAAATTGTGGTTTTAGTTAAGCTTCTAAATTAAAAATATTTTTTAAATATCTATAAATATCTATTTATTTAAAATGACGTATTCATTTATTTTATTTATTATAATTTGTATTTATTTTCTGTTTGGTTTTGTTTAAAAGTATGAAAATTCAGTGTTTTTTTTTTGTTTGTTTGTTTTATGTTTTATGTTTTATCTTTTGTTTTTTCTTTTTTCTTTTTCTTTTTCTTTTTGAATTGTTTTTGTTTTTTCCCCCTCTGTTTTGGTTTTTCTTTTGTTTTGTTTAAAAGTATAACAGTCTCTCAATTATTATGACTGAAAAGTATTTTATGACATCTCACCACATATAAAGAAAAGGAAAACCATATATATAAAAAAGTAAAATAAAATAAAATAAAAACAAAATAAAAACAGGTTCCTTTACGTCTTCCTTTTATGTTAACTGCTTACGTACTTTGCACCTTGACTGAGAACTAAGAGCACGCAAATCCTTTTTTCATAAGATTTGTGGCCATTTTTTGACACAGAGACCCCATTAAGTTAATTATGTCAGCTTCCCAACATTTCAGAGGTGAGCACTGATGTGAGGGGCCTGGCGTCATGCGGTCAGAGCTCATATACCTCCGACCTCCTCCCTTTCTGAGACCCATTCAGAGCACCTCTCAGCCCTATCTGTGGCCCTGTCTGTCTGATCACATGAGGCACTTCCCCCTCAGATTTCTAGATCAAACGTTAGCTGTGGGAAAAGACATAAAGCATTCCAGAACTTCTGACCCATTGAAAATGTTTGTTTGCTATACTTGCAGCTGTGTGAAGACAAAGCCTATAAGCGGCCGTCACTTCAAAGTTGCTTTGTATTCCACATTTAGACAATGTTGAGCACTGAGCAACAACCGCAATGGGATAAATTTTTCATTCTTGAAATAGCATTGATCTGAGGTGTGACTTGTTGGTGATATCTTCATGAACTTCAACTAAATTACCCCAAATCCTGTTTGGTGTTTCAAATAAATCTCAATCCTTGAGGTTTCAGGGGTTAAATACAAGTACATTCGTAAGTGGTTTGTTTACAAGCAGTAAGAAGAAAGGTCAGTGAATGACTTATTGTTTCCTTTTCCTCAGAGCTATCACAGACCTCCGTTATCTCCCCCCTGCAGAGCGTGGAAGTACGTGTTTGAAAGTAATTAAAGGGTGTTCACAGATCTATTGTTCTCCAGACTCATGCTCTTAAAAATAAAAACACATTCATTCACATATCTCTTTTCATATAAACTAGGATTATACACAAGATTTTAGTTATGACACTCAAACGTCAAATCCCTTTGCTCCTGCAGGAAAAAGTACTTTTTCATTGTTTGACATGTATTGAAATTGATCAGTTGGAAACAAAGACACTGACGGAAAGGGTTTGGAGAACTTTGTTCATTCATACAATGTGATTTGAAATGTATGATTTTTAGAGAGAGAGAAAAAAAACTTAAGCATGAAGGTCCAGCTAAATCATTCATAAACCAAACTGTCAGTGGGGCATAAAAACAGATTGTAAAAATACATATGAATTTGATTTATCAAAGTGTAAAATAATGAATTGCCGTGAGAGTGTGTTGGCCTGTGACAGCTCAGAGGACCTTCTTGCCTTAGGCATAATCTGTTGAATTTATATTTAATTTATTGTATTTATTTTGTAGTGAAAAATATATATGAGGAGTTCATTTGCAAAAACAGATATCTCCGTTTTTAAAAATGTTCAAAAATCTTGTTTTTTTAATCCTGCACTCCAATTGATATCAATCAAACTGCAGTTGGGTTGTTTCGAATAAATAATAATAACTGAAAAAAATACAGCTAACTAACACAATAAAACACAATAAAAACATGATAACACAATAAAAAACATGATGTATGAAAAGTAAAAAAAAGGAATTATCTGTTTTTGCAAATAAACTCTTCATATGTTCTTATTTTTTAAAAATGTGCTTCATAGTAATATCTAATTTAATTGATTTTATTCAAATCAAAAATGTTAACTACTGAATCAACCTAAATATATTATGCTACACTAATGAAACTATATTCAAGGGTAAGATAGTTCTTTAAAATAAAAATTGCAAGTGCCACTTTTTACAGTGTATTACAATATGATTTTTCTATACTTAAACATACTTTTCTTCATGTTTATTGCATTTGTCACAAACGCATTTTATCCAAAATCACACAAATCAGGGTTTTAAACTATTTAGACATCCCATTTTTGTGGTTTGCAAACCTCAAGGGTTTTATGAAAAAGAAAAGAAAAGAAAAGATTTTTTTTTTATTTTAAAGAATTTTAAGGCCTGTTCTGTGTGCTATAACATATTCACAGCCTTAAAGTGAGATGGATTTTGGGAGTGAGATTTAACTCCTACATGCACATTCTCTTATCTGAGCTGATGTTCCTAAAACTATATCTAACTGGAATTCTAAACAGAATTCCAAAGATCTTCCTTTCGTGCTTTATCTGGTCCCAAATGAGAAGCTTCACAGTGTTCCAGAAAATTGCTGCTGGACAACAAATTCAAATACACACACACACACACACACACACACACACACACACACACACACACACACAGTCCTCAAGTTTCCATCCAGCATTAAAGATAATCATAGATCTGATAGTCAAATTTGGCATGCTGGACAGAAATTGTGATGAGGAAGCCTAATTTTTAAGTCAACATATAGATTATGAATTCAGTAATCAAGACATATAGATTATGAATTCAGTAACCATTCAGTAATCAAGAGTTAAACTCACAATTGTGCTCTGTTACCACTGTGCCCTTGAGAAACCCCTCTACAGTCATGTAGGATGAACATCTGTGACTGTTTTGACTGGCCCCTTTTTTGATGTTGTACTATAGAGGTTCCATACTGAGCAGAACTCTGCCTGGGAATAAAGATCACATGTCCTCACTGAATCCAGAGGAGGAGGAAGGAACTCAGCTGAAACACTCTTCATGGCGCATCCCACCTTATCAAGGTTAAAGGGATAGTTTGGACAGCTGACCTCATGCTTTATCAGTCTTGAGCAATGAAGGCGAAAGCAAGAAATCTTTCTCTTTGAGTCCAAAAGGAAATCTAACATAAAAGACAATATCAAGATATCAACAGATAAATATAAAATATTGAAATGATATGTGTTTGATTAAAAACATACTTTTTTAAAATTAAAAACAGCAATTTATAAAAGAGACAGCGACCCATTTTCATTTAATTTTATTTTTTATTTTATTCAGTTTTCTAAATGTTTGTTTGTTTAGTTAGATTCATTTAGCTAGTTATTTAGTTTAGTTTCATATTTCACTGCAAAACTGTATAATTTTATTATTCCATATAATTTTACACATAAGGAAATTTTCCATAGTGAATTACCATCAATTTGTTTTATTTTTATGCAAGCACAGTTCATATTTTGTTCAAAATATCTCATTTTGTGTTAAACAAAAAATATATTTTTTCTAACCATTAAATCTTCAATTCTTTTCATCAAACATAATTTCCTAAATTATATATCTCGCTATTAACACACAATCTCATTTAGTTTGGTTTAGTATTCTCAACCATATTTTATTGCAAAATTTTATTAATTTTTTTCCCATGGAATGCAAAAGGAGAGTGAATTACCATCAATTTTTATTTTAGTTCAGTTCGTACATTGCATAGATTGTGCAAAATATCTCATTTCGTGTTCCATATTATATATATATAATATAGAACACAAATGTGTGTATACACACACACACACACACACACACACACAAAAGGGTAATAAAATAATTATAGATTTATTTAGTCTCTTTAAGCCTTAAATCCTTAAGCAACTTTTTTCATTAGAATAATTTCATAAATTTTATGTCTCACTATTACCATTCACTCTTTCTCCATTTAATTTTGTCATCCATTTATTGTTGGACTATAAGAGAAAGATTCCTTGCATTTGCAGCCATTTATTAAGACCGCTATGAGCATGAGGTCAGCTGTGCACTCCAATCTTCCAGCCTAGTTTCTTGCAAGTATGTAATAATAAATGGATTCTTTGGCCACAGACGTCCCTCCTTCAGTGACCATTGTAGCTCTTTATGCTCTGAGCTGGAGCCCAATAAGCTAGTTGCATAGCAACAGGCTTCCCAGAAGCTCCTGCTGATATCAGCCCTAACTCAACTGACACATAGCAACCCTGATTCCCACCAGGCAACCGAAGTGAACCCAAAACCCTTTTAGCGGCTATGTCGACAGATTAATTTGCAAATCAAAGCATTTTGCAACAACATATCAGCTACTGTTGTGCAGGCATGAATTGACCAATTAAAACACAGAGGTCATGGTAGGCCTCAGGAAGCGTAGCATTGATAAACTATAGAACATAAACATGCCAGATATGCAATGACTATTATCGGATGAGCGTGTAGGTCTCTTTAGGTTTTGTAACCTTGACTGCATGTAAAAGAGGCTCTATTAATGTGAATAACAGAGGAAACTGTTTTATTGCAGTTTGAGGGAGTGTAACCTTGGCCCTGGTCTCAGACACAGGCCAATACGGTTGTACAATAGCATTGTCTGTTCCAGTGTAAGGAAAGTGAGCGGAAGGGAGCGATCCCTGTCCTGCGGTACAGCTTTCCAGATGTTACTCAAAGGATATGATTTCATTCCTGCAGTGTTATCTGCACAAGCAAAACAGTCTGCGGGTCAACAGACTAAGACAGGACCCCTGTGAATCCGACACACAATACTGAGACACCCCGCAAGCAGTGCACACCCATAATGCAATACACAGACTCGCACAAGATCTGCGCCTCTAGCCAGTTGATAATAACTAGCTTACTGTACATTGTTACATCGCTACTCACCAAATTAAATAAATCAATGTGTAGACAAAAAAGATTATTATAATCAAAGCTATAACCACCCCTGCATCCAAATATGCCTTCTTCCATACTATGTGAAAAAGAGTATGTAGGCTATGCTAAATAACATGTCTGAATTCATAGTATTTATAAAACAGTATGCAAAATTACCTGAATTACCTATTCTTTCTGGTGAAATTGTGAAGTGTGCATCTGATCGATACTTCACTATTTAATGAGACCACAAGATGTTTTATGCATGGCAGTGAAACGACGGAACTGACACCAGAGGTCACATGACAGTTACAACATGGTAGATGTAGTACATCTGTTGAAGTACACGTTCAGTCACAAAGCAGGTTTCAAAGCAAAGATAGTACATACAGTATTCGATTTCCGACGCAGCACAGCCTATGTCTTGAATATTGGAGAGGGACCGGTTTCTTTTGGGGGAGGGGGGTTGTAATGGTCTTTTTTATTTAAAGGATTTAAATAAGTAAAGGATTTAAATTGATTTAAGGGAATAAAAATTTTTAAAAGAAGAACAGTGAAAGAATAATAGTTTTTAGTGCAACTTATTTGCCCTATTTTATACTCATTTACTCTTATTCGTATTCCTGATATGTCGAAAATGCCAAATGTTTCTTGTCACGTTACAATCAGTTATGAATTAAATGAATGGCGTGAAACATTTTATGTGTTTTGGCCATTCATTTACAGTTTTCGGGGCTGAAAATGCAAACTTTTGAGAACGGGTTTCAAAGTGCAAATGTATAAAAACAATACCATTATCATCTCTGTGTAAACTACGAAAATGCAAATTAGTGAAAATGTTGATGTCATGTGCCTATGTATTACATGTTCAGTCTATAGGTGTGTAGTGTTTCTCTATTTTTGCTGCATTCACGCCATGTTGTAATTGGATATATGTTGAACGTCACCTGACCAAACCAGAAAACTGCATATGTGATGAACATTGGTTATGATACTCTTCGGTATCTGCTTTGAAGGTATCTTGAGTAAAACAGCTCTATATTTAACGAAGCATATGCAAGTAATGCAACCTGTTTTACAGAATACTGAGATTTTTTTGTGCATAATCCTTATTACTGTAATTTCAAGATGACAACACGTGGTGTTCTACTTGGAGCTGTTCACAACCTTGGACTCGGAACTGTCGCACTATCAATGGCTAAACAGCACCTAATGAATCTGAGGTGGTCAGGTGGTACAAAATGTAGCTCTCACAAAATTCCCAGTTCACAAATTGTAATTCCGAGTTCTACAAGGACGTGAACGCTTTTTACAAGTTGGTATCTCTTAATCACGGTAATTACAATATGGCGTGAACACACCTATAATACAGCCTTTTTAGTTGTTTTCTCAGATCCGGGGATCATTCTCATAACACTGTCATCAGTACATGAAACTTTTCAAAAATACTAAGGAAAAACTTTTCTGTTTTTAGTATATCATTGTTGCCATGTAAACATACCTTCAAGGGATAGTTCACCCAAAAATGAAAATTCTGTCATCATTTACTCACCCTCAAGTAGTTCCAAACCTGTATGAATGTCTTTGTTCTGTTGAACACAAAGGAAGATATTCTGAAGAATGTGGGAAACAGAGCAGTTCTGGGGCACCATTGACTTCCATAGTACTTTTTTTTCCTACTATGGAAGTCAGTGTTGCCCCAAAACAACCTGGTTACAAACTTTCTTCAAAATATCTTCCTTTGTGTTCGGCAGAACAAAGAAATTCATACATGTTTGGAACTACTTGAGGGTGAGTAAATGATGACAGAATTTTCATTTTTGGGTGAACTATCCCTTTCAGTTCCTGGAGAGCCACTGTTCTGCTGTACGTTTTGCTGTAGTTTTGTCATAATTCGAGAGGACAACACATGACGTTCTATTCAGAGCTGTACATGTCTTTGGTCTCAGAATTATGTGTTTCTATGGCAATACTATCAAGGCCTGTAAATGCTTTTTACAAAATGGAAACTCATAATTACGGTAATTACAGCATGGTGCAAATGCACCTTTTAGCTCCAACTCTAATTAAACACATCTGAACCAGCTAATCAAGGTCTTCAGGATTACTTGGAGCAGGCTGAAGAAACTCTGCAGGACTGTGGCCCTCCAGGAGGAATTTGACACCCCTGGCGTAAATGACTCAGCCTACATTTTCAATTGACCCTTTGCAAAGACCCGCCCCCCTTAGTAAATGTTGCTATGTCCAACAAGCCATGGCGCTCTCACTCCACACATCATGTTCTCACACAGTGAAAAATACATTGCGAAAAAAAGGAAACTGACAACACCAGACAGAGCAGGTTAATTCTGTCATGAAACAAAGTTTCAGCTTTTAAAATTTGTAATTTTTTAAAATATTCAAACAAAAAAGTACCGTTTTGTAGCTCTTGATGGATCGCTGTAGTGCCTCAGTTCAAGCGGCACATAAAAGATCATCTTTTCATATTAGTTAAAGCACGAAATAAACATGAATGAACATCAGAAGGTATTTCATTTCAACTGCAGAAAGATGTCAATACACACCATTTTTCAAGTTCAAGTCCACCAAAGTTAATTTAGTCTCCTGTTTGATTGGTTGTCGGACAAAATGGCGGATTCAATTTCCCTTACGAAAATTAACTATGGTTTTACTACAAATTAAACCAAAAAAAAAAAAAAAACCAACAACAACAACAACAACAACAAAAAAAAACATGGTTACTAGTTAAACCATGCAACCACAAATTAACCATGGTTTTGCTACACTAACCATAGTTTAACCATGGTATTTGTAAAACTGTGGTTATACAAATGGTAATCAATACGCCAAAAAACTGATGGCTGGAATTTCTTTCCTTCTTTGATTTGATTGGCCATATTAATCATTTTGATATTGGCCAGTGCTGTCTGCTAAACAATTAACTTTTAAAAAATGTTATCATCCTAACAACAAATAAATGAAATATGGCCCCAGTTGCGTTTGTAAGAGAAACAAGAGAAAATGAGTCCACATAATTACGATACGAGAGACATGAAAGTATCGCCGGATTCAGGCCTGTGGAAGAGTAGTCTCAGCCTCAGACGTCATGCCCACGGACCGCTGGCTGAACGTCTGATGCATATGGCACACAAAAGTGGAAACACTTCAGGAGTTTCGAAGTCGTCATCGGATTGGTTGAATTATACAGGATTTCCGGGAGACGTGTGTGTCGCGTTCTTTAACGCTCTGCCTGAAAACAAAGAGGCCGTGGCACCAAACCCCCTCACGAAAGAAGAAAGCCTTCGTGTTTACAACTGTGACGACAAGCACTTATCAGGATCAACTAAATGCTGGATTTTCAAAAGTATGTGAAATATTTAAAGTTCGCGGCATAGAATCTTTAAAATATGTCAGAGAGTTTTACACACAATAAAACAAAATAACTAAAAACATAATAAAATACCTAAATACATAATACTATTATTATTAGAAATTGCAACAATATAAAAATAGAAATATAATACATTTAAAATTTAATTAAAACAATAAGTAAAAAATAAATAAATAAACAATAATATCCTGGCCAGAGGAGAACTGGCCCCCCGACTGAGCCTGGTTTCTCCCAAGGTTTTTTTCTCCATTCTGTCACAGAGGAAGTTTTGGTTCCTTGCCGCTGTCGCCTCTGGCTTGCTCAGTTGGGGACACTTAATTTCTAACGATTATCGTCAGTTTGATTTCATAGATACTATTTAAACTAAACTGAGCTAGACAATGACATCTCTGAATTCAATAATGAAATGCCTTTAACTGAAAATTGAGTGTTTAATCTTATTATACATTACTGACACTCTGTCCTCCAATTTGATACTGTTAAGTGCTTTGACACAATCTGTATTGTTAAAAGCGCTATATAAATAAAGGTGACTTGACTTGACTTGACACTGGTCTGTTATAGATGCGACATTTCCACGCCTTGAAATTTGACCTGAACGAAACGAACTGTGATTGGTTGTTTGACATGTCGGTCAAACGGCCTCATGGGCGGGCCTTGGCCAGTGAAAGCTGCCATGGATTCCAGACCTTCAGCCATCAGTCTGAAGGTCTGGCTACGCGAGACTAGCGGAAGAGCGGAATGATAGGCCTAATGTTGGCATGACGACAGCGAATATTAGAATATCTGACCGCTGGACGGTGCGATAATTTCCACAAAATGTTAGCAAATAAATCTAACTGATTTTTGAAATGTATTTTAATGACTTTTAAAATATATTTTGTCTAGATTTTTCTCCCATGTTTTAATAATCATCAAACAATGCGAAACTAAGAAAATTTTCTGACTCGGTTTTATTTCAACACAAAAAGGTATATTGTCTTGTTAATGTCTTAATCTTAAACTGGGGTAAAAGCACTTTTCCCTTAATTCTGTAATAACAAACATGAAACCTATTGCTTGTAATCTAACTTCCCTGAGCTCTGGCTCCTTTAGTATGATAATAAACATCTTTTTATGAAGTAAATCATTCCATATGCTCAGCTCTTCTGATCTCAGCATGGCAATGAGAGCGCATCAGGCCAAACCCAAGTCAAATGAGATAGGAAATGCTGTGTTAGAATTAGAATGTGATCAAATGTACCTGAAAAATGAATCATGATAAAATCTACATGAATACAAAACACATTTCCAGTACAACCTACCACCTTTTAAACTTTGTACAGGTTGGGTAATAGGAAAAAGCATTGTTTTTATTGAATAGGCTGTACAGAGAGAGTTGGCCCATAACCCACCTGTTTCAGCTGTTTTTGCAGTCAATTACAATCAGTGTATCTCTACACTTTCCTGTCCTGGGAAAGTAGCCACTGGTGGAACATTCTCTGCTATTTGTGTAGGTCAAAAGGAATGACTCTGGGGACTCTCTGTGTTCCAGTTTGTTACGCATGCTAAAACTATGTTCAAAAAGGGAAATGTTCTACTAAAAGGAGGAAAGAAATACATATCCTCTGTACCCTTGAACGCAGTCCACTGTAACAGTTTAACCCTCTTGTTGTCTTCATTCTACTGAGGTGAAGGGCTACAAAGACACGGGCATGCAAGAACTATTTTGAATAATTTAATGAAGATAAATCACATGATCAGTTCACCAAGATGTTAACTCTCATTTTTAGAGAAGAATGTTTCAGAGAGAAGCTTTTAAAAATAGACAGTACAGTATACAGTTAAATATCACAACCTTGTTTAGTAATCTCCAGAGATTAACAATGGCCAGAAACTAGAAAATATGTACAACAAATTATGAAGTAACAGACTCTATATAATTTAATGCTGTGAGAAAATACTTTCTTTGTTGTTGCTTCTTAAGGAGGGCTTTATCCTTTTGATCAATAGTCAAGATCTTATGAAATATGAATAATTAAACCGTTATGAACACTTTATCAGGTTTTGAAAAATGTTAACAAATACGTAAGGGTTCCAAAAGATGCATCCTATGGTAGCAGGCAAACTGAAGGGAAAGTGGTTAATTTGGGGATTTCTTGGATGTTTTTATAGATGTGACATATTTAACTGTTCAGAACCTCATCATATTATTCGCTAGAAGGTGTGGCCTAATCATCTCACACCTTGTATTATGTGATATCTTTCATAAGTATACACACTTTACTGTGAACGTAAAATCTCTGGCCTAGATTTTTTGAAACTGTTGACACATGCATTTTGACTAAGCCTATGTTAAAACAGCAGGGATCAACAAACCACAACTCAGCTGAAGGCAAATAAAAACAACTTTATTCAAAGCACCATAAAGACTGATAATAAATGCATTTTAAAATGGTCAGCACGCATTTGCTTTGGTGTCAAAAATAAGAGATTTTCAGTAGAGAAATAACATTTCACTTTGGCTTTTTGCTCATTGAACTGAGCCTGGCATCTTCAAATCCAGATTGGATAACTTCATGCCTCCTTCACATATGTCCTCACAGCCACCACATCACCCATTATGCATTTCTGCCAAAAGAAAAATATGGTAATAAAATTAACAGAGAAAGCACTCAAATAAAGGGAAAACAAACTATTCTGTACATTTAGCCAGAATTTATAACACAGAAAAATTGTTGTTAACCATCATTACTTTGCATTATTCTAAACTATTCCCATTTATATTGGACTACCCTACAAGCTTTAAAATTATTACGTTTGAAAAATCCATTTAAAATTAAAAATAAGTCATATTCACATTCAGTTAAATATCCATCCCCACTTTTTTGTTTATTTGTTTATTTCCATTAGATATTGCACTAACAAAGAGCAAATTCTAGCAGAAGAAATATTTTAGAATTGAGAAAAAAAAAGTATATTCAATATAGTTGCTTCCATTACCTTTCTGCCCCCAGATATATCAGATTAAAAAATTTTAATATTTCCAGTTTTCCCTGAATGATGATATATGGAAATATGATAACCAAAGCTAATAATAATTACTATTCTAAATGTAAAATATAATAATATATTATATTTAATGATAATGTTTAATTTTATTACAATTTCCATAAAAGTGCAAACTGTAATTTCTATAGAATTATTTTCAATTTTTATATTCCTGTGAATATTGTGAATATACATAGTTCAACAACCATTTTGAAACTGCATTAGCAATTATCTTATATTATATTGCATTATATAATGTAATGACATTTGTGTTATTATCAATATTATAACGTGTTTTTCATAAATAAAAGAGCATCCTTACAGCTACTAATTTCCCATCGGTCACCTCCCTCTCTATCGTCGACTCTTTGCCATCCCAGGTCTGTTTCTGCACAAGTTTGCCGTTATCAAGAGTCACAACAGTCTGCAGATAAAGAGAAAGAAGAGCCCGTTAACTTCATACGATAAACAGCTTCACACCACCGCAAATATTCCGCCTATTCCATAACAAACCGTAGTCTTTCTATCATCCGCGGTGATCTCCTCGAATGACTCATTGAGTTTAAATTTGATCTCGGTAGTTTTGAAGGTGCTCTGCGACTTCATGCATATGAGCCCCTGATCGTCCACACACACGACCAAGTTGGGTTTGGTCCGGTTTCCCACTTGACGAGTAGCGAAACCCACACCTGAAAAAGGAAATGCACTTCTTTCATTCACGAAACACCTTTATATTAATGACAAGCAACATTATGATATTCAATGCATATGTTAAAACTAGATGTAAATGGTTTAACTTTTCTTTTGCATTTAGCAAACTGGAAATATTTGCAAGTTACTAAATAATGAATCATACCTAGAGCCTTCATGTACTCGTCAAAGTTATCACTGGTGGTCATCTTCCATGTTCCCACAAATTTGTCAACCATTTTTCCGGATGATGATGATGATGATGTTCCCTGTCACTCAAGCACCAGCTCAGAGCTCAGATTTATTCTGATCTGATCTGATCGAATGACTGCGGGCTTTTTCAACAGCTCCTCCAGCACGTGCGTGTTCACTCTAGCCAATCAGATGACCGAGCGTCACTGTGCGGAGCTCCTCAACCTCACGCCTGCAAACGCAACTCGGAACTGGGGAAGAGTTCGCGATTTTTGGACCACAAAAACGGCCAAATAACATTTACTGTGTCAGAGGACAGTAATCACAAAGATCATGCACATGGATAGCCTGAATATTTTTAGAAAGACGTAATAACCTTATTTACTGGATACTGTCTAGTATACACTGTATACTATTCTTTATAAGGACTTATATGTGTTTAATAACATACCTGTACCTCTCCTTTCAGTATTTTGTAGGTTTTAGAAAATGATACAACACTTAATGTCATGCATTACCTGTATGTGATGTAAAAATAGCCTACAGATTTGTTTGGTCAATCAGATTCACATTTCCACACATGGGATAGTGTTTAAGTAGACTTTCCTGTGTCTGAATATAGAGGCCTGTTAATTTACTTCAAAAGTCCAACCAAAACTGTTGAGGACAAAGTGAGAGTCAACTCAAAGACATGACAGATAACAATTTTATTACACATCCACAGACATATAAATACAAAAAAAACTAGACTACTTTTTGACTCCTGCTTTAGCTTGAGGGTCTTTAGCACTGCATCGGGTCTGTAAGGCTGAGAGCAATTCTTGTGTGGTAAGTTTGGATCCCTTCATCAGCAGCCTCTCTCCATCCACTGCAAAAGACCACAATGACATGCATTATACAACGACACTATGCCGTACACTCCTTTGCAATATTGGAGTTACAGTTCAGTCACTCACAAAATGTGATGTCAATCGTAGGCTCTGATCGGTCATGCTTTACTTCT
Source organism: Spinibarbus caldwelli (assembly GCA_039654775.1). Classification (NCBI taxonomy): domain Eukaryota; kingdom Metazoa; phylum Chordata; class Actinopteri; order Cypriniformes; family Cyprinidae; genus Spinibarbus; species Spinibarbus caldwelli. The sequence goes on from CM077244.1 coordinate 21,842,467, forward strand.
GTGATAACTTCACAGTTCATATTTGTGGCTCTGGCTTTTTCAGACCCGACCGCAATGAGAAACTCTCTGCAGGAAGGAAGCAGACCAAAGATACGCAAGAGATGTGATGGATTTATGCTTTTAACTATACCTTCATAAATTAACATTTCATTCATGCAACAACACTTGAGGAAGGAGGGATAAGAACCACTGTCTTGACAGCTCACAATAAATGTCATTGATGTGAAGTGGGCAGTTTGTCATCAAAAACTGATTAAAGAGTCATTTGTGACCCTGGACCATAAAAGCAGTCATAAGTAACATATGCCAAAAATACATTGTATGGGTCAAAATTATCGATATTTTTTTTAATGCCAAAAATCATTAAGTAAAGATCATGTTCCATGAAGATATTTTGTAAATTTCCTATTGTAAATATATCAAAACTTCATTTTTAATTAGTAATATGCATTGCTAAGAACTTCATCTGGACAACTTTAAAGGCGATTTTCTCAATATTTAGATATTTTTTGCACCCTCAGATTCCAGATTTTCAAATAGTCGTATCTCAACCAAATATCGTCCTATCCTAACAAACCATACATCAATGGAAAACTTATTTATTCAGCTTATGTATAAATCTCAATTTCGAAAAATTGACGCTTAAGACTGGTTTTGTGGTCCAGGGTCATATTTAAGACAGCTTTCCCCAAACTTTTAAAATAATTTAATGACAAATAATTTAATGACAGATGATTTTACTGACATGATTGCACACTAAATCACCATTCAGATCCAGTAAATTTGGAATTGCTATGGATCCTGCTTCAGATATTATGCATGTTTAGAATAGCCTACTAGCTTGCTATTTACCAAAAAAAAAGGACAGTATAAAGTGTGTCATTTATTTTCCATAGTATAGTAAGTAAAACATTTTCCATGATAAGCATATCAAACATTAGTATGCTACGTGACTTCATCACGGTATATGCGAAAGGCATATATCATTTTCAATACAATTTGCCAACTGTGCACAGTATATGCCTCAAGAATAGTACGAAAATACTATCCGATCATGGTAGTTGTACAGGTTCAAAACAGTTTGACAGCCTGCTGCAATTACCGCGTTTAGACTGAGAGCGGCGCCAGACATTTCACAATAGAAAATACTAAAGCTAGGTACGCATCAAGATCTATGCCATTTATTCTCAGTGTCATAAGCACGTTCATACAACGCTTAACAATCAATCTGCGTATTATGGCACATAATCTGCGTATGCTAACGTTAGTGCATTTTGGTCCTCCGATGTTAAATGTCGAGCGTAAGTTAGAGAACAGTGCAGCAGTGGCGAGTGCTGCTGTGAACGCTGAAACTAAATGTCTATGAACTGAGAAACACATTCAAAACGCATCTAAATAAGTATAATTTGCATTATACGCTCCGTTCCTATGAGCTATATTACAGGAGGACAGCACGGCTCCTGAAGTCATGCTCAAGCACAAGATTTACCAGACAGAGCTGTTCAACACTTTAAAGTAAATCCAGGTATGTACATTATTCTTACCTTGTGGAGCGGACATTAGATTCAAATGGGCAAAACTGTACAATAATTTTCTTAACCGTCTTTAACACTACCGCTCCCCTGGACGCCGCCATCTTTCCCTACATGACCTTTCACCTGCTGTTGACGTATACAGCCGGGCTGTCAACGTAACACATGACAGCGTTAAAAAAAGTGCGATATTAAAATAAATAAAATGTGCAATAAAAACTATGAAAAAAAATAGCATGTTTTAAAGGGGAGAACATTCAATTTTAAGCTCAAAAAGACTATTAGCCCGTGCTCTTTCACATTTATTTATTTATTTATTTAAAATTCTTATATTATGGAAATATTTATAAAAATATTTCATATTTCATATGTTCACTGTTACCAAAGAAATTAATTTTTTTCTCAAACAACATACAAACAATTTTAAGCTCAAAAAGACTGTGAGCCCATGCTTTCACGTATTTATTGTTTTATTTATTTATACATTCATTCATTCTTAGATTGTCAATATTTATAAAAAATATTTCATATTATTTTCATCGAAGCAATTGTTTTTTTTTTTTCCCCCAAGCAGAACATTATTCATTTGTTCATTCTCATATTATGTCAATATTTATAAAAATAATTCATTGATAAAATATTATTTAAAATATAATTTTAATTAAGTATCTGTACTTTTATTTTAAAAGCAGCTGTGCCTGTTGCATCAAATGCTTTAAATTGATTTAATTAAATTATCTGAATCTCTGGGATTCATTGTTATTAGTGTACTGAAAAAATAAATAAATAAAGTTAATAAAAAAAAAAAAACTATTCAACGTTATGTGTATTTTTTTATTTTTTTTATAGATCTGCGTGCAAAACATTATTGACAAAACATGAAACACATCCAGTAGATGGCGCAGGTGGATAGTGTATTATTTAGTGAGGCACTCCAAGGTTACCTTCCACATCATTTTCTGTTGAGTTCATTCAGTTTATTGCCATAGATACATCATGCTATAACTTCCTTCACACACCCATGCATAATCTGTGGACAGTCATCAATGTTAATTTGTTAAAATGCACTTTCAAGAAGAAATCATGTCAATCATGTCATTATACCAAAAATCAAACAAACTGCCCATAGTAAGATGATTTCCATAACTTACACCCTACAGCCTATGGCAACTATGTGTCATCGATAATTGCCTTTTAAAAAAACATACTCATATTGTAACATTTTGTACACTCCCTTAATTCAAGATGTTGTAAGAACAGAAACATGAAAGATTTGAAATCGAATGCCCTGCCTGTCCTGAAATTATTTATATAAGGAGTTTGAATACTCAATCTGACAAGCACAACAAAATACTTGTAGCTATTTCTGACACAGAAGGGTAGTTAAAGTTATATCACGCTGAATAACATCTGAGCTGAGATCAATTTCAGAATACAGACATAAGCTGTATAAGCCCTCAAAACGGAAGTTGTGAACATTATTAATATGCTCATATGACTATGAGTGCCCTCTGATCAATTTTAACAGTTAAATGGACAGTATTTCAAAAACAAATTTAATAGAGATCATTGTGGTACATATATTAGTATACTTTTATGTATACAGACCTACATAACTCTGCTAGACCAATATAAATGATGTACATTATCATGCACAATATCAATATTTGTGCCTCTGCCTTAGGGCTATTTATTATTGGGACACTTCTACAGCTAAATAAATGTGCACTCTAGTGAGAAATGTGTGTGTATCATCAGCACTGAGTCAGCGTGCAGTTTTTCACATAACAAATCAATGCCACTCTTTTGAGGAAGTAACAAGTCGACTATTTCTGATGGTGCCAAAAATGTTTTGTCACTCACATATGCACTAGTGTTTCACTAAGGCTAGCTCTCATGCTTCTGATGACCAAAGGGTTTTTTTCCTGAACAACTAAGCACACAGTTGTGGTCTAGAACTATATTTAGACACGAGCTCGAAGGGTGAACTTCCTATCAAGCCCTTTCTAAAAACAAGTTTCTCTTTTCCTTACTGAAACAATGACAATGAATACTCCTGCCAGCATTTAATCCAAAATAAAGAAAGCTACAAGCACTGAAGCACAAACAATAAGGCAGAACGCTCAAGGGAGGGGTCAGCATTTTATAATGCATGTTAAAAGTTATTTTGGTATTGCTGTCATTGTTTCTTGTTCCAAGTATAATTTTGGATGCTCCCCAGGAAGTCAGACACCAAGCATTGGGTACTGTGTATAGAAAGCAAGCACTGAATGAAGAATGTATTATTATTATTATTATTATTATTATTACTATTATTGTTGTTATTATTATACTATAATCCTGTACTATCCTGCAATTCTATACATATTCATTTTGAATTGTTCAAATATATTGTTTATTTAGCATATAAAACACAATATGCAACAAACTACAATTTTAAGTTACAATATTAAGTTAGCTTAAACTAAAGATAATGTTCAGGTAAATGTTCCTCTGTCCTTCTCACATAAACATATTTTAAGTCAAGTTAAAATGTAATGTACAAATAAATGACTTTGACTATATATCAATAAAGATTATTTTAATGGCCTTTCAGTATCATAATTAAGTAAAATACATTAATATGGAACTACAAACATTTTTAAAGGCCTAGCTTAAAGAAATAGTTCACCCAAAAATCTAAATTTGCTGAAAATTTACTCACTCGCAGGTCAGCTAAGATGTAGATGAGTTTGTTTCTTCATCAGAACAGATTTGGAGAAATGAAACATTACATCACTTGCTCAACAATGGATCCTCTGCAATGAATGGGTGCCGTCAGAAAGAGAGTCCAAACAGCTGATAAAAACATCAGAATAATCCACAAGTAATCCAGATGAGTCCAGTCCATCGATTTATATCTGTTTGTAAGAAACAAATCAATCAAGATGTTTTTAACTGTTTCTTCTGACCAAAATATGAACCCTTTATCCATAATATTGCATAATCCAGTGAAAAAATGGTTTAATCTGAATCAGGAGAGAAAAAATGCACTAAACAGGTTCTAAATAAATATGGGGATGACTTTCTCACTGGAGGAAGTGATATTATGAATTATGAACTCATATTTTAGCCAGAAGCAACCATTTTAATTGATTATTGTGTTTTTTATCAGCTGTTTGTACTCTCATTCTGATGGCACCCATAAGACATCATTGTTGGGCAAGTTATGTGATGCAAAATTTCTCCAAATTCACATATCCCAACTGCTTCTCGGAAGGCCCAAGGTTGAGTAACTTTTAAGCAAATTTTCTCTGTTGGGTCAACTATTCCTGTAAAATACATCACTTAATTTGAAAAAATGCTGAAAAGGGTTAACGATCCCTGCTCTAACATAAAATATTGTTATTTTTTAAAACATAGCCCCATTTATTAATTTTCACATGCCATCCACACAGCACAAACTGAAAGCAGCCACCTAAACACACCCACTGTCGCCACATCCGAGCAGAACTACATCTCCCGTGACACACTGCGCCGCTGGGCTCTGTCTCTCCACCCCTCTGCATCTGTGAAGAGTAGCGGAGGACCGCGGGCACAGAGTCACAGCAGCACCGGACCGGTATGGTGTGTGTGTGTGTGTGTGTGTGGTGCACATCGCAGTGCGCACTGCAGCTCAGCCTCACTGGCACAGTCCTCTGTGATCGTTTGTAAATACGGCATGTTGTTTGAGTGCTGCTGCGAGTCCGCAGTCCTGCGCTGATCATATAAACTCGAGAGCGGAGAAACAGCTGATGGTCGTCTGAGGTAAGTGGTCCTTTAATATCAGCCCACCCTAACATTACATGACTGGAAAAGTTGCGCGGAGAGAGAAATATCTGTAATGAGAATGAGCCCGTTAGGACTGTGAACTTCTCTCATGCATTTTGTGTGGCGCGCGTGAGAGAGGACAGACGGACACTGTATCTGAGTGCTGCTTATTTATACGACAAATTCCCAGCATACCGATTGAGGGGAAAGTGGAATGTAACGGAATGGTATTGATAGATGTATGAGTAAGTCTGGATAATTAGGTATCAGAGTTTTAAACATGTTATTACATAGACGCGAGTCATCTGTTGATTTCTCAGTTGTGCTGCTGTATGAGAGACATGGAATATTTAAACACAACTAACATGTGATTTACCTTAAACAAGAATTAATCCAACATGTAAACAATAATCTAAAGACAGTGAGAGCCATAGTTCCATACATTAAATCTTCTCTTACCTATGCATATAAAATAAATTGTTCATATTTGAGATACTGTATGAACATACTTTTTATTATCATTTTGATTTAATGGCTCTAAATAGTACTAAAGTACTAAATACCTTTCAAAAAAGTCTTCATATTTTTCAAGGTAATTATAAAAAAAGATTTTATATCGTAAATTGTAATTTTTTAAATAATTGTTAAATTATTTTTTGAATCTTATTTAATAATATTGTTATTGTTATTGTTATTATTATTAATCCTGTAGCGTTGCTTGGTTTTATGTGACCAGAATGTGGCATTTCAAAAAAGGTAATAAAACATGGAATTAAAAATCAAACACAATATTGACACCCAGGTGTAAATGAGTCTTTTTACAATATTTTAAAAATATATATATTAAAATATTATTTATATTTATATTTTTAAATAATTTTAAAGAATATACCAAACTTAAAAATACTATTGAAGAAAATTAGATACCCCCCCCCCCAATATGTGTGTGTGTGTGTGTGTGTGTGTAGAAGCCCCACAAAGTGTCAACATGGCTTTGAACATGTTCATTGTTCAGCAGAAGTATAAATCATTTTTAGCTTAGTCAAAACAAATGAGCATCACGTCATACTGTATTTATACTTTTATGATTTGATCAAAAGGCAGATGAAGACCTTTGATTTGTGTAATAAGTAATAAGTAACTTGTGTAAATAAAATGTCAAACATTTTATATGAATACCTTTGCTAAGGAAACAAGCACTGGACATTTTAGTCTTCTTCCACTTTATCTTAAACAAATAGAGAGATCTTTTTCCGCATGCTCACTTTATACAACTGATCTTTAACCTTTAAATTTCCTGATCAGAATGGTGCTAAATGTAATGCCCACGAGATGACAAAGGCTAAACACATATCACACATAACTCATCATTACATAGATTATCTGGCAGATGGTTATCTGCAAGTCAGCAAGTCTGTAAATATCGGTGCACTGTAAATGTACCCTCTCAGCACAAAATAAGCCCATTGCGACATAAAAGCAGAACGACAGCTATGAATGCAGATAGCGTAGCAGGTTTAAGTAGGATCACAATGTATTGTTTAAATCCATCGGTTTCCCAACATCTAAGAGGCATCTAGACACAAAAACAGTTGGATTGAGGTCAAACACTCGGGACAGAAGCCCTGCCTCACATGTTTATTAGACAGATAGTGTTTTCCTGGTTGGCTGAGCGTAGCTTCAGGCTCCATTCCACTGCTGGGACTCTCAGCTCTGCAGCAGAGGCAGGTTTTACTCTGTCTGCACCTGTCCTTTACACTGGAGGTTCCCCAGACTGATTATTGTATAGCAGAATTCAGATTTCATGCTTTGGCACAACAAAGCAATGTCAGAAACATTTTTATTGTTGGAACTTTGGACTCTGTTCTGGCCTTGGAGCTGTTTCTCAAAACCAATGCAAATGAGCACAAGTGGAAAAAAGGCTTTTGAATTCAGGATATGTCGGTTAGCATGGCTCTGGTGCTTCATGGAGTTTGGCTCATAAATGTCAAAAGAAAAGGTGGGAGTAAAAGAGAGTGAAGTTTCCCTCAAAGGGTTTGAATCTTAAATGGAACAGAACTAGTTTGAGCTGGGAAGTCTGAAGCTGTTTTTACCATTGAGAAACATTTGATTGGATTCATGGATGTTTCTACTGCTGTGGCTCTGTTCTGTAGGGGGTTGTGCTAAATCCTGTCAAATGGGGCTTTTGGGATACAATGGGGATACCGTGACCTAATGGAATATAATCCCCAATGCGTGAATGGATATTCTGTGCATTATCATTGAGCTTAAAGGAATTGTTAAAGGAATCCTAAAAATGAATATTTGCTAAAAATGACCAAATTGCATCCAAGATGTAGATGCGTTTGTTTCTTCATCAGAACAGATTTGGAAAAATGTAGCATTACATCACTTGCTCACCAATGGATCCTCTGCAGTGAATGGGTGCCGTCAGAATGGGAGTCCAAACAACTGATAAAAATGCCACAGTAATCCACAAGTAATCCATACAACTCCAGTCCAATTAACATTTTGTGTGGTAAAAAATGTGTGTGCAAGAAACAAATCCACCATTAAAATGTTATTATGGAGGAAGGCAGCATTAGTATGGATTATGGACTAGTATTTTGGCCAGAAGTGAGAATTTATAGTAAAAAAACCTTAATTATAGATTTTTTTTTCTTAAAAAACGTGCAGCTTTTCACTTCACAAGATGTTAATTGATGGAATCGTGTGGGTTACTTGTGGATTATTGTGATGTTTTTATCAGCTGTTTGGACTCTCATTCTGACGGCACCCATTCACAGCAGAGGATCCATTGTTGAGCAAGTGATGTAACGCTAAATTTCTCCAAACCTGTTCTGATGAAGAAACAAACTCATCTACATCTTGGATGGCCTGAAGATGAGTAAATATTTTTGGGTGAACTATTCCTTTAATGTTATTGTTCAGCTCTTGTTGCTAAGATACACAGCAGGAGATGAGATGTGATGTTCAGTGTGAGTAAATTGAATCAAACCAGTTGTTCTGCTAATGATCATCAAGTAACAAACAACCAGGATGCAAACATCTGAGCTGCTTTGATTCAGTGAGAGTAGAGAACATACTTGGGCAGGTAGGTCAGTGATGGGAATGTCAGTGACCCAAGTATATTTGTAGTCAAGGAAACAGGAAGCAGAATTCAGTGTTTCGCACATGAAAGTATCGAGAAAATGTTTGCAGACTGAAACACTTTGAAATCCTCTCAAAATAACGGTTGTTTTGTTCATTCACTTATCACGCGAGAACTGTTGGTTAATGTTGTCTGCTGTCAAACAGATTTTGTCAGGGCTGTAAAAAGCTCATGGCAAAATCATCATGGCAGACAAATGTTATGTAATACTAAAGTTGCTTTGACTCAACTGTACACACGACTATGCAAATGATAAAGGCTTATTCAAAAACTATCATCAGCTCCCTGATGATAATGTTTCTGAGAACAGCATACCAACAAGAGCTGAAATGATTCCTCGAGTTACGAGATATCCTTGATGAAATGTTTCGATGAAACAGTTTTGCATCCAAAATTACCCCATAGTAATGCTTACACATAGAGGATGAGTATTCATGCACTAAATAAACGAAAGTATATTCATAGTTTCACATTAATTGGGTTATTCTTCATTTGGGGAATTTTCCTGTGCGCTATGAGGATTAAAAAAAATAATCAGTCTAGTTCTAAATCGATTTCAGCTATTTTGTGTGTTTTCTAATCACTTTTAAAAGTGTTGAAAGGGTTTAGCTTCCATTTTATATTCATAAAAAGTGTAAAAGAAATGTAATTTTTTTCATTTTCTGACCTTTTTTCTTGTGAATAATCACAGTACCAAAAACTGCTGTTGCTTGCCATCATGGCAAGCATTTTAGAGAACTATTGAGTTTCTCCAAAAACACATATTTAGTTCTGATAGGAAATGAGAAGTGATGAGGGCAGCAGAGTGACAGTTCGAACATGGAAAATATCATTGCTTTTAAGATTTTTACATCATGATCTCAGAGCAGCTTTATTAGATTGCCCAATCGATTAGTATTTTAGTGTTTTACTTTAAATTAATTATGCACATTTAAAAAGTAAAAATTTAAAACATTTAAACTTGTTTGCTTCTACAAAACTGAAAACGTCATTAACATCACATGTAATTTTCATTACAATCACAAATTTGTAATATAATTTGTGATACTGTGGAATCAGATTTGTATTCGAAATGACACTGCATCAGATCTTTATTTCAGGTTATGTGACTTTCAAGAAGTGTTTCTTAAAAGTAGTTTTTTTCTAGATTTAGTGCTTCTAATTGAAGAATCACCCTGCACAGCAAACCTAACTGGCTTAATATAGTGAAACATTTATTGAACATGTTTTAATTGACCCAAGACACATGTGGGATAAGTGATGGTTTATTGCTGTTTGTCATGTAATATTGTAGTGCAATGTTGTCTAGATATAATTTTATTTTCTAAATCGTGAAATAGCAAAAGTGTTTCATTCTCGAAATGTAAGGCCATTGTGACTTTTTGTACAAATTTCCATTGTAGGTGTGTAAAATACATTACTAGAGAGACTTTGCAAGTTTTTCCATGAGAAGAACTGCAATGTCTGCATGACACACCAATCTAAAACTCATTAATGACACATAAAACATTAAATTATGGGAACCCGCTGTAGTTGGTTGTTTCACTCCTGAATCACCAAATGGATTTGGCCAATTTCCCTTGCATGTTGTGTCGATAAGTTGTAACTCTGGAATGTCGATTCACCACTTCGATCTGTTTTTTACGTGAAGTTGACAGCGTTAACTGTCATCAGACATGTTTGTCCAGTCTCAGACACAACAGGGCTTGTCTGATCTTGTCGCTCTCTGTTATCGAACGAAGGGGCAATTGCAATTTTCTCAGGATGACAGGGAGGTTCGTTTGATTGTTGTTTTGTTGACTGCACTCACTCGCTTTATGCCGCTCAAATAGAAATTGCTTCCTGCTGAGGAAGTGTCTGACTCTTTCACATAAACAGAGCAAATTTAATTAAACCAAATTATCAGAGTGGTGCTGGGAAATCAAAGGCTTCTGGAGGGCGTGCATAATGTGCCACATCAAGCTCACCCTGCGTGTCATTTGCCTCTGTCCCCTAGTGGGTGGTCATGCTGCAGATAACTGGACTATTAGAATAATGTCACAACCACTCATGACTTCAGTCAGCTGTATTACAAAGCCACAGGCAATTATGGATTATATGCTTGTTGTTATGATTAACATTTTGTATTCACAAGATGTAATATAATATAGGCAAAATAAACAAACAGGAACCATTCAAGATGTATACTGTACAAGATCATATTGTATAATTAATTACGCTTTTGGATAATCCAATTTGTAAGATCCCCTTGGTGAATTTCTTATGGGTTTTTTAGAATAGTGTTCTTGGATTCATGAGTAAAACTGGAGTTGTGGTTATTGTTACTTACACATTTTGTTCTGCATCATAAATTACACACAATCATACATCAGACATTGTTTCAAAACCATTGTGTGCTTTAAAATGTAAGTTGCTGACAAGTTTCTACAAAAGAACTACAGCAGTTGTCTGTTTCATCAAATATATCAATTCACAACATTATGGTAGTTGTAGTCCTTCTGTAGAAAATAACATTTACAGTATTTATAGGGTACATGATGTAAAATGTATGTTTTGGGAATTATTTTAATATCTGTTGTACAACATCATGGCTAAATAAATCCTATTTTACAGAAGTTCTGAATGCAAGTGCATAAGATTAAAAAAGATCATGTACTTCAAAATAATGGCAAGGAATCACATATTTCTGTTTACTTTACAAAAACACACAGTGCAACAAGTGTCTGATTCAAAAACCTTGTTCTTTTATTGAATAGTTTAAAAAGGCTCAAACTCGGTCTGAATCAGTCTGACGAATCCTTTACTGAATCAACATTTAACATGCCTACTGAGCTATAACCTATTATCATCTTGAAATTAAGCAAGCTTTGTTTACTTAAGGTTTGTGAGACTTAAATTAGTAGTTTTACTGACAACTTGTTCACATGGCATCCTTTAGTTAAAATTACACATTTGCAACTGAGTTTTTTTCTGTGTAGTAAAGGATCAGCCCACTGATGCTCATGTAGTACTACTGTTTATGGATTGTCATTCAATTATGTTCTTGCAATGGTTTTAGGCAGTGTCCACCTTCCTGTTTATGACTGATTTCACGGAGAGAGTTTTCGAATGAATGTTGGGTCTGTGGGGACGTCTGAAAGCTGTAGAGCGGGGTTAGTTTGGCATGCTGCCCATGGGTTTATATGGCACACAGAGGGGTTTCAGACTCTCTGCCTCTAACCATTCAGGCGTACAGAGCGAGCCGAACACTGCAGCCTCAGAACGAAGCCGATCTGTTTATGAGAAATGAAAAATGATGGTGTACATGTTTTTCTCCCCCTTCTGCTTATGATTTCATTTCAGGTGTGATGGTCATGTGGACACTGTGATCAAAAGATTACAGCGTCTGTCCTGCGGGCTGTGGCTTATGACCGAGCCATACACACGCTTCTCTGTTTAGTCATCTTCAGAAGAAATGAGAGGAGGCATATTTACTCACTGGCCGCAAGCAGACAATGTTTGTGTTGTTGAATAGAAATGTGTGAAGTCAGGTTTCTGATGTGCTGCTGAAATGGCAGGAACGTGAATGAAGGAAACCTGCAATGACAAGCCATTCACGCTCATTTGTCGAGCGAGGTTTGTGAATAGGGTTGCTAGCATCAGCAGAGAAAAATCAATTTTTCTCCATTTTTTTGTAGATGCACACCATTTGAGAATCTTATACATTATAAATTATAATTCAATTACTTTACAAGTGGCTCAACAACACAAATGTTTTTCTAATCTCAACTCTCACACACAGCGAAGAGTGGCACTGCGATCATTTACATGCGAGCAGCTCTTGATCCAGTGTTTCAGAGCAACTTGGTTATACATTTACATTTATATATTTGATATTGTAATTTAGCTCATTCCTTAATTTCATATGTTGTTTTTGTTTTCATTTTTGTTTAGAGGCTCTAAATAAGCCCTTTTGGGTTTTCCACCTCTCCCTGCATAGTACATGGATTGTATTTATTTATTTTTTTATTGCATATAGTTTATTTTGGTGCAACTAAACTAAACTAAAACTTGGTTCACAGTGAACCAAGTTTTTTTTTATTTTTATTTTTTATTTTTTGAGAAAAAAAGGCAAGTACGCATTAAATTGTTTATAAGTGACAATATAGACATTTATAATAAATAAATGCTGTTCTTTTACACTTTGTTAATCAAAGAATCCTGAAAAAATGTAGCATGGTTTTCACAAAAAATATTAAGCAGCACAACAATTTACAATTTATTGATTGGTAATGTGTCAATGATGCCTGAAATTTCTGACTAGTTCTGTTTAGCCTGAATCCTTACCAGGATGAAACCGGACAGCACAATAACGTCACTCACTCTGATAATGGTCCTGAAATATGAATAGGCCACATCATTGCATTTCCCTCATCTCTTTGCTTTCAGCAGTGTATGTCAAAGCAAATCAGTAATGGGAGCACAACAGCATGGTAAAATGATGCAATTAGGGCCATTACCCATGTTATTCCATTATTTCTTGCCACTGTGCCCATCTCTGGGGTTGTTTTCCGTCAAAGCAAGTAGGATACTAACTCTATTCAAAGAAAGTGTTTGTAAGCAATGGAAAAACCAGCGGCTGATGGTTTGCCAGGCTGAGACAACATGGAAATGTGCTGTGCTTAGTGTCGGACAATTGCTTGGGGCTCTATTGTGAATCAGGCTTTGGCATAAAGATCATGTGACTGACAGCACTGTCATACATTGGTTTGGCTACGAACTGAAGGAATGCTTTCTTAAAGAGTTGTATTATTATCTGAAGCATGTTCCCAGACCCACTTTTCAGTCTTGAGGTTTCCAGGAATGTCCAAGGTTTGTGAACAGAGGGCTGCCCTCCAGGGAAAAGGGTCCTTCATTGTGTTTTTTTTTTTTTTGTGCGAGTGCTGATTAGTGTGACAGGCTTTGGTCTACAGACATTATTACAATGATAATGGCCTCCGTTTCTGATGCCTTCATAGTGTCTGCTCACCAAAATAATTACTGGTCATGCTAAAGGAATTGTGCTGAGGATTATGCTAATTCATACCAATGTGATTATATGAATGAGTAATACTCTATGACGCTCTTGAATTAATCTCTCTCTGGGTCCTGAATGCTTGTATGGCAGTATAATCTGTCCAAATGATACCAGTGTTTGTCAGCGATTGGCTTAATGGAGCAGCCCTCTTTCATAAATACATAGATCTGTAGTTGCCCCGCTCATGTTGCTGCATTTGAAATAATAAGCCATCTTTTATCAGACCAGACTCTTTTAAGACTAGTTGCTGTGGTCTGTCTGGCTGTTCTCTTTAATCATTGTGTCAGAGCTGCTATAAAATGCAGTTTGAGAGTTTCACTGCAGGAAAACTCCAGCACTGAATTATTGATTCAACCGGTTTCTCATATTCCACTGTTTTAAGCTTGAAGATGGTCATCTAGAACAGTGATTCCCAACCACGTTCCTGGAGGCCCCCCAACACTGCACATTTTGCATCTCTCCTTTCTCTGACACACCCAGTTCAGGTCTTGGAGTCACTAATAATGAGCTGATGATCTGAATCAGGTGTGTTTGATTAAGGTGACATGGAAAACATAGTGTTGGGGGGCCTCCAGGAACGTGGTTGGGAACCACTGATCTAGAAGAAGCCAAAGTTGAGATATACTGTCTTGTTTTGCAGTAAAAAAATCTACACCTTCTCAAAACAATATAAATTTACTTCAAGTAAAATGTATATGTATATATGTGTAAATGTGTATATATAGATAAATGTTTTTGTTTGTGTTGATTAATGCTTAAAGTCTTACGATATCATCCAGATTGTCCAGATTCTGATTTCAAAATTGAGCAGTTGTTCCCAGAGGAAAATTATCAGAAAAATCAACCAGAATTGGAATTCTTAGTTTGATTTAACTTTTAAATTCAAATCAACTTGGTCTTAGATATTTATTTAAAAATTCCCTCAATGAAACAATTTTCACTCAGAAATTGCTAGTAAAGTTCACATATAATTGCAAAGAAATGAAATGAAACATGCTGAAATAAACATGAAATTATTTTAAAGTAAAAAGACTGAAATAGTATTTTCTTGTAAAACTCCAATGACCTTTGTTTTATTTATAACTTTGAAAAGTCTTTTTTTTAATGTGTATTTAATACAAGTGTATTTTGTCAAATTGCCATTGACATGAGATGAAATACATCTACAGTATATTAAAGACAGATTTTTAGATATTTTAACTGGAAAAATATTTGTTAAAAATAAAATTTACAATGTAAAATTCATGTGGGCAGCATATATGTCAGATTATTTCATGAAAAATCTTTGAGCTCATATTTAAATGTCTGACATTTGTAGGGCTGCCACTAACGACTATTTATTTTGATTAATATATCGACTAATTTATCGATTAGTCGATTAATCTAAATGATTAATTTCCCACAAAAAATCAACAATTTTACTTAGGAATATTTTATTAAACCAAATGAAATCCAACTTTCTATGAGATCCTTTTTTAAAGCAAAAGTAAAGTGCAACATAGAGTGCAAGAAGCAAGTGTCCATCTCATAGTCCATATCACTGAAATCAAAGTTCAGTATTATAGTGCAAAAATGACAACATATCCACGTGTTCTAGTCTAATAATAATAAAATTATAATCAAAAAATACTTTTTAAAGGAGTATTTACCAGAAATATTATTTACCAGAATTTATTTAGGTGAAAAATGTAAATGTGCAATATTTCTGAAAAAAAACAACAAAAAAAAAACACTTTTTTATAATATAAAATCAATTAATTGGAGATGCTTTTGATTATTAAAATTTAATGGAACTATTAAAATGGAATCCAGAAAATAATGGAAAACAGAATTTGGTACAGATAAAACTGTAAAACTCAATTAATTAGACAGCCTTTTTGATTAATAAAATTTAATTTAACCATTAAAACAGAGTATAGAAAAATGGAAATTTGGAAATAAAACGGATTTCATAGGGCCCTATAATTATAATACATTTTTTTGTTATAATAAAAATAGATGTAAGTGAACAATAGCTTTTAAAATTACTTAAAATACATATATAATAGCAGTGATGCAATAATAATAAGTTCAAATAAAGTATCAAAAGCAAGAAATCATATGGTTTTATTGAACAAAACTGTTAAAATACATAATGTATTATAAACAATAAAGCCAATGTAGATTACGCATTACAACAAAAGCCACCATTTAATTCAAATGTCCACTTAATCTTTAATATTTGTCCATTTCTTTAGGACAGAAATGCTATAGCCACTGTAATTAAATGAATATGTGGACATCAAAACATGTAAACTCAGAGTGAGGGTTTGAGCTTTTATTTTGAAATTGCGATGTATTCTCCTGTGTTTGTGTAGATTTATAAATGATTTATCTTACAAATCTGATGAAATGGCGCACGATGCGTTCCCAGGTGAACGTTAATAAACCCAAACTCAACAACATGCAGAGATGGAGTTTGAGACGCTCCACACATGTAAATGATAACAGTTCTTGTGGAGCAGCATTTACTGTGAACGGAGCCGCTGTGTGACGCACGTACTTAACCTACACGCATGTAAATAATAAAAGCGCATTTACTGTATTAGAACTGCATCGCATATAATTATGTTTTTTAAATGGGTTATGATTTTTAAATGGGTTTAATATATCATGCAGCCTTGGAAAATAGTCTAATAATGTGTTTATGGATTCTCGTCTGTGAAATGCGCCACTTCCGGTATTTTGCCGGTTAGTCAACGCGAGCAAAATGAAGTCGACGATTTTTAAAAATCGACTAGTCGACTAAAATCGACGAATCACGACAGCCCTAGACATTTGATCTTAGAGGTTCAGGTCTGGGTTTAATGCAGGCCAGTCAGGATCTTCCACACCAGACTCAGTAAACCCTTTTACTAGTGGCATCCTATGACCAAGCCACAATAAAATTCACTGAGAGACCTAGTAGAGGGCTGAGCGCATTAGTCAAGTAGAGAGGAAGCAAATGCTCATGCAGAATAGACAAAAAAGCAGAAGAAAATCTGAGAACTGTTTGTCCTAATATAATGAGAACTTCAAATCAGGATGTTCCTGGACTTCATAAAATCCACAATACCACATGTAAAGTTTGATATTTGACAGGTAATTTAAAAGAATCATTCAGAGGCAGAGAAAGGAAGAATGTGGGGAGGGGGAAGTGTGTGACTCAGGGCTTTTTTTTTTTTAATATGTAGCAGCGAATGGAAAACAAATGGTGGTAGCAGGAAGAAATCAAGAGCAAGTAAAAAAGAAGCGGACTGTTGTGCTTAGGGTGATTCAGGATGGACAGAGGGGAAATGCCAAAGATAATAACACACCAGGAGATGACTGAGAGAGACCTGAGGGTTATTTAGTAAGACATGCTGTGTCTTACACAACTGTTAGTTTCATCTGATGCCTGCTTTAAATGATTTTGATGGCTTTATCCATCACTTCCCTCAACAACATCACTGGTGGTTTTCATGCATAATGCACTAATGCATTAAAAGTGGGCCGACCAGCATGTGTTGAGTGCTGAGTATGTTTTTTAAGCAATAGGACTGACCACAATTTAAAACAACACAACCTACTTTCCTTACATGCTCTCTCGTTTCAGAGTGAAACAGGATTTTCAGTGAGAGAAAAAAATATATATGAGATGAGGCTTGCTTTTTATTTATCAGGAATTGAGTGGATTTTTGAAAGTGGCACGTCAGAATGGAGTCCCTCTAAATGTGAGTGTGGAGTGAATTGTGTTGAACTAGTAACAAAGGAACACTGAGTTGCTTCATTGAAAGCTTATTGTATTACTGTATTAAAAGCTCACTGTATTATGTAGAGGAGAGCATTATGAGAGAGAGATGGACTGAGCGAGTGTGATTACCTGCATCTGATACAGCATTCCTTCAGCTTAATCTAATATTCACAATAAAACATTAGTTTGAATGTCCACTGAACAAATAATAGATTTATGACACCAAAAACTGGCCGTTAGATTTACCCAAAACAAATTATATATCATGTTTAACTACTATAGAGACATCAGAGCCAGCGGTAAATTCCAGAAGCGCTCTCGGTGGGTTTATGAGCGCTGAATGGCCGCTGACACCCTGGGGCTTGTGTCACTGAAAATGTCGAAGCAAATTTCATATTTGAATTCGAAACAACTACAGTACATTCTCACCTAAAAACTGTTAAAACTATATTCTGACACAAAAACAATATTATTTATAAAATGATTGTGGATTTGGACGTCTGCCATGACACTCGCTGTGAGAAATACTGCAAGTGAAGTGATACAAATGGTGAAATGATTGGAGTTGTGGTTATCACTAGAATATCACACTCCTGGAAAAGGCTCTCAGCCAATGAGATTCGAGGACCAGAAAGAACTGTTGTACACACACACACACACACACACACACTGTGTTCCACTTCAGAGATTACATCTTTAAAATGGAGTATTTTATCTACTGCAATGGCTTAAAGTTTTAAGCATAATCAAATGAAAAATGCATTCTTTGAGAAAGAATCTTAATAGCATAAGAAATTTTAGAGATATTTACTGAAAAAAAAATGTATAAAAGATCCATTAAAAACTCATTAAAAAGTCATTTTTGCTGTATAAATAGCTGCATTGGTCACATTAACTAGTAGCCTGCGGCCTCAATGGTGCTAAGAAAGGCATTTCAGAGACAGAGCAAGTTGTTACATTACAAAGATAAAGATAGGCCCTTGGAAGAATATACACAGATGCATTGTGCATAATAAGACCAGGAACACCTATTAAGAAAGTAACTAGGGATTGACCATTTTGATTTCATGTTGACTTCGAGTCGCCTTCAGATTTCAACAGATTCCTGATAATGGGGCTGAAAGAGTTTCTTTTTCATTTCCCCCTTATTTTCAATCCCATTCCTCCAAATATGTGACCGGCCATTTAAGAGCGTCTCTTTTCATCACTCCAGCACCTTCTAGGCAGGATGCCAGTACTATAAGAAGCAGACTTGTGGTTTGTAAGTGAAGAAGAAATACTTAAAGAACACAGGCAAGTAAATCTTCAGCTAACCTGTCTGCCATGGTTTCTGCAAGACCTGTAAAAGCTGTAAATGTCATTTTTGCATCCTGACCCTCATTTGTCATTGGTAGGGACTGTGAGCCAACAGAACTCTAAATCACACGCACGTACATACCCCAAGACATCAAACTTCCACCCCAGCTGTTCCTGCCGTTTAACCACCACTGAGCAGAAATAATTGCTGCAGAACGTTCCGGAGAATGACTTTGCAACCGAATCTCAGCGAGTGCCGAGAGGCCAGAAAGAGGCACAGACAATCAAAACAGACGCTTCATGTTCCATCCAAAACTGTGAATGAGCCTTTATGGTTTGGACTGGTGCTAAGATCTCTCACATTACACTTGCTCTGTCTCCTCACTTCACACATAGTTCTCCATCTCTTCTCGTGAAATAATCAAGGCTAAAGCCATTTCACACACACTCAAGCAGTGTGAAAGTGAAGCAACTGTGTGACTGCAACAGAAGTTAGGCCTTGTGCTTTCACACTGATGACGTTTCGGGTAAATAACTGAACTGCAGAAAAGTAATTTTATTTATTTATTTGGTCACGCTTTATTTTAAGGTCCATTTCTCGCTATTAACAAACCATTAACTATGACCTTTGCCTCAGTAAACTACTAATATGCTGTTTATTAATAGTTAGTAATGTAGTTGTTAAGTTTGGGGTATTGGGTAGGATTAAGGATGTAGAATATGGTCATGCAGAATATGTGAATAGTTGAATAGTTGGCCATTTTAATTATTACAGACTTCATAATAGCAGAATCTAATTGACGTTTGGGGGGGGCGGGGGCTCATTAACATCCAAATGATAATTAATCTAGCTAAAATAGAACCCAAACCCCAAAATGTGGCTATA
Organism: Spinibarbus caldwelli; assembly: GCA_039654775.1. Lineage (NCBI taxonomy): Eukaryota > Metazoa > Chordata > Actinopteri > Cypriniformes > Cyprinidae > Spinibarbus > Spinibarbus caldwelli. The sequence goes on from CM077244.1 coordinate 21,861,928, forward strand.
AACTGCTCAAATCATCTGAATTCTATCAGGTTTACTGAATAGAAATGGCATGTTTAACTTGCATCAAGCCTGACACATAATGGGTGAGTTTACTCCAGTATTGGCCGTTGCTTCATAATAGCTTATATTGGTACACAGGGCTCTAGACTGCGACCATTTTTTGAGAGTGTGCGAGTAAAAATTTGACGTGGTCGCACTTGTGCGAGTGCATGGTCTGCGCTGCTCCAAAGCGTCTGCTTCATACAGCGCGCTGCAGAGTCGCAGCACATTGTAGCAGGAGTCAGATTTCACTGATCACGTGAAGAGAGGCGCTTTCAGCGCGAGCGCTTCGGGTCGAGCCTGGTTTATACTTGCTGCTTCAGCACGAGCGCGAAGGTGCGCCGCGGACAGAGCGCAACGGAGGATTTAGTTTTCAAGCTAAAGCAAAAGACCGTTTCTTAAACCAGAGAAGGTGAACATATTGGTATTCTTGTAGAAAAAAACATGCAAGTCCTGTCAGCGACAGACAGTTTAGTTGTACTTTTCTTTTTGTTTTCGTTTTGAAAAGCTTGTTATCTTTGCTGTTTACCTCACGTTACGCTATGGAGGCTTTCCTTAATTTTTTTATATTATTATTATTTGATTCCTCAGTGTTTGCTAAACATTCTGTAATTTATTAGTCTGTATATATACAGCATGTGATGTGTCCTATGCCACGCCTCATCTCATTCGTTTTTGTTAATAAATGTTATGTAAGCTAGTTTTTCATTGTAGCGTACTGTTTTATTGTTGTTGTGCTTTTTAATTAAGAATAACAATGAATCCATCTTTTGTTTTAGTCTTAAAAAGTGAAAGGTGTATAGATATAAGCAAAACAGACAATTATCTTTTCTTGTAAAGCGTGACACCAAGATCGCGAATTTGAAAGTGAAAGTGAGAGCAAAAAAAAGAATTCCTGTTCACAAAATTTAAATCACAAATAATACTGATGAAAAAGAACGGGTTGAATGTTGAACACTTTCGTTACTATATAACTATAAACTGTGATAAAAGTTCATCAGCATGCATTGATTAATCAAATGTTGTATCAAAAAATGAATAAATAAATAAAAAATTGCAACCAAATGATGTGCTCGTGCGACTAACTGAGAAAGTTAGTCGCACAAGTGCGACCAGTGGGAAGAATGAGTCTAGAGCACTGGTACATGTTGATAAATAAGTATAAAGTGTATTTCCACTATATTTTTGCTGAATTCAACACCAAAACACCTATCCTTCTTGTCTGCAACACAGTTTTGCGTGAATACTGTTACCTGTCAATATGGGTGGTAAAATAAATGTGTGCTGCTTCAAGGTGACTCAGATGCTTTAAAATTCTTTTACTTACACTTTGAGAATACTTTAGTATGATTCATCAACTGCTAATGTCTTATACTAACACGCTTGTTCCATTGTCTGTTTATTTATAGCTTTTTCTTTTGATCTCTCTAATTACTTAGCCTGTCTGTGCTGGGATTTTGGGAGGATGCAGCATTTTTGGTGCCATGACCCGAGCATTCTGTATTTTAATGCAGAGCAGTGGAGTGGGCAGAGAGGTGCCTGCCGTCTGCCAGATGGGCACTTATAGTCTTCATTGGCTTTAAATCCCACAGTTAGCATTCCCGACAATACTCGTCTCCCAGAAAAATTGCCCAAGTGTAGAATTTCGGCCAAAGGCTGGAGGGTTTTGGGAAATTTTTACCTAAATAAACTGTCATTTGAAATATTATGTTATTGTAGGCTGGAAATGTTATATATTCGAGAATATTTGGCAAGCACTGTAAAGCGATCTTCTCTTTTTTGTGGCTAGAGGAAGTTTCCATATCCACTTTAGCATTTAGTTGAGAAGACAAGTTTACATTAACATGAAAAGGGAAATATTTGAAACTATGATGTGCATGAGAATGATCAGGCCACATGTGTTGATTTGATCTCTCTGTGGTTTTCTTTTCGCCGCCACTAAGGATAAAGCTGGCAGCTGTGACGGCTGTAAAGCTAAGGGTTATGGGAGAGTAATAAGAAATGAGCATAGGTGCCCACCCGTAGCATGCTACATGTTTGTCTGAATCAGTGCTGTTGCAGTGATTGAACACAGATGTGGAATATGGAAATGGGCTGTGGCTATACAGTATACTTCCACATGCCTACTACAATTGTTGGAAAAGGTATATACACTAACGTCAAAAGTTTTGGGGTTGGTAAGATTTTTTAATGTTGTAATTTATTCTTGTTAATTTTCAGCTTCATTACACCAGTCTTCAGTGTCACATGATCCTTCAGAAATCATTCTAATATGCTAATTTGCTACTTCAAAAGAACAGCGTTTATTTGAAATAGAATTCTTTTGTAACTGTCTAACTGTCTCTACTGCCAATTTTGATCAATTGAATGCATTCATGCTGAATAAAAGTATTAATTTCCTTCAAAATGAACTGACCCCAAACTTTTGAACGGTAGTGTATTCCCACTTGTCAAATCCACCAAGGTGCGTTGTGTTGCAATACCCATTACTTGAAGCTTAATTTACCATGTAATGTGTCTGAGAGGTAAAGTGGTTGTCATATGGAACAGTACGTCCCTCTGAGGACAGAACAGACGGGATAGAGAATTACATCGGCAGCCGGAGTCCATCACTAGTGATTATAGTATCACGGCTTTGATGCCCTGTGTCGTAACTCCATTAAAGGTCCTTTGTGTGCTGTCATCTTTACAAACCAACTCCTCACTGAGAGAGAAAGAGATGGATTGTCTGAACAGCTGTGACAAATACAAGATTGTCCAAAGAATGGAACGCATTAAACAGAAGCTGTTCTAGTGAGCAACAATTATGCCGCCTTCTAAGATTCTTCTAGCCAAATTAGACAAAGGCAACATTAATTTAAAAGGCAAAAGTATCAATTAAAATAAGTCAAATCAAATTGAAAACTGATGAATTTAGCCAGTATTTTTATGTGCTGTGCATTTTCATGCATATTAAAGTGCTGTTTGTTTAGGAACATGCTGTAGCATCAAACTCTACTGGAATCAATTGTGAGGCAGGAATCTTGTGCGATTCTCGAGAGGGTGTTTCAAAGGTTCATTTCAGTTAGGATATCCATATTGCCTAAGATGACAGCTGTCTATGAATTCAGTGAGACAGCAAGACAGCTTGCTAGGTTTTAAAATAGAGAGTCTCAGTCTGAAGATGACGCAAAGCCTTGAAATGTGCAACTATTAGTGTGCGGTGATATTAGCTGTTAATATTAGCTGTTGTTTTATTGGGTTTAATGTCAACTAGTTATTGTGTGCATGCATAAACTACTGTTCAAATATGTTTTTGAAAGAAGCTCAGTAAGGCTGCATTTATTTAATCAAAAATACAGTAAAATTGTAATATTGTGAAATTTTATTACAATGTAAAATAACTGTTTTCTATTTTAAGATATTTTAAAATGTAATTTATTCCTGTGATGGCAAAGCTGAATTTTCTGCATCATTCAGTCTTCAGTGTCACGTGATCTTTCTGAAATCATTCTAATATGCTGACTTGCTGCTCAAGAAACATTTTATTATCAATGTTAAAAACAGTTGTGCTGCTTAATAGTTTTGTGGAGAAAAAAAAAATCTTTCTGACACCAAACTTTTGAATGATCAGACACACTAGATCATGGTGTGACTCAGTCTCCTGTTTCTCAGATGTTTCTGCTTTTTCTCCTCACGAGTTTCAGAAGATATATTTCCACTCTTATTGTGTCAACATCTGTTTCACTTGCTTATTTTTATTTATCCTGAGGAAATTTAGTCTCCTAAGCAATGAAAGAACAATTTTAGAGAAATAGCATTTTCCTTTGGGTCTATATACTAAAATGCAGCACAGACACTTTTGAGCTGAGTAAAGGTGTGGTTAGTGTTATTGACAGTTTCATGTCTGTTTTCTAGCTAAGATCACTTCTGAAGGTCTAAAGACAACATGTTCAGCAGAAGGGAGTTTCACTCGTTCTCCCTCCCTCATTTTTTCTCGTTGCACACTCACTCTCATCTTAAAGAAGCCCACATCAAAGCGCCCGTTTAGTGTTGGTTGGCAGGTGTAGGGTTTTTATGACAGCATAATGATTTCCTGTCAAAAACACCCCTCAAATGGTCTTGATTTGTGCACTCTTAAAGCAGTGGGGTGTACCTTTGAGGCTTTACTTTTTGGTAAATTAAATCTTAAAAGAAAAGGTTAATACATTACTTTTGACGTAAACTCTGGATTTTATGGTGTCTGACTCTTTGCACTAAATGCAAATCTTCAAGTTATTCATCTGCCTTTAACATCTGTTCTTTTTTAAATGTACACCCAAATGGTTTGTTTCTTCAAAAATGCCATTTATAATCCTGGTATTGTCTAAACTAAAGGTGAAATAACAGTGCATGACAGAGATTTTTCTACACTGAGCACCTGATGAGCAGCTCCTGTTTCAGTTGCTGTTTCAAGGAATGAATCACTTTTCTGAATTGCAACACTCCATTTCATTAACTTGATGGTCATCATAATTGCCTTATTTAACAGGCTCATAATCTATTTAATTGTGAAAAAGCACCTTAAAGTCTCTGATGACCAAGTTTTTTTATTTAATAGATATAGAGTTGTTTGCGTTAAGCATAAATGTTCTTACTCATTATTGCAAGGGACAATATGAGAAACAGAAACTTTTAAATCAAACCACAAAAAACTGTTTAAAACCACACAAGAAAAGAGGAAGTTGTAGCTCTTTTTTTTTAACCTTAGCTCATACCAGAGTCTCTTGTTTCTTTCCTTTGGTGACAGCGGCTCTAAGAGTTTGACCCGTTTGAGACCTCATTCATCCCTGCTCTGAGACACTGTCCTAATCTCTTATTGACCTACAAATTCATTGTCCCAAGCGGAATGTCAAGCACAAGTACAATGCCGTCACCCGTCCCACAATCCTGAGTGCCACAGATGTGTATCAAGGCCTTTGAAGGAAAGCGGAAGCAGCAGGGTTGTGTATTTTTATTCATGTCAATTGCACAGTTGCTTGTTTCTGTGTTCAAGCAGATGCAACGATGTGTTAATCCACTACAGATTTGCGTTTGGCTCACATATATACATCTGAGGTCATAAACCTCATTTCATCATCTGAGACATTTTTCTGGAGTCAGGAGTCTCCATAAGGCTGCATTCCTCTAATGCCATGGGGAACACCGGTCCGTATTCCTCTGTTATTGCTCATGCTTGTGTATTTTTAGGCTGAGCTCTTTCTGTACCGCTGAACTTATGTTTCCTGTGGCCTTGTGCTCTGCCTGATTTATTTAAGGCCCTTGAGGGTCCCAGGGCCAAGACACTAGCCTTGAAAGAGTCCCTAGAAATACCTCCTGGTGGTGTGGCATTAGGACTGGATTTACTCTCTCTTTAATTATGAGGGACTGTATGGACTCTGTTTACTGCAAAGGCTCAGAGAGGAACTAATCCATCATCCTGTTTGTCAGCTCCAGCGGGAGTCTCAAACAGCCTGATATGTGGGGAGTGCTTTCTGAGAATATAGTCCTGAGTATGTGAACACCAGGCAATGAGGGTAAATAAAGCCTTCTGTCACAGGTAGAAATACTGCATTGGCTCTCAGAGAATTGCAAAATATTCCTTTTGTAGCAGTTAAGGCTTAGGAAAGAAATGCAATTTCTTCCTAATGCTTACTGTGCTCTTAAAGGGATAATTCAGCCAAAAATGACAATTTTCACAATTTGTAAAATTGTATTATAGTATATTGTGGTATTATATTATCGGGTGAACCTAGAAACTAATGGAATGGATTTTTTAAATGAATTTATTGATTTTTTTGGGTGAACTGTCCCTTTAATTATATTTCCCACCCTTTAAAAATTATATTATATTATATTATATTATATTCAAAATTTTATATTATATTAAAAGTAATGTTTTCATAAAAAATACATATCTCTCTATCCAAAAATGAGAGAATTTTTCATTTTTGAGTTAATTGTCCCTTTAATTACACATTTGCCACTTAAAAAAAAAAAAAAAAAAAAAAAAAAATATATATATATATATATATATATATATATATATATATATATATATATATATATATATATATATTACATTATATTATATTTTAAATATTATATTTTAAATGTATTATAATTATTTATATATATTTATATAATATCTCTCAACCCAAAAATGATAGAATATTTAATTGGGTAAACTATCCTTGTAATTTTTTCACTTTTTAAAAATTATATTATATTCATCATAATTCTATTTATATTTTTATTATATCATAATTTGTGTCTTGCTCGTTTTTTTTTCTTTATAAAAGAAAGGGTGGAAAAATGCTATATTTGTAATATTTCAATATGTTATATAATAATAAATGCACTTTTTTCCCCTTTAACACGTCACCTTTAAATTATTTTTAGTTCTGTTTGGTGACTCTAGTGGAGTAGAAATTACACCCTTCACCTTTAACCAGGCTCAAGCCTAATTTAAAATTTACTTGATTTCTCATCAGCCCAGCTTTAACCCAGCCTGTCACTCAGATGGTTATTGTCCATACCGGATTGAGGTCAGGGCCCAGCAGTGGATATGACATTTTCCAGCTTGTGAGGAAAAAAATATGATAGCCATTATAGAACCATTTGAACAGAATTATTAATGACCCCGTAGGATTGAGGCAAATATGAAAAGCGAGCTGCCGGACAGTGCTCTGGGATTCGGGTGCTTCATCATATTTCATGCTAACGACTTGGGCTTTGAACGACTGCTCAAATTACATCCTGATAGAGTGATCAGGCAGAAAGCCAGACAGACATGATGGGCAATATGTCAGTGCTGAAGAATGGAGAGGGAGGGTACTGGTGTGTATGGACGTGTGTATGTAAGCTTAACTTGCTCAGCTTTAAGCATCGAGGGAATTAATGCTCTGATAGGAGAAATTAAGGCAGTCAATTGAGATGTAATTGTCGCTAATGGAAGGTGGTTTTTCAAAACCTTTCAAGCCAGTTTTCAGTACAAACACTAAAAGAGGATGTGAAGAGCCTTGGGGCTTTTGAGCCGCAGGTGTGGAGTAGAGTAACACTAGCCTGATTACTAATGTACCAGCAAAAACAAACTACATTTGCATTTCCTGAACAAAGCACCAGTGCTTGCAAAGCAAAATAAAAATACTTTTAAAGTTTTAGGTAAGTATAGGTTTTAGACTTTGGCTCTGAATAAATAAAATGGTGCAACATGATGCAAATTTAGAAATCCCTATGTAACTATTATGATGTCACTGCTGTCAGTGAAATTTTGAATTCAAAATATTCTATCGCTGAACTTAAAAATATTATATTATATTTTATTTTATATAACAGTTCTTTCTGGTCCTCGAATCTGATTGCCTGAGAGCCTTTTTCAGTGGTGCAATATTCTAGTGATAACAGCACTCCAGTGGTTTCAGGGTTTGTATCACTCAGCTAGCAGTATTTCTTATGGCGAGTGTTATGCCAGATGCCCAAGTACACTATAATTTTATAAATAATACAGTTTTTGTGTCACGAAATGTAGTTTTAAGAGTTTTTTAGGTGAGAATGTAGTTGTTTAGACTTAAAATATGCGGTTTGTTAATAAAGATAACGTCTGTTTGAAAATTTGCTTCAATGTTTTCAGAGACGTGAGCTCCAGAGCGTCAGCGGCCGTTCAGCGCTCATAAAACCGCTGAGAGCAGCCTCACGTCGGCCAGATCTTCTGGAATTTACATCTGGCTCTGATGTCTCTATATTGGTTAAACATGAGATATAATTAATTTTGGGTAAATCTAATGGGCAGTCTTTGGTCTCATTAATTTATTATTTGTTCCAGAGCAAATAGTTTTGGCTGAGGGCAAAGTCTCATTTATATTTTATGTAACTTTAATGCTGTATATCAGAGCACTACCTTTGTACTTTTGAATGAATTGCCTAGCAACATTTTATGATAGCTGTTGTTGTTGTTGTAGTTGTTGTTGTTTATTAAATATTATGATTCAGTAAATAATATTCTGTGAAAAGGATAGTGTGACAAAGACATCGCTATCCTCAGCAGACATTCAAACTAATGTTTTATTGTGAATATGAGATTGAGCTGAAGAATGAATGCTGTATTAGATGCAGGTAATCACACTTGCTCAGTCCATCTCTCTCTCAAGATTCTCCACGTAATACACAGCTTTTAATACAGTAATGCAATAAGCTTTTAATGAAGCAACTCAACGTTCCTTCGTTACTTGTTCTAAAGTGATGCTTTCGAATTATTAACGGAGGCTTGGGCTCAGCTGTTAAACTATCAAACTGAGATTTGAATCCGTGGTGGAAGGAAGTAGTTTGCATACAAGAGGTTGTTTAAAGACACTCAGTTGTTGTCTCTTTTTTTATTTACACACTTGTGTGATATGGCTGTATATCAGCACGTTGTTATTACCTATGGCCGAATCACAGTTGTGCTAATATACAGCTATGTTGCACTGCCACTTGTGTGATATTGCTCATATATTAACATATATCTTTATTCTCATAATTATTTATATCAAGAAAAATATATTATCTTTCAATTTTTATTTTTTGGTGAGCTATCCCTTTAATTACACAGTTCTTACCATTTCAAAATATTATATTATATGAGTAAATGAAATGCTGCAACATCATATTTTGAATTTGAAAAATATTCTGTCTGTGACAGGGAGATTTCTGAACTTTATTTTGCTTTATTTAAGTATATTATGTAAATTTCTTTAAGTATAATATTTACAAAGCAAGGAAGGACCTTACACCTACTTAAAATCTGAATGGAAACTGCATGTTAGGCTAAATTAATTTCAGAAGTGTAATATTTGTAGTTAGGAATCAGAACAAACACTAACCAGAATGTTAAGCAAAATCAATACAGTGCTGCCTTACGAAAACTAATAAAGCTGTGTTCATGTTTTCAGAATTACTGTAATTATGAAATGGCAACTCTGAGATTCTACTGAAAGCTGTTCACATCCTTGAACTCAGAAATTATTTGTTTCTATGGCAATGAGGAAGTGCACCTTTATTGCTGGTGACAGCTAAACATTTCAACAATATAAATTCTTGCTAAAAATATAAGAACAAAAGGCTGTAATAAATTGACTTATCAAGACAATATGTACAGTGTACTAATTTTTAAAGCTGCTGCCATTTTGGTGGTTTTTACATTGTTACAACGGTCAAGTGAGAGAAGAAAGAGCTTTTTATAAATTCAGAGTTTCAAACTTGTAATTATAACATGAATGGTTTTTACAAGTCGGAAAGTGTAATTATGGTAATTCTGACATGATGTGAAAGCAGCAGAAGCTCCCAAGACAATGCAATTACACATTGCATGCATATTTATTAATTACTTTCATGACGGGAAATAAAATTAAACATGCCTTGAGGATGAGAAGAAATGTTTTTATTAATTTTTAAAAATCTTTTATCAATATTTCATATTTAAATTCATATTTTAACAAGTACACCAGGTTATGCAAACATCTAATTAAACTGAAGGCCTCCAGACTGGCTTTATGTAGCTAATAGTACCAGTCTGAATCAACATACATTTACAATCTGTAGTACTAAAGAGAGGCAGAGACGGTTAGTGAAATCCTTTCCCTGCAGATAGTTGTGCTTTCCTGCTAGATAATCGACTGCTTTCAAATCTGTGGCACTGACTACAGCCAACTGAGCACCTAAAAGTGTCAAACATGTCTGCAGATACAGCTTCACAGCTTGCTAATGTATTCTCCTGCTCAGACTGAGCTCTGTAGGGTGGGCAGCTGCTTTAATTGGTTCATTTCTATTCTGTTAGCAGACATCTCAGCTGAATCGCTCAGTATTGCGGATTCAGACCTATTTTGATTCATTTACTGTGATAAAATAGTGCTTTTAAACAGATACTTTATTAAAATTAGAATTATGAGCCCAATAAGAGGAAACAATACTAGGGTTGTCAATCAAATAAAACATTTAATGGAATTAATTACACAAAATGCTGGTTGTTTAATCAAATTGATGCATATTTGCGGAGAAAAATCCCTTAATGAAAACAATTTGAAGACAGAGACAGTCCACCCAAAAATAAAAACTGAATAAAAAAATTATATATACTTATATTATTATATTTAGAACACACACAAAAAATATTTTAAAGAATGTTTTTTTTTGTAGCTGCTTCAGCTCTTCATAATTGGCACCCAAAAGCAACATTGGACTCCATTGACTTTTATTGTATACAAACAAAACACTGAGAAATTTTTAAAAATATCATCTTTTTTGTTCAGCAGAAGAAACACAGTTATTCAGGTTTGTAGCAACATGAAGAGTAAATAACTTGATAAATGATAATTTGTACTATGTGTTAAAAGGACAGCCCTAAAAATGAGACATACTGAATTAAAATTGCAATTTCTTAAATATGATGTGACTCAAAATAGTATGTTATTAAAATAGTATGCAGTGTGATACTAACCAGGCCTTGTTGGTACATTTTCCCCATCATAACCTTCATTGTCATTAAAATTACCCTTCATTTCACTCTGAGATCAGACCGCTTCCATATATCCCATCTTTACATGCTGATGAAAATTATATTGTTAAGTGATACATAATGTGGAAACTGAGGACGTGATGGGATAGAGAGATCCTAACAAAAGCAATATGAATTCATACCCTGTGGTGGCTCTGCTGATAAATGGTGTGCTGGAAAGGTCAGCGTAAACGTCAGCAGAGCTATGTGCTAACCTCCCGTCTACACACACATACATACACAAACACGCAACAGACACACACTTGTTTGACCAGCACCCCCACTCCATGTGTACTAAATCAAATAAATCAGGTGGAGGGGGTGACGGTGTTCTGAGGAGCTCCCCCTCCCCCACCACCAAATAAATCATACGGAGGTGCAGCCCAATCCTGCAAACACCCTCTCTGTCCTCAAGAAAACCACAAGGAAGGGTGGAGGGTGAAAGGCATTTCTTCAGTTACTTTGATGACTTGATGCTCAAATATTGTTTATTTGTATATGAACCCACAGTATAAAGCCAGGTTTCATTTAAAACGGTGTTAAATGTGAATTTTGATATAAATAACCCTCAAATATGATGCAAAGGACTCCCTTACTAAATCATAAAGGCTTCATAATATAAAATATTATGGAGACAACATTGAAGAGGTTTCTGAAAATAAATAATTAGCTTTTATCCACTGAAAAATAAATATTTGGCTATATATATATATATATATATATATATATATATATATATATATATATATATATATATATACATATAGCCAAATATTTATTTTCAGCCTATATATACATATATAGGTTAAAGGGATAGTTCACCCAAAGATGAAAATTCTGTTATCATTTACCATTTACTCACCCTCCACTTGTTCCAACCTGTATGAGTTTTGATGATGACATGATGATGGTGATGATGACATAATTTTAATTTTGGGTGAACTATCCCTTCTTTAACATTTAGCGTAATACAGTGTTTGCAGAGTAATTAACCATAAGATTCATCGGTAGAGTATTCAGTTACTGAAGGAATTGTTAGTTGCTGCTATAAGGGTGGAACTAGTTTCACATCTCATTTTCTACACAACATCAGACACAAGTCATCAGTTGTGGTGACAGAGTGCATGTTAAAGGGCTGGGTTGGGGTTTAAGCTAGGCGTTTACAGCCAGCTTTTAATAAATCAATTTGCTGTTGCTGAACTTGAGAGCCCTTATGAAGAAATATGATACTCCCATGTCATGTGTCCAGTGTGTTCCTTATTTGCTGCATTAAAACCTCATTACCCTGCAGTAACTCTTCTGATAGGCTGAGATGTGTGGTAGCCGGACTGGTGATTAGGCGTGGTCATGTGCTCGGTTCAAAGGTTTTAATACAGTATGTGACTATGATAATGATGATTATGATGGGATATTCACAGGTGGCAGCACTGATGCTCTGTATTGTGATTAATCCCGTCAAAGGTGCTACACTTGTACCTTCCCTGCAGAGCAGCCGGAGAGCAGGGCAAGAGTTATTGTCATACTGTGTGCTAATCCCTTTATCTGCACAGCAATGCCTCTCACTGGAGCTCCAATGTCAGACAGCAAAGTTATCGGCATCTCTATCAATCTAAGTTATGTGGTCTCTCATTGAAAGGCATGTTCAGCCTGTTAATCTAATAAACATTGTCTCATTGTCTCACAAAGACAACCATCCCCTCCCTCCCCTCCCTCTCTCTCTCTCTCTCTCTCTCTCTCTCTCTCTCTCTCTCTCTCTCTCTCTCTCTCTCTCTCTCTCTCTCTCTCTCTCGGTCTCTCTCGGTTTCAATTTAGCGTGCTTTATTGGCATGGAAAAATTGCATTTCTATTGTGTAGTTGTATACATTTCTATTATATTGTATAGTTTGAATAGTTTTAAATTAAATTAAAATTAAATAAATTAAAATAATTAATTAAATTATATTTGAGAAAGTATTATTTAGTATTATTTTCTAATTTGATTTAATTTTAATATGTAAATTCATTTAATTAAATGATTTTAATAGTAATTATTTGTTGTTTTGACAATTATTTTAATAGTTAAAAATGATCAATCAGTACATTCACTCTGTCTTTATACATTTCTATTGTTTGCAGTTTAAAAAATAAATATAATTAAAATAATATTTTAGAAATTTAATTACATTTTCTAATTTTATTTACTTGTATTTTGTATTAATTTTTATTTTAAAATTTAACAGAAAGAAAATAAAGTAAGAGTTATTGGAATTAGAAGTTGAAAAATAAGACAAAATGGCAGTACTTATGGTATTTTACATATAGTAATAGAGATCACTCACTTTCTCTTTCTGATGGTGTACAGTTAAAAAAAAAAAAAAAAAAAAATATATATATATATATATATATATATATATATTCTATGTTTCTGAAGCTCAGCTGGTAGAGTTTGGTACTTGTAACATCAAGGTCATTGGTTCAATTCCCAGGCAGAACATATATAGTTAAAAAATATTCCTTCCATCTATTGTAACATGCTTTGGATAAGTTTAACATCTTTCACAATAATTAACGTTGCCACCAATTCTGTCAAAATATCATAGATATAGATACATACATGAATAACTTGTGTTGATAAAGTCTCCCAGGCATTGTTTAACATGTTTTTTTTGCAGATATGTTTGCTTGAAATCTCTTACAGTTTTACTAACATGTGTGAGGAAATACACTTGACTAGGTTCTGACAATCACACACATATTTACAGTAAAGGGGGCCTCTTTTGCCGAGTGTTGTCATTGTTTAGCTGCATGTTGTCAACACAGTTCAATGGTTCAGTTCTGATCTAAATGTGTTAAGGAATGAGATAAAGGTCAAGACCAATCCGGGACACTCCCTGTAACTGTGGCAACACATCACTGTTCATCTGTCAGTGCTGAATGTGCTTAGCATTTTAAAATAATGAGCCAAATCTCTGCATCTATATGTGGCACAGTGATCATTTTCTGGCTCTGCCTGATTAGCACCTGAGCATTTGTTATTCCACCACAATGACAGGGAAATTTGATTTCTCTTTGTTTATGCTGAATAAAAAGAAGGGGAAATTCTATAAGAATGAATTGCGCCCACTGATAGCGTAATTTATTGCACACGCTTTAGTGTCTGGTTCACTAAAGGAATTAGCAAATCACGTAACGTGCAAATGCACCCACAAAATCTGTGCTGAACGCAGTTTGTGCAAAAATAGCACAACTGTTCTGAATTTGCCCTAGAGTGCTTTGCTTTCAGCTGATTTCTTTCTCCACTAAATAAGCAATGTCAAATTCATTTACTCGAACTGGCACAGCCTGCTTTTTTTCTTCTGTGTTGACTAAAGTGTGTGTATTTGTGTGTGAGAGAAAGCAGAAAGTGAATGGAATAGCTTTACACAGGCTGATTTGGCCCGACAGCCAAGCGAACCAAGGCTTTGCTCATTTAATTTGATCAAAACAGGGGATACTTTGGGGAAAAGAAGGCATTAGAGAGGAGAAAAGGGGAAAACCAATAAGGGGAATCTACCAAATACATGAAATCCCAAATAAAGGATCATGTTTACGTACACACCCCTTCAACCTTCACAAATTCACCACATTTGCGTCATTTACTGTGCTTTTAACCACTTTCTGGATTGGGTTTTATTATTAGTGCTTCAGTTTTCAGCAAAAACACATTTTTTACAGGTTTGATTTGTTTTTGCTGTGCTTATATAAACTTCACATCTTCTAGTGAAATGTTAACACTGAGTCTAGGCTGTTTATTACAAAATAAACGTCATGCCTGGTTTAATAGTTATACAGTTGAGCATTAATATCACTTAAATAGATTCATAATAGAAAATGATTAATCTAGGTTGTGTATGTGTGTCAGTGTTCAGGTGCACAAGCTTGTTTGCACTTGTTCCTGGTTTCACCTGTGTATTACAGCTTACACTTGACAGTTGACACTTGGCAATTGTGTACAGTAAATATTGCGGCTCTTATGATAAATTCACCCTTTGGTGGGTGTTTGATTGACAGGCAATCTGACCAATCGTAACCATAGATATGTATAAGTAGATGCCCTAGTAGCAGCTGTTTTTATGGCCCGCTAAGCCGTCTGTCATATTGGAATGTCCGTGAACACTCGAGAGCAAGTTTCCGGTGCATCTGCACTGCAACTGTAGTTATACGCATGTATGAATATTTATATCTTCAGTAGACTTCAGAAGATACTTTTGCTAAACTAACACAAAACAACAAGATGAAGCCTTTAGCTAACAAGGCATTTAAAAGGTACTTTAATTTAAAAACCTGTAATATTGAGTTGATACATATTAAAAACACAAACCAACACATTCTTACCTGTGAAAGGTTATCCCGTTTCTTCAGGAATTTAAATTTAGGCGGTTTTACAACCAGATGCTGCAGATTGTTGTTGCATTTTGAAACTCATTGGCTGTTATTGTGAGTGACGACATAGACCGTTCCAAGATGGCGAACGCGTCAATTTATCTGGAGCGCTCGAATGTGGCATCTATACATATCTATGATCGTAATACAGAATCTTCCATTTTGTCCAATGAACAAACCAGACAGGAGAATAGATTAACTTTGGTGAACTTGAGCTTGAAAAGTGGTGTGTATTTCCATGTACTTTCTGCCACTGAAACAAGATACCTTCTGATGTTCATTCATGTTTATTTTGTGCTCTAACTAGTAAAAAAGAAGAGATGATCGGTTCATGTGCTGCTTGAACGGAGTTGCTACAGCGATCTGTCATGACACATTAAAGAGCCACAAAACGGTATTTATTGTTTGAATTTCTTAAAATAAAATGACAGAAAGCTGAGACTTTGTTTCATACCAGAAGTAACCTGCTCTGTTTTGTCTGTTGGCACGTTGTCAGTTTCTTATTGCTCTGCGAATGTATTTTTCACTGTGTGAGAACATGATGTGTGGTGTGAAAGCGGCATGGCTTGTCGGACATAGCAGGAGTA
Organism: Spinibarbus caldwelli; assembly: GCA_039654775.1. Lineage (NCBI taxonomy): Eukaryota > Metazoa > Chordata > Actinopteri > Cypriniformes > Cyprinidae > Spinibarbus > Spinibarbus caldwelli. The sequence goes on from CM077244.1 coordinate 21,877,483, forward strand.
ACTAATGGGGGCGGGTTTTTGCGAAGGGTCAGTTGCTTACATTGTACCTCATTTGTATTGTACTAAGCCCTTGTGATTTAAATCATTATGCTTTAATAATATTTTTTTCATGTTTTAAAGATATACATTTATTTTGATGCATTGACTAACATACTAAAGCACATGTGAAGTACCTGATTATACAGTAATTTAACTGTAATGTGTTATTGGATATTACATTTAAACAATTTAATAATAACAAATGTGTCATTACAAATATATTTAAATACGTGAAATACAAATTTCAATAGAAATTACAAAGCTTGCAATAACTACTTGTCAGTACATTCAACAGTAAACTTTAAACATATTTTAAAGATAATAGAAATAATTATAAAATTACATATAAAGATGTACTTAAGTCCTATTTAAGTGGTTCAAAAAAGCCTTTAACTATTAGTACAAAAATGACCTATTACATGATGGTCTCCCAACCTGGTCAAGATGGCCTTTTGGCTGGATTTAAAAGGAGTTTAGTCAGTTTTCAGCTGGTCAGACATGACCATCTTAAACCAGCAAACTAGCATTTAGTTTTTTGAGCAGGCAGTGTATAGTACATACTTACATAGGCTACATCTCAATAAACAGTATTCCATTCCCATCTCTGTGTGTGGTTATTGAGTGTAGATTTGAGGGAGGTCAAGGCAGGCCTGTGGTACGTGCAGTAGGAAATGGCAGTGTCTCTGGAGACGGGCTTTAATGGGACATCACTGTCTGTGGGAGAACGGAGAGGCACAGCTGTTGCATACACACTCCAACACACTGCACAGGAAGCTGAAACTGTGGTTTCATAACTCATGGCCTTTTGGAGAGGAACGTGCCCTCTTTAATCATCTGTCACATTTCAGATAAGTACATCAATCCAAGCAGACACTTTCACTCCATGCGTAATTGTAGAAGTGTTCAGTAAATATTCTTTTACTTCCTTTGATGTGTGTTTTTAAAGTCTGTCTGTGGTGATGCCGCAATTCTAGGTGTCTGACCTTTGCACTGATTGTTATTAGGGGGGCATCAGTACATGCCGCTGCAAGTTCTCTTTATATGTAAACCATCAGGGGATTGATTTCCATGCCAGCTGATTAACCCATGGGATGAATGCGGTTTCCATAGAGACACAAAGTCAGTTGATCAAACGTGGCCATTTTAATTGGAAGAACCCTCTGGCTTGCGCTCGGCTGTGAGCTTGCTGATTGGTTAGTTGGTTGCTGTAAGGCACAGATGACAAACCACTGACCCAGGGAAATTGCTTCCTGTTCATCTGCCCCCAAGACCAGTCATAATGAAACCCTACACAGTTCATTAGCTGAATGTAAAGGGTATTATTTGATCCTGGGGGTGTCTTCATCTCATAGGAATATGTGGATACAGTGAGGACCAGTTTTTCTCTTCACAACAGGCTGGTCTCTTCGCTCATCCTTCTGTTCTCACCCAGACACATGGCCTTGCAGCATCCAGACTCAAGATGGCCAGCTTTCTCTTCTTCTCTCACGATGAATTGGCCTCAGTCTGGTGATGAGAAGGGGGTTGGGTGGAAAACTGTGCCCTGATTGTTGTCATATTGGTCAGTTTGTTAAACTGAAGTATGTTGTTGCACATTAGCTGGAGTGTTGCATGTCAGGATTTAAAATGTTGGAATATGGCTAGTTTAGCCAAAATCTAATGTCCTATGATCATTTACTAACTGTCATGTCATTTGACACTTGTTTTTTTAATCATATATTGATTTTTTCTGTTCAGTTATAATCAATGGGGACTAGAGCTTTCAAGCTTCAAAAAGGATACAAAAGCATCATAAATATTGTGTACAGTACTGTTTAGGGGTGGGCGATATACCGGTAGAAATTTGTCAAGCGGTAGAGATTTGGAACTATCGTCTTTATTGTGGTTACTAGTAGGGATGGGTGTCGTTTACATTTTATCGATATCGATACCGATACTTATCGATACTGTTATCGATACTATTTGGTGCAAAAAGATATGATGTGAAAAGTTGTTGAAAATTTCAAGTTATTTTATTACTGCTGAACTTTAGCAACTGTATTAAAGTTCTTCAGTCAGGAGCAGGGAGTTATTTTTCTCTTTGTGTTTTATTTTATTAACATTAAAGGAATAGTTCACCCATAAATGAAAATTGTCATCATTTACTCACTCTCAAGTTGTTTTAAACCTGAATGAGTTTTTTTCTTCTGTTAAACATAAAAATTATTTTGAAGAATGTATTAATTTTTATTCTTGTGCTGAACATAAAAGTTATTTTGAAGAATGTGGGAAACCAAACAGTTGCTGGTCCCCAGTGACTTCCATATTTTTTTTTTCCTACTATCAAAGTCAGTGGGGACCAGCAACTGTTTGGTTACCCACATTCTTCAAAATATCTTCTTTTGTGTTCAGCACAAGAATAAAAATTAATACAGGTTTGGTGCCACATGTCAGTGAGTAAATAATGACAGAATTTAAATTTTTGGGTGAACTATCCCTTTAATGAAAATTGGCAGCATGTTTAGTTCTGTCCCTTTAAGACCTGCACACATCTGTTTCTTTCTCAAGTGTTTACTTTAACTTTAGACATAACTAACTGTGTTTATATGTAAACCTTGTGTGTTTTGACAGTGTTAGCGCAGTCAGACGATAACCAAGTAATCATGCTGTTTGACCGGCCTTTTAGTGTACGCACGCTTCAGGTGTACAGCACGTCAGAACAGCACGCAAATTAAATGTTTAACCGGCAAGGCTTTAAACTAAAGCACACGCAAATAATGTACTTTTGTGATTGCGAATAAGTGCAGTGTCTCGTGAGTGTAACTCTACCGCTGAATCAACATTTGATGTGAATGTGTCTTGCGAGTTGCAGTTGGAGCCGGGAGAAATAGTAAATACAGTGCATTGCTTGAGGTAGATTTTGTGTTTTGTTAGTAAATGTTTCATTATAGTACTGGTGTGGCCTCCTTTGTTCACTATTACACTACTGCATATATTGCATCTGACTCTGGTGCAGCTTAGTTTTGTTAACGTGAGCCCACACTTTCGAACGTTTCACTTTTGCCGTGATGACTGATTGTACGCAAACACACACCGCATGCGCATGAATATCACACGCACATCGAGCAAACGTCGGCCACATCATTCAGTGAAGAAAAATGTCAAGCAGCTGCTTCTAATTCATCATTAACATTTAAGTATAAGGAGATAAAACAACGCAAGTATCGATAACAGTATCATTTGTCCTGAAGCTTACCGGTAGTTCGGTATTGACCCAATTACGTACCGATCCAAAAAAATACTGGTTCTCTGTACCCATCCCTAGTTACTACCCAGCAGGCACCAGACGTCTATGTAACGTCAGGTTGACGTTGGACATGACGTCGGACAGACGTTGCATTTTGGTTGAAAATGAAAATTGGGTTGACGTCAATATTTGACATCAATTTGACGTTGACTTAACGTTGGATTTTGGTTGCACAACCTAAAATCAACAAAATCTCAACGTCAACTGACGTCGGTATTGGACATCAATTTAACATTGACATTAGACGTTGAATTTACGTTGAATTTTGGTCACCCGACGTCGCAACCAAAATTTAACCAAATATCAACGTCTTATGACGTTGTGTGCCTGTTTTGTGCCTGCTGGGTAGTTGCTGTGCTATGTGGTCACGAAAACTTATCGTTTGCAGGTATTTTTAAGCATTGTGGTTTAAAAACAAGTGATTTTAAGCCGTTGAAATGCAATCAACAGCAAAAGAGAACTCATTTCGCTATACGTGTGCGCTGTCTGAGAGACTGTTTCTGTCAGAGAGGTGCACGCACGTGAAGACGGTGCTCATAGAGCGAGTTATTTTTACCGCTTCATGGGCCTTAAATTCAAACACTTGTGTGTGTCAAAATGCCTGTCTTTTCAAGTATCCTTGTAAACACAGTAGGTCTTAAATGAAAGCAAACAGCTGAGAAAGAAAACATGTAACAGTATATTGGATCCGGGCAGTGCTTATAGTGGCAGCAGTCTAATATTCCTGCTGTCTGTCATTCATGTTAATCAGACAACAAAAGAGAGAAGTTTGGGGTCACAATGTTTTTGAAAGAAGTCTAATATTGTGAAATATTATTACAATTTAAAATATCTGTTTCCTATTTATTCCTGTGATGGCAAAGCTGAATTTTCAGAAGCCTTTACTGCAGTTTTCAGTGTACGCTTTATGTAACCGTTTGTGATTTACGGTCAGTCTGGTTTAAGAAAATATTCCTAACATATCATATGATCCTTCAGCAATCATTCTAATATGCTGATTTAGTGCTCAAGAAACATTTTTTATTATTAATGTTGAAAACTGTTGCTTAATATTTTTGTGGAAATTGTGATAAATTATGATTTTTTTTACATGATTCTTTGATGAATAGCAAGTTCAGAAGAATAGCATTTGAAATAGAAATCTTATGTAACATTATGCTTATGTAACATATCCTTGCTGCCACTTTTGATGAATTTAATATGTCCCTGCTGAATAAAAGTATTAATCTCTTAAAAAAAAAATCATACTGACCCCAAACTTTTAAACAGTAGTGTACAACTCAAGTCTTCTGCCACCAGATCATTGTTTCATTGAGAAGGACTCATTCAGACTGCATTTGTAAACTAGATCACATGATTCATTGAAAAGATGTGACTCAAAAGAACAATTCATTCATGAATCTAAAATTGCTACTTTTCTCATGAACTCATCATGAGCTTGAGCAAATGTCAAGATTTTCAGTGAACAGTGGTCTATTTCACATAATTTCAGATGGAGGACTTGAAATGCAGTGCATGATTTTTTTGGTCCTTTTGTAAATTTGGAGCTTTTCATAACTCCAAGCCATTCATGTTTACTATATAAAAATAATAAATAATTTTTTTTTATTTTTATTTTTTTACCATTTGTTTTCCAAAGAAATCTATATGGGTCTTAAACGACATACACGTGAGTAATGATAAAAACGACATACACTTTTTATTTTTTTTTGGGTGAACTATTCCTTTAAATTGCTTAAAAGTGCCCCGAAGCAGACTGAGCTTCCTGTCACAGTGATAACAGCAATGTAACAACAGACGACACGCACCCCCATGTCCAGCAAAGAGCCAGAACACGGCATATGTCGAATGTGTCATTCTCCTCTAACGTGGCCAAAGAGAAGCTGTGAAACCGTTGGTGTTTTATAAACTAATGGCCTCTTGATTGACACCTATGAAAGCTTTATTATTCTAACCACCTCCTGCTGCAAATATTTCAGCATTTTGTGCTACAAAGAATGCCGACGATTTCCATAAGGGGTTACAAAATGCTGCAGTATTACAATGTTCTTTTTTTAGAGCGCACTCCTGGAGATGAGTTATTATCAAAGCTTCTGTCAGCAGAAAAACTTATAATAACAGAGCATCCACAAAATTCCTTATTGCATTACTCCTGCTCCAGTGCAATTATTTATTCAGGAGATGCCGCTGGCGTTCGCATGAGAATCTTTTACCGGATGCATTCTCAGCAGCAACCCAGCTGTGCTTTTCCACAAAATCCCACCCTCTCTGTGACCCCTGGGGAGGAAAGTCTTTGCGGTATGGTTGTCTGTAACTATAAAGTAACTTTAAGCCAAATATCTGTAGGTATGGTATTTTTTCCACTCTTTTTTTTAAGCTTGGCAGTGAGATGCTGTGAATTTATAGGCACAGTTATACTGAAGGATCCAGATGGACGCAGTTCTTACACATGATCTGGTGATCTGGATCTTCATCCGTAATGACTCTGGCAAAGAAGTGACCAATGGCTTGCCCAAAGTGTTGCCAAGGACCACAGTTGCTCATCTCGATCTGGGACTACAGCCTTTCCAAACACATTCCCCCATCAAATGGCTTTTCCAGTGCCTTATTTTATATGGCATGAAACACACAATCCTAACATTCCTTGTGAAGGAATCGCTTCCTTTTTTAAATTTTCATTCTAACATTTCAGTGAGAATGGTCCCATATTTCTTAGACTATAGTTTTATAAGCAGTATTGGATTTAGGTATATTATAAAAAGTTGTAGAGACTTCAGGATGGGGAACAGCCCAAAACAGTCTAGCAATCACATCTTGCTAAACACCTCTGATCACCTTAGCAAAGGCATGGCAACCCTTGGTAGTAAAAATCCAGTTTTGTGTTTTAAATCTCTCTTCATCTACATGTTATACTCCTTGAAATACTATCATTAGAGAAAATCATTGCACAAACTATCTTCAGATCACAGTTGCTATAGTTACTCTGGAGCACATTTGTGAGGATCTAGATAAAGTTCTTGGTGCTTGTTCCTCAGAAGGAAATTGATGCTGGTACTCACATGTATTTTAGCAGATGCTTGAGATGTGTTCATGCTGAGAGACTCATAAGCGCTCTGCTACTGGGAACCAATGATCCATTGTCTTCATTCGACCATGAATGCAGAATTTATCATCACATAGAAGAGTTGCGTCTGCTTGCTGTGGGTTCTGTGTAGTTTTTTTCTCTATAATATAATGCTTATGTAACCAATTGTGATTTATAGTCAGTCATTTGTAAGTTTGACTAAAAGTATCAAGAAATTTCAGGATTGCACGTCAAGATGTTCTGCACAATGTGCTGTCTGGTACTACAGTATGTGCAGAGCTCCCTTCCCGAATCTAATCGCCCTCTCTCTCTGTTTCCCTGCAGGCAACAATCACTGGAGCCAAACAAGTGTTCAGGTAGGACTCGTTTGACATTTTTTTGGTACTGAGAACTGTACAAGACTTGATTTTTAATAATCTGCTTGTGTTTTTACAGCTTTTTGGAGATTCCCCCCCCCCCCAAGTATATTGACATATTTGAGGTTTTTGTGGTAGGTCTTTTCCAGTTGAATCCAGTTTAAAAGATACATGATGTTAGGAATGTTTTCTTATTATATCCATATTTTTTTGTTATCTTAGATGCATACAGAAAGCTTAGAGCTAGTATTTGACTCACAGGCTATCAAGGGTGTAGATTATGATTTGGAAGAGAGTAAATAATTTAGCATGAGATGCTGGTAAATGAAGATTTGACCACAAAAAAATAGCGTGCAGATAATGCTACGCTTTTAATGATTCTTTCTGATATTACTAAAAGAAAATTAATAATAAAACAACAAAATAAATATAAATTATTATTAAATGAAACGCTTACTAAAAACAATGAAATGTTTTATTTGCTTACCTGCATGCCTTGTGACCATTAGCCAGCATCAGCGAACCGTGAACATGTACGTGTGTTGTTATTATTATTTGTGACCCTGGACAACAAAAACAGTCATAAGTAGCACAGGAATATTTGTAGCAATAGCCAACAATACATTGTATGGGTCAAAATTATCGATTTTTCTTTTATGCCAAAAATCATTAGGATATCAATAAAAATCATGTTCCATGAAGATATTTTGTAAATTTCCTACCGTAAATATATCAAAACTTAATTTTTGATTAGTAATATGCATTGCTAAGAACTTTTTGACCAAAAAAAGTACACCATTGCTAAGGTGATTTTCTCAATATTTGGATTTTTTTTGCACCATCAGATTCCAGATTTTCTAATTGTTGCATCTCGGCCAAATATTGTCCTATTCTAACAAACCATACATCAATGGAACGCGTATTTATTCAGCTTTCAGATGATGCTGCTGACAAAAAAAAAGTTTGTGAATCCCTTTTATAGATAGAAATTATTTTTTATATTATTATATAATATGTAAAAATATATTTTTATTAATATTTGTTGAAATGATTATCGATGTATCTCTCAGTAATCAAATGAAACCTCTACTACTGAAACTAGTGCCTAGGAGACATTCTACATTGTTTAACAGGCATTATTTATGAATTAGAATAAGTTAATATGTTAATGCCTATGCCTCAGTAATATTTGCATATAGTTTCTCGAGTAGCACAATTGGCTTTTTCATCTCGTACAAACCTACAGTACTTCTTCTGTTATGCATTAACTATGCACTTTAAGAGTAGGACAATAGTATTTGCATTGAAAATAAAGACTTTGGATTTGTTCGGAACGAATGCCAACTTCATGTTCTTCGTGGATTTGGGTGGCTTTCGTTCTGCTGTTTCTTATCGAAGAGTTCGAGCGAGTGGAGAGGAAAGACTCACCCTTCAGAGAGGCAGCTGTGCTGTCCATCTCCCCTCACACAAAAGATCAGAAGTGCTGCCCGGGCCTCAGTCTCCACTGGGATGCCAGCCATTTGATTGTTATCTGTCTATTCAGCTTGTGGAGGTGGGGCCCACCATCACACATCATCCTGGACCAGGACTCTGTTTAATCTGGCTCGCTGTCAAATGAAACTAGCCTACATGTTTGGGTTACTGAGTGAAACTTCCAAGAGCCATTTGTTCTGAAGGAGCCTCAGACTGAGCTCACTGCGGTACCGCATGACAGGATTATGCATCTGCACGTCTGCCACCTTGTGGCTGAGGATTCGCAAAACTCATGTGGACAAAGAGCTCTACCATAGTTAGGGATGATTGCAAGTTTGTTCCATGACGTCATTTGGATCTGAGATTATCAGTTCAATTATTTAACAGAATTTCACCCTTAAATGTATTAACAATCTGACTCAGGATCTGGAACAAAAAAGAATGAGGTTTAAAATTTTTCTGATTTGGTTTGCTGACTCTGTGAAGTGCAAAGGTCTTTTGGATAACCATCAAACATCAATGTGTTATTCTTCTCTCCTCCCCCATTCTTTCTCTATGGCTCTATCCATTTTTGTGTCCAGCCTCTGCAGTGAGGTGCATTTGGTCGATGAAGGCGACTCATCATTGTGATGTATAATGGCTCCTGCGCTGAGTGCTATGTTGGGGTCAGGGGCCGTGGGGTCAGAGGTCGCAGGGGCGGCGGCGCTGGCTAAAGGGGAGCTGGCACTTGTAGGCACGCTCACGGCGCTCACGGCTTTCCTGCTGCTCTCTGTCCTGCTGCTGCTGTGTGCGAGCTGCCAGGGGTGAGTATCATTAAAACACTCCTATTCTTTGATATGTCTAATATTTTAATACTATAGAGCAGACTATAGTAGCTGATAATAGCTAATAGCTAATACCAATATAAAATACATTTTTGTCAACAAATGAGCAGGCTCAAATGGAATCTACATATTCAGAAAGATCCAAAGAATTGGAATGGCATCAATCACAAAATTCAACACATACTTCATTCCTGTTATTACATATTTTGCCTAATTTAATTATGCTTTCTAAATTATTATGCTTTCATCTACTAATATGAGAGTTATGCTCTAATCTTCATTTAATCTTCACAGTTTACCACATTTTACCATAATCCAACTAGACCTGTAAATTAGATGTCAAAAATATTGAAATTAAATGAACCTTTATTTTACACAATATTTACTCAAAATTTACTAAATCATTTGAAAACAAAAAGTGCACTTTGAATACTAACTGTTAATATTAAAAATATATTAAATATTTTGGATTTCATTTCTTAATTTTTAGTCATTATCTTAAAATAGTAAAATAAAATGGAAAATAACAAAAATATATCCATCTGTCACTGATTTATTAGTCTGTCACTAATATTTAGTAGGCCTACATGTCATTGAATTAATTAATTTGACATGCATTTCTTGACAAGATCTATCGTAATTTTCCTTTAAAAAAATATATATATTTTTTAATATAATAAGAAGAAATTATATAAGTATTTTTGTTTCCTTTGGAGCAGATAAAGCTTAATCCTTGATTCAATACTATATTAAATGTTATTTTAAATGCTTTGCCATCTAGAACAAGGCTTAGTTTGCATCTTAGAATATAATATTTAATGTTGCCACACAAAGACAAAGCAACAGACAATAGATTTAGAGCACACAGCCAAATCTACAGACTTAATCAAAATTTCTCAGTAATTCTCTCCCTCTGACTCCACAGGCAGAAAAAAGGGGGGCCGCCAGGAGACCATGAAAACCTGATGAATGGGGTGAGCATGTGCTTCAGTGATGCTTTCCATCTAAGAGATTTAATCCTGTGCTGCCTCATTGTGGCCATTCCTTGTTTTTCATTTCAAAAGGCATTTTTAATCACAGAGAGTCCCAAGATTACATGAACCATCTTTAGAGTGTTTTAGTCATGAGAATGTGTGACCGCTGTGCTCGGGGGCCTGGTAAAGACGGGAGAACAGAGGAGAGAATGGACGGTCATTGTGCGACCCGGGGTTTGTGGGAGGAAAGCAAGAAGCAGACAGATTAACATTTTTGTTTGGCCGCAGGGAGATGAGAAACTTCATGCATGAGTTGCCTTTCTCTCTGGGTCTGTTGCATCTGAGTGGGTGTTTTCTGTGAAATTATCATCCAAGGACAGAGTTCAAGAGTTCAGGAGATGTTTAGCAGTCAGGTGATTAGTGTGACCTACTGAGGGCATAACTGAGTGCTAAAACACACACATGCATATACACAAACAGCTTGTATAGGCAGGGTCTGTGCATGGGACTCTTTTATGCATGAATCGTTCATTGTAACTGTCATTAAATGAGGGGGCCCACCAGCATGTGTTTGTGGCTTGTTGACTGATTATAAAGGCTTGTGGAGCACATGTGTACAATACACAGATCATGAGGCCACCAAACAGCCAGATGTTGATTTTATGTTTATTATGTTCATTGGGGTTCGTTTACCTAAATTTTATCGTTAGTTATGCATTCTGCATTTGCATGCAGTACACTACACTAACAGCAGCATGAAAGCTGTAAAAATATCTTAACTGTGGCCTTTATGCAAATGCTTTTAATAACATTCGCTAGTTATGCATACAGTACGACAGAAACTGGGCTCTTGACATTTTGAGGTTTGCAACTCATTTTGAATTTCGCAGGAGTAATTAAATGACTTGAAGATTACATTAAGAATAACAACACATTTTACTACTTAGTCAGGTTTAAGTGTTATTGTCTGTACTAGAACTTTAACAAATCATTTGAGCATGGTGAAAAAGAGGTGGGTACCACTATAAAACTCAGCCGGCATCTTTCCACATATTGAATAAACAATCACTTGCATAAACCAAACCATATAGGCTAATAGATACTTTGTCAAATAACTGAGTGCAAAAGATTGCGCTGCCTCAAACTAAAAAGAAAATTAACTTTGTTTTAATAAAGACAGTGAATTGAACTTTAATTTTTACAAATGTTTCTATTAAAATGGTCAATATATGCTACCATTCAAGTTTTTTTTTAAATAAATTTAAATTGTATTTCATCAAGAATGCATTTAATTAAGACTTTAATTAAGACTTTTACATTGTTACAAAAGATTTCTATTTCAAATTTCTATTTCTAATGCTGTTCAGTTGAACTTTCTATTAATCAAAAGAGTCAAAAGAAACAAAAAATGTTTAACTGTCTGTACAAAAATATTAAGCAGTGATAACTACAAAAAATGTCACCTGAGCAGCAAATCAGCATATCAGAATGATTTCTGAAGGATCATGTGACACTGAAGACTGGAATAATGATGTTGAAAATTCTGCTTTGCATCACAGGAATAAATTACATTTTAAAATAGAAATGCATTAAAATATAAATGTTCTTCAGATTTGTAATATTTCACAATATTACTGTTTTGCTGCATTTTCGATCAGTTAAATGCAGCCTTGGTGAGCATAAGAGCCCTTTTTTTTAATCAAAAACAGAGAAATCTTACTGTCCCTAAACTTTAAATGGAAAAATGCCATTGAAATAATAGTAATTAATTGATTAGAATTTAAATTGGAGCAATTTATAGTTTAATCAACTGTAAAAAAAAAAAATAATAATAAAAAAAAATAATAATAATAAAAACACGGTTTTAATCAGCTTTGCTTCTAGGTCACATTGTAGCCGATATTTGTTACATTACATTTTAAGCTTAAGAGGAGCTACATATTTATATGTAGTTGTCTATGAAAATTGAGCAGATAACCACTTTGGCGACAAACATGGGGCTGTGATCTCAAGGTTGAGACCCTCTGTATTATAAAAAGCAAGTATTAATGATTGTGACATGATTAAGCAAATGTCTGACATTATCTCTGTTAACACTGTAAACCTCTATGGTTTTGATGGATATCTGAAGGCTAACCTTTGCATGATAATGTACATCTTGCCTGCCAATATATTGAGGAGGGCTTTGTTTAAATGGCGGTGTCTGTCCCAGCCTGACAGGTTAAATGCGGTCTTTGTCTTGCTGTGACAATCTGAGTGGCTCTCAGCTTTTAACCTCCTGTATCTGAAGGACTTCATCACCCTGGCAACAGGCATTTCAATAACCTGCCACTAGGTGGTCCCATAGTGCCACTGCATGGTGTTTTTGCTATGGTTTAAAGATGCAGACAAAGAGCTAAATCCATGTGTCTTTGTCTCCGGTCTCCTTATAGCAGGGGTTCTCAACCTTTTTTGGTCCATGACCCATTTTTAATTTAAATTCTTGCACCCCCAGTCTGAAAGCCGATTGCATCATTGAATAGTTTTATTTCATATACAGTGCATAGGTAACATATTATATCCTATTTCTCTGCAGGTGTCAGAAAAGGAAGTATGTAGCCAATCAGTAGAGAGCCATGGGACTGACTTGGCGGTCAGCAGCTCTCATAATGGGCCTCTTACCAGTGGTACAGGTAACAGTTCTACAACAATGTCTCATTGACACTGTTTGTAAATGACTACAGGAGATTTTCACACTCTTTCCACTTACCATTGTCCTCAGTACTAACAGACACAATGGACACAAGTCCCCAGCCTTCAGAAGACATGCTGTCCAGCCAATCAGAGATCAGATCTTCTAAGTATCACCAGGATCGTGAATTACCCAGCATTCCACCCACCGATACCCTCAAAGCAGCCATCGATGCTCAGGCTCCCTCAGGAGAAGGCACGTACGAGGTAGTGAAGGACAGCGCCTCTCGTGATGTCAGTGTCGAGGATTGTCTATACGAGACGGTGAAAGAACTCAAGGACATTGGCCTCCCCAACGGTACACTAAGCCCAGAAGAACCACCTGCGCCTCTTCTTAACGGCCACCCAAGCCCTGCTACACCAGACCACACCATGCTGCCCAATGGTGTGGAATACGCCTCCGTCAACCTCAGCAAGAAGAGCCGCTACAGCACTGACATGGAGGCCAGGCGCTCAGCTGCCATTGTGAATTTCGAAGAGCCTGAGGATGAAAAACCACCTCCTGTACCAGACAAAGTACTGGATGAGAATGAGAATCAGCAGATTCTGAATGGACAGGTGGGGCTACCAAACTCTCTTTCTTATGAAAGTACCATTGTTGTCCTGTAGAGAAAACTGTAGAGTACACTTCCTTGCATGAATCCACATTATCGCAAGGCATAACATACCTGCACTTGTTGTGCCTTGCAGAAGCTGTACAGGTACTGGATTTTTTTGATAGTCAGTACTAGAGCCCGACCGATATGGTTTTTTTGGGACCGATACCGATATTAGGGAGTAAAAAAGGCCGATATCGATATATCGTCCGATATTTTTTGTGTGTATATTATAGTACAGTACCAGTCAAAAGTTTGGGTTTTTGGGCAGGTTTATGCAGGAAGCACAGCTTTTCCAAATGTAAACATCTAAAATGAATAAATAATTATAATGAATAATATTTTTTTTCACAATTTCTGTAATCAAGTGAACATCCATGATATGAGGATTCGTATTTAAATAGTATTTTTGCAGTTTAATATACACAGACACTATAGGCCTATTGCGATTTGATTTAAGTGTTCTGACCTGTTTTTTATTTATTCATCACGAATATGACAGATTCCGTGAAATTCCACGTTATACAGTAAATTCCGTTTTTATGACTGGATTCCATGCTACCGTCTGCATTTTCTTCATCGAGGAAATCATAGAGCCCTACTAATGTAGCAAACGAGTATGATAAGCTCATTTTAAGAGTAAAAGACGGGGACACTGTTTATTTACTTTATAGCTTTGCGTTTCACCAACTAGAAGACAACGTAGCATTAAATCACCATTCAACACACTCAAGCCACCACTGCCGTCTATTGGATAGAAAGACACTAACCTTTCAATCTACAACGTTACTGTCAAACTATGCTGTGTTAGCATGAGTGATATCACGATGTGATAAGCATGAGTTCTGGGACAAGGCGCGGCTGATATAAACACAAGCACTGACTGCCGCGATCAGCTCCGGTGCACCACAGACGTGTGCAGTGATGCGCAGAACAAATTTAACGTCTGCTGTTAAAAATGAACCATATCCATTCATCATATCATCATGCAAAACTAAGAATTAGAATCATTGTAATGTGAGGATCAAATATAGGTGCGGGTGGGTGGCGGGCGGATAATTTGAAGCAGCGGACTCACGTGAAGTTTGAGCTCATCCGCGCATCTCTACACTACAGTGACCTGGGTCACCATTAGCAAACAATGGAGCACGTTCTGCTGGACAAACTAAGTAATTACACCATTTAGAAGCATTTCATCTGCGTAATGGCAGTGCTCATTGTTTACTCAGGAAAAAGGTCTATATGTTCTGTAAAAAAAACAAACAAACAAAAAAAAAAAAGTTCATATCGGCGGCCTATTTGCCGATACCGATATATCTGCGACAGACTCATATCGGCCGATAAAATCGGCAAAACGATATATCGGTCGGGTTCTAGTTAGTACTACCGATACTTTAGAAGGACTGTTATCAAATCATTTCTTGTCGCTGCGGCAACAATTGTGCACTTTAAAGGGACAGTTCACCCAAAAATGAAAATTTTGTCATTAATGACTCACCCTCATGTCGTTCCAAACCCTGTAAAAGTAAATTAAGATATTTTTGATGAAATCCGAAAGCTTTCTGACCTTGCATAGACACCAAGGCAACTACTAAGTTTTCTTTGTGCACAAAAGAGTATTCTCGGAGCTTCATAAAATTACGGTTGAACCACTGATGTCACATGGACTATTTTAACGATGTTCTTACTGTTTCTGGACCTTGAACATGGTAGTTGCGTTGCTGTTTTTGCAGGGTCAGGAAGCTCTTGGATTTAATCAAAAAAATCTTAATTTGTGTTCTGAATATGAACGGAGATCTTACAGGTTTGGAACGACATGAGGGCTAGCAAATAATGACCGAATTTTCATTTTTGGGTGAACTATCCCTTTAAGAATAGGTACTACATTTGAATAAATTACTTTGTGTGGTCAATACGTACTACATCCACCACTATCGTGTGACTACAACTTCAGTCATGTCCCTTCACCAACTTTTATGAATCGTCTCCCGTGGCCTTATGGGATAGTAATCCATTGGATGCACACTTCAGAATCTCGCCAGAAGTAGTAGGTCATCCAGGTATTGTTTTGCATACTATTTTTGTACCATATATCACTTTTCTCTTACTAGAGTATATGGTAGGGAATAGGGGTGCTGCAGTATATCGGTTTTGAGGATTGACAATGTTTTCCCCAAAAGAAATCTGATATCGTGACAACCCAAGTAGGGAACTTTTTCATATTTGGATGTGACAAGTAATTTTGAGAATCTTGATTGACTGGCTCAGATGTGTTTAATTAGGTTTGTAACTAAGAGCTAATAGCCTTCCAGGAGCATGACTGGACACCCCTGTAGTAGCATATAAGTCTTACGGTAAATGAATATGGCAATCACCCAGTAGCATTTTTGTACCATTTTAGAGTACCATCATATTATCATTTGATACCCTTTAATACCCTGGTACCACCACAGTACTGTTTTTGTAAGGTTCATTAAAGGGTTAAAATAGTTATTACAGCATCAGTTGCTCTCCTGCAGTTATCACTTCCTTCAGCAGGAGCTACTCTATCTCATGCAGAGTGATGCGACCCTTTGACACGTACAGTATAATTGAGAACAAAGAAGAATAATCTCAGAAACAAACCAAAAAAGAACTGCACCAATATTCTCCAGTGCCAGCTAAACTTAGAGACTGCAAGAGAATAATAGAGAACAGTGTGTTTTCAGTTTAATTACAATCTTTTAGGTTGACGGTGATATACGTACGTGCGCCTGTAGCATACAAATGAAGCCATCTGTAGAGGAGAGCAGACAGGCTGCTGTTGTGCCCCTTAGTCATTGTCTGCACACGGTGTGAGCATCCACTACAGCTACACGCTACTGTCACCAGTCGAGGACGCCCTGCACCTCCTTTGTTCATCACTTCCCTCTTGCACTCTTGCTCTGTCAATCTCTCTCTTTTGCTCTAATGTTTGCTCTCTCTCCTTTTGTTGTTCTCATTTGGTGTTTTTGCCCTGTATTTCTGTTTCCTTTGTCCTTGTACTCAAGATCAATTATATGTCTTTTCCACCAAAAGCAGTGCTAGATTTCATGCTCAGCCAGAGATCTACCCAAAACTGAGCCATGCTTCTACTGACCTGAGAGGTGCATTATGACACAATGGAGTATGTTACTATATAGCTTGCCCACAGATAAGTATAACACATCACAGACTGTATGTAAGATTTGAGAACAAACTTTAACATTCAAAATGCAGAGTGTTGGGGAGTAACTAGTCACATGTAATGGAATTCTGTAATTTAATTACAAAATAAATGTAACGGTAATCAGTTACAGTTACTGAAAAAAATGTATAATTAAATTAAAGTTACTTATGAAAATGTTAACGATTACAAAGGGGGTTACATCTGAATATTTTCACACACATACAGATTTATTTGATTTCTTTCCCAAATAGCATTGACTGCTCTAAAATATGAGACACCAATGTTTCAGGAGTTTAGGACACAGAATAGGGCACGTTCTTATTCTATAACTGTTTTTTTCCCTATTTGGGTTTATATATATGCTTTATTTTTTTAAGATTAATTGTTTTTTCCAAGGCATTGTTAGATGCCAGTGTTTCCTATCATAGCTATGCAAAGATTTGATTTCAAAAACAGTATAATAGCTATTAAACCATTTCTTGTTATGATTTAAATCTGCATTTAACCTCAGAATGATCTTCAAAGTAAAAAGAGGTGTTAAAGTCTGATTTTGTGGTGGCTAATCTTAATTCAAGTGGTGAAGGATTTTGAAAGCCTGACAGTAATCAGTGTTGAGTACTACTGTAAGGTTAACCCTGTATGGTTTAAATGTTTTAAAATTAACAGTTGAAAACATTCATTAGAAATTTAGAAAGGTAATCAAATGTAATTAGTTACATTACTTTAATAAAGTAATTTAAATAGTTACACTACTTATTACATTTTAAATAGGGTAACTTGTAATCTGTAACCTATCACATTTCCTAAGTAACCTTCCCAACACTGAAAATGCATCAAACAAATAAAATTACAATCAAGCAATTAGTATCCAAATTTGATATTTGTAAACAAAATCATTTTAGTCAGATTCAGAAGTGTCTGATGACACAACGTACAGTACATGGTAATGGGATGTTCACCAACTGAACCAATTTGAATGCTACCAGTAAGCAATTAAGTTATGTTTTGCATCAGATTTGCCAAAAGTGAGTTTTGAAAACTTGCCACCCCTTGGGCTTCTGGTGTCAATAGTTACTGATTCAAAACCAGCAGAGTTTAGGGGCCAGTGTAGAGCCAATTTTGCCCAACCTTTCTGTAAATGTGTTTATTTACAGAAAGATGGATTCCAGATGGTTTCCACTGGATTTGGCACTGGCACTCTTGCAGTGGTACTAAGTTGCTTACTTGCACCCTTTGGGGTAAAGTGTCTCCTGCTACACCATTAGTTTAAACTTGACACCTATCAATCCAAATCCCATTCGCTGTGGCCTGATATAGACATGCAATGGGGCTGCAATAATTCATCTTATCAGTCACATATGTGCATAGGGATCAGTGCGTTCCAGCTGTCCAGTGTCTGACAGCTCACCCTCATGATAAATGAGATGGTAAAGCATGTGTTTACAGGTACATCTGTCTGTGTTTGACCAAGAGAATCATTCAGTTTAAGCTGGGATGCATCGAATTGACAAGCACATGTTGTAACACATGCACGCACATTGGACACATTGCCTCATTAGTTCACGGTGTGGACTGCAATGTATGTTTGGTTATTTGAGAGAAGCACGCAAGCCTGGCTTGAGCGGAGTGCCATGTGTGTCATTATGCATTGGTGCCACTGTCACTATGCTAGCGTGACGGACTGAGGGCAGCTGTCTTTGATAAACTGTGATTTCAGCACATCAACACACAGAAGTCTCCTGCTGAAGGGAAGGACTTTTATTGTTAGCACTGATGCCTTGTCAAAAGATGCGTGGGCACATGCTGACAACTGTGTAAAAGCAAATACTAATCGACACCATTGAGCACAGTGCTACAGGCCGTTGCCTCACGCCGTACTGTCAGCATCCTGTTACAGTCAGGGTATGATCTAATTTGAACTTCACAGGATATTCAGCCATTGGGGAATGTATGTGTTCAGTAAGAAGGGCGCTGCAAACATTCCACCTCAGTACTATGCAAAATTTGGCGAAAATAAATGACGTTTTTATTCAGCTTGGTCTACTTCAGGTCTCTACGCAGGTGTTTGTGGGTGTAGTCAAAGTCCCTTTTAAGGAAAGTCAGTTCACTCTGCAGCCATATTTGCAACGCCTCCGGCAGCTATTTTGGACATGCAAGACCAACTTCTACCTACTTGAATGTAAAAATAGCTTGCCAAACTGACATGTAGATAACATATTTCAAATCAGCAATAAAAACTGACATGAATTCTGCCATAAGTGTTGTTTCTTATGCTCAAATAGCATTAAAAACCAATATCTAGCAAATGTGCATGTGCAGCCCTGTGCTGCAGACTGTTTTTATGGGAACTGGAGCTTCTAACAACAACTGCTGTGATGCAATGACTTTACCAATCAGCGTCTGGTTCTTTTAAATATAAGGCAGACTTATTCCACCATATTGCACATTTCACTTTCTCCCATTCATAGTAATATCAGTGAATTGTCTTGGTATATATATATATATATATATATATACAGGTGGATCTCAATAAATTAGAATGTCGTGGAAAAGTTAATTTATTTCAGTAATTCAACTCAAATTGTGAAACTCGTGTATTAAATAAATTCAATGCACACAGACTGAAGTAGTTTAAGTCTTTGGTTCTTTTAATTGTGATTCTTTATAAGACCAATAAAAAAAAACATTTTTAGTGAATTGTTGGCCTTCTGGAAAGTATGTTCATTTACTGTATATGTACTCAATACTTGGTAGGGGCTCCTTTTGCTTTAATTACTGCCTCAATTCGGCGTGGCATGGAGGTGATAAGTTTGTGCCACTGCTGAGGTGGTATGGACGCCCAGGTTTCTTTGACAGTGGCCTTCAGCTCATCTGCATTTTTTGGTCTCTTGTTTCTCATTTTCCTCTTGACAATACCCCATAGATTCTCTATGGGGTTCAGGTCTGGTGAGTTCGCTGGCCAGTCAAGCACACCAACACCATGGTCATTTAACCAACTTTTGGTGCTTTTGGCAGTGTGGGCAGGTGCCAAATCCTGCTGGAAAATGAAATCAGCATCTTTAAAAAGCTGGTCAGCAGAAGGAAGCATGAAGTGCTCCAAAATTTCTTGGTAAACGGGTGCAGTGACTTTGGTTTTCAAAAAACAAAATGGATCAACACCAGCAGATGACATTGCAACCCAAATCATCACAGACTGTGGAAACTTAACACTGGACTTCAAGCAACTTGGGCTATGAGCTTCTCCACCCTTCCTCCAGATTCTAGGACCTTGGTTTCCAAATGAAATACAAAACTTGCTCTCATCTGAAAAGAGGACTTTGGACCACTGGGCAAGAGTCCAGTTCTTCTTCTCCTTAGCCCAGGTAAGACGCCTCTGACGTTGTCTGTGGTTCAGGAGTGGCTTAACAAGAGGAATACGACAACTGTAGCCAAATTCCTTGACGCGTCTGTGTGTGGTGGCTCTTGATGCCTTAACCCCAGCCTCAGTCAGTCAAATTCTTGAATCAATTTTGCTTGACAATCCTCATAAGGCCGCGGTTCTCTTGGTTGGTTGTGCATCTTTTTCTTCCACACTTTTTCCTTCCACTCAACTTTCTGTTAACATGCTTGGATACAGCACTCTGTGAACAGCCAGCTTTTTTGGTAATGAATGTTTGTGGCTTACCCTCCTTGTGAAGGGTGTCAATGATTGTCTTCTGGACAACTGTCAGATCAGCAGTCTTCCCCATGATTGTGTAGCCTAGTGAACCAAACTGAGAGACCATTTTGAAGGCTCAGGAAACCTTTGCAGATGTTTTGAGTTGATTAGCTGATTGGCATGTCACCATATTCTAATTAGTTGAGAGTGAATTGGTGTCAAAATCACAATTAAAAGAACCAAAGACTTAAACTACTTCAGTCTGTGTGCATTGAATTTATTTAATACACGAGTTTCACAATTTGAGTTGAATTACTGAAATAAATGAACTTTTCCACGACATTCTAATTTATTGAGATGCACCTGTATATGGGTGTATCTGTGTGTAATGATGTCATCACACACAAAAACCCTAATCTTTGTGACTGTCTGTGTGATGACGTTGCAGTGCGTTTTAAACGCTTCCGAAAATTATTCATTTCTTATATGGGCAAATCAATGGAAGAGACACTTTAATTAATATAGAGGGCTGAATTAGCAGATAAGCCCTATTGAAAGAGACATTTGTTAGTTGTGATGAGGTCAGGGGTGTTTTTGCGGAGCCACATGGATGGGCTATTAAATTAATTGCTTTGCTAATTAAACCAATATCAAAGCACATCTGGCGAATCCCTGATCCACATTCTGCGCAATCATATCAAAGCAAAGCACATCTTAAGTTCACGGGGTGAGATGGCTTCATCAAAACAGACTTGAAATTTTGGCACTTAAACATCTAAGGATTAATCTTGAATGGGTTATTGCAAATTTCCCGCTTAACTGTAATCTGTCTGTCAGTGAGGTGACTGTGACAGGGATTGATATTCTTCTCTAACAGCCACGGTGTCTGCTATTGATCTTCTGTAGGATTTACTTTGTTAATTAATGACTCCGTTATTGATTCTCTTTGTAAATATACAACCACTTTTGCTAGGAGAGGAACTGTACATTTGATTTCAATCAGTAACTCTTAAGTAATGAATGAGTGGCTTCGTTTTTGCATCAATCAGTTCATGACACTAGCATGTGTCAGCTGAAGTGAGCCATTTCCTATGCTGCTGTATGTTTAAACTGATTAAATATGAAGCATTTTTAACTAATGCTCTGGTTTCAATCATTGTCCAACAGTTACACTCCCCGCTGACAACTCCAGAGCTTCAGGACAACGTGTCTCCGGACAGTGAGGTAGGCTTAGCATCAGCATCTTGTAAAGACCAACTTGAAGTCTTTGCAATAATTAATAATATTTGCATATTAATATTGCACTGAGCCAAGTCTGTGGAGTAAAGATGTCTTATTCACTGTTACATTTCCAATTCCAGATATCAGACATGTACTCCAAGGTAGTGAAGAATTCTATAAAGGAAACTGAGAATGACTACAGCAGCATTGGAGACATCAAGGGAATGGTCCCAGAGTCGACTTCCAGTGATCTTTACGCCACGGTTGGGGATGAATACCCAATGGCTCTTGGCTCCCAGCCTCTGGAGGGGCTTACAGAGAATGCAGACCCTGGGTACGACACCATCAATATCTCCAAAGCATCTGAAGAGGCTCATCAGGACAATGGGATAGTGGAACCTGACTATGAGAGTGTGGGGGAACTGGGTCTCAACGGGGACATCTCTCGTCTCTGACCACCCATGTAAGGGACTGTGGACACTGAGAAATCACTTCTCTGAGGTTTAGAAGTGGAAGTTCGGGTGGTATCGCGAGTATAATGCACTTAACCTTTCCTGATTGAATGTTTTTGAGCATAGCATTTATGCAGCGCATTGTTTTTGAAAGGGTTCATTCAGACCTGTGACCCAGCACAAGAAATGAAACACTCTAGAGTCACTCAGAAGAGGGTTTGTTATGCTATTCATGTGAATATTTGGGTACCACAAACCCAAGGTGCCCCTTAGGTGCCCCTCATTGGCATCATGTATGATGGATATGTTCCCACCACTTTGCCAATTTTGTCCCCACACATTATGAAATAGCTTGCAGTAGGGATGTATCTAATACAGAGATGACATCTCCATTTGTTGAGCGGGAGTTTTCAGAGCCTTTGATATTTTTAATGTTTTCTGGGCAGTTGATGTGGGCAACGATGACAGTTGCTCTCCAATACACACACCGGCTCTAATTGCTTTCCACAGCTTGTTCCCGTTCTAGTGAAATCACAAAACAAAATGCTAACAAATGCGTCCCCACTACTGATATCCACTAATGCACAGCTGTAATTATGGTTTATTAAAATAAAGTGTTACATTAGGGCAAATTAGAGCCTGAAACCTCTTATACACAAAGGAATAATTTTGCTAGACCAAAGATTAAACATTAACACATGTATGAATATTAAGCAAGAATAACTGCTGCATTAAGAACATAGCAACACAAATGTGACTTAAAGTAGTTTCAATGATAAAAAATGTATAATGCTAATGTTATTTCAGATTTGATATAAAATATGCTACTTCACATGTGATCTGTACATCACTTATCAGAATAGCAAAAGATGCATAATGTTTAATTATGTTTGCATATCCTAATTAATATACATGAGCTAAGCCTTCACCGTTTTGTGGCAAAACATCTGTGTAACCCCCTTCCCAAGTCTCCACCACTTTTCAAAACAAAGTGACACCAATGGCTGTGCTCTTAAGAGAAATATTTTATTCATAATGTGTACTAGTAGTTTCCACGCGTTTGCACGCTGCACCTGCTGTGAGCTCCACTCTGCCTGCCCGTTTTCACGTGTTACTAGTTGAGCAACTGACAGAGTTGTGTCCTTATATAACCCCAAGAAGAGAACCAATCAGATCGAGTCAACAGTAGACCTCTCAGCTCGGTCCATTAAGGAACTACACTCATTTTAATCATTCAGAACTGCTGGAGCATTTACTTTCACAAGTAGTAAGCAAGCGATGTTCACATAACGCATATCGAAATATAAAAGAGGAACATGTAAATGTTGCCATCATTCTGAGCCGTTTAAAATGTTTTATATTCAGTATGTCGAATCACAGGCTCTGGTGAGGAAGTGATCTTTTAGGTACGCAAAGTTAAGCACACTCATTTATGAGTGTACTAAAAGGGTATTAATGAAAAGTTGGCTATTATCTATTGCTGGTGTGAGTTCACATCTTTTCAATTGTTCACTTATTGCCATTTGCGATGTAATTGAGCTATGTTATCAATATGTATGTGTGATTTTTTTTTTTTTTTATTGATGCAGCTGTATTGATTGAGTATCAGATACATTATATATTTCAGATATTGTTTGATTTTTACATGTAATCGGTACGCAACATTTCAAAAGGCTGAAAAGCACAGGAGAAAAGAGACATAATGGTACTGCCACTCTGCAGCTTTGCCTGGCAGCTTATGTACTTTATTATCAGGTATGCATTTAGCTGCTTTAACATTCATGTAGCAGTATAATCAAAAAAGCATAGCGCATCCAGACGCTGCATGGGACAACTTCATGCCAAGAGACACTTGTAAATATTCAAAAGACTATTATGATCTATTAAATTATGTCAATGTTTAAGTATAGTTCTGTAATGATTGGCAGCAGCTCTCAAATGACAGCACATGAAACTTTTATAGTTTGTTTGTATTGAGGAACTAATGAAACTTTAAGTCAGTGGATTACATGCTGTTTTCTAGATGCATTTTTAATCAAAGAAAGTTTAAAGGAGGTTTATTAACATTTAAAAGGCTAATAACAGGAATATGTATTTCTTTGGAGTTCTTTAGCACTATTTAAAACGTGAGGTTTAATTAAGGACTGTGGATGGAGTCCAAATGTTGTCCGTGTTTGCTTGTAATGGTACGTCGTGTTGGTACAGGTTCCATATTAAGAAGATTCTTGTTTTATTTAATATCATGGTGAAACACTGAACATTTGGTTTCTCCCCAAATTCTGTGTATTAAGTTGTAAATAAGAATGAATTTTGCATTTGTTTATTTCATCATAATCTTTGTATTGTGGTATTTGCTTATTAAACAATATGCTGGACTAATAATATAATGTGTGTGCATGTTTATTCAACTGATATATATATATCTGAGCCGTTTAAAATGTTTTATATATATACATTAGCATAATTGCATCATGGCAATTATAAGACAAGAAAGAACATTTATACTGGCTTAGTGCACAAAAGCACAATACTCTCTTGATATTTAATCTGCCAATAAATCCTACTAAACTAAATTCTCAAGTGTAGAAAAACAACCTTCGATAAGGTTTATTATCATGTCAGTGCACTGGTATTAGGGGACTTAAAGAACATATTTCACTGTACAGCAAGGTATTGATTGTATCTGTGGTCAAAGCAACATGCATTTTCAATGCAAGTACTCTATAAGGGAGCGGCAGCAAACAAGGGCATTGAATAGATTTTTTATTTTCACCTCATAAGAATAAATTGATTGTTAAAAGATTAAATCTTTTCAGCCATGCCTTAAGGGGTTATTCCTACAGACAGTTTGTTATAAGCGAATCATGCCCACAAGCACACAGTAATTATATTATACTTTGAGAAACTATGCGATAGGTGCGGTTCTTTGATCAATGCTACAATCGATTCAGAACTCACACTGACAAGCATTTACAACATGCATATGTTTGTGTTTAACCATACACAAAGGTAAAAATGTTCAGTTAAGGCTTATATGCACACAAGTGGGTGGATTACTTCTAAATTGTAATCGATGCAAATTACACACTTAAAACTGTAATAATGTAACAATCTGAGTCAGTGTGTTACATCTACTGCTATTCTACTATTTTGACAAAAACTACACTTTTATCAACAATAGAAAAAGACTTAATTTCTTACTGCATGTTTTAAATGAAAAACAAAAGTCTACTAACTAATCTACTTACAGTATTTATTACAACTAATTTCATAATTTTAGCTTGTGCTGATAAAATGTATAGTCTGAATGCTCTCTAAGTCATTTTGAATGAATGTAAAATACATAAAAGTGAAATTTAAACGTTAGTTCAGTTAACTAGTAAACATTACATTAAAAAAATGGATTGTAACAGTGATTGTTTCCATGTGTCTGCTTGAAAGTTATTTCAGTATGTGGTCAAATAAGGAAAGAGACAGGTATCTCAGGTCTCTGGGATATACTGTTACTTTCACTGTATTAGGGCTGCAACGATTAGTCGACATTATGGACAACCTCGACAATAAAAAAGTAGTCGTTTGATCTCATATGAGCTAATGTAAGAGCCTGCAATAATGCAGTTTGACCAGAGTGGCGCTGTAGCGCAAGACTGTAGTTCAGCTCTCCTGGATGCAATTCAAGAGAAGAAGACACTCAGCGCTTCAGAGAAGGTGCATCCGAACGGCGTTTGGATGAATATGTAAATGTATGCTGCGCGCTTTCCTCTCAGTAACGAAATAAACACAACTAAAACTGACAGCAATGTGAAAGCAGCACTTAAAAATGCATCTGATTACAACGATGTGTGTGGTTGCATGAGCTCTGCAGTTCAGTAACTTGCTTCAGTAAAGTCCAGTCATATCATGTTTATTTATATAGTACTTTATGCAGTAGTAGCCTTAATTCAAGCAGCTTTACGGAATTAAACATGAAAAACCAGAATCAGTGTCGATTTCAGTTAGAATTACAACTTGATTTTCTGTTATAAAGCAGCTCTCCAGTGTGGAGCTATCTAATGATAAAATATTTTTATTAGTGGGGAAAAAATAAATAATTTAATTAAAGTGACAGTTTGGTTTACAGAGATCAAAGCTTGATCTAGCTCAGGACTGTTTTGGTTATCATAACCCTATAAGGTATTTTAAGATATTATGTTGTGAATAAAATAGTTTATCCAAAGCGTCTTATCACTTACCTTTATTTTGTTTCTTATCCATATGACTTACAAAAGGAGATGTTAGGCAGAATGATGTGTCATTAAGTTACTTTTTCATGTAGCTAATTACATGGTGAGTCTCTGTCTGTCATCTCATTTTGTGTGCCAAATACATCTATTTGTATAAGGACACTTTACAATAAGGTATCATTTGTTAACATTAGTTAATGTATTAATTAACATGAATGAACAATGCATTACATTTATGTATTAATCTTTGTTAATGTTGGGTAATAAAAATACAGTTGTTCATTGTGTGTTCATGTTAGTTCACAGTGCATTTACCAATGTTAAAAAAAAAACACAACTTGTGATTTTTATAAATGCATTAATAAATGCTGAAATTAACATTAACTAAGATTAATAAATGCTGTAGAAGTATTGTTCATTCAGATCATGTTAACTAATGAACCTTATTGTAAAGTGTTACCAGTTAAATGTATAATAATTGTAATTACATAATATGCTTTTCTAAAGCTGAAGTGACCTTTATTTATGTTAGAATATGTATAACTTAATATTTTAACTAATTGCAAAAGCTGAATAATTAATCAAAGTCTACTGATCAATCGGTGGAATAATCGACGATTAGTCGATTAATCGTTCTAAATAATCGTTAGATTAATCGATTATCAAAATAATCGTTTGCTGCAGCCTTTACACTGTATTAAGTTTGTGAGTTTGTGACTGACAGTAGCCTACATTACATTGATATTATTTGTCATAATTTTAAATTGGTCATAATTTAAAATTTTAAAGGAGTAACATAATTTTAGTCTGAATGATAATTTTTTTTCTCTGCCCAAATATGCCTCAACAGTACCTCAAAATATTAGTCCAAAATCACATTATTTAGAAAACAGAAGGTGAAAAGCACATGAATGGTCACCCAATTGACCTACTACTTCAGACAAGATTCTGAAGAGCAAATCCAATGGACATCCCATGAGGCCATGGGTGAGGAGTTGTGAATGGCAGTGAAGCGGTGCCAACATGTAGAATGTCTAGATTACATAATACACACATTTACACTACCTTATTTTTCCCGAAAGAGCGGTCGCGGCCATTTGTAAGTTTAAAGGGATACTCCGCCCCAAAATGAAAGTTTTGTCATTAATCACTTACCCCCATGTCGTTCCAAACCCGTAAAAGCTTCGTTCGTCTTCGGAACACAATTTAAGATATTTTAGATGAAAACCGGAAGACTTGTGACTGTCCCATTGACTGCCAAGTAATTCTCTCTGTCAAGGCCCAGAAAAGTATGAAAAGCATCGTCAGGATAGTCTGCCATCAGTGGTTCAATCTGAATTTTATGATGCGACGGAAATACTTTTTGTACGCAAAGAAAATAAAAATAACGACTTTTTTTTTTTCAACAATTCATCTCCTCTCTGTCTCTCCGCGTCACCGTAGCGCCATTTTGGATATTATCCACTGAACGCAAACTGCGTACCAAAGACTAGGGACTTTGCTGTGTATGCTCTTCTGTATCAGCCGTAACACAAGGATACGCAGTTTGCGTTCAGTGGATAATATCCAAAATGGCACTATACGGTGACGTGGAGAGACAGAGAGGAGGCGAATTGTTGAAAAAATTTGTTATTTTTATTTTCTTTGCGTACAAAAAGTATTCTCATCGCATCATAAAATTCAGATTGAACCACTGATGGCAGACTATCCTGACGATGCTTTTCATACTTTTCTGGGCCTTGACAGAGAGAATTACTTGGCAGTCAATGGGACAGTCACAAGTCTCCCGGTTTTCATCTAAAATATCTTAAATTGTGTTCCGAAGACGAACGAAGCTTTTACGGGTTTGGAACGACATGGGGGTAAGTGATTAATGACAAAATTTTCATTTTGAGGTGGAGTATCCCTTTAATGTGTCTGGCTTCTGGTCTCATCTGCGTCCAGCTATTTTTAGCTGTGCAAAACAGCTCTTTTCCATATTATTTTCATGTATTATCTTAATTATGAACGCACTGGCTTGTAGTGCAAACAGTTTTACCATTTACTGCACTTTGTTATTCTTTGCCTATGGCAGCTAATGAACCGGAAATATCACACATTCACAGAAAACGGCTTACTTCCGCGTTGAAGAATAAGGTAGATATAGAGTATAATTTTCTTAAAGGTCGCTATTACATTTGGATTTTAAGATCATTTAAGCATGCATGCATTAAAGGGATAGTTCAGCCAGAAATAATCATCATGTTAAGAGTGAGACAGGCTGTTCTCCAGTTGTGTTCTATGGAAGAGAGAAACAGGTTTGGAACAACATGAGGATGACTAAGTGAAGATAAGATCCCCATTTTTGGGTGAACTATCCCTTTAAGACGTCAAAAATAGAAATATGTCAACAGCATTTCCTTCCTCAACATAACAAATCACATTTAAATATTTGCATTATGGTCAGAGTCGGACAAGTTTATGTTTTGGTATGTGAGTATGAGTGATTTTTCATAAACAGTTATTCTGCTACTGACAGGTCCCGCCACAGAGGTCCCTCGGGAATCCCTGCCGCCTGTCAATCATTCTCGCCGGGTCACACACAGAAGCCTATAACCCTGCTTTGACGGGATATTATCATCACTGTTATTAATGTTATGAACATTGACCGCCCTACCTAAATAATAACTACTCAAACTACTCTCCTCTCTCCATCCGTGCGTCACTGTTTTAATCGCAGCAGCCAAGTCTTTGCAGCAGCGCCCGTCTCTTGTGTTTGGAGGGAAACTGCGGGAGAAAGCGAGCGCGAGGGAGTGGAGGCGTGTGTGCCGCCAGCCAATCAGAACGCACACTGGCTGCGCGAGCGCACATGTTTACAGGCGACATTCCGCCGGTAGAGCCAGTGGCGCTACAAAACCCGGATGGATTTTCCGAAATGGAGTCTTTCTCAAACAAAACCGGATTTACGGCGATATGGGGTGAAAACTAGCTATTAAAACAGCACCCTCGACACTTATTTATATTATAAAATGAATCAAATTTCTGGCGGTCCGCTCCTCGGTGATGTATCACATAAATGCCCGCTTGTGTGTATTGTGAAAAATACATCGTGTTTATTGATCCAAAACTGCCGCTCCGCGCCGTGTTTTACCAAAATCCGTCAGCTTTAAGGGAACGGCAAGCAAAACAAACAGGTCGACAGAAGAAAGATATCGGTTGCCGGTCGGTGCTTCGGTCAGACGGACAGAGAGGTTATCAAGCGTAGCTCATTTGCATATTGTAACGGTTCACTGCTCGCGCCGGTGAAATATGTGGATGCGGTCCAGATCTGTGGTAATGTCGCATGTTCGGCCCGTTATGACGGTCAGTCCGTTCGGGTTTTGTCAGCGTGATATTTTTTGTTTTTAAAGCGACATTGCCGTGCAAATATCGAAGTAATTTTTATTTGCGCATTTCATTGATATATCAACTATGCATACGCGGCGGCTGGTGAAGCGCTCGGTCATTGGGAGCCGCGTTTACGCGCCGGGTTTAACGGGAGACGCGGCTCCGCTCACCGGAGTGATCCAGGCTGTCAAACAAGACAACAGAGATGCTTCGACCGGCCATCGGCGCAACGTGTACACGGTGCTCATGCAAGACGGCAGCTTGAAAGACTACTCAGAGGAAGAGATTGCACAGATGACTGCGAAAGCGCCGCTGAAGTCGAGCTTGAAGGTTTGTGTGTGTGTGTGTGGTCAGCTGGGCTTGTTGTTGTTGTTGTGCTGCTTGTCGCACACAGTCTTGTTTACAGTGCATTGAG
This sequence comes from Spinibarbus caldwelli, assembly GCA_039654775.1. Taxonomy (NCBI): domain Eukaryota; kingdom Metazoa; phylum Chordata; class Actinopteri; order Cypriniformes; family Cyprinidae; genus Spinibarbus; species Spinibarbus caldwelli. The sequence continues at coordinate 21,907,347 of CM077244.1, forward strand.
AGATTGTTTGTTTGATGGTCCAAATAGTTCTCATCTGAATGTGTGAGAATAGGCTATATATTGCAGTTATGATGCTGATGCTACTGGGAGTCGTTGGCCCGTCAAATGAAACATTTTAGGGTCAAATTACTTTTTAATTGCAAAATTCTACAAATATTTTTGATACAAATGGTCGTTCAGAATCGCCGGTGTCCATGCTCGCCATCTAGTGCGTTAAACTTACACTTTTGGTCTCTCCATTGTTGGATGGGAACACAGTTGCAAAAGACTGTGAAGTGCATATGAATTTAAAATGTACTTTGATTGCATATCATCTTTACTTTTTAACTTTCTAAGTGGAGACCATTTAACGGTCACTGTGCTGTAATGAAGGGTCTAACAAAAAAAAAAAGGTGCTTTGGTCACAAAAAGTGCTAAAATGATTCGGATATTTTATAGGTTTATTTAGTATAACTGTGTGTTTGAAATGATGTCACCCCTGTCTGTAGGTTTATGTAATATAAATATCACGGCATTTATTTATTTATTTATTTTTAGTAATATTTAGGGGAAAATGTCACCCCTCTTGCATTCTAACCAACGTTCTCCCTTTAGCGCGAATCAGATTTACATATGTATTTCATTAAACAGTTATCTTATTTTTCTTGTAACATACTGATTTTTTTATTATTATTAGTGTATTACAATAAACATTAACGAAAAATGACTCGCGTTCGAGGGAATCAGTTGATTCAGAGCGACGGCTCTGAATGATTCACTATATGACTCAAATCGCTAACTCGCTCGTGAACCCAACTCTTCTGCTTCGTGAATCTTTTTTTTTTTTTTTTTTACTAAAAAGATCCGGTTCATAAGAGTCATTTGTTTGAGAATCGGTCATCTCGCGCGGTGTTCATTGCATTCAGCGAACACAACGCGACAGAAACGTGCAAAATAGCGGTGCAGGAAACATTGACTAAATAGATGTAATTAAACTATCGCACAATTGCGTGATGAAACCGCATATGGACAAACACAAAGTTTCCTCGACTGAGTATTTTTTAAATTATTGTCGTAAATTAGACTTGTTTTGTTTCATTTGTGGCCGTTTGAGTCGAGGTCTGTAGCCATGTAGGGCTGTGTAAGCCGCTGATTATCTGAGTTTAGTGGGTGGATAACCGTGGCAAACAAACACGCTCTGCAACATTCACGCGCCAGGAGAAGCATCTGTGCGCGCGCGCGTACAACAGCCTCCATCTCTCCTCTGCAACCGGCTCTTTCTTAGTGCTTTTTTTAGTGTGTTTTCTACATTCATTGCCAGTGCAGTGATCGTGTTTTTATAAACATGTCTTTTGATATTTAGCAAATGCTCAGATCAAGCTCATTTTATTCACTGAACTCCGCGTGATTGCGCACTAGTCTGAGTGCGTTGCTTGCACGTAATTGCAAAATACAAAGGTTTTTTTTTTCCTTTTTTTTTATAATGACCTAATTGCAGTCATCAAGTTATACAGCCTGAGGTGCCATATCAAAACAAAGAGGGTCAAAATGACAAGACCGGCACCAGCTCTATCTCATTCTTTTACAGCCAGAGCTGCAAGACTTTGATTTGTAGATTTTGCATGGAAATAATTAAGATAAATTACAATAAATAACCAAATAAACATAATACCTGAAATTTGCATGCTATATTTGCATACACGTTTTATTTGTTTTCTGGTGTACATTTAATGTTTGTATGTGTTTTGTTTTTTTTGTTTTTTTGCCAAGTGTGGCAATTGATATGCTTCAGTGTTTTTGTAATCTGCACTCCCAATCAGACATCCATTTAATTTTTAATCAGTGCCACTTTTTATTCAAGCAACTATTTTATACATCACATGCTGACATGTTCTCTGGTGGCCTATTATGGGTAAAAAGTTAAGATGTAAGCAATGCAAGCAAGGAGGGATGTGAAACTAAAGTGGGGGCTAATGGTCCCGGAGCAGGTGCTCCATAACGGCAGCAAAACGGAGCTCTACAGAGGGTCATGCTCATAGAATCTGGGGCTTTGGCAAGGCGCCTGGATTCCCAAACGAGTGCCATTCGGGCTTGGGGGAATGCCACTTGTTGACTTGCATAGTAAGGAGGGGCTTCGTGTTAAGTGTGTTACATTGTGGCATTTTCAGACAAAGGCAGACTGGATTGTTTTCGTCCCCCTGTTGTTTCCACTGTTTAATATCAAAATTTAATTAACACACACGGGCTGTATAACAGTTTAATTCTTTATGCACCAAGGCTTTGTTGCTGGTTTATATTTTATTCAAATGAAATGGTTGATTATTTGGTCATAATAGATGCAAGCTTTAAACATTTTTTGTTATGGTTTTTCTCACACCTTAAAGTGCAGCATCTCATGTGTGAATATGCATTGTGTGTTTTTCTTGTGAATATTAAAATATAAATAAATAATTTGTAGATAATTAATTTCGAGTGCTCATCTGTGTGCATCCTGCTCTCAAATCTAATTAATTCTGTTATTAGATTAGTCGAGATCTGTTTAAATCGATTAAAATCCTCTAACTCTTTAGCAAAAATAAGATCTCATTTGAATAGCTTGACTGGCACATGAATTGTGACCCATATTTGATCAGTTTGGAGTCTGTGCTCCACATGAGGTGAGAAAGCTGTGGCTGTTAAGAAAGCAAGGGTGTGTGTTTTTATCTTTAGAGAGAAAGACTTAATAGTGTGTGAAATTTAAATTTGAACTTGTCAACTGTGCAGTTTTGATTTGACGCTTGAAAGTCTTGCACAACATGATACCGCTTTAACAAATCTGTTCATCTCATGAAAATACACCAAAGCCTGGCATTCTTCTTGTTCATGGAATAGCATTAATCCTGCCCTATGGAATGTTTAAAGAAAGAGTTAACCCCAAAAAATTAAAATTCTGTCAACATTCACTCTTTTAGTCTGTTTTTCAATGAAGCACCAGTAGTAAAATTCTGCCTGATACAGATGATGAATGGCAGATATTACATTTCTACAGTATGCCTAAAATAAATAAAAAACAAAACAGACAAAAATCACACATTTTAAATGCTTGAAGTGAATTTAGACATCACATTATAACTGATATTTATTTTGAGATTTGCTAGATTACATTTTACAGTGGTATTAAATGTTTAGCATTTTTAAATGTAAACTGTTAAGTGAGTGTTAGATAACACCAACATGAAAACTATATTCAAAATTACATATCCAATTTTATAACCAATAATATGAATATCTAGTGTGTATATATATATATATATATATATATATATATATATATATATATATATGTGTGTGTGTGTGTGTGTATATATATATATATGTGTGTGTGTATATATATATATATATATATATATATATATATATATATATATATATATATATATATATATACACACACACACACATATATATATATATATATATATATATATATATATATACACACACACACATATATATATATATATATATATATATATTATAAAATCTCTAATATTGGCTGATAACCTATTATGCATCCCTAGTTTTTCACCCAAAGCTTATTTTTTGGCTTCAGAGGATTTGGTTTGTAATACATTTTATGGTGCTTTAATATCCTTTTTAAAGCTTAAAAGCTTAATCCTAATTTATTGTTATTGCATGGAAAAGAGCAGCCAGCACATTCTCCAAAATTTCTCCTTTTGTGTTCCACAGAAGAAACAAAGTCATACAGCTTTGGAACAACATGAGCGTGAGTAAATAATGACAGTTGGGACATGAATAAAAAGAAACTGTATTAAAATACCACACTTCAAACGAGACGTGTGTGAACTTGCAGTACAAAGTACACTTTACATTTATGCATTTAGCAGACGCTTTTATCCAAAGCGACTTACATTGCATTCAAGTTACAGTTTTTTACATTTTATCAGGTCTTGCTTTCCCTGGGAATCGAACCCATGATCTTGGCGTTGTTAGCGCCATGCTCTACTATTTGAGCTACAGGAAAGCTCTGCACACTTCACTAATAGTGAGGTAATCCTCAATTTTGTATTTTATTTACTGTTTTTAGCCCTTATCAGCAGAGTTTCTTGGACCAGTATTGAGCCAGGTAATCCATCCATTTTATTTTCAACTTCATTATAGCGTGGAAACTCACAGCTGCTCAAAGCCCAGCATGATGAGCGTTTACTCTCTCCTCAGTCAAACTAATCGCGTTACGGTAAGATAATGATCTGGATTGTACGCCGCTCACTGTTAGATCATGCTTTCCGCTGGTGCATACAGTGATGTACATCGTCTTGGCCCCTGTTTGCCCTCTCTGTAGCATGCGGTTTAGTGTACCGCAGCTTTAGTCACAGTGCAATAGAAAAGTCTACGGCTGCTGTGCAGATGAGACGTGCAAGAGGAAAAGCTGCTCGTCTTTGCATTAGTGTGGTCACGGATGGTGGCTTGTTGTGCTAAGGGGGAAATGGCAGAGCGAGGGGGATTTATTTTTCTTTTGTCAGCAGCGCAGAGATCTGATAAACAAACGAGCCTGCAGATGAGCGAATGGGATTTCTCCATCCAAAGCATTGTTCAGGTGTTTGTATTGACCGGTGCATTAATTACCAACAGCTTAAATACAGCCTAATGCTCCGTGATTGCAAGTAAACAAGCCTCGCGGCAGGGGTCTATACCATTAACGGCCCCCGTAGGTGTAAATAGGGCTTCATTGACTGGAGCCACGTGGAGAGACTATTAACACAGTTAAGACTGAAGAAACTCAAATTTGTTTTTCTCTGCAGAGCACCTGTAATGGTGGCCAGCGGGACGGGCCCACGCAGGGCCAGAATGGGGGCATGCAGAGAGGAGAGGCGCCCTGCCTCAGCCCGGAGAGCACAGAGGAGCCACGGGTGCTGGAGCACAAGCGAACGGGCCGCGCGCTGGAGCCGGAGAAAGATCACACCCGCTCCGTTTCTCTGCTGGAACAAAAACGCAAGGTGGTCTCTTCCAGCATCGACGTACCACAAGCCAGGTAAGACTACGGGATGAGCACCCCCTACAGGCACAGATGAGAACTGAAGGAATGATGTATGTTATTGTTTACTTCATTTTTGTTTTCCTTCTGTATGTGCTAAATAAGAACTAGATTGTAGTAAAGGTGAGATGTTGGTTTTTGCATTATTTATCAGTCTTTCTCTATAAGATTGCATACATTGATTTTTTCATGAATGGATTGATCTGGTCTTATTTAATTATAGAATTTTTTTGAGCAAAAGTGACATTTGGACAAAGTTATTTATCTATTTATTTATTTATTTATTTATTTATTATTTAAATTGCTTTTTCAGAAGCTACTGAAATATTTTCCCACAATATGCATTTTAAAAGTACAAAAATATTGAAGTAATTTGGTAATAGCATATTGTAGTATATATACCACTGTTTATACCACAAAGATTGGGGTCAATAAGATTGTAATGTTTTTGAAAAAAGTTTCTTATGCTCACCAAGGCTGCATTTATTTGATCAAAAATACTATTATAATGTGAAATATTATTACAATTTAAAAAATGTCCTCTGTTTCAATATATTTTAAAATGTAATTAATTTCTGAGATGGCCAAGCTGAATTTTCAGCATTAATTGTCCTTTAATTTTATGAAACGAAGACCACCAGTATATTGATACAAGCTTGTCTGTGGCTTGTGAATCCTGTGGTCTAAACGCTTTACAGCATTTGCACCTTTTTTCTGACACCTCTAGCATGCAGCAAGCTGTAGAACTACAAAAACATTGTAACAGCTGTATTCCTTTGTTTGTCACAAGTAATTTGAAGCATGTTTTAACACACAGTCTTTTTAGTGTGACTTTTTACTTTTTAGATCCCAAAAATCAATTGGCAGTTCAATTGACATGAAGCATCTGCTGTCCAATCAGGCTCTATTACTACACTGAGGCCTGATATCGACTCAGTATTTATTTGCTGACGAATTATTGATCTCTTAGCTCAATTTATATTCTATTCGTCCATTCAGGAAAAATTCAGGTCTCACTGAGCAATGAATTTATTTTATGGCTGAGAAAGATGTTTGTGATTTCTGTCTGCGTTAATTGGCCTTGCATGTTTGATTTGCTATAGGTTGACTACAGATGTCCCTAGGTGTTGTATTGATCACCTCAGTGGTGCTCCATTTATGAAGCTAATTATTTTTAATGCTTATAGAAAATGGCGATTATTCCTCCATGTACAACAAATGATGTTTGTCTTGCTATCTCTACATCTTGAGAGATTACACTGCTGGTTGTGCTATGGTGCTATACAATTAGTTTTCTGAACAGATTATGAATATTAACATGACATAAAATAACATCAACTTCCAAGTTATACAGGTGCATCTCAATAAATTAGAATGTCGTGGAAAAGTTCATTTATTTCAGTAATTCAACTCAAATTGTGAAACTCGTGTATTAAATAAATTCAGTGCACACAGACTGAAGTAGTTTAAGTCTTTGGTTCTTTTAATTGTGATGATTTTGGCTCACATTTAACAAAAACCCACCAATTCACTATCTCAACAAATTGAATATGGTGACATGCCAATCAGCTAATCAACAAATTAGAATACTTCATAAGACCAATAAAAAAAAACATTTTTAGTGAATTGTTGGCCTTCTGGAAAGTATGTTCATTTACTGTATATGTACTCAATACTTGGTAGGGGCTCCTTTTGCTTTTAATTACTGCCTCAATTCGGCGTGGCATGGAGGTGATCAGTTTGTGGCACTGCTGAGGTGGTATGGAAGCCCAGGTTTCTTTGACAGTGGCCTTCAGCTCATCTGCATTTTTTGGTCTCTTGTTTCTCATTTTCCTCTTGACAATACCCCATAGATTCTCTATGAGGTTCAGGTCTGGTGAGTTTGCTGGCCAATCAAGCACACCAACACCATGGTCATTTAACCAACTTTTGGTGCTTTTGGCAGTGTGGGCAGGTGCCAAATCCTGCTGGAAAATGAAATCAGCATCTTTAAAAAGCTGGTCAGCAGAAGGAAGCATGAAGTGCTCCAAAATTTCTTGGTAAACGGGTGCAGTGACTTTGGTATTCAAAAAACACAATGGATCAACACCAGCAGATGACATTGCACCCCAAATCATCACAGACTGTGGAAACTTAACACTGAACTTCAAGCAACTTGGGCTATGAGCTTCTCCACCCTTCCTCCAGACTCTAGGACCTTGGTTTCCAAATGAAATACAAAACTTGCTCTCATCTGAAAAGAGGACTTTGGACCACTAGGCAACAGTCCAGTTCTTCTTCTCCTTAGCCCAGGTAAGACGCCTCTGACGTTGTCTGTGGCTCAGGAGTGGCTTAACAAGAGGAATACGACAACTGTAGCCAAAATCCTTGACACGTCTGTGTGTGGTGGCTCTTGATGCCTTGACCCCAGCCTCAGTCAATCAAATTCTTGAATCGATTTTGCTTGACAATCCTCATAAGGCTGCGGTTCTCTCGGTTGGTTGTGCATCTTTTTCTTCCACACTTTTTCCTTCCACTCAACTTTCTGTTAACATGCTTGGATACAGCACTCTGCGAACAGCCAGCTTCTTTGGTAATGAATGTTTGTGGCTTACCCTCCTTGTGAAGGGTGTCAATGATTGTCTTCTGGACAACTGTCAGATCAGCAGTCTTCCCCATGATTGTGTAGCCTAGTGAACCAAACTGAGAGACCATTTTGAAGGCTCAGGAAACCTTTGCAGGTGTTTTGAGTTGATTAGCTGATTGGCATGTCACCATATTCTAATTTGTTGAGATAGTGAATTGGCGGGTTTTTGTTAAATGTGAGCCAAAATCATCACAATTAAAAGAACCAAAGACTTAAACTACTTCAGTCTGTGTGCATTGAATTTATTTAATACACGAGTTTCACAATTTGAGTTGAATTACTGAAATAAATGAACTTTTCCACAACATTCTAATTTATTGAGATGCACCTGTACATAAAAAGAAACATTTCATATTTGTGGATCATGTCACAGTAAAGAGTAGAGTAAGGGCTGCTGAAAATTCAGCTTTGCATCACAGGAATAAATTACACTTTAAAATATATTACCATGTAATTTATTTTAAATGTAATAATATTTCATAGTATTATTGTTTTTACTGTATTTTTGATCAAATAAATACAGCCTAAGAGATTCAAAAACATTTTCAAAAATCTTACCAACCCCAAAGTTTTCAGTGGTATCATGAACATCTAGGGAGAGCAATTCATTATGATCATATCCTGGCTAAAATCGAACCAATTTTTAGATTTGTGTGCTTCAGTTGATTCAGTCGTGTAACCATGTTTGCTCATATATTTCCTTTTCTGTGTTTCTTTTGGACAGCTCGAACCTTAAAACATGTGTACGTTGAGATCTGAGGTCTATTAGTCTCGATTTTGGACATGAAGCAGCCACAAGTTTAAATATCTCAAAATAATTATGGTGCCTTTCTGTTGGCAGGGCCGGTCAGTTTAGACAAACACAGACAAAGTTCTGGGTAGTGTGCTTTGGTTTCTTTTGCACTTCTCAGCTCCAGGATAGTTGATCAATCCCTTGTGCCAAAGTAACATGAGGATTAGCTTCACTGTTATTGTGTAATTATTGTTATTAAGTGTTTCCAACATTTCAAAATCAATATATAGAGCCTTGCAACGAATGATTTTTATAAAGCGCCAGAGAAGACCATTAGATCCCATAGGCCAAGAGTCTACTGTATGAAATCACATGAGCGCCATGCACTTAAGTAGATGAACACAGAGAGGACACTTAGACCAAAAAAAGGTTTGATATAGGTTCAACTACCTTGTGTTTAAATTCAGGAGTGGGTGTGGGCGTCATTACTCTTTGTGATTGATTGTCTCTGCTCTACCTAAATGGGAAATGGTGACACATAAGCAAGAGAATGGAACATTTAAGACTAAACTGTTTTGAGGAAGGTGATCCAGATACTTGATTGTGATTGGAGACCAGGTCGCACGCTCTTGAAGTTGTGATTGCAAATAGAAGTGACCTAGATGCAGTAACACTTTAATATCACAGGACTGGAGCTTGTAAGTAGCCACTTGGTTTGTGTTCAATCAGTGTACAATAGAGAGTGTGTTGGGGTTTGTTTGGTGACCTGCAGGTCTAGGGGGGGTGAAGGGGGCCACACATTTCCCATCTCACATCAGCTGTTTTAGTGTTCATTATTGGATACTGAATAGCTTAGTTCTAGGGTTGTAACGATATACCCGTATGATGATATACCATGATATAAACATGTACGGTTATCATACTGTGTACATTTGCTTATCTACGTTATTGGGAGAAAATAACAGATGCAGAATCTCACCTGCGCCTAGGCAACAACTTTCCACTTAACTGTTCTCTTGCTCCACCCACACGTACAGCGGAGACAACATCAGAGACAGAGGCCGTTATCTCTAATCTCTATCCCACGTCAAAATATAAGTTAAAATTGGCAGTATGGGAATACTTTGGATATGGAAAAAACAAACTCTTATTTGTCCTCGAGGATAGACACAGTTTGCAAAAACTGGTTGCAAAGCGGCTGCAAAAAGAGGAAACACATCAAAGATGTTTACCTATATTCAGTGATGGGAATAACGGCGTTATAAATAAACGGCGTTACTAACGGCGTTATTTTTTTCAGTAACGAACGAGTAATCAAATAAATTACTGTTTCCCTCGTTACAATGCCGTTACCGTTACTGACAATAAAATGCGCCGTTACTATAATTTATTATAATATTATTAGAATTTTATTTTTCAGTTCATCTGAATGGACGCGCAGTGTAAGCTGTATTTGACGTACCGTAAACTCTAGTGTGAAGGCGCACTGCTCGCCGTCGCTGTCTCACACGCTCAAAGAAAGATACAGAGCAAGAGAGTCTTTCATAACATGCAGAATTGACGCGCTACATGTAAACGATATTCTTTGTTGTATTTTCCTGTCAAAATAACAGAGTTCCTTTGGAATTCTTCAGCTTTTAAGAACTGCTGGGTTCTCTGGTAGTGGGCGGAACTAATGCGCAAACGACAATCTCATTGGCTGGCGCTCAGCTATTATCGTCCATGTTTTGATTTCAGCAAATCAATTCGAGCGAATGCACACAACCTGAGTAATATTCATGAACCCAGCAGCTTATTAATCCTCAGCGCGTTTTATATTGTTATTAGTAGTAGACTTCGTAGTAGTTTTGTTATCTTATAAATTCCCCCCCCCCCCCCCCCCCCCCCCTTTTTTTTTTATAGAAACACTAAATGACAAACAACATCTTAAGCACCACCACCAGTCCCAAGTTCAGTCAACATGACAAATATGCATTCATACTTGGTTATTCTAATTACTAAAGTTCTATCATCATATAATGCTGAATTATCATAATATCATATTATAATGCTTGACTGACTGATGCTAAGTGTCAGTGGATAAATAGTGTAGATTAATGTACAATGTTTTATAATAATAATTTATTCTATTTAGAGTCCATTTCATTAATTTAACATTTAATATTGGGGGCATCCAAGTTTTGACATTTGAACATTTTTTTAAAAAGAAACGCAATAGTTACTTTCCCTGGTAATTAGTTACTTTTATAATGATGTAACTCAGTTACTAACTCAGTTACTATTTGTGAGAAGTAACTAGTAACTAATTAATTACTTTTTTAAAGTTATGTGCCCAACACTGCCTATATTTCAGAACACCATCCCTCCGTGCAGATACAGTTATGTCCCATTTATAACTTAAGGTTAAAGCATTATGATTTCCGTGATGCGGAGTGAATCCCAGAATCCAGTCATGACAATGCATTTACAGTAATGCAGATGTCACATAAATTGCACGATTTGATGGATTGATGAATAAATCAAAAGCAGAGCTGTCAAATCACGACATGGTCTTGTGGGTAAGTGGAGTACCCCTTTAAAGTGCAAAAACACTTCTATATAAACATATAATCTGTTTGCGTGTCTCTGTGAATGAGCGGCGCTGTGTCGTGTACTACATACTCAAGTATGTGCGCCGCTCCTAGTGATTAACAGAGCCTGCTGTCTCACTATCTGAGGATGTGAACACAAACACTGAGAGAACAATTAATAATCCTTTCATCATTTTATTTGAGAAAACCAGTCAAATACAATCTGAAAGTCAAAGCTCTTCACTACAACCCGTCAAAATAAAAGTCAGCTTTTTAACTCGAAGAAACTGACAGAAATTACGATTGTACTATAATGTAGCCTACTTCTAAAATAATAATAAGTTATTGAAACATTTTTAAGGAATATAATTTTTTCCCCTCATTTTAATTTAGTAAATCTCTGTTGTGCAGCCCTTTGCCAAAACATAAAATGATAAGTTATTTTAATTTGATTACATATAAAACATTAATTAAATTGTTAAAGATTTATGCATTAATTTCATTACCACCATTTTTGATAGTATATTTGTATTAAATCATAAAAGTACAGAATCCAAAAAAATTAAGTCAAAACAGAATTTATGAATTTTTATGAATTATTAATGATAAATATAAGTTGTTAAACTAATATATAATCAATGGTGAAATTTACTTGATTGTTTTTGATTAATGAAATGTGAATAAACACATGCTTTCAAACATTTGTTCAACCAAAAAAAAAAACCTGTTTTGATTGTTTAATACCGTATACCGTGATATTTTCATTATCATACCGTGAAAATCTCATACCGTTACAACCCTACTTAGTTCATCATATTTGTTTACAGAATTCCACCACAAGCATTCTCTGTCTTGTATATTAGTTGACCCAACGTGATTACTGACCTCTCTTTCCCCTGGCAGCTTTGCTGAAAGAGAGGTTTATTAAAAGATTGAGAAATGCTGTATGTAGAAACCATTTTGGTTCCTCTTTCTATTAGTGTACAACATAAATCTACAGCAGCTTTATATTTTTTTTCTATGGCAGGAACTACATTTACATTTACATCTATGCATTTAGCAGACACTTTTATCCAAAGCGACTTACATAGCATTCAAGTTACAGTTTTTACATTTTTATCAGCTCTTGCTTTCCCTGGGAATTGAACCCATGATCTTGGCGTTGCTAGCGCCATGCGCTACTATTTGAGCTACAGGAAAGTATACCGTGTCTATTTGAACAAGAACAGTCTGACTTTTAATGTTGCAGGCCTCCACCAGACTAATTGTGAGCAGGAAATGAATAATAGTTTCTGTGTGTGTGTGTTTGTGTGTGTGTGCATGTAGAATTGTGTAAAAGCAACATTAGTTTTTCAAAAGAATAGTTCAGCCAAAAAGAGAGAGAATATGGTCAATATTTTCTCACCTTTAAAAAGATGAACCAAATTAGTTTATTTTCTGTCTTCTATGAAACAGAAATCTTTGAAGAATGTCCTTCCCACTCTTTTCCATTAGTCATGCACCAAAATGAAAATTTTGGACACGCTGGGCTGGAAAACAACACAAAAAACAAAAGAATGATTTTAAATTAGACTTTTCTACACGTTTCTTACACAAACGCATCGATTCACTTCAGAAGGCCTTAATTAACCTCCCGGAGCCGTGTGGAGCACTTTTTATGATGGCTGGATGCACATTTTGGGCTTCAAAATCTCGAGCACCATTCACTGCCATTATAAAGCTTGGAAGAGCCAGGACATTTTTAATATAACTCCGATTGTATTCGTCTGAAAGAAGAAAGTCATACACACCTAGGATGGTTTGAGGGTGAGTAAATCATTAAATCATGGGGTAATTTTCATTTTTGGGTGAACTATCCCTTTAAATGTGTTATCAAGGTTACATGTTTGAACATTAAAAATAAGAGATTTGTAATCGTGAATCATTGTTTATGGGTCCTGAAATATAGCTTATATTCACCTGTGGGAGACTGCAGCAGAAACAGTGGTCAGGAAACCACACTGGAGGATTCTCCAAATAAACCTGGAGCTCAATCCCCCAAGTCCATCAAAATAAGTTTTTGCACTACTGTGGTATAGCTACGGAAATGAATGCAATCAAATTACTAGGTTTCCTATAACATCTCATACAGCCATACTGCTTGAAATATGGGTGTAACCTTTGTTATTGCTTTTTTCTTTAACAACAAGTATTCCCCCCCCCACCGTTGATTCAGTGTCGGGATGTGCTGTGTCAAAGTGGTGAGTGGATAAACCAGGGAGGGGGCTGATCTGGTCGAACAGTATGCTTTCTCAGTAGAGCAGCTTTACTGGCTGCCAAAGAAAACAAGTTCCCTCAGAAAGCGGATGGTGGTTGGGCTGCAACTTTAGAGAGCATGTGATTACCATCTGAAAAGCGCCACTATTTGCAAAAGCTGGAGTTCTGCGATGCTGGATTCTTTCCAGCACTCTCACAGCAAACAACACAGCGCCTGGTGTTGGTCCTGGGTGTCTTATCAGACTGGACACAGCGTGTTGTTTTCTTTTTTCAGACTTCCATGGACTTCACGATGATTGAAACAGTTTTGAAATAGTAGTTCCATTCCTATCTGATTGGTTCGACATGCAGCAAGCTACAAAATACATGCCTGTGTGTGTGCCATCCTACAAGAATGAAAGAATCCACTGTGTTAAAATGGGATGTGGTTGTTTTAGTAGTCAGTGAATGAAGGGTATAAACTCGCTGTTCCTAGAAGTATGCAATAAAAATGGAATGACATAACATGTAGCCAGATACATCAGCAGTACAAGTGCAAAGTTTAATGTAATAACAAATTAAGTTTTAACCCTATAAAGCCTAGTGGCTTTACACAAATTGATACACAAATTTCTAAGGCCTCTAATTTATCAACATGATCAAAACTTTGAAAAACCTGTTGTACACGATCTACTACATGCCTTTTGTCATCTGAGTGATATTTCATACTTTTTTTTTTTTTTAGCAAGTAAAAGACCTTTTAGTAAAATTGTAAAAACATCCCCCTTCAGGCCATGGTTGATGTGTCTTTTTGCTGTGAAATCTTTAAAGACTTTAATGAAGTAAATTTAAGAATAACTTCAAAGTAAGATGAACATTTACCGGACTGAAGCAATTTAGGTTTACTTGATTATCTATACATCATTTTTTAGAAAATCCATGTTAAAATACTTAAAAAATATGATCAGGCTTTTAAGGAACGTTGATTTGTTCAAATATGATCAGGCTTTTAAGGAACGTTGATTTGTTCATCTCTCAATCATCACATTATGTGTGTACTGTGTATATTTATTATGTATATATAAATACACACACATACAGTATATATTTATTTACATGTATTTACATGTATATATTTGTATTCATATAATTTCTATTCTATATAAATATATTTAATATGTAAATGTAACATTTTTCTTATATATATATATATATATATATATATATACATGCATGGGTGTGTATTTACATAGTATGTGTGTGTACTGTGTATATTTATTATGTAAATACACACCCATGCATGTGTATATATATATATAAGAAAAATGTTACATTTACATATTAAATATATTTATATAGAATAGAAATTATATGAATACAAATATATACATGTAAATACATGTAAATAAATATATACTGTATGTGTGTGTATTTATATATACATAATAAATATACACAGTACACACATGTAAACAAAAACTTTTATTTTGGATGCGATTAATCGCGATTAATCGTTTGACAGGACTAATATATACATGTAAATACATTTAAATATTTTCAAAATATATACTGTGTGTGTGTATATAAATATATATATATATATATATATATATATATATATATATATATATAATAAACATACACAGTACACATAGTAATCGTTTGACAGCACTAGTATATATGTATATTCATATAATTTATATTATATATAAATATATTTAAATATATTATAAATATATGCATGTGTGTGTGTATTTATATATCTACATAATAAATATACAGTACACACACATTATATAAACAAAAACTTTTATTTTGGATGCGATTAATCGTTTGACAACACTAGTTTTGAAGTACTTAATTTCATTGTTTCAAATATATTAATATAGCAGCAACATACAAAATAAGGTAAACATGTTAATTGATGATAATTTTTTTCTAACTTGCAAGTTAGATCTGGTTGTGGACGATGCAATCAATTTTTGTACCACAGTTTGCATAATTTTCATATAAAAGGCTGTTTATTATGCTCTCAAAGGCTGATTGTGCTCAAAAAATGGCAATGACTACCCTCTTCAGATGCACCTAGTTAAACTCAGTAGCAGGTGGTCAGTGACTAGCATAGTTTTTTCAGCTCAAAACCCTTTGTTAAAATAGTGCAACAATTTCACCCTTAGTTGCTCAAGCCAATAAAACTACATTATATATACACAATATTTTGTTTTCTGTTTAAAAATGAAAGAATTAGGTCTAATTTAATGGCAAAATACATGCAAAAATATGTTTTTTTTTATGTTGAGGCTATGTTGTTAAGCCCAAACTATAAAATCAGTCATCTGGAAATTGTGTTCAAAAAGGCCATCCGTGGATACTTTCTCTTTCATTGCTAAGCAATAATAGCCTTTTCCATTAGAAGCTTTAAATCACTGGCCGCTTGCATGTCAAGGCTTTGGAAATTGGACCACCTGTGATGGTTTGGAATGAAATGTGCTGGAATTTTTATGCAAATTAGTGGTTTAATTAAAAATCCCTGAATATCAGTGAAGGGGAGTGGCCAAGAGTGGATTATGTCTTTCAAAGCAATAATACAGGCTGTTGGGTTGTCCTCACAAGATGATTGAAGTTACCAACGAGAAGAGCTCTAGTGTTTGCCGCAGCTCGATACCAAACACACCAGATCAGAAATGGCTTCCCATTAACATCCAACCTCCCGGAAGATGCCTGTCTGAAGAGAGTCATTTGTTTAAAAGATCAAAGCGTGATTCCATCAGCCTTTCTAGTTACGATAATTTGTGTACAAGTGCAATACGCTGCATTCAGTCATGACAATCCCTGATGTGTTGCCAGCCCGTCAATTTTAAAGCTGTCAAAACAAGTCTATTTACATTTATTAATGTTGTAAATAATGAAGTATCGCCTCATTTTATGAGTTTAACACTTCTATACTGCAGTCATGAGAGTAGAAACAAATGTTCCTGCTGTGTTACTCTGACAGTCTCGTTACTGTAAATCACAATGTAAATCAGTCAGCAGTGCAGGGACTACTTCAAATGTAATTGCAGCATAGCTTCTCATTGCGTGCTGCCAATTTGCAGGTGTTTTAAGTGTGCCTGTGGCATTCTCAGCAGTATGATCAAGAAAAAATATCGCATCAATACTGAGATCATATGCAGTGCTTCTGTGCTTGAATCATTGTTGGAGGCTCTTGAATGGGTTGTCTCATTATTTTAAGAGGCTGCAACGCAGATGAGCGTGAAAGGATGAATTGATCGCATATGTGAATTGATATGTTATGTGCAGTAGAGGCAATAATCATAATGACTTTAACATCACGGTTTTGACTTTTCCTTTTTTTCCTTTTGAAAATGGACTGTAATTCATTGTTCACAAACAGAGATTCTGAAAATTATAAAAATCAAATTCAAATGTTAGTAAATAATATATAATAGTATATAAATATTACTAAAATACTGAGCCCCTTAAAGGACATGGTGGTGGGAAAAAATCGGGGTGGGAGAAAATTATTATTTTTTTTTCAAATATTTTGCGTTCCCTCGCAAAACTTTTGCGTTCCCTCGCAAAACTTTTGCGTTCCCTCGAGAAACTTTGCGTTCCCTCACAAAACTTTTGCGTTCTCTCGCAAAGATGTTTGCGTTCCCTCGCAAAACCAGTTGAGCTCGGACAAACGCTTACTTTACAGCTTGCAGCAATTCATACAGCTGCCATGGTTCATAAAACTCTTAACGCGGCTTAATGAAGAGGAAAAAAGAGCAAATATGCTATAAAAAGTATTAAAAACATATGTGTACATGCAAGCAGATGAGCCCAAATATGAGCTGATTTGCATGATAAGCCATATAAAAGCGGGCTAACGTGACGTAGTATAATTAAAAAGCCCAAATTTTATATTTTAATAAAAATATACTCTATGTACAGGAAAGCAACATGTTAATCCATTAAGCCAAGTTAAGAGTTTTAATGTTTTGTCTAAGGGGGAGAAAACACATGAAACTGCGCGTTCGACATTCTAAAACTCTTAACGTGGCTTAATGCATTAAAACGGCCGGTGTTTTTAAAAGACCAAACTCAGTAAACACATTATTAATAAAGCATTCTATTTACAGACAAGCAGATGAGTCCAGAAAAAGAACGGAATGCGTTTATTACGCATTAAGCGTTTTCCTCCTATAGAAAATATTACAAGGAAAAAGCATAGCTTAATGCATTAAATCAGTGTTTTTAAAAGACCAAACTCAGTAAACACATTATTAATAAAGCATTCTATTTACAGACAAGCAGATGAGTCCAGAATAAGAACGGAATGCGTTTATTACGCGTTAAGCGTTTTCCTCCTATAGAAAATATTACAAGGAAAAAGCATAGCTTAATGCATTAAATCAGTGTTTTTAAAATACCAAACTCAGTAAACACATTATTAATAAAGCATTCTATTTACAGACAAGCAAATGGGTCCACAATAAAAACACAACGAGCTTAAGCATTTTCCTCCCATAGAAAACTGTTATAAGGAAAACTCTTAACGTGGCTAATGCTTTAAAACGGTGTGTTGCTTTCTTATTCTAGACTCATATGCTTGTCTGTAAATATAATGCTTTATTAATAATGTGTTTACTGAGTTTGGTCTTTTAAAAACACTGATTTAATGCATTAAGCTATGCGCGTTTTCCTTGTAATGTTTTCAGTTGGAGGAAAACGCTTAACGTGTAATTCTGGACTCATCTGCTTGTCTGTAAATAGAATTCTTTATTAATAACATGTTTACTGAGTCTTTTTAAAACACCGTTTTAATGCATTAAGACACGTTAAGCATTTCTCACGTTAAGCGTTTTAGAATGTCCCTTTCCGTTCATATTCTGGGCATATTCGCATACTCTCTGCTTTTCTGTCCGTAATATATTTTTAATAAACAGATTTGGTCTTTTTAAATCACCGTCTTTGTCCATTAGCCTACCTTAGGTTAAGCGTTTCTATGGAAGCAATATTATTAATAAGGTTATTATTAGTAATGTTATTAGTATTGACAGTAATTATTGACAGCCCTCCAGTGTCACTGTTTTAAAACATTAAGCCACATTAAGCGTTTTAGAATGTCCCAAAACCTTGCCTTGAACTAGCACTGACTGTATTTCTTTATACTTTAGTCCAAGTTCAAAATAAAACTCTATGAACCGCTGCATTGTGAACCACGGCAGCTGTATGAACCACTACAAGCAGGAAGCGTCTGTCCGAACTCAACTGGTTTTGCGAGGGAACGCAAACATCTTTGCGAGGGAACGCAAACATCTTTGCGAGGGAACGCAAAAAGTTTCTCGAGGGAACGCAAAAAGTTTCTCGAGGGAACGCAAAATATTTGAAAAATATTTTTTTTCTCCCACCCCAATTTTTTCCACCACCATGTCCTATAAGGGGCTCCGTACTAAAAGGACACTGCTAGAGTTATTTTTTTATACTGCGACTTCACTTTGGTCTCTAAGATTTGATTTTAAACTACTCAGATATATATATATATATATAGTGTTTATTGGAGATTTACAAACAGAGATTCAGAATGACATTACAGAGGGGTTTGTGAGATTTTACAAAAAATATTCTTAAAAAAAAGAATTCTGTAACAATTTACAATAAGGTCACATTAGTTTATATAAGTTGCATTACATAACAATGAGCAATACATTTGTTATAATTAGTTAACAAAAAAAAAAAAAATTAGTTCGTTAGCTCAGGTCCATTAAATAATATTAAGAAATATAACTTTTGATTGTATTAATGTATTAGTAAATGTTGACATTAATATTTAACTAAGATTAATAAATCCTTTTTCACTTTCAGTGTTTTCCTATTGTTGATTGTTAACAAATGAATCCTTATTGTGAAGTATTACTGAAGATTTAAATAAAACAACTTTTTATATTAATTATAATTATTATAATTATATTATATATTTTTGAAATCACCACATTTTTAAAGACTGAAAAGAATAGTCTTAAGTAATAGTTAGGTAAAATATTATATAATTCTTACTGAATAAAATATTACATTGAACTAACAATAATTATGAATTATTTTAACTGTTTTAATTTAAGCTATATGAGTTACTCTGACAAAAATGGTTGGTTATAGGTTAAAGCCTGGATATAAATGTCTCTGTTGCTCTGTTTGGTAAGGTAATTGTAGTCTAGTCTTTATGCGTCTCCTCTTATGGCTGCTGAGAGGAACTAATTCAGTTTGAGTTGTGGTTTGGGGCAGAGATTCTCTGGCAGGGGGCATCATGATGTTGAGTTACTCAAGTGTGTCCTATTAAAATAAACCTGCGTAACATATTATGCATTTCTAATTATACCTATCAGTTTTGACAGTGTAGTTGGTAACATAAATTATTGATCTCTGTCGAGCTGAAAGCCTTTATTAATTAAAATGGAGATGTACTAATTAAGCTCTCTGCATGGGGGTTTCATAATTGTCCCCAATTTAAAGGGATACTCCACCCCAAAATGAAAATTTTGTCATTAATCACTTACCGCCATGTCGTTTGTCTTCAGAACACAATTTAAGATATTTTGGATGAAAACCGGGAGGCTTGTGACTGTCCCATTGACTTAAATTGTGTTCCGAAGATGAACGAAGCTTTTACGGGTTTGGAACGACATGGGGGTAAGTGATTAATGACAATTTTCATTTTGGGGTGGAGTATCCCTTTAATTTGGGTGGCACTCACCAGTTGTGTCATAGTTGAGAATAGGGAGACTATAGGGTACAGATGTGACCGTGACAATGGCAAAGAGTAATAGAACAGAGCAGAAGGACAGATTATTTTTTTGCTACTTTTAAAATACATAACTCTCTCCCATCCAATTTGAATGTGCAGACAGTAAGCCATTCTTAGGCTGACTTCCTGGAAGAGCATAAACAATGTGGCTCTGTGGTGTTTTCAAAACATTGCTCTGTTTTTAAGGTTTGACTTTTCAGTTTATAGCACAACTAATGGCATGAGTTTGAGGTGGTAATTCCTGTTTTACTAAACAATGTGTGACAGGGCCATGATAACAGAATGTAGGGTTCACTTAAATTTACCCTAAAAAAAAAAAAAAACAGAAAACATTTTGGCTAAAATGTATTGATATAACAATGACTTAAGCTATTAAAATATATATTTTAAGTAATTGAAATAAAGCAGAATTAAAATAAAATGGAATAATTAGATGGAAAATAAAAAAATGAAAATTAGAACTAAAATTACTATAACTAAAATTTAAATTAAAATATTGAAATAAAGACTAATTCAAAATATTAATAAATAATATAATAGTATATAAATAATACTAAAATAACAACTAGAGTTTTTGTTTTTAATACTGTAAATTTAATTTGGCCTCTACGATTTTATTTTTAAAACTGTACCCAGAGATATATATGGTGTTTATTGGACTCTTCTCAAAGTCTTTTTATATATATATATATATGAGAAGAAGTTGTATGAGAAGAACATAAATTCATTCCCTTTCCTTTTATATACAAATATATATATATATATATATATATATATATATATATATATATATATATATATATATATATATATATATATATATATATATTTGTATATAAAAGGAAAGGGAATGAATTTATGTTCTTCTCATACAACTACACTGAGAAAGAAAAAAAGCATATCTGCTGCTTTATCATTATACTGTATATGATTAATGTGATTACAAAGGTTGTTTGCAAAATCTATATCCCTCTCCCACAGGTTCAGGGCTTATAAAGCCAATATTATGAGCGTAAACCAAAACAACACTATATGGATTAGATGTTATGACTGTGACTTTGATTTATTCCTGCATGCTGTGATACTGTTTCCTAATTCCCACCCTTACATAACACATTTTCATATGGAAGGTCTTTAGTGACCACAGACATTGGAGTGGGCAAAGACTAACCACTTTAAAGGACTTGGCCGCTGCTCAAGTTGAGGTTAGCTCATACTATTCTTGGTCTCTCGCTGATCTTTCAACAATGCGATGCACTAGAGAGGGAATGTTCCAGATGTTTAAAGAATGTCTGCTGAAACACCATATATATTAGATGTTGCAGAGCCTTTGCACTGAGGTTTCGTTATATTGCCCAAGGGATGGAGTATCATTGTTATTGCCAGCTCTTAGATTCATCATTCAGACTCAGGAGCTTCATAACATGCCTGTTGCACAGTGGCACGGCAACTTTCCATGTGCACTAGTTAATAGAAACTTTTTTTCCTTTTTTCTGATCAACAACATTTTGAAAATTCTTTTATTAGATTTTGAGTTTTTGTAGGAATGTCTCAGGATGGTCAGTTAGTGAGGTTATTTACATATTTTTAAGCTAAAAAGTGAATAAATTTAGAACCTCTCAGAGAGGTGCTTTACCATACTAACAATAACTGTTGACAGTCAGCTTGTTAAAACCAGAAGCATCTCTAAATTCATCTCCCCCACTGCCGCCGCACTCATCACAGCAGCACTTTTAAACAAATTATTTAGCTTCAACAATACATTTCAAGACAATTACTGTCAAACTCTTCCTGTTATTATGCATAATTCGAAGCTCATAATTTTAGAGTACTATGATACTGTAGTTGTCATGTTTTGCTTTTTATCCACTGCTGCTCTTGATGTAATTGTTTTCAAATATGAATGACAGAGTTGATACCAATATCAATACTAATTTTATACCACACACACACACACACACACACACACACACACACACACACACACACACACACACACACACACACACACACACACAAATGCTATTAGATAAATGAATGTACATGTTTAAATGTTTGGGGTCTGTAAGATTTATTTTTAAATTATTTAATCTTTTGCACTTCCAAATGCTGTATTTATTTGATCAAAAATACAGTAAATACAGTAATACTGTGAAATATTATTACAATTTAAAATGACTGTTTTCTATTTTAATATTTAAAAATGTACTTTATTTCTGTGATGGTAAAGCTGATTTTTAAGCATCATTACTTCAATCTTCATTGTCAGTTGTGCTGCTTAATATTTTTGTGCAAACAAAATGTGAATATAAAAATTCTAAAGAATGTATTTTAAACTTTTATATTATTATTATTATTATTATTATTAATATTATTATTATTATATCATTTTAAGCATTTATTTGAAATATCAATCTTTTGTAACATAAATGACTTTACTGTCATTTTTGATCTTTTTAATGCATCCTTGCTGAATAAAAGTATTAATTTCTTTTAAAGAAATCTTACTGGTCCCAGACTTGTCAACAGTAGTGTAAATATGAATAAAAAAACAAAATTAAATTTTAGTAACATGTAGCTTTCAAGTATTTCTAAGTGAATTAAACCACTTCACGTCTTCATACAATTAATCAAGTAAACTGGTCAATAAAATGGACAATGAAATAAGAGCAGTGAGTGTTTTTCTGTTTTTCTTGAAATTGTAGATTAATTAATGACATAGTAGACAAGAGCAGGTTTAATTAAGCTGTGTTTAAACAGCAAGACCTAATGCATAGATTTGTTTTCTAATCTGTTTACATTCACTTGAGACATAATCGGCATGCACAACCTCATTACTGCGATGGTAAAGAGATCTTCACAGAGTTTGTGAACAAATCCAGATGTGAGCATTCAAAGCAGCAGTCTGTCAGTCAGGGTAGCAAATCGGTAACTTAGTAGCATTTTTGTTATATTTTAGTATCGACTTGATGCCAAAGTACTTTTGCCAGGCCTTAAAACAATGTTCAGCAAGCAGTACTTCAATAAGAGTGAAATATTATGATTCTGAGCTCTTCTCAAGAGCTGCTGGTGCTGATCTTCACATTTTGTGCTCTGAGAAACATGTGAGCATAACAGCTCAGAGCCCTTTTTTCTCTGAGTTCCTTTTTTTCTCTTTGTGGCTGTGACAACAGGTAAAGTCTCCCCCCCCCCCCCCCCCCCCCTTCAAGGGACATGTGGGCCACGTTGTGTTTTTCTTCCCTACAAAGACTTCCTAGTCTCCTCTGAATGCCTGTGGCTGTAGTAAACAATAAGGCGGTCACGTGAGGGGCAGCAGCGGCGGCTCTGCAGCATCTCTGGGAGCGGCTGCGCTCCTCTTACAGGCGCTGAACTTTGCTCCGTTTGGAAGGACGGCGATCGGTCCCGCCAAACCTGTGAGGCTGCTCCTCCTCTCTGTGCTCGGGGGCTCGTTTGTGTGTTGAAGTCTCTCATGTAACTCGAGGAACTGTGAAAGCGAGGGGTTCGGGTTTTGGCTCTACCTCACAGCACGTAGTGACAGGAAACACTGCACAAATGACTCGGCCAACTCCCCCCATCTCGCACTCTTTCTCGCTTTGTTTCAGTCGTTATTTATACATACCCAGTTGCTTGTTTGCTTCACAGCTGTCTGCCTATTAGGGATCTGCAAAACAACATATTTTTAAAATCAGCTAGTCTTTGAGCAGTTTATTTATCTGTAATATATAAAATAACAGTTAAATTAATTACAATTGCTTTTTAGTTATCAGCAAAATGCACAATTAAAATATTTAATAATATATTATTATATATACTGTACAATGCCTTAGACATTTTAAAAGACATTTTTCTATTTTTTTAAAAATAATAATAATAATAATAATAATAATACAGATATTTAACATTTCAATTTGCTGAGCTATTATTGAGCTTCAATATGTTGAGATATTTTTCAATGTGAAACAGCTATTTTTCATTTTTTTATATTAATAGTTGCTTTTTAGTAAACAACAAACCATAATTAAAATATATAATATGTATTGTACAATGCGTTTCTAAAAAAAAGATTTTTATATCTAGTTAAGTATCTGTCTTAGTAGTGATGAAACAGCTATTTCATTATTATTACATAATTATTACATATATGTTTTATAGTTACATTAGATTTTCATGAACGTCATTACTGTTAGTTTTTTAATAAAGTTCAGCACTATTTTACATTTGATTGGGAAGTTTTTATTCTTTATTATATTATATAAGAATAAAAACTTTCCACTCAAATGTAAAATAGTGCTGAACTTTATTACAAAACTAACAATAATGACATGTTCATGAAAATCTGATGTATATTATACTATATTATATTAAAAACAATTGCCTGATTATTTGGTTATCAATTTTCACACTTTAATATTGGTATTGAATACCTGTAAACATTATTACAAAACTAACAATAGCCTGTCAAGTAATCATTCAAAACTAGTTGGGTGAACTATTTCTTTAAAGTGCTTTAGCTACGAAAAAATGCTAAAAGAATAAATTGACATCAGTATCACCTTTGTTTTTCACCATTTCTTTTTCTCTTTCTTGTATTTTCCAGATTTTCGCTGAATATTAACACTAAAAAAGCCCACCGGCATAAAAAGCCCCCGTAATGCATTTCACCGGTGATAAAATGAGGCTGAAGCTCTCTCGCGACTCCAGTGGTTAACTTAACCCCCCTTTCAGCGGCTCGCTGTCATTCCCAGCGAGGTTAGAGCGCTACGTGACGGCCATAAATACAGCAGCGGCCCTCCCGCAGCCACTCAGAAACAATGAGAGCCCCGTCCCCTTCCTCCCTGTGTTCTTCCCTCACTCTCAGGTGCATAGTGACCGAGCCCCTCTCCATCTCGCTGTGACGCTGTCTTTCTCTCTCACCTTCTCTTTTCTGTTTGTACTCTTGCTCTCTCGCTCCTTGCTCTCCCCCTTTGTCTCTGTGGCTCGTGTTTTTCTGCGCTGTAAGAGAGCCGCTCGTCAACCGCTGTGCAGGGCATTGAGCTACACCTCCTCTCGCTTTCACATTTACATAAGGAACAGTAGCCTGGCGCCGGCTCAACCTTAACCAGGGCATCTGCTGCTGTTTACCAAGTGTGCGTGCAGAATCAACATGCCACCACCAAAACAAAGGAAAATGAGTTTACATGCTGTTACAGTCTTGTTTACCGTTTTGGAGATGCACCTGTTTCAATTACACGCCAAATCACAATGTGACTGCCATGTATAAATCAAGAAAATGATAAGCAATATAAAGATTGGTAAGCAATATACAGAGCAACAGATTTTTAAATTTCAAGAATGCAAATGAAGAAGTTGCCAGGGCTTTTCTATGCAGTCTTCTGAATGCTTTCAGGGACACACAATATTTTGGTACCATATTAGATATTTTTTATGTTTGTTTGTTTGTTTATTTGAAATGGGATATTTGTGTTTATTAATTACTTCTATTTTTTTCTATCATCTAACAATAAAAGTTAAACACTAATATTTTAACACTGTTAAATGCAATCTCAAAATGAATATCCGTTTTTTACACTGTATATATTAAGGTTGTGATGACCAAATTCACTTGTAACCTTTAAAACAACTGAGTTTAGATTTAAGTGTTAAACTGCTGATTATTATTACTATTATTATGATGATTATTATTATTGTAATTATTATATATTTTTATTTTCGACAAGGCAGTGTTATTCTTCACTAAAAAAATTTAAAATATTTTTGGTTAATTAACAGATTAAATAAAATATAAATATTAGATGAAAAACTTAAAAATAGAAATACATTTAAAATTTAAGTACTAAAAATAGATATAACTAAAACTATATCTATAATATATCTCTCTAAATAATATATCTATATAAAATATATACAAGTATTTTAATAAATAGATATAACTAAAACTGAAATAAAAATAAGTAATGCTAAATAAAAAATATTTTACCCAAAAACTAAAATAACAAAACTACATAACAAAAATACTAAAAGTAAAAATTCACATTCAAAATATAAACACATAAGCTCATTCAAAATATTCATAAACAAGATAATAATAACAATACTAATAGCACTGTTTAATACTTATTGCTAGTGGTTTGTTCAAATCTGTAATCTTACTGTAAATATGGGCACTAGTAATATTGATGCTTCCTTGGCAAACAAAAATATACTTCAAGCCTGCCTTTGTATTGTACAGTATATTGCTCTACATGCTCTGCAGCAGAAGGTTGACGGTTTCTGCTCTCTCAATGCATAATGTTGGTAAACGGATCACATATTAATGGAAGCGGTGTTCCTTTGAGCTTCTAACCAGTCAACTTCTCACTCTTAACCATGCACCTGCCATTTTTATTACGCCCCTTAGGCGGCTTTGTGTGGAGTCCACCAAGGTATTAAACCTGTGGAAACCACCATAACTCCCCTAATAAGTGTCCATAACCTGATCGCAAGTGACAGGGTCTTTGTCCTGGCCTGAGGCAGTTAGGACATGATGTTCAGGGGAAGACAACTACCCCCACCGCACCCCGCACACACGCACTCTTACCCATCAACCCCATCTCATGAAGTATGGAGTTTTATGAGGCACTCCAATACCCCCCACACTGTGTAATCGGGAGCGTCTCTGTCGTAGTGATGGCTCCCTGGGGAACGCGGGTGACGTTGGTGGGGGGATGGACGGGGTCATGTGCCGGTGTGAGGGGTGGTGGGCATGGCGATCTGCGAGAGATGGGGACATTGTGCCTTTGACACGGAGACTTAAAAGATACATCATTAACCATTAATCAAAGTTTTTGAAGCACAGGTGTTTTGTGGGCTAGCACTCAATAATAATCACATTGTCACTAGTGAATTCCTATTGTGACATTTGTACTATTGACCTCAACTTTGTGCGTAGCACTATTGTTACCAAAGACTGCTGCCTTCCTCCAGGGAAGTAACTACTTACGAGTTTAGATGTTGCTTATAAGGTTTGTGATTTTGGAGTTTGGCCAGTTTCTATATTACTCTTTCATATTTAGTGTTTGTTTTAGTAAGGTTTTAATAAGGTATTTTTTTATTTTTTTATTTATTTATTTTTTTGTCTGATGGCCAGCCCCAGTACTACTACTTTTCACCAACATTTTCACTGGCCCCACCACAAAAAAAAAAAAAAAAAAAAAAAAAAAAAATATTAATAAAAATAAAATTCAATCCATATTTAATTTTAGCTGCAGTACCATTTAAAAGTTTACGGTCAGTAAGTTTTTTTTCTTTTCTTTTCTTTTCTTTTCTTTTCTAAGTTAAATTTATACTTTTATCAAGCAAGGATGTGTTAAATTTATGTTACAAAACATTTAGATTTTATTAAATGTTGTTCTTTTTAACTTTCTTTTCATCAAATAATCCTAAAAAATGTATTATGGTTTTGACAAAAATATTAAGCGGCACAACTGTTTTTTTAACATTAATAATAATAATAGGCAATTTTTCTTTAGCAGCAAATCAGCAGAATGATTTCTTAAGGATCATGTGACACTGAAGACTGGAGTAATGATGCTGAAAATTCAGCTTTGCATCACAAGAATAAATTACATTTTACAATATATTAAAATAGAAAACAGCCATTTTAAATGAATACTATTTTATATATTTTTTACTGTATTTTAAATCAAACAATTGTGGCCTTGGCTTGGTGAGAGACTTTAGAAAAATAAATTTGAATAGTAGAGTATGGATTTTTATATTTGCTAGAAATACTTCATAAGTACTTTTTTCATAAGTACTTGCTTTTCATTAAATGTTAAGTTTTTCTTTATAACATTGTTTTCCTGAAATGAAAGGTTTGTAGCTTTCAGAACGTTCTTACTGATGCTTCCAACACTACAAGAAGTAATTGTCTAAAAAATGGTTCCTATTTTAGCCAGCTAGATTAGATTATCTTGGTGGAAAATCAACAGAATTTGCACTAAAGTGGTGTAACTGTTTAGTAAGTTTGGCCCTCACAGTTATTATGGCTTATTATATCATTATGTCTTGATCACAGGGGGAACTAAGGCACTGTTTTCTGTAAATCTGTTTTGCAATGATACTATATGTATTATGAAAGTGTGCTTCTTATAATCAATACCAATTACTTCCCATCACGATTCTCTAATTGACACCCCCTCAACTCAAAAGTTAACTTAAGGGACAGTTCACCCAAAACAGTTGTCATCATTAACTCTCCATCCTGTCACCTCAAACCTCTATGATTTTTCTTTCTTGAAGAACAAAGACAGATATTTTGAAGAAAGTTTCAGCTGTTTAAAACAACACTGAACCCCTTTGACTTTCATTAAAGGAACAAAAACATGACATGAAGGTGAGTAAATGATGGCAGAATTTAATTTTTTGTTAAACTATCCCTTAAAAAAACCCTGAGGTTCCAGATGGTTAATACGACATTGTAGCGTCCCATCTCATAAATATGACCATTCCGACGTGACTTGAAGACAACATCTGAATCTGGCAGGCAGCCAGCAGGAACACACAGGCATTGATGTGAGTTCAGTATCCAGGGAATAGAACAAGACCAAGTGTGATCAGCAGTCATTGTTGCTGTGGTAGACTTTATAAAGACTCTTTTTTTTTTTTTTTTCCCACATGGATGCCGCCTCCTTTCACTATCACCTCGCTTTTTTTCCTGACAAAAGGGGTGGCTAAATGAATTGCTTGCAGCAACAACAAGCTCTGTATTCCCATCGCTCATTAGGTCAGACAGAAACATCAATTCTCTGAGTCCATCAAAGCAGTTGCTATGCCTGCCACACGACGCGGCTCTTAAACATCCCAGCGCTGGCTTTGTGAATGCAGCTCAGGTACTCCCTCATGGCGCCTCTCAGCTGGGGGAGGTGACGCAAAGTCTACGGTGGGTCTTTTGCAGGTTGCTTTTGTGGGTCACATCTTTGTGTGAACTATATTGTGGAATGTAGACTGAAAAGTAGGGTGCCGATGCCACATCTCATAGACCATATTTCACATTCATTTCTCCTGAGGTGGGACGATGTTTGAGGCTTAAGGTATATAGGTTAATATACATCACTGATTCCCAACCTGGGACAACCAAGCAGTTTCCAGGGGATACTTGGAACAGTGTAGCTTCTGTTTTGTTTAACCTATAATACAGGAAAAGTTAAGTGATAAATATAAGTACTTGTGATATTGTGATCCATACTTCAATATTGAATTTAAGTGATTGTAATGTTATTAATGATAGGCCAAATCACCATTTTATCTAATCACTATTATAATTTAATGATGAATGTGTGAACATCCCTGAAGTGTGTGTGCACCGTTTACAGTTTGCGTGACAGTCTTGGCAATGTATAAGTAAAGCCTATGTGTGCTGTGAATGCATTTTGTTTGGGTTTTTCTTTATTTTACAATGTTTTATAAAATTTAAACATTTCTATTTAGTATTTTTTTATGCATAATAGCAAATATTTTTGTCGATGATGATGATGATGATTATTATTATTTTTTGATAATATTCTAATATTTTATAATAATACAATAGGCTAATTGTAAATGTTTTAATACTTTGCATTTTTGGTTATTAGCCTACATGTTGGACCATTTTAAATGATGTATGAAAATGAATTTATTATCAGATTATGATTATGATTATTAGTATTAAGTATTATAATATTCATAATAAAAATAATGTTTTTATTTTTAATTTTTAATTCAATTTTTATTTATTGTTTAATTTTTTTAAATAATCGCATAATGGCATATGTTTTTGGCCGTTACAGGTTGGACCATCTTTAAATGACATTGCCATTATTTTTTATTTTTATTTATAACAAAAATGTTTTTCTTATTTGTAATTATTATCTGTAGTAATTTAATTATTGAAATGTATTATTATTATTGATATTATTTGTTGCTTATAATTATAATGCAAGAATAATAAATGTAAATATTTAAAAAAACATTTATTATGCTGAGAGAGAGAGAGAGAGTGAGTGAGTGTGTGTTGGATTCCAGGTGTAATGTGAAAAAAATATGTATTTGAATGACATTTTCTCATCAGCCAAAGTTTCCTGATTGTGACAGCCATAACTAATGATAATGCTAAATTATATTTCATAAAACCTTAAGGTCTGAAGGGGGTATTTGTGCTGTGATGGCACATACTTTAAGACAAAAAGGTTGGGACACAGTTCAGAACAAAGATGTTCACCTGCAGCTGCAGTCGGGCATTCTTCTTTGACATGCTTGTAAGAAGCTTGTCATATCAAGCATACTTGTCATATTTTTTACCCGACAGCATGAATGACTGGGATTTTTCTCCTATTCTTTCTTTCATGTGTGCTCTTTTACAGTGGCACTGTGTGACGGAGTCAGATAAAGGCTTCTTTTCTCTTTTCCTTGACAAACATGATCTGGTCCTACTGGTGGAAAAGAGCGCTATCCTGAGGTCGATGTTGACCGTAAATACCTCAGCTCTTACACAGCCCATGTTTAGCAGGAATGTGGAAATCTCTCTCTTTGTGAGCGTGTTTACCCTCCTCACATCGAGGAACACTCATGAACACTGCAGGGAACTGTAAAAACTAGACCCAAGCGTGCGAGGTGGGGGCAGGGGAGGCTATAAATGGCATACGAGTGGCCTGTGTAGCCTAAACGCCGTGCTGTATTTTGTCTGTTTGCAGATTAGCAAGTAAACAAGGCTGTCCAGTATTAAGGAAAATCATTGTACAACTCAAGCTTTGCTTCTGGCTGCGGGCCAGGGTTCACAGGCACAATGTTTATCCATACTACAGGGAGCTGGACCGTGTGTGTGAGGTAAGAGGAGGCTGGCTTTGGTCCGATGCCAACCACTGTGATTTCTGGAGCGCCTCGAGCATCCCTGTGTTGACCGACAGTACCCCCCTTGGGCCCCTGAGCCCGGCACAGCCCACACATTCAGCGTATCCCGCGCGAGCGCTCAGCCTGCAGGCTTGAGGAGAGCTGAGGCAGAGGGGGTGAGATGAAATGAGCGTGGCATCGAGAACAAAGAACGTGCGAGTGTTTGTGCCCTCTGTGTCGACGGCACGCTCAACCTGTAATGATACAAAGTAATAGATGATGAATGGATTAATATTTGCTTTAATCAAATTAAAAAGAGATAATGTGTGTGTATCTGTCTCAGGTTGCCAAGGTTAATGTCTCTCACTCCAGAGCGCTTTGCAAGTTTGCCTTCCAATGAGAGAGAAAGATTTCCAGAAGAGTTGAATGGTAGAGTGTGCAGTAGATACGGTTATTATCAAAACTGGAAACAGTCCTGGCCCGGTCCTCTGGACGAAGCAAACTCGAGAGGTTTTCCTAAGTTTCTCGGATTGACAGGATCTTGTAAAAAGGTTCCAAAAGGGGGATTTCACGGCGATACCATAGAAGAACCAGCCTTTTATGGCGCTTTTCCACTGCGTGGTACAACTCGGCTCTGCACAGTTCAGAACGGCACGGCTCAGTTCGGCTCGGGTTGCGTTTCCACTGCAGTTTAGTACTGCTTTAGAGTGGGCGGGATTATTCACGTGTCGTTATAGTTGCGCCGCCTCTACTGCCATGACTCCTGAAAAACGTTTTAATTCTGCGTCGCTCCATCACGCTCTCGCTGGATCCGCTCCTCGGCTATCAACGAGAGGACAGTCTGTACTTCCTCAACAGACAACGAAACAGCCATTTTTTGGTCGTTAAAAGAAAGGTGTGCTCATTCAAAACAGTTGCGTTCGATCCTTCGCTGGCTGTGCTGATTTAAATCTAGTGGGTCTGTTGTGTCTCGTGCCGCAAGTTCAATGATGCAGGCAGTGACGATTTTCTCCAGCCAATCAGTGATCAGCAGAGTTTACACATCACGTTTTGGTAACGGTACGATTCGCTTGGAACCTTGGCCGAGGTGGTACTAAAAAAAGTACCAGGTACCAGGTACTGTACCCAGTGGAACCCCCCCCCAAAAGTGAGCTGTACTGAACCGTATCGTGCCATACCATGCAGTGGAAAAGCGCCATTAGTAAACAGTTCTTATAAGAACTTAAAAGATTTTAATAATCTAAAAAACCTTGTGCAAAAGAAAGATTTCATACATATTCACTGGATATACTTTATTTACTTAAAGGATAAGTCCACTTCCAGAATAAAACTTCCCTGATAATTTACTCACCCCATGTCATCCAAAATGTTCATGTCTTTCTTTCTTCAGTCACAAAGAAATTAAGTTTTTTGAGCATCCTTTAACATCTGTGAAATAATCAGTTAAAATGAGTTTTTGTAGGTATTTCCTCCTCAGAAGCACAGATACTCCTGGAAGTTATGTAGATTGACATTAGATTGGTCAAAGGTGACAGTGAAGACATACAAAAAAGGCTGTTAATAAAATAAATGCTGTACTTTTGAACCTTATATTCAAAGAAAAATATTAAGCAGCACAAGTGTTTTTAACATTGATAATGATCAGATCTGTTTTAGAATGATATCTGAAGGATCATGGTACACTGAAGACTGGAATGTAATGATGCTGAAAATTCAGCTTTGCATTACAGGAATACATTACTTTGTATTTCTTTGTCGGACCCATAAACTCTAATTATTACATAACCATGAATATCTATTTTTTCTGTAATCTATTGATTTAAAGGGGTCCTATTATGCTCTTTTACAAAGTCTTGATTTTGTTTTGGGGGTGTACTAGAACATCCTCTCATGCTTGGTGGTTCAAAAATCGCATTATTTTTACATAATTTACATTATTACATTACCTTTCTCCCCAGCCTGGGACAAATGGCTCGATTAGTTCCGGGTTTGATGAAGGCCCGCCTTCCAAAAATTCTGCATATTTGTCCTGTGTCGCATGCAGATTTTTACGTGGATGGCAGTGATAACAGAACACAGAAGCTCATGCCGGGAGGCTTGAGGCGTCTGATTTATTGCCCGTTATTCAGAAGGAAATGAGCGTCATACACTAGTGACTGTAATAAACGATGGACGGCCCAGCTCGAGCCAACTTCAAAGGCATCTCTCTGCTCCCTCCTGCTCTCGCTCAAAACCAAACGGGAAGGGGAGGGCAGTAGGGGAGGAGCTCTGGTTTTTCTGGGAATTCCCCTGACTTCCCCTGTGTTATTTCAGAGTTATCAGTGTTTACTGAAGCTGAAATGCTCTCTGAATTCTGAATGGAGTGCAATTTGTTTTCGATCGTTTTGGTAAGTTAAAGTGACACTGTTATTTTTCCAAACAGTTTTTGTGCCACTGTTGCAAGGTCAGAATGAGCCCACATTAAACTGATATTGGGTTTGGGAAAAAACTGTAATCCAATCAGTTTCCATTATATCCCCCTAAACCACTGTTCTTTTTGAAACTGGAAACATCTTTTCAGCTTTCTGCCAATGTGGGCGCAGGCCTCCTCGATGGACTCATTAAACACAAAGGTCCAGATGTCTGAAGGTATGTTAGGATAGCCTTCCTCAAGCCACCCGCTCTCTCATTTGTCTTGCGAGATTGGACGGCTACAAAAAGTTGGCACATCTGTCCATTGAATCACAACAGATGTCTGTGAACTGCCTCCCCCTTCTGGCTGGCGGCCATCTCACCCATTTACCCCCATGACCAAAAAAACCCATTGACATTTGGCTTCCTGCAAATGAGGGTGGCCACGGGAAGAATTACCGGGCATTAATGACTCTTAGATCTGGGTAATTCATACCCAAGCTCATTTCTGTAACATGGTCATTAATTGCCTGATTGGAAATGAGCAGAAAGAGCATGATTATATTGTCCCGCTCTCATTGAGAAAACCAAAGACGTCAAGCGAGATGGGAGATGAGAGTGAGCCAACAGCAAATGAGATGCTGCACTGGCTTGGTTCACAGCAGAGCATCTGTTTGTCTGTTCTTCTCTATTTGAGAACAGTAACTCCCATAATGTGTTTTTTCCAGCTTCAAAGTTGGAGATATTCCAGGGATGATGGGAAGAAGCCATGATTAGAGATGTGCAAAATTACATCTATTCATAATCAACTAGTCAGGAGCCCTGTGTAATTAGGCTGGTTTATGGTCATGACCACCACACACAGACTGATCAGAAATATTTCTTAAGGGCGTTCACATAGGATATGCTGCAAAATTGATCTAAAAAATAAATAATAATCCGCTTTATTATAGTCACTATATAGCTTATAGCTTATAGCTTTTATTGTCTTGCTATTAAGGTCAAAGTTATTAAAATATTAATAATTATAAATGCTATTATTAGTGAATAAATTATAGTATAAATGGAGTTGACAGTGTATCTTTTTTCTACCAATTATTAATTATAAATGTATTAACCTTTAAAATAAAACCACATTTGTCATGTAATATTTTATTTTATTTTATTTTAATATTATTTTATTTTTATTTTAATACCTGCAGTGTCAATGGAATAAAATAATTGTGATAAATCTTATGGTCTTTAGAAAGAAAAATTAACAGTAATAAAATCAAATAATCAAATATTATTTAAAATAATTTAACACGTCAAAGTAGTATTTTGACTTTTATAAAACAAAAGATGCATTCTATAGTGTTTTTCTCTTACATTTTGGGTGGACCACCAAGCACCCCCTTGTGGCCTCTTAAGGGGTCCTCTGCCCCCAGTGCCCAGTCACTATTAGTTGATGGATGACCGGTTGATCATCGTAACCCATCCCAAGCCACAATGCATTTGTTATTTTGTCATTTGTCAAAAATGTTATTTTTGAAATCACTATATGAAGCATCCCTCATGTAGAGTGTATGTAGAACAGTTCATTGTGGGCAAATGATGTAAACAGTGTGGATGCACAACTAAAGACACCACTTTGTCTCCTGTCAAATTCGAGTTTTGCAGCTGTATGTATCGCTTACCTTCTCGTTTAATTACCATTCCTAAATGTGCACCCAGCTTCACTCCCGTGGCTTGATAAGGACACTAATGACTCATGTGATTTGGGACTTCAGAGATCCTTTTTGTTCAAGAATGGCAATATATTACATGTTAATTACACAGGATCTAATGCGTTTCTTGAAATTTACAATATTCCATTGGATGAGAGATATTAAAGCTCTTAATTAGCCGCCGTCCGGGAGCACCAGCGTGGCATTATCTGGAAAGCTCCATCAAGCCCAACGTGCTCTCCCAAGGTGACCAGGAAGTACCTATAATAGTAGGGTCTTGGGAAAAGCGGCATCGGAAGAGGATGGCAGCCTACCGTGATTTATCCAAAAGCCGTAATGACATCATTCTCGCTGCATGAGAAACATAAATTAGGCCTATCTCTAATGGAGGTCCTGGGCTTCTCTGTCAGCCAGAGGTCTCTCGCTTTCTCCGTCGCTCTCGCTTATGAGATTTCATGCTGCGCCTTTGGCAGGGCGGCTCAGGTTCTCCCAGGAGAGAATGAGCTGACAGGTGAGAAGATTTATTACTCCTTCCCCACGTCAACGCATTCATCGCCCATCCTTCAATCACATGCACAAAATACCCGTTTGAGATTTTACAGATGTCCTTTGCTATATAAAAACACTGACGTGTCTTTCACGCAGCCTTCTTTTGTTGTTTACAAAACTGTAAATGCCACAAGATCAGCCGCTCCGTTCCCATTGTGGAAATGGGTCACATTGAGATATCATCATACGCCACCTTGCTATCTTAAAGAGACGTGTACACTTCATCTGTGAGTGATGAGAGTCATCTGTCAGGACAGATGTTCATGTTCTGTCCATCATAGGAACGCTGTGTGGTGCAGCTTTGGAGATCCCACAACAATGAACGCAGCAGCTGGCATGGAAGCTCAGAGCAACATGTTTGTAATAGTCTGAATCAAGGTAGTCTATACCTGAGAAGAGTTAACATTAGAATTTGCGTTCATCTCAGGAGCCCTGGTGGCATGAACAGTTGTCATCGGATTTGAATGGTTGAAAGAACTTCTAATGGATACTCTATTCAGTGAGTGATTAGAAATGTGTCTTTTTAGTTATGTATAATTGTAAATTATAAAATTGTGAGTTTTTTGACGCTAACTTGGCTGACAGACAGCTGATTAGCTTGTTAGCCTATTTCCTACCCAAATATTCAAATAAACTTTTTTGTACATACAGCCATGTTGTTTTAAAGCAATCACCTGATCTGTAAATCATGTCATGTGACTAATAATCCCTTGCAAAGTAGTCAGATCTTTGAAAAAATGCAAAAATCTAAAGTCTCTCCCTATTGTGACATGTGTATATATATGAGTGAAACGGCATCTCAAATGAGAAAAAAAAAAAATCTGAACTTAATTTTGTCTATCAGTTGTTTGGATCATTTACATTTACTAATTGTTGTGGTCTCGTGATCGTCAGGTGTTCGATGGGACGGATTATAAGAATAAGAATTCTCATTTTTGATTTCATGGTGATTTTAAGTACCATTTCTTGCTTTTACAGGAAATCAGAGGAGGAGGTGGACATGGATAAAGTGACAGCTGCCATGGTGTTGACCAGCCTGTCCACTAGTCCTCTGGTGCGCAGCCCTCCTGTAAAAGTTAGCGGTAAGTCATTTTAGATTGCAACCACATCGTATCTCAGCCCTCGTGAAATAATTTTCACACTGTCTGCTTTGAGCTGCAGAAAACACTCAGCTATTTCCTGTTTTCACAGTCACATGTGCATGAAAAACTGTCACATGAGACAGTAGTGCACTAGTTCAGCTGTCATGAGACTGACTTTTGCTGTCTTGTCTTAAAGCTGTCATCAAGTAATAACTTACAGGGGCCATATTCTACACTTCTGTAGCATTTTATTCCCTGAAGTACTTTGAAATGTTAGTAAAGGCATCTTGCACCAAAACAGTCATAATTTAGTTTTAACGGCCATTCATATTCTCTATCTGACCTCCCACAGTTTTTAACACTGTACCTTTAAGACTTCTATATTTATGACTTTGTTTGCCATTGTACTTGAAACTTTTTAGATGCTGCCATGAAAATAGTCTTTTGTGTTGACGTGCCATAAATTTAGACCTTTAGATGTAAATGGCCTCTTATGATTGTCTAACCGCTTTGCATATGATATGCAAGGGCACTGTTATTTTAACCTAACAATACTATATCAGTATGTTTTCACAGCAAATATTCATTATTTTGAGGAAGATTCAAGACTCACAATGAGCTAACACACAATCACACAAAGAAACAAAAAAGTCCAAGGGAAACAAGTAAAAGTACAATCATGTTGTACGTCATGTGGCCCCTTTAAGACCTTGATGAGGATGTGTTATAACTTTTGAAGGGCTTTAATGTAATATAATTAGGACTGTAACTTTCTGTTATTACAGTATGTTACAGCACCGCTGCACATTGAGAGTTTCATAAGCAAACATGACATTTCTGTCTTTTCACTCCTCATTAGACTTAATTGAAAGTTTAGTGTATTATAAAGCAGTATATATGTCGGGATGATGGTAATTACTGCACTTACTGTATCTTTATGCTTTCACCGTGTCTCTCCATACAGAGGGTCTGAACGGCTCATGGAAGGACGGAGGGTTTACTCCGTCCAGCTACAGCAGCAGTGAATATTGGAGTTGGAGTGCACCCAGTGACCAGTCCAATCCATCCACGCCGTCCCCACCCCTGTCCGCTGACAGCTTCAAACCCTTTCGGATGCCCAGCCTCAGTGGCCCACCAGATGACAACATCGATGAGCATGATGGGAACAGCTTGCTGTTCGACGAACCCATCCCCCGCAAACGCAAGGTGAGCCGCTCTCATCTCACCTTCACTTATGGAGATTTCATCAGGCGTAACTTAGTTAAACGTTACTATAGGGATAATGGATAAAGGGGGATAATAGATTTACGACAAGCGGCACAAAAATCCGCAGCCATCCTGCCGCACGTTTCTGGCAGAGTTTGTGATCCTTGAAGTGAAATTTAAATGCAATTTAATGTGAGACAAAGACTTGTATTTGAGTGCTGAATACTAGAGGGTTGATTTGCATATGCATCGGCACTAAAAACAGCTTTTGCAAATATTGAATATTTGTAAAAAAAAAATTAAGTAACAGTATTATTGTTTTTTTTTAATATCATTGGTGGTATAAATCGGGTTTTGGTTGCACAAACTACACCACTGAATTCATACATTTTGTACTCCATTAGAATAAAGACATTTTTCCATATATTCAGTAGTATATTAATTTTAAAATGATTGGCTGATTTAAATAGGGCCAATCAGAATTGGGTTTTTAAAGTTATGGGTGTCTGCAAAATCTAGCATCAGTTGATTTAATGGGATAGTTCACCCAAAAATGAAAATTCTGTCATTAATTACTCACCCTCATGTCGTTCTAAACCCGTAAGACATTCGGAACACAAATTAAGATATTTCTGATGAAATCCGAGAGCTCTCTACATAGACAGCAATGCAACTGACACGTTCAAGGCCCAGAAAGGTAGTAAGGACATCATTAAAATAATCCATGCGACATCAGTGGTTCAACCTTAATTTTATGAAGCTATGAGAACACTTTTTGTGTGCAAAAAACAACAACAAAAATAACGACTTTAAACAACAGTTTCTTCCCTTCCATGTCAAAATTCGATGCACGTTCAAGAGAGTACCACACATGCGTGTAGTGATGCACAAAAGGTCTTCTCGTAGCTTCATAAAATTATGGCTGAACCACC
The DNA here is from genome assembly GCA_039654775.1 of Spinibarbus caldwelli. Lineage (NCBI taxonomy): Eukaryota > Metazoa > Chordata > Actinopteri > Cypriniformes > Cyprinidae > Spinibarbus > Spinibarbus caldwelli. The sequence continues at coordinate 21,946,023 of CM077244.1, forward strand.
GATGTCACATGGACTATTTTATTGATGTCCTTACTACCTTTCTGGGCTTTGAACGTGGCAGTTGTGTTGCAGTCTATGCAGGGTCAGAAAACTCTCAGATTTCATCAAAAATATCATAATTTGTGATCCAAAAATGAACAAAGGTCTAACGGCTTTGGAATGACATGAGGGTGAGTAGTTAATGACAGAATGTTCAACCATGACTTTAATGCCTTTCCACCCTTGAAATTTATGGCAATTGTACATGTATGTATTTTTTAAGTTAATGTATGTGATTTGATTAATTCCAATTTATTTACAATATAAATTATATACAGAATCTTCAGGACCCAAACTATGCATTTCAATTGATATTTATTTAACAGACATGATACAACAACCTTCCAACCCTAATCAAAGAACTGCAGCCACAAACCACTGCAAAAACCTCTTTGTTCAGTGCATTTTACCTGTGTTTTTCAATGCAGTAGAAGAAATATGCAGTTTGAGACCTGAATCATGATTAGATTATTTTAATTGATTGACAGACCTTGTAATTTGTATTTTATTCCTGTATGTGACAAGACTATTTCCTGAATTTAGAGGAAGATGTGTAAAAGTGATTTATATGTGGTCTTATATTAGCTTTGCAGACAGATTATTTGAGAAGTCGTGGGCACATATTTCTTCATTTTTAATAACACACTGTCCTCTCTAGGATGTGGCTCATTTGGAGGTGCCATTACTAGACATGATGATGCTGTGTAGAGAGGCAATTTACTTGTCTTTACGAAGATAAGTTACCAATGCAGTAGGCTGCTCACAGGCACCAATCTACTTTATCTTCCAGTTCGTCAGGCTCATGTCAGGTGCATCCCAGATTCTGTCAATCTTCCCTCATTTGTGGGAATGAATAGACCTCCTTTTCTCTGTTATTGTCTCTCCAGCTTAGGATTCCAGGACAACATTAGTGCCAGTGTTTGTCAGTGCCCTGTTTTCATTATCACTACTATAATGTAGAATATGCATCTCATGGACATATTATACAGAAATAATTAAGCAACTTGTCATTATGTTATTATTAAAATTTAGAAAATATAAATATGTAATCAAATATACAGCCCTTACAAAACATATTGTGACACTATCATAAAAAACTAATACTAGCCTAAATTAAAAACAAACAATCAAAAGCTCACTGAAGACAAGTAAACAGTCAGCAATTAAATAAGAATAAGAAACTAATTACAAGCAATAGGACAAAAAAAAAACAAAAAAAAAAACAGTAGAACAAATAAATAAGAAATGCTACATACATTGTAGGCTATAAAGTAATCAAATGTATAAAAACACTGCATATTCTTCACTGTGTAAATTAAATATTTCTTATTAAAGTTATAAAAGTGATTGTCAAGAGCTGTGAAATTTTCCCTCTTTTGTTGTTTGATTAACATGAATGACAGACAGCAGGAATATTAGGCTGCATTTACTCTCGTCTGTGCCCGAGCCGCCGTCACTGACAACAGCAGCAACAAGCACTCAGCGTGATTTCAAAAGCAACATATTTCAGCGTTAGATCGCCTTTTATTTAACACAAACGAACTAAATTAATACTCTGCTACTCAACTAGAGATGTTTTCAATGTCTCACTTTTCAATGACGTAGGAGTCGCATTTACAGGGGAATATCCAATTTGTCCGGTTACATGGCAGGCGCAAATGCACATATCCGATTCATATCTGATTTATTTCCACATATGAATGAGGCCTGAAACCGATTGGAGAATATTGGAATCCATGTGATTTTTTTTTTTTTTATTTATTTATTTTTTTTCCTGCTTACACGGTCATGGGCCATATCTGATCTGTGCCACATGGGAGGAAAAAAAAATTGGAATTGGGTCACTTGAACCATGCAGTGTAAATGCGGCCTTAGACTGCTGTGACTTTAAGAGCTGCCTGGATTCAATACACTGTTACATGTTTCTTTCTCAGCTGTTTGCTTTCACTTAAAACCTAAATAACTGTCTACAAGGATACTTGTAAAGATGGGCATTTTGACACATACAAGTGTGTGTATTTAACCGATCAAGGCCTATAAAGTGGCAAAAATAACTCAGTTCAATACTCCCGCGCTCTATGAACACATTCTTCATGTGCACATATAGCGAAATTCACTTTCACTGCTGATTGCATTTCAATGGCTTAAAATTACTTGTTTTTAAACCGAAATGCTTAAAAACACATGCAAACAATATGTTTTGGTTACCATGTAGCACAGCAACATAACATGAGTGTGTAACCGTGATAGAGACAATAGCCCAAAATCTCTACCGTGTCTACCAGTATATCGCATTTATATAATTAATAATGCTGTTGATGAATAAGTGGCGTTCCTTTTAGAATAATTTCTAGGAATTGGTTTGGATCCATTAGCTGCCTCCCAACCCATCAATCAGTCATATCTCAGTGTATTTCCTGGCAGCGTCTTCTAAAGAGCCTTTCCTAAAAGAAGAAAAATGGCAAAGCTTTCTGCTTTGACCTTCAGCTGCCTTCAAGAGAGTTGACTTCAACACGAGGACACCAGCCAGTTTGAACTGTGTTATTAATTAGTAGCTGGTTTATAGCACAGGGAATTGCGGTGCTGTTGTCATCTAGGGACATGACGAACCGATTAAGTGGGAAGGAGCTGCTTTGTTTGCCAGACCAACACAATGGCTATCTAGTGAAAATTAAATTAGCGTCATAACAATGGTAAACAAACGTACCGCATGCCACTGGCATAATAGCATTTGTCGAGAGATCGAAGTATTACGACTTTCATCTTCACTTATGCTCACTTGTGCTTTCAACCCAAGTGGAGTTTTGACACGGGAGCTGCAGCTCTCAAATGACAATTGTGTAATTAGTGCAGACACACTGTATGAAAGATGACGAGATTTGAAAGACTGTGCTATAGTGTCACTCTCAATGCAGAACAATTACCAGCCGCAGAATAAAGCAAGAGAGACGTCTAAGGTGGGCGTCCTTTTGAGGCTCTGGGCTCCGCTCGGACCCCGTGCATGCCCCGTGTCAGTCCTTTGTGAGCGTCTGAATGCTGGGGACGAGGTCTGCTGATTGATGTGGATTAGTGTACTCACTGTGCACCTGTGTCCCTGACAGAACTCTATGAAGGTGATGTTCAAGTGTCTGTGGAAGAACTGTGGGAAGGTCTTGAGCACAGCCGCCGGGATCCAAAGGCACATTCGAACCGTCCACCTGGGGTAAGACACCTGTGGTATTACGAAAAAATATCTCTTAACAATACAATACATTTTAACCATTTTCAACACAAACATGCCTCCTTTCTACGCCTTGTGCATTAACGCTAATGTTGATGAGAGGGGTGTTTGTTACAGTACCATTCAAATGTTTGGGTCAGTATGATTTTTCAGCAGATGCATTAAATTGATCAAAAGTACCAGTTGAGACATTTATAATATTAAATAAATGCTTTTCTGATGAACTAACAATTCATCAAAGAATTGTGAAAAACAAAATATTGTGGTTTCCACAAAAAACTATTTAGCAGCACAAGTTTTCAATAATACAAAATGTTTCTTGAGCAGCAAATCAGCATATTTGAATGATTTCTGAAGAAACAGAAACATGGAGTAATGATGCTGAAAATTCAGCTTTGCATCACAGGAAAAAATTATATTTTAAAATATAATAGAAAAGAGTTATTTTAAATTCTAACAATATTTAACAGTATTAGTGTTTTTACTGCATTTTTGATCAAATAAATGCACCCTTGGTGAACATGAGACTTTTTTTCCAGAAATATTTAAAAATCTTACCAACCCGAAACTGTTAAATAGTGTATATACAGTATGTAAAATTAAATCATAAAACATGTGAGAAAATTGTCATGTTCTGTGCACTTCCCTGTGTATCCACACAGATATTTTTATAGTCATGCTTGCACCTCAAAATAAACCCAAAACATCAGCATGTACATACAAAAAAAGACTTAAGATTTCTTTAACATTCACATTTGTTACTAAAAGAAAAACTTTTCCAAAGTACGTTTCTCATCAGACAGAAACCAATTCACATTTTAATGGTGTTACACCATCTCTTGGCTGACATCCATCACAGTGAACTCTGGATAGCCTATAGTGAGAGATAAGAGACTGCAGCCTGCTCCTGATTCAATGTCAAAACATGAGACTAATTCCAGCAGGATTATCACCACGCTTACACTATAACTGCTGGGCACAAAGTAATGACCGCAAAGGCCAGATGATTGTGAAGGAAGGTTTATGTTTCTCTCAGCTTAAGTCTAATTAAACTGCGCAAGTGTCAGTACTGCTGAAAGATACCGGGAGGATTTCGAAAATGATCTTATCTTTCAGAGATATGGTTCAGTAGAAGGACATGAAAAACTAACAGTTATGCATTAAGTAACTGTTAAAACATTCAACATATCAAGTATGATATGTCCAATTATGGTATGTGAAGTATAATGTTGTACAAAATCTTACTATGGGAGTGTCCAAATTGAGTAATGAAATCAGTCTCAGACTATGGCAGGTTTGGCTGTTTAAATTATTAAATTATTAATTATTAAAATATAAAATTAAATATTAATTATTAAAATATGAAATCAGTCAAAATTTATTTAAAAAGTCATTTTTCTCAGTATCGTGTTGAAATTGTGTACTTACCTTTGTATGACAGTATAGAGCTGTATTATAGTGTTGTACTGTATAGTATAGTGCAGAACTGTAAATAAGTTATAATAGTTGTGCACATTAAATGAAAGCAAATCACAGTGTCAATATTAAAATGTTTCATTGGTTTGTCTCTCTTCAGGAGGAACTGTGACTCAGAGTGCAGTGATGGAGAGGAGGATTTCTACTACACTGAGATCAAGCTGAACACCGACTCTGTGGCGGACGGTTTGAGCAGTCTGTCTCCTGTGTCCTCGTCTGTGCTGTCCCCCCCGCCGGGTTTGGACCAGAGACAGCCGGATGGCACTAACGGAGCAAAGAGCGAGAACAGCACCACCACCCCTCTCAGCCGCTCTGCTCCCAGCGCACTCTACCTAGTGCACACAGACCACGCCTACCAGGTACAGCCCAGCCAATCACGATGAGCTATGCACATTTACATAACATTACATCACTTTAGAGATTCACTCTGATGCTCTCAGAACACAACCACTAGACAAATACAATATGGATATGACCTAGTATTTTTATGCAATTTCAGAAAGCAAGCAGAACATTTAATATCAGAAAGCCCTCTCGATATGAAGACAGATTCGACAGGTCAAGCTGTGCATAAAGACGCCCTTCAATCACAATATAAAGCATAAAAAGGTTGCACGTGAGGAGAATTATGATGAGATTATGTTCCTATTAATGGGATTACATACACTACCATTCAGAAGTTTGGGTCAGTAGGATTTTTTTATGTTTTTGAAAGAAGTCTCTTTATGCTTACCAAGGCTACATTTATTTAATCAAAATACATTAGAAATAGTAATATTGTGAAATATTATTACATTTTAAAATAATTGTTTTCTATTTTAATACATTTTAAAATATAATTTATTCCTGTGATGTCAAAGCTGAATTTTCAGCATCATCACTCCAGTCTTCAGTGTCACATAATCCTTCAGAAATCATTCATATATGCTGATTTGCTGCTCAAGAAGCATTCCCATAACAGCTGTTTTACTTAATTATTTTTTGTGGAAACCATGATACAATTTTCTTGAGTCTTTGATGAATAGGACGTTAAAAAGAACAGCATTTATTTTAAATAGAAATCTTTCGTAACATTATAAATGTCTTTATTATATTTGATTCATTTAATGCATCTTTGCTGAATAATTGAATGGCAGTGTACAAAGACAATGGCTCAACATGTGGAACAAAAAGACTCAGATCAAGGTTATTTTTGTTAACAGTAACTTGTGAAAACTATTTTTTATATATAAATAATTCGACTATGTATGGTTTAACAAAATACAAATTAAAACTTGTATTACATTTTAAAAAATTACTTGAATAAAACTAACTAAACACTAAAATTGTAAACCAAAGCACAAAAACAAAATAATAAAACTTGAAATTAATATAATATATTATAATATAATAATAACCCTGTTAAACAATGTTTGTAAAACCTATACTGAACTGTCACATAGCTTTTCATTGACCGATAGCAGGGTGACCAATAAAGGAAAGCCTATTTTTTGAATACTAGATGCTGTCAAAGTGGTTATTACATACATACAGCCCAGTCATAATCGCGGGCCCGTAGAGACGGCAGTGTATCAGTGTGACTGTCACTCCACAGGCCACAGCCCCTGTCACCATCCCCTCCACCAGCTCCACTGGCTTCACCCCCTCCAGCAGCAGTTTCAGTATCTCCTGGCAGTCCCCACCCGTCACATTTACTGGCACCTCTGTGAGTACACACACACACACACACACACACACACACATGTTCCTGTGCCCATCACACACATGCACACACTGAACTGCAGTGTGCCTTGCAATAGACTGTCCCTTTATACACACACAGTAGAGTCCTGCCCGATTGTGTTTCATAATCATCTACTGATCTACCACAGTTTAGCCTCTCATTTGATGTCAGGTAACTCAAATGTGCAAAAACAACTGAGATGTGAGTCAGTCTAACAAGTATCTCAACACTGATACATAACTGAATACAGAAACGCTCACAAAACAAGCTGAACAGACTGAATTTTATGCTCAGTATATCTATAAATTGTGCCTTAAGATTTTTATGACAGGAAATGGATGAATGATGTCTTTGGCCTTTTGTGAGGGATGTTAACTCTCTCTGTCTGACTGCAGGCCTCTCCCACTCACAGCCGGACGCAGGGCTTTGGGGAGCAGCGCTCTCAGACCATTGCAGTGCTCTCATCTCCCCCCAGAGCCGCAGGCTCACTCAGGTACAGGCTTAACTACACTTCCTTTCAGTCTTAAATTAAGAGTTTCACATCAGAAGAAATGAGCATAGTAAAGCAAAGGCTGTGTAAGACTTGATGAAAGCTGGAGGTGTGGCTCCCGTAAGGGACATTCTTACACATTTTATGAGTGTCCAGAATCTAGTCGCACATCATAAACTCTTTAAGTAGTGTGGAAAAGTACAATCAATAAGTTCTGCTCTCTGCTTACTTGGTATGATGCCATAAGCATGTGAGAAGTCCATAAACCCAGTGGTGTTGTGTTAAAAGGCTGTTGGATCATACTCAGATACTGGAAGGTACCATATTGGTTCAGATACTAGATACCTTTAAAACTTACTGGTTGATATTGTATATTTAACTATGAATCTTTACTAGGGGTGGGAATTGCAGGGTACCTCACGATACGATATAATCACGATACATGGCTCACGATAACGATAATATCATCATACAGCGATTCTGCGATAATCGATATATTTCTAGAAAATCCTATAATGATATATCGCGATATCTGTCTAAACAAAATGCCTGTGAAAAGGTTAAGTGCAAGTTTTCTTTCTTTATTCAAGTCCAAACTGTTAGAAAACAGCAAAAAAAAGTTCTGTAAATCAATTTTAACATGTTGAGTAAATTAATAATTTTATTCTTGGACTTATTAAAAGCTTACACTTTTCTTTTTCTCTGTGTGTAAACAAACACATTTAACTGCTTAACTTATATAGCCTCTCTCTCTCTCTCTCCATGTATATATAAATAAACCTGGTACATTTCAAAATTTACCTGGAGTGCTTTCTCAACCTTTCTACTCCTCTCATCATAAAAACGGAGCCCCACACGAAAAAAATAGCCGTTCACAATCACATCGCGTCTTTTGCGCGCTCAGGTTGGTTATTCAAATGTAGACGCGCGGCAAGCACACACACACTGCACACTTCTGCGCCGCATTACGGCTCTGACAGTGTTTTGTCTCGTCCTCCATGCCATAGGTGCAGATTTATGTTTCTGCTGGTCGGTGCCCACTGTTCACACTGCATAACGCGCACTTGTAATATCTGTGAGAGGGAGAGCATCCAGTGTTGTTCACATAAAACTGGACGCACCGGCGGCGCTCTCTCTCACTCATATAGTGAGGGAAATCCACCTGCGATCCGAGCGGAGAGGTTAGGCTACTCATGAACTGAATATGCGCTCTGCAATAATAACCTGATCGGTGCCTGTGGTCCACACTGATAACTGTTCCGGGCAGTTTTTTAGTTTTCATCTCCATAAACGTGTATATATAGCAGTAGAGCTAATACAGTGGCTGAAAATCTGTTTATCATTCGGTTCCTCGTGCTTCCCCATCTTCATAGAGAACGCGCTTCATAGTTGCTCAGAGCGCTCTTGGAAAGAATGTGGAAATGGCGCGGCCGCGATTTCCACGCATTTTTAGACGCTGAGAGCAGGAAAATGTATTTAGAGCACCTTATTGTATTAATTAAAATATCGATATTTGGCGCCAGATATCGATTATCGTATCGCATGGAGAAGGATCACGATATATCGCCATATCGATTTATTGTCCCACCCCTAATCTTTACATTTAGATTTAGAGCTCTAGGCACAATATGATCTAGCAACAACTAATTATTTAATCCAATTTTAATTATGGAAGGACACATTTTTTATAAAATGTTTGCTTTTGTATGTTGAACATTTTTTTGTAAAACCATTTTTGTATTTTGTGTCATGTGTTGTGCAGTAGGAAGTCACGAGGCGAGGGAAAGAAATGTCGTAAGGTGTACGGCATGGAAAACAGGGACATGTGGTGTACGGCCTGCCGCTGGAAGAAAGCCTGCCAGAGATTTGTTGACTGAAACAGCTGCGACGGCTTACACACAAAAACAGGGTGGGCTTCCTTTGCATGCATAGCATAATGAAATGCTCTTTCTTACTGACCACAGCCCCACCCTGCTTCACCTTAAACCCACATGGACTTCGAGGGTCAAACCCTTATGCATTCCCTCCTAAACCAACGGACGCACTCACAAGTTTTGCAGATTTCCATCTCTCCCTTTGAGCGAGTTGCTTTACACTGCAAAAAAAAAAAAAAAAAAAAGACTTGTGATCTCTTTTTGTTTGTGTTCAGTATACTGCTTAAAAACATTCTTGTCAGTTCCTAAAGGACCAGTCAGGGCAAGACCAGCCTCTGTCAATGCTCTTTTTAAAAGAGAAGAAAGCTCTCTTTCAGACTGTGTAAGTGCTACAAAACCTAACTGGAGAAAGTGTTTCTTTTTCCAAGGGCACATTTTCTAATTTCTCCTGCCCATTTTACTAAAGGTTAAGGGTTGGACAGCCAGAAAACCCTGTCTTCTCAAGAATGTACCACCACAGGGGTTTGTTTTGGGATGCTGACTGGACAGCTCCCCTGAATGGAAATTCCTCAATGCAAAAAAACTAAAAACAAATAAAAAATAAATATGGGAAGAGAAGGACTTTCAGCTCCCCCTTTCAGCCGCGCTGACACAAGCAATTGCACCTACAAAGGACGGATTTTATATCTCTGGTTTTATATTTGCGTTTACCAATAGGACATTTCTTTCAGGGATGCGATCAGTAAAAGCAAAACCAGCAGTTAGATTTAACAACAAAGAACTCAGTGCTTTTTGTCACAGGAATACCTTCTTGCTACCAAAAAGTTTTTTTTTACGTGCCATTTTCCTTTTTGTTTTTTTGTTTTTTTGCTTTGTGTGTAACTGACTTCAACAGAATGAATTTCAAAGACTGCAATCATTAAAACCCAACAGCACAGACTCGCATCAAAGTTAGCGATCGCAAGAACCAGCCATTCAGACAACCTCTCCTTCCCATCGGACTCCATCTGCAGGAACGAACTGCATTCATATTAGAGCCATATATGAACCGTGGTGGTTTCATGCCACAGTCTGTTGGCTAGAGAGGTTCAACCAATATGCCCAAGTAAAGAAAACTCTGCAAAGTGGTTAATTTTACCTCTGAAAGGTGAAGAGCTCTTTACCTCTCACCTTTTTCCTGACCTCACAGGTTCAAGTAGGAAGTAATAAAAATAGCAAATGCCACATCTACTCCAGCACAGGAGCTGGAAGCACTCAGATGTGGTGGTGTTATTCTACTGTAATTGGTACAGTATTGTGTAACACGGCAGAACACTGGTCACAGGAGGATGGACGTCTTTTCACGATGGGCTTCTTTGCAAAGGATGACCAAAAAATTGTCCCACGATGTCAACACTTGGTTTGGCTCTTAAGGAATATGGCAGCTCGGTTGGCAATTGTAATCTGGCATTGTTTTAGTGGCTCTGATACAGTCTAATATGATATCGTCTACGTAACATCAACACAAGCTAGTTAACTCATAAACCTGCAAACAATGCTTATTGTGATCAACTCATTGTCTGTATCTGTTTTGTTCATCACACAGTTTCCCTTTCACTTACTGTCGATATGTGTATATAGATAAGTTATATAGTATTAAACCCCCCAAACAAAATGTTTTATGCCCATAGTAACACTTGGTTTTATTGGTAGAATGGCTTTGTTCACACTGCACATAAATCAGATTTGTTTCAAATCCGATTTCAATTATTAGATCCATTTGTTTGTACAATGTAGTCAATATCCTATGTCTCCACATAGGTTATTTATGAATGCTATAACTATCATCCTGCCAAGAAATTAAAAGAGACTCACAAACATCTAAAAGTACAGTAGACTACTTGGAATCTTGATTCCAATTCACACTAAGATGCATTAAAGAAACATGATCTGATTTCACACCTGGTATGGATGTGGTTTGGATCTGGTTCATGAACATCAGATTTCATGTGGTCTCCTGCAGTTCAGAATACAAAAAACTTGATATGGCGAAAAATGGATTTTAATTTAATGTAATTTCACGGCAAAAATGGATGTCGTTTGGATCTGGTTTGTTTTATGTGGTCTTTCATAAATTCAGACTACAAAAAACTCAATGGATAGACCAAAAAAAAAAAAAAAACATCTGAATTTTGCAGCCTGTGTGAATAAAGCCAGATACTAGACGAACAGAAAAAAACTAAAGGCATTTTATATGTGAATCTATAATTAAGATCCATGTAAAATGAATATGCATTTAAATAACATCTCCAAGACAACACTTTAAAACTGCCACTGGTTTAGTGTCTTAATAGAAAAAAAGAAAATCCAGAAACGACCAAGAGTTCATGACTCTTTCTGCATTTAGATCTATAATTTTCTTTTTTCTCACTTTCTGTTGACACTATTCAACAGATCTTGCAAGGAAAAGGTCTCCAGGGTCTTGCATCTTTCCGTATGACTGGAGGCAACCTGTTTGTGAAAGCACAGCTATGCTTAAGCCGCACACCAGCACCCAAGGGCTCTAGCACTCCAAAACTACTCCAGTGCTTATTGAGACTTTTTTGTGATCTCATGCCAGAGATGAAGTTGAGTTTCAATAATTAATAGCTGCATATTTTGGCCCCTCCGCTGGTGTGAGGAACATCTCAGAGGCTGCTGCTTGTCCCTCCAGTCCCTTCCTGGTGCTATTTTAGACCAAAGGGTCAAAGAGATCTCACAGGTGTTTTACGTAAGAGGGCAAGCTGATGTCTAAAGTTGTTTACATTCAGTATATACTTGGGGAAACTCTTTCCATCACGTTTCCTACAAATGAGACTTTTAGGAAGTGGGAATATATTTCTAAATGTTACCTAAAAATATGCTCTTGCCTCGGATAAGCTGTTATGTGAAGTTAAGATCACGGTGCATTTGGTTTCTAATGATGTTTCACACACCTGTCACCATGGTGCTTATGTATTGGCTGCAGTTTTGTTAGCTAGGCCACAGCGCATTACTCGTGTTCATTAGGGGTGCTAGTTTTCTTGTGCACAGGCCTTTGTTTTGTTGTACAACATGAAATTTTCACAGACACACGGTGCATATCAAGCTGCAACATGAGTATGGCGTGCTTTCACTATTTACTTTATCGCCAACTTCGTACACAGTATATAATGTACCTACAATACTTATATAAGCTACCTGGTAAACAGTATTTAGGACTAGTGCTGCTCATGAATACCTACTTGGGTCCATGTCTCATAGTAATGCAGTACAAAGCTTTTATTGTTCAGATCCAGCAGGATGCCGAGGTGTTAGCTGTCTTTAGCCTAAGTAGTCTTCTCTGGTTCTGTGTAAACATACCGTATAGGTAATTAACAACAATAACTAATAATGCTATTATATTACTCAAAATGTGTAACTGTTTTGATCGATATTCTAAGCTACTTTAACACACCGGTGTATAGATCCTAGGGAACAGATTAAGATGCTTCCCATTCTGAACTTTCACCAGGTCCAGAGTTTAAAATGCTAGTTTATCCGCTTTAAAAGATGCAGAAAAGTCTCGCCATCTCTTTTCCCACACATCGACGTGAGGAAAATCTGAAAGTGCAATGTTAATCGGATACCCATATGTCTTTGGTTGGTATTAGTGTTGGATCTGTGCAGATGTTTAGAGTGGGTGTGCATATCCCATGTCAGACTGACCTAATCTGACTGTCTTTGCGTAGGCTGAATCGTTTGTGTAACTCCAAACCACCACTCGGCTGTAGCCAGATGGCAGATGGGCCACTCAGTAGTCTACTTACATAACTTGTGTGTTTGTGTCAAGCCACAAACAGCAAGAATGAGTAGAGGCCGTTGATGGGACTGAGTCTGCAAAAAAGAGACTGTAGTCGAGAGGAACATTCCAGACTGCACATTTAAATCCTTTTGTTATGAAACAGCATCATCAGGATGGAACTTACTCTCTTTTAGAGGACTTATAATCTCTGCTGTCACTGGACAGTATTGGCATTCTGCAATGCATACTACCGATAAATAGCTGCCGGGTTCCCATGGTATATGATCAGGTCATGTCTATCCTAGGTGGAGAGGGGCCCTGAGAGGTTTTGTTTTTGTTTTCTGTGGAGGGGGCCAGTCCCTCTGACCGCTTTCAGGAATGTATTTGTATGAGAATATATAGGAGTCTGACTGTGCCTTGGTGAGATCTGAGATTGTGCGTGGAGATGCACAGAAAAGCAAAGGAATGTTTCTGGTGTCGGCTTGTCTGAGTTCATTTCGTCTGGATTTAAACGTGGGAGTGGAGGCCCCTTTTTTTTACTGATTTGAGGTCTAGCTCTTGCTTTTTTTTTCTGCTCAAAGAGTCTTTTGATGAATTTGAAGCTTGGGGGGTTGGGGGTGTCTTTTCCCGGTTGTGCTTTGTAGACGATTTTTACCTACAATGTCGTAGTTGTTTTTGTCTCGTTGTTTTCATCTCCGGTTTTGGAAACGCAGCAGGAAACGTTTAATCAACATTTCAAATAGGGGTTTGTTAAATACGGCTGCGTTTTAAGAACTGGAGAGCGTTTTTCTTACAAGATGCTTAAACAGTGAGATCATCCATTATTATCAGAGACTAAAACTTCAGCCTAACAGATAGGACCATGCACAGAAGATCTTAGCATTATGAATTGCAAGCTTGGTCGGATCCAGATACCGATTTATGTTTCCATCATGTTTCTCAAAGTAGGGCTGCATGATGTCGGGGAAAAAAAAAAAAATTCTGTGCATGTTTGTCATTACAAGATGATGTTAGCTGCATATTGACTTAACAAATGCACATTCTAAATGACTCAGAGTAGATCCAGACATGTTTATGTGGAGCAGCGTTTACTGTGACACTGAAAACACCAGATCATGAGCTGCTCATGTGTAAACAAACACTGTGCTGCGCTTCAGTGTGAAACACGCATTGCATATATTTATTAAATGAAATCGCAGCCTTTGTGATTTGATTATTGGATTAAGCCATTTCATGATTTGGGTTTTAATTTTGATTAATCATGCAGCCCTATCTCAAAAGATCTCAGAGAATAAGCAGGACATAATGTAACACGTCTGTCTCAAGCCTTTTTGTTTGAGGAAAAAAAAACATAACCCATTCAAAAATGCTAAATAAGTCACTTTACATCTTGAAAATAAGATGCCAAAAGACACCATGGGAATGTAGGCTCAACGCTCTGAATGGATTATCTCACTGCTGACCTTTGTCAATCAAAAACCATGTTAACCTCAAGAACTCAAAGACTGTCGCACTGGATTTTTACACTTTTTCAAGTATTTGCTGATCTAACTGTATTTTTTAATACTGCATGTGCATGCCGAAGAAAACAAACAAAAAATATGATCTGAATTTATGAATGTTGTTTGTGATGTTTTAACTGTAAAAACAGGCACAGGGCAGGCAGGCTGCTGTTACTATAGGAATGACATGCAAAATACACTTCCTCTGAAAATGTACTCATCAAGTGATCTTTTCATAGTCGCCCATTTACATGCTATGTTCTGACACAAAGGGCACATTTTTAAAAGGGACAGTTCAACCCCCCAAAAAATAAATAGTGTGGATAACGGGGGCTTAAATGTTGAGAACCACTGCTATAAGCTGTTTTGTATGGAAAAAAAGTAGCATGAACATTTTCCAGAACATCTCTTTTTGTGTTCCATGTAAAAACAAAGTCATACAGATTTAGGATAACATGGGAGTGAGTAAATTACCATTTTTATTTTTGAGTGAACTATCACTTTAAGAGAGAGCGCTTGACTCTGATTGGCCGAAGCGCTGATAGAAACTGCCACATTCTGCCGTCATTCCACTGGGCCTGGGCTGAAAGCCAAATTTGTGTGGCTTCTTAGACCTGTTCTATACTTAGCAGCATGTGCTCATATCTAGTGATTTTATAGCCCATTGAGGAGGAGGAGGAGGGGAGGGGGCTACCATAAAAACAAACAGATGCTGATGATAATAGAACCAGCTTCTGACCATTGTAGCACAGGCAATAATAACAAACGCCTGACGGATACTACATAAGCACTTCAAAATGATCTAAAAGAGAGGACCAGTTCATCTCAAGGACCAATGTAGTCAGCCCAAACTGTGCTTCTTTATTTTTGGTTCACATATTTCTGTCCCATTGTCTGTTCTTTTGACATTCCTGATTTTACAAGTATTGTTTGATGTTAAGAACGGGCATCTGATGCCCAGTGCACATGATGGAAGTCTACTGTGTAAAGAGAAAAAGGGAAAACTCAGGATGTCTTCATCTTTCATGCCGCTGCTAGCAGAAAAAAATGCAGCAGTTGAGTTGTAAAGCCATAAAGGAAAGTGTTTGGGTGACCCATGCCATTTACCAAAATTATTATTTTGACCAGTAAGCAATGTCTAGAATATATTCAATAACTATGTATTATTCATTATTGCACACTAACTATATGTATATTGAAGCTGTTCATTGAAGAAGGTACTTGATGGCTCTATGCCAATGTGAAGGATAAAGTCATTGATGGGGGACAGATTTTATCGTGGATGCAATAGCTATGAATGTAGCTATGAATAAATGGATGGTATATTTATATGCTTATAAAAGAAAATATTGTTATCCTGAAGAGGGACACCCTTGAATTTGGCAGGTTTTCAAAAGAAAAAGAAAAAAAAAGACTTGATTGTACCATATTATGCATATAACTTTGTGACATTAGCACTAACGAACTGAGGATTAGGCCAACAGTTGAAATTGTTACTAAGGTTCAAATTCAACAAAAACCCAAAGATTATTAGACGTGATATATCACAGCAAATAGCAAACACTCTGTATAAATGTCACTTGAAATTAACGTAAAATGACTCGATAATAAAGTTTTATTAAGGTGCATTCACATTTGCGAAACAGTGGTGAATTTTTGCGGGCAAAGTAGGTTGTCAATAGTGCCATTAGAGGCCACTTCCAAACCAAGCAGCTTTATACTGGTAAACGCGTTAAATTTCTGTGTTAACAGTTCAACAAACTAGAATCTGATGTAAAATTCGCTAGAGAGAATTTTTCACCTGACGCATCCCCCACATAATATCCCTAAATGCTTGGATTGCTAATGACATGGCTGCATTTTGCCCCCAGAATTTCACCTACAAAGATAAATGTGACTGCACATTTAAGGGCCATTCACACAGAACGGGTTATGGCGTTCAAAAACTCAAGAAAAGGCCCAAAGAAATGTAAAAGAATGTTTTGAATCACTGTGTAACGGTCAAGGGCGTCAGTGTAGCAATTTTTTACACTGGAAAACAAATTAAAAGTAGCGCACATAACGATTGAAAATGGCGCCGCGAGTACATGCGTTATTTTCTATTCCTCAGCGCTGCTTCCCGCGCGTTTTGAAATTCAAAACCACGTTTGGTGTGAACTGCCCCTTATTAAAACGCTAAAGTGTTGTTCATCCGCGTCTATTGGCGATGTAGACACACACTGACCTGCATTTGAGGTGATGAGATAAATGAGCGGCCCTTCTCAACGTTAACTACATTCATCCCGGGTTTAATACAGACGTCGCGTGCCAGGTCAAGCTGTTTCCCGCCGTTCGTTCTCAGGCTCACGTGCGCAATCCTTCCTCGAGCTGTTCATCTCTGTAAACCAATCATAATGCAGTGCAGACAGATGCGAGGCGCAGGTTTCAGAGGGGTTTCTTAATGCTGAAGATTGCTTCTGAAGGCTGTTAGCCGGCAACAATTAACTCTAACGGAATGAAAACAAATGTAGCCCTATTGTTAAACGGTGTCAAGTGTATCAGCAGAAACGAGGGCCTTAATTAGAGGATATTTTTAAGGCTTCGTGCCACTATATTTTGTCATTGTGAGTGTCTAGTCTGTGTTCACTCGGATACAATTATGCAATTTTATGCTTTAGTGCACAGGTTTACGCGGCAACACCTTACAAATATAACTCATAATAGACGGAAAGAAATTATTTTTTACACTGCTCGCACGAGTCTGGATAGAGAGAGCTGATGATATTTCATTATCTGGACTTGATATAAAATATCGCAATACATTAACTTAAAGCACTTGCTTTATGTGCAATGTCTTATACTGTTTGTCTAATTGCACCGTTTTGTTTCTCTTCGTTTCCCCAAAGTTCAACAGATTTTAATCTCCTGAGGGAGAAAACACTTGGTGACTGTTATTATAATCTATCTCACTTGCTGGCTGTACTAGTTTTGACTCTGAGCTGTGTGTAAATAGAAACTGCCATTGTAATTGTGCTACGGTGACAATGTTCTGGTGCTCGTCGGTGCCGCTGTTGTTGTTTTTTTGGTGTAAAGACCTTTCCAAGGTGCCTGTGTTCATATGAGCTCCTGGTTAATGGTCATGGAAAAATAAAGACGATTTTTTCCGGCAGCTGTTTACTATACAATGTCTGCTGGTGTGTATTTATTAATCTAATTATAAAATGGCGTAATGTGCTTATTTCAGAAACTGGGGTTGATTATAAAAGGTTGCAGACTGAATTGTTAAGAGCTAATTAGCAGCATTGGGTCATATACTGTGTTTAGTAACAGAAAAGCACACAAAGCTTTCAAGTTTTGGAGTGTTTGCAGGCCGTATGGTAGACTTTTTCTCTCTCTCTCCAAGTCAAAGACTAATTAAAATAGCCTTTAGGATATTATGTATGAATATAACTGTTGAAATGGATAGGTAGATTTAGTAATAGATTTCTGAGTTATTATTTGTCCATACGTGTATTAAGAATTTAACCCCCACATACTGTTAAAATGCTAAATTTAGCAGGTTAATAGTACATGGACACGTCCTGTGTGAACATAATTGAATGCATTACTGTGGGTCGGAAATTGGCTTGAAAATAACAAACATTCCGTTTCTAGAGCCACTTTTTACATTAAAAGATATGACAACAGTGTAATGTCTTAATTTTGTTCATTTAGAGGGTATTCTCAGCTAGTAGCCTAATTATATATATATACGACTCATTTCCATACAGTACATAATTTAATAACAAATATTGACAGCCATAAATTTTTTTTACTTTAAACCATTTTTTTTCTTCCAACATTAAACAATTATATTGACGTATAAAAGTCACCTTGAAAAAGTAAACATTAGGGTGCCATCTAGTGTTCTGTAGCTGTTATACAGCTGCATTGAATGACTGCTGGACAAAGACAGTATGTAATGTGCTTTATTAGGCATCAGACATACAAAGGAACAAATGAATGTATTTTTTGTTTTAGTCTTTCAGGATGCTAATTATAAATGAAAGTAACAGCAGATTCAACTACTACACTAGTAACCCAGGACAAAAGCCCACTAGAGACATTCAGTATAAAGCAACATTCATATTCAAAAGATGATGTGAGGAAAGAAGAAACAAACAACACCTGAGCTACAGTATGACTGGAGTGAGGCAGAAGGGGGATAAATTAAAACATTTTTGGTCCCACTGGAGATTTCCACCCACCATGTAGTATGTCACAACACAAAACACACATAAAACTTTGTTTTAAACGGATAACTCCTAACAATATTCCATATTTTCCATATTAGTATTATTTTATTTTAGATGTCAACACTAGATCTAGAGCGACTGATCAGACATGTTGAACTTAAACCTCTGTAAACATCTTTCTATTGAATATTTTTTGCAGCAGCAAGCATTAAACATTTGCTTATCTCTGTATATATCAAAGCAAAACACAAAAAAGGAAACAAGCACACAAATTATGACGCAATAATGAAATATTACCATATGTGAACACATCTGCCAGTTAAGTACTATCACCCCTGCGCTCCAAAGCCTTTAGCAATCTCTACCCTATAAATGTTATTAGATTTTATCTACACTGCTAACAATATCAATAAAATATACTTTTTTTTAATTTTGCAGTCTTGAAGATGCCACAACAGCAGGTACTACAGTGTAAAACGGCTCCATGAACTACACATACAATACTAGAATTAGTGCTTGTAAATATTACTGAGTTGCACTGGATCTAAGGCTAACTGTTTAACATTGACACTGCTTTTTAGCTGTGTTAAAGAGTTTAAAACAACAGGGAAGAAGTGTCATATAGTCTAGGAGACTATGACATCTGTCCCTCTCATAGTTTGTCCTGTTTTCTGGGTAAAAAAAAAAAAATACAGCAGTGGTCAAATTACAAAGCCATCAGAAACAACTTTAAAGTGAGATTAAACCCCAGTTTTAGCAACAGAAGGCACTGGGATATCAGTGGTGTGTCTATACTAACGCTACAAAATAAAGAGAATTTAAGTCACAAAGCACGTCTGCTCATTTTATGACACAAACTCTCTAAAGCTAAATCAAGAATCCAAAATATAGAAAAAGAGTAATAGTGTAACATCACTACTGTTTGATCATATTTGATATTAATGCTAATAATACACTCAATATACTTTCTATGCAAAAATCTTTTAGTTTAACGTATACACTTAGAGACAGAACTCATGTTCTGAGTTTTTGGCATTTGTTTTAAAAATGGAAAAATGAACTATATACACAGAGAATTTTGGTTAATTTGGCTAGCAATTTTAAGTAGAGGGATGTGTTACAGAGAATGTACACAAACAAAAAGTCAAATTCAATTACATATTTAAACTATATATAAAGACTTCAGGATATTTTCTTTAAAAGTGTAAAAAGAAACATTTAGGGACTTCTAAGTGACAGCCTGAGCCTCTCATGTAGGCAAACCTGAAGTTAGGGGTCAGAGGTCAACGCTGCAGTGGAATGAGTAATGTCGTGCTCTGACAGTGCATGAGCGAACATGCATCTCACATTCTGACACATCTGTTCCAGTGTAGGACCACCACGTCCTGTCTGGAGATGAGCCAGACTCCAGTGGAAAAATATGGCCACAGAACAAAGCTCACTGTGACTATGTAGAAGTACCGCTGTGGAGTGGAAGAAGGGGGACAGGAGGTCAGGAGGAGAAAGAAGAGGGGAGCTTTCGAGGGTGGATCCTCAGTGCAATTTTTGATCTGGTGGACATGTTCCCTCTGGCTGTTCAGCCAATGGTTCTCCGTCTGGTGTGGATTCTGAAACCTCTTCAGTATCGCCTGTCGATGGAGTCATCTTGGTCTGTAAAGTCAGAAATGAGGTTGGGGTTTTCAGCATTTTCAACTCACATGCACAGTGTTTATATAATCAGTGTTGCTTTACCTTTAAGGTTTCCACTTTCTCCTCAAATGACTTGAAGGTGGGTGTGTTTCTGCAAGAGACGTGATAATGTAGTAAAACAGAATGAATCTTCACACTTCACAATCGATATGGTGCAAAAAAGGGTGTCGGTATATCAAATGATTTGCTAATTCATCTGCTATAGCTGTGCTCCAAAACCTAGCGAGCTAGCAAATGTTGATTATAAATATATTTTAATCATTACTGAAGAGAGAAATATTTCTGTCAAATTAATTTTTTATTTTCTTTAAACTGCTTACTTGAATAGAGTTCACTTAGCAACATGCTAAACACAAGACTATTACAATGAACCGTAGACATTGATGAATCTCTTATTGAGTAAATCAACAAGGGTTAGTTCACGCAAAAATGAAAATTCTGTCATTAATTACTCACCCTCAGGTAGTTTCAAACCTGTAAGATGTTCGTTCATCTTCATAACACAAATTAAGATATTTTTGATAAGCTTACTGATCCTCCATAGACAGCAACATAACTGAAACATTCAAGGCCCAGAAAGGTAGTAAAGACATCATTAAAATAGTCCATGTGACATCAGGGGTTAAACCGTAATTTTATGAAGCCTCAAGAATACGTTTGTGTTATCTTTGCACACAAAAAGTACTCTCATAGCTTCGTAAAGTTATAGTTGAACCACTGACTATTTTAACGATGTCCTTACTACCTTTCTGTGCCTTGAATGTGTCAGTTGTGTTGCTGTCTATGCAGAGAGCTCTCGGATTTCATCAAAAATATCTTAATTTGTGTTCCGAAGATGAACAAAGGTCTAACGGGTTTGGAACGACATGAGGGTGAGAAATTAATGACAGAATTTTCGTTTTTGGAAGAACTATACCTTTAAATACTGGTTTAAGATGTATTTATTATAAAATGAGGAAAAAAGAGACCACAGAGTGAAACGAGAGACAAAAAACTAGCATCAGACATTATACAACAATATTTGCCCACAGAATGCCACAACTGACCAATCAAAATCAAGTATTCCTGTAAAATATAGAGGCTTATGTGGGTCTGTCAGAACTAATTCTTACCTCATCACTGGCATGCTAGCCGAATGCTGTATGGAGCGTATACTATCCGTCAGCAGTAAAGAAGAGCAGACAGGATTTAGCCAAAGCCATGAGTATCAGGCGCATTAGAAGAGGGGAAATAAAGCCATGCACCTACACACGTCTATGAGTTCATAATCAGCATGAAAAAACACCTCGGCCCTTCATGCTGTATGAAATTGAGTAAGAGTATAAGGCTTTAATCCATCAGGGGTTTAAGACTTTATTACCGGTATCACTGACACGGATTCACACCACAGCTGGGATGCTCAGTTTGGATGAATAGGGTGTGTGAGAGAATTAGCAGGGAATAAACAGGGTTTTTGCACGTCTGCATCACTGTCAGAGGAGATGATATGTTCAGCAGAGCGACAGCCAGAAGATCGATAGATTTGTGTGGGACACAAGCACATATACTATGAAGAATGCTGAGAAATAATGAGATGATGCTACTTTTTAGACAAAGCAGGAGGAAAATCAGAAAGTCTAGCATAAGACTGATGGGAAATTATCTTATTGACTCGAAATCGTTTGCACAATGCTTTTAATTTACAGGTATAGTACACCCAAAAATTAAAGTTGTCATCATTTACGCCAAACCTTGTATGACTGTTCTTCTGCTGAACACAAAATAAGATAATCTGTAGTGCATTTGTTTGTCCATGCAATTAACGTCAATATGGCCCAATGTCATTTTGGACTCCACTGACTTTTATTGTATGGACAAAAAAGCAGAAGAAAACCAGGCATACAAGTTTGGAGTAAATGATGACAATTTTTGTTTTTTTAGGTGACCTATTTTAAACATAAATCGAAAACTCTGAATTGCAAATACCCATTCAACATGTACATTCACACACTAAAGCAGAGGTTTAAGAAGAAAAGGTATGCATGCATTCAGTGGAAAAAATGGGAGACTAGCACTACCTCCAAGTACATGCCACACTATAAAACCATTCATCACACTACTGAGAGGTGTAGCAGCCAAAATAACCGGCTTTTGTTTGAAGCCACTGTAAACAGTCTTACCCAAAAGAATTGGAAAATGACTGTAATCTGTAAATGGCAGAGGTGTCATTAGCGAAAACAGTTAACAATGTTGCCAGCGTTGCAGCAAGAGTGTCGTAAGATGGTGAAATTGAGCAAATGTCAGTTCCTTAGACTTCAGAGTATGATGTGGGTGTCTGTGGTTAATGGTTTTATTCTATCTCAATTTTGGTAATTCCATTGTGCGTGGGAGTACAATTCAGTCCTTTGCCATTTTGTCCAGTAGTGTTATGCTAAAGGCACATGTATGTGTAAGTGGTGATCACACATGGCAACATTCACACAGTCTGTGTTTGGGATTGACGAATGCATTTGACTCTCAAAATGTCCTACAGACTGAATATCGTGTATCAGCGTCAAATAATGAACACAGTGATAGAATAATGGCAAATATCAAAATGTTCAGTTGTGTCTTTAAAGTCAACATTTATTCACCCTCATGTTGTTCCAAACCAGTAAGATCTTCATCTTTGGAACACAAATGAAGATATTTTAAACAAAACCTCAGACATTTCTGTCCCTTAATTTAAGGTGCATTCTACCAAAACTTTGATGCTTCAAAAAGTTCATAGAGATTCAAGTATTCCATATCATTCAAGTGGCTTAATTCAATTCTTCTCTGACAAGTCAAGCAAGCACATTTGAGCTTCAAGGTTTAATGGTGTCTGCGACTGTATCTCTTCTGAAACCTTGAATTAAACAGTTTGATTCATATGGATTACATTTATAATGTCTTTCTGAACTTTTTAAAGCATAAAAGTCTAGGTGGAATGGACTTTCAATTGAGGAACAGAAATCCCTCAGGTTTCATTAAAATATCTTCAACTGTGAATCAAAGTCTTATTAGTTTGGAATCACATGAGAGCGAGTAAATGATGACAGAGGTTTCATTTTCTGGTAAACTATCCCTTGAAGTGTTTAGTTTTGTATTCTAACCACTCAACAATTTTGGAAATTCCAGCAACTCATCCTTTCAGATGAAAATCTCCACCCAGCATTTATCTGGAATTTTGGCTCATTCTCTGACCACAAAGCTTCCAAATTTTGCTATGAAAATGCAGTTGAGACTCTTCCAAATTGTCACTTTGGTTATTAAATGCAATCTTCACCCATTTTCATAGTCACTCCGTATAACAAATCCCTCCTCCAAAAAAAGTCACAAATGTATTCACTAAATGAATTTACAATCGTTTTAAATCTGAAATCTGGTTTACCTGATTACAAATGTTATGACCAATAATTACAGCTGCTGCTTGAGTTGACTGTGATGTTAAATTATGTTGTTTTCATGTATTTTGTGTCACTTTAGTAAAGACACTCTGGTAAAATAGATTTTAAAATCTCAAGAGTTTTTATATTCCTGGTAAAATAAAGGTTGAATGTGTGAATGTAACCAGAGTGGTTTGGAACAGACAGTATTAATAGGTATTAGTGAGTATTCATTCATGTGTTACTAGGTCAAAAGGGTACAAAGGATAGTTTGATCAAAGGATGATAAGTTGGACAAGGGTTCAATTTCCCATCTCACCTCACGTCCTCTAGCTTTCTGCTAATGGCTGAGCCCACGCTGGAGAACGCTGTCGTCGCCTTCTGACCCACTTGGGACAGGGTCTCTGAGGTCTTCTTATACCTGTCCAGCACAGACGGGGGACAGATGTGTTCAGAAAATGTATACAACATAACCGTAAAACACAAGATCGTGTAATTCTAACAGCTGGAGTGAGCTAGTAAAATCAAGCATGTTCACAACTGCACGTCTTTAATGCAGTTCAGCCAAATGGCAAGTGTGAATTGCACAGCAGAAGCATTGACAGATGGACCCGCTTCTCCACAGCAGTATGAGAGGTGGCGGGTGGCATGCAGATGCCTGAGGCGAATGAGGGCACGTACGCAGTGGAGGTGGTGACTTCATGCCAGCCTTTGCTCAGGTTCTGTTTGAACTCGTTGAGTGGAGTGATGCCCAATTTACGCTTGATGTCCGCCACCTGCTTCTCCTTGGCCGCCAGCACCTGAGAAAGAGTCTGGATCTCATCTTCCACCTGTAGGGAAACAGAATAGAAGAATTCACCTGACATGGAAAATATGGTTAAGTGTGGTGACACTCATTCAAAAAAAGGAAAAAAAAAAAAAAAAAAGAAATCAAATCACTGATGGGTTTATCCATAAGGTCCAGTTAGAAGATATAGCATAGGTTGAAACAGTAAAGAAAAAAGCATTGCAAAATTAGTTCAGCTCCTGAGACAATCCCATCCATTGAATAAAGTATTTTTGGCTGTAATCTGAAATATAAGAAGACTGAAATATGCAGACCTTTGCTAGTTCACTGTGGAGCTCTGCTTGCTCTTCCGCAGTTAGACCCATGTAGGGCGAACAGGGCACTGCATTCAATGCATCTTCGCCTACTTCTGGGATGAAGTCTGGACTCTTGGGCCCTACAAAAAAAACAAAAAAAAAAACAAACGTGCTGTAAAACATTTTAAAGTTATGTAGGATGCTAATAAAATAACTAGTCTAAGAAAAAGTTGCAGGCTTGAACCAAAAGGTCCTGAAAGGTGAACCCAAAATATTTTGATTGCCCCCTGGTGGCTGGCTGCAGTATAGGTCCTATTACCCACCCTCTCCATGTAAACAAATGGGACGTGACTCAAACTAAGGACAAGGTGACTTTAGTATGTGATAATGCAAATGAACTTACAATTAGGAGAAATCAAGTAACACTGTAATATTTAAAATTACAATTACAAGAAAAAAAGTGAGATACAAAGCAACAATTGTAATAAAAAAGTTATACAAGTTTAATAACACTATCAAATTACAATTCCAAAAAACAAAGTCACTGTGTGAGATTTACTCATAATTGTAGGTTTAAAAGTCACAATTACGAGAAATAAAAAATAAAAAAAATAAAAAATTCACACTGTGAGATGTAAACATACAATTAGGAGTAAAAGTCACAAATTATGAGAAATAAAATCACACGGAGAGATATAAAATTACAATTAAAAGACAAAAGTTTTATTTACCAGAAACAAAAATCACATTGTATGACATTTAAAGTTAGAATAACAAACAAAAAGTCACAATTTCCCTTTTATTTTTTTATTCTGAGACAGAAATGTGCTTTCTTCTAGTGATGCCTTTTGGAAGTTCTGGAAACAAATTCCATTGATCTTTTATGATATAAATTTTAGCATCTAGTTAGTTTTAGTTCATATTAAGTTGAACTGTCATTCTGAATGTAAGTGCTGTTAGCTCAGTGGTGAGAAAGACTCTGGTTCTGATTTTGATATCATGTAGTGTCAGACGTCAGGCCAGGAGGGAAAAGGAGAAACATGATGGAGAGGAGGAGGTCAGAGAGAAGTCATGTGTCAAAGAGCTTTAAAACTTTATAAGGTGCTTGTCACATGATGGACATCCACCCAAGGGCTCACGCAAGTCTGGAAGATGTACTTTGATGCCTCCACGACAGACCATACTATGGAAATACAACATAACAAAACTCCTGGATGTCACCATTCAGTGGGCTGATAACTAGAAGGAAAGGCCAAAAATTCAGCACTGTCAATCAGACTGACAACAGTATGACAGCCCTGAATGAACTGTATATTATACTATAATGCTATCAGCTGATGTGCTTGTTCTTATTCAGTCCAATCAGTGTTTTAGTGCATCCCATGATTATTGGATTAACAGAATAACCTGATAAGACCATTCACTTTGTTAAACACAGATTCCAGAGCTTTGACAAAACCAGCCTTTTCTGTGGTAGCTGGAAAAAAGAACTCCTGCTCATATCAATTTTATGGACCTAATTTTATGCCTACATTCAGTAGAGGTCAAATATGAGGTTCAGGTCTTAGCTTGCACAGCTGTGAGTTTTAAAACATGTTTCAGGAAGAAACATAAAAGTTGCATCACATGAGGAGGGTGTGCAACTCATTTGTAAGCTGCTTGTTTGGTATTTCTGGAAAAACTGGTAGGTTTGCCTCCCACTTTAACTTACCACAAAGGTAATTAGGAACAGAAGAGAGGATCATTTATAGCTTGTTTGATAACAAATTCCTAACAAAATATTTTTAGTGTGTTTGGCATCTCTTGACAAGACTTTTGCCTCTTAAAATGAGTAGGATAGCACATTTAACCATATATTGTTACACTACATCTAATACAATGATAAATGTGCACTGAACACAGATTACATTAACTGATTACTTTCTTATTTTGACTGAGTTTACATTTCTAATATGAAGCAGATGAGTTTAGTGCAGATGATACAAGTTCTGCTTTGGTAAAGGGGTGAATGTTTTTAAATTAGATGCAATTCGAATCTGTCCATCAAAACTACATCTGCTGACTGTGCCAGTACTACAGGTTACACACAAGGGGACACTGACACTAGTGTGTCACGTACATTCTTAATGGGAAATGAATATTGACAGTGTCACCCAAGTTAAAAAACAAGTTTAAAACAGTTGTGTGGTTAACAGGAAGATCCATATGACATCACTTGCATGGAAATTATGACTACAACCAGTGCCTGAAGTAGTTAGAAGCAATGCCTAAAATATTTTACTATAAAAGCATGCTTCATCCATAGTTATTTAACAGTATAAACAAATAGGTTCAATGCACAACATTTTTCTACACTGTGGGTTAGAAAAAGAAAAAAAGAAAAAGTGGCTCATTCCTCCACTATATTTCTTTGCAAAACCCAAAAGCAGTGCACACTACTTATCATACACACATCTTTTAATGCAAAATCATCATTTCTTTTATATTTTGGAATCTGTTTTCAATGTTAGAAATAACTTTTATAAAGTCATCTGACACACTGGCTTAAATTTTTTTTTTTTCCAAATTAATATCAGTGTTAAAAACAGTGCATTAATACTGTAATTATTTAAAGATACTTTATAATAGTAATAATAATATCATGCTTAAGCCACATTTAAAATTAGTTAATTTAATTGCTTTGGATAACAAAATATTAAAACAAATGGCATATGTAAACATGATGCTTTTTTCTCTCTCCTCACTTTCGGAGTCATTTTTAATGCAAGTATGAAGACTTGAAGTGGTGGGAAAAACTAGATCACCAAGAAAAAAAAAAGAAAAAAATCACTGTGGTGTGTGGACATTAAAAAGAAATGCATTCAATTCTTTCCAACAGCTAAAGTGTGATGAAAGCGCTTAAGATTTGTTCAGACGTCCCTGATTTCATCACCAGCTTTAATGTAACATTCCCATTTATAAGTTTCAACATCCACATCTGTCCTCTAGTTGAATTGATTTCTCCACACATGGATTTCCAGATGCACAATAACAAGATTACGAATGGCTGCCATCTCACGAATCACCATATAAAAGAAATGTTTCCAACCCTGATGTGCCATGACAGCTCACAGGATTGATCAATGACCTCTCTCTGTCTGTATAATGAGATTGAGGACCTTGTGTAAACACACTTATAATTTGTTAACCAAGCTCACTGCTCTTCCATTTAGTGATTAACATCTTAAATGCATTATAGTAACACTGTTGGCCATGAAATAATTTATAGATACAGTTTTACTGTTCAGAATAGTTAAGCATTTCAGTACCTGCCAGTTTAGACAAATCCTGTTGTCCTGTTAATTCAATCAATGTTTGTTAAAGGGTTTTGATAAAAGGGTTTGATGTAATATGAAAACATACACAATATAAAAATAACAAACTGGTTGTCAGTCAGTACTGGAGGTTTTATTTTCCCTATAGGATGATTACTGTATATTTAATAGTGCATGCTATTTTTGTCTTGACTAATACTACACTGGTGTAGCACCTACAGCTCTGCATATCCTTCTGCAGGATCCCATTGTTAGAAATGAGAAGATAGATGTTATTATTTTTAACAAGGTCCCTGATTATTTCACTCCAATCTTTCCGAATAGCAGAGAAATTGAAAGAAAAATAATTAAAAAAAACAGACAAAAAAAAAAAATACTAAGTTGACCTCAAGGGAAAAAATCTAATAATAAAGAAATTTTACAAATGAATGATAATACAGTGAATGGTTAGTAGAGATGGCACTTTCTGAGTCTGCATTAGCCTGGTGTTATTCTGCAACCTTACGGCCCACTTGAACAGCATCTGCTCCTGACAGATGAGCTTCTTCAAAACATCAGCACTTGACAGGAAGAGGGCTCTCCCGTACTTTCCATAACATTCTCTGTCTCTCGCTGTTATACGGTGACAAACACCAGTCCACACCTAAACACACATACACCCACTGAGCACCTGAACAAACACAGATACCTCTGAGCGGCAGTACCGGAGAACCAGGGGGAGTGAAGCTCTCTTCGGGTGACAGGTAGAGGTAGCTGGTGTTCACTCCCTGCTCAAAGTTGAACGGAGACTTGTACTCCTCTACAGGTTCCTCCATGCTGCCCATGAACAGGAAGCTCCCTGGACACTAAGTGATTGCATGTGACCGAGCCTGTTAGGATATCACTGTGTCGATTGTCCCATCTTCTAGCTATGGTTGCAAGTATAAGTGTGTGTTGCAGATTCTGCAGTGCTAGCAGGGATCACATGATGTCCTGCCTGAGACAACGACAGCAGCACGTTAATAAGTTACCTCTCCAGAGCGTTCTATTTCCGTCATGAGCCGACACTCCCAGCTGTAATCTCAGCGGTCCTTGTAGGGATTGTTGACAATCCTGTAAGAGTGCCGCATTTTCAGTGTTCTCAATGGCTGAAAAAAGCAATCGTCTTCAGCTGTTTCTGTGCTGGACTAGCTCATGCTCAGCCCCTCAGTCCATCTTATCATCTATGGGAAATGAAGATCCATTTGTTCCCTGGTCACATGACACTGGGGAAAGCCTGCGAAAGGAGGCTGTAATCTGCGGTGGCCTAGATTACAACGTTAATCCATTACAAAGGGCCTCCACAGCGCTTCAGATACACACCGGCTGCACAAATCATTGCAGATTGAAATGGATTCAGCCAAGCGCAAGACATTCAGAAGTGATGACACCTAAAGGCCAACACACACTCAGGGGTCTTCAGTACCATTATACTGTAAGATTTTACATCCCTGCTGCATTATATTGCACAATTTATAGGTCCTGTTAAATGGTGGAGGATCATGAATTAATGCATTTTTTAAAAACATAATTGCTTATGTATAGAGGTCAGATGAATCACCAGAGACATTGAAGTCTATAGTCATCTGAGCAACCATATGGCAAAATTCTGCATTGCAGTTCATCTACACAAAACAAAAACACACATTTTATTTTAAAATCAGCATGAACTAAAAATGGTAGCAATTGTTTCCCATTATTATGACATATTTATTAACCTTATGTAGCCCCGCCCCTTTTTAGCGCTGCGTTTGTTGTCTTCTGTTTTCTGGTTGTATTTCCACAGTGATCTCACGAATTAATGAATGAACTGCTCGTTTTAAAATCTTACTGGTCTACTGACATTTGTTAAGACATTTGCTTTAAACATTACAGTGCTCACGATAACTTTCGTTAACTCTACAATACGTAAATCCACTTTACCAGCTAAATTACTCTTAGCCTGCGACGCCATAGAAATATACAGAGCTACCGCACAAACAGAAGTTCAAAGACAATATTCTAAAGATGGTGACGTGTTTGTTTCGCTGGAGAATAAGGTCAATACACAAGTGAAATGGCTTTTCGAAAAAGAAAAAAGTAAGATAGACTTGGTTTTATCCTTTAGAAAATGTTTGGAACGTCGGACTGTTGGCTCCTTGTCATTTGCTAATTGCTGTGATAGATCTCATTTTACAGGTTTGTAGAAAAATTAGAGTCCCGCCCCTCGCACCGGTAAACACGTCAGAGATGTCGTTGTGAGGGGGATATACATTGCAAATTTCCAAAAATAAGAATCATCAATTTTGATTTCATAGCGACTTTAATAATAATAATAATAATAATAATAATAATAATAATAATAATAATAATTTTATTATTATTATCATTATTATTATTATAGTAACATTTTTGTTGTTATTATAATTATTATTTATATTATTGTTTATTTTATTATTTTTTCATATTTGATATTTAATTGTGGATGTTTGTTTAAATGATCCCTGTCAGGCACTCCATCATAAGTTACATGAAAATGGAAAACGTTGCACCATTCAAAACTTTGCCATACTCCAGTATTATCCATAACAGGAAATGGTCATGCAAAATTTATTGAGTTTATTGAAACATGCAAAAACTAGTTTCAGTATTTGTTAACCTCAAGGACACAAATATTCAATTTACAAATGTTGATAGTTGTTGTAAAAATTTATTGATTTCGGCCAGAATTTCACTATCAGCTCACGTCTACAAAGAGTGTACACTCTTTTGACATGACTCTGTTTGTTTGACCAGCTTGACAAAGCAACACTGGCTCGACCAATGATATCCACTCTGGGGTGTGACCAAATCTAGTATCAAGTTTAAATCAAAGATGCTATTAAAACAACTGACAAAATCATGAGACATAATGGTCAACTAAAATGCATGCTCAAGTCAATGCAATATATTGCCAACAATTTATATTGGAATTCCATTTGGTGCCACTAGTGGTGCGGAAACACCAGAAATAAGCACATACTTACTCATTCCTACTTCATCTCCTCAGGTTTTAAAATACACGCATGCTATGTATGACACACCCTTTACAGAGCTTTGTCCCTGAGGAGCTGAAATTACACATCCCTGCCTGATTACAGTAGCTGTCTTATGTGGGACGGGTCTGCAGCGAGAACAGCAGTGACAAACACACGTGTGCTTGTTTGTGTGTGTGTGTGTGTGTGTGTGTGTGTGTGTCAATTAACACTCTGACTACATTCATCTCACATCTAGGATGGCAGAACCTTGACGCCTCCGCGCTGCTGCGTGCAGGTTATTACCCGGATATTTGTCTTTCTCCAAAGTCCTTGTTGGCTTCCATCCAGACTAGATTGCACAACAAAAGCATGCAGATGTTCAAATAGAGACTTGAATGCAATCTGCAGCCATCGGCGAAATGTAATTTATGTTCCTTTGCATCCCAAATCATTTTCACACAAAACTAATACAATGAATTTTCATTAACACTTCAGCACCTGTTGGCAAGTTCAGACAAAGCCTTTTTTCATGAGCACTGCATTGTGGGAGAGTTTCACATCATGTGACGTGCTCCCACAGTAAACCTCCATGTTAGTAGGGTCTGTCTGTGAAAAAATATAGCAAACTGCGGAAATAGAACAGAGAGATTCTATAAAGGAAGATGCCCAACTTCCCATTTAAACCAATGAATGAGAAGCATTGTTTAAAAGAGGAAATAAGCAATAATCACACATTTGTTTTAACTAAATTCTTTGTTAAACAACACATATTTACCAGTTACGTGCTAACTTCTGCCTTTGGCCCACTAACATTCACATGGCCCCACATGGGGCGGCTATGAACTTCTCAATGGCAATAATAGGATGGACATGGAATCCCATGACCTCCTATAGAGTTGGACAAGCCTTTCAATGCCTTTCAACAATCCTTGTGCTTCTTCAACATCAGGAATCCTTGTGAACTGGATCTTGTATGACTTGCATTTAAACTCAAGCTCAAGAACATAAACACCCCAGTAAAGAAACAAAGAGGACATTTGAAGCACCTAATAAACCACAGTGTCTAATCAATTACTGTTTATTCCAAGCGCATTGCGTCCCGTGATTGAGACGAAATGAGAATCATGGGACAGAGTGCGACTCCAGCGGCCTGGATGGACATATACACAGGAGAATAATGAGCAGTAAATGGAGAAAATGTATCTGCCAACCAGAGTGGTAGACAAGGCAAGGAAACTTTAGTGGAAGACGTTACTGACATTGTGTGTGAAGGGCATTTATCTTTTATAAGCACTACTCCAAATATACAATCTTAACTGGCTTTTCAAAATGGTCTGTGTGGTCACATGACTGAGAAGAGGCTCATTTTGAAGGGTCACAGCGAGGCCTTAAGTTTCTCCCCTCAGTGCAATGTTAGTCCACACCTTTACTCGGCCAAAACTCTCAACTCTATGAAAAATACAATAAATAAGGCACATCTGAAATTACAGCAAACCTATTCTTCTTCTGTTTTATGATAACTTAATAACTTGTCGATTTGAAAATCTAAACCATCTTTTAGAAATGGTAGGAAAAGCGGCTCTACTGCTACAATTAATCGCTGAGTGAAATGTGATCGCAGGGACCTGTGAGACTCACACAGATGCTTCTGGAAGATCTTGCATAATCGGATAACATTTATCACTGAAATGTGTGTTATTCCACTAAAGAATAACTTTTATAATGTTACAACCACAACAACAAATTTTACAATGAATGTAAATATAATGCATTGGTTCAGGTTTACTTTGCATGGAACACAAAAGAAGGATGTTCTTGCTGCTATTTTCCATACAGTGAAATTGACTAGGTGCTGTCAAGCTCCAAAAAAGCACATTTATATGCCAAATATCATAAACATACTGTAGCATAAACATTACTAAAGCCTCACATTAGCCTTGTGTGAGGAACAATCACTATTTGAATCTTTATTTTTGGTTGTATTATCAAATGTGGGTTTATTTCTATCTATTTAGTCCGTTTCTCCAATAACGCTTTCGTATCAATGCTTCAAAGGACTTGGTAATATAGAGTACAAGGCATATTGACACTTTTAAGGTGCTTTTTTATTTATAAAGATAAACAGTCAACAGCACTAGTCCCTATTATGGAAAAGAGCATCCAGGATATTTTGCAGTTATTATTATTTTTTGTGTGTGTTTGACAGAAGAGAGACAGTCAGGTGTGATGACAGAATTTTCATTTGTAGTTGAAGTAGTCCTTTAATTCAGAGTAAACTACATTTTTGAGGTCAGTAAGATTTTTTTTAATGACTTAAAAAAAAATACTCATTTATTTGATAAAAATATAGTAATAACAGCAATATTGTTATTATTTTTACAATTTAAAATAACTCTTTTCCACTTAAATATATTTCAAAAAGTAAATTATTCCTGTGATGCAAGGCTACATTTTCATCAACATTTCTCCAATCCATTTCTTATTATTATCATCATCAATGTAATGGATCTCCAATCCATTTCTTTATATATATATATATATTTTTTTTTTGTTGTTGAAACCGTGATCTTTTTTCAGGATTCTTTGATGAATAGAAAGTTCAAAAGCACTGTATTTATTTCACTGATTCATAGATTTTTTTTTTTTGCAACAACAATACATCAAATGTAACAAGTCCATTTTGATCAATTTAATGGATGACTGAATGATAGTATTATATATGTGCGCAAACCACCAGCAGGCACAGAAGAAGACAGAGAAAAGAATGACAAGTATGTAGATAAAAGCCTTAGAGAACAATAAATACTCTGGAGCAATATCTGAACTATCTTTAAAATTAAACTGGAGAAAAAAAAAAAAAACAAAAAAAAAAAAAAAGAAGAGTTTCCTGTGCTACTTCAGCTTCACATGAAATGACCAAAGCCATCACAAATCTAACATTCCACTTTTATTTCTGACGTTTTCAGTGAACTGACATCAAAAAGATGGAGAATTAACAGCATAACTGTCATAACATGCAGACTGGAGTTTAAACACAGCGCACCAACAAACACCAGGACAGGAAATTTCCACCAATGAGATCAAAAAAATTCTCTGCAAGCTTTTGGCAGTCATGTAAACTTTCAACCTTGAATTGCTGAATAGTCCACCAAACTGATTCAAGCAAAATGTGCAATGTTCACATCCACAACAGAGAACAAACGCAACAATGGCTATAGAGGATTTGATTGCAGCTTCCTCATTCCTCCCAGTAGTTCTGTTAGTCTTTCGACATTTTTATTTTCCGATGTTGTCATGACAGCAAAAAGAGAACAGCGTGCACATCTACCTGAGCAAACATGAGCAACTGATGACTGCTAAGGCAACAATTAAAATCATACACTGAATTTCACACTGTTAGAGCAGATGTCCTAAATCCACAGGTTTATCCATCACTAGACAAGGACATGAGGCTACACCCATCACTTTTACTTATGGGTTTAAGGTCTCTCATTGATGACTCACTCACTGATGGAACAGAACTAAATCACTCTGCAAATCAGATAAATTCACTCGAGTTCTTGCCACCTGATCCAGAGTAATATCATAAAGACAGTATACCTAGGCTAAACAAACGTTATGTCAGGTTTTGTCCCGCAATCTGCTTGTCAGATCGCACAATGGCCCGTGGGCACCAGCTGCAGAGAGACATGGGCACGCAGAAAAGAGGAATGAGCAGATGGCGGCCCTACGTGAGAGAGATGAGGGGAGGGGAACAGAAGATTCAGACAGGAAGGCTCTGGCTCCTGGGGAGGCTGCTCATCCACTCACTGCAGCCCAGGAGGGATGAGAGAGAACAGGCTGCTCAGATGCAGGGAGCTGGGCGGAGACGAGATGACCGGGATGAAGATAGAATGGTCAGGAGGTCAGAAAGGACTACGAAAACAAGCACGGTGTGACATTCAATGACGTCAATGGTATTTCTCCAAGACGTAAACACAAACGTCTGCCAAAAGACTGTATCTACCAGGCCTTTGTTATATAGTAAAACAAAGGCAACGTTTTAAAGCTGAACATATTGCTTTTTGCTAAATTAAAAGACTTGTGATCATCCTCATATGAGCTAGATTTGAGAAACACTTTGGTTTGTATTTTAAAATTTGTATATGTATGGACTGATACACTGGGAAAGGCTCCAGCATCCATGCAAGCCCACACACTACATATATTGTGGATATTATATATGCATTATATTACATATATTAATAATTAAATTATAGCATTATATTTAAAGGCATTAAGTATTTTGCATTTATATTAGTAAGTCTCAGAGCTGATTAAAAAAACAGGATTATAAACAAAAAAAAATTGGGAAAACTAGACTTGGATGGATAATGGATAATGTTTTATAAGGAATGTATTCAATAATATCTTGATAATAAATAAATTAAAAAATAATATTGTATTTGTATATATTAAATATATTTTTCAGCTATACATATATTTCTAGTAGGTTATTTAAAAAAATGTTAAACAAAAGTAGTGGAAGAACAATATTAGTCTAAATCAATAGAATGTAGGCCAATGTGTTTCCTCCCAGATGATAACATCAGCACCAGGCATCTGAAAAACAGCACACACCAGAAAAACTATCCAGTCTTAGCTTAGCAGACTATTTACATAATGAAGCAGTGGCTATACAGGAACCCAAGCTGACCGGATCACATCAGAAGAAACAGACCACATTATCAGAAATCTTACATTATAATGAGCAGCTATCATGCATATGATCCTGCTAATCAACACATGAATTCTCATTTCTGGGTTTAAACTCTAATGTTACATATGAATGATATCACACAAAGGGGATAAGAAACATGAGATGCTAACCATTAGAAAGAGATAGAAAGCTATCAAACTTGTGATTCTATAAACTGTATTCTATTTTTAATTTTAGACTTCCCATGACACGTTATATCTTGAATTAGAAAGACGGTTTATCTGCAAGACATTAAAATACTGTCTTAAAATTGACATTAATTAATGGAATTGCACGATTAAATCGAAAATAAAATGGAAATAATGCAGAGATGCAAAGAGAGGTTTCATTAGTAGCAGCAGGTGTTTAATGCTAACATATGGTTCAACGATGCTGCAGGTTAAGCCCACGCAAGTTAAATAGTTACAGACATGCTTATTGACTAAAACATAAATAAACACATAAACATGCCAGGCTATGGTTGGGTTCTGGTACTTTCAAAAGTTTTAACAGCATTTATAGACACCGTAAATTATAAGACAACGAACTAATTATAATATGCAAAAGTGCTCTAACCCGAATAAAATCCCTGCAAATGTCTATCCCGACTGACTGACAATTACCAATGTTCATCAAAATTAAAGAAATTATACAACCGCTGTTCTTCTTCCAGCTGCTGGCTGTGCTAACAAACAAGCTAGCTAACTTCTGAAAGTTGAGTTTTGCTGCATTTCTAATCTGTGCCGTCGTGTCACGTTCTCAAAACGATTCTGCTACCTTGATCGGCTTCCTCCATCCTGTCTTTGCGGCTTCTTTATGTTGTGAGTTATTCTGATCCTTGCGGTCCCGCTTTCCCACTTCAATCTTGCAAATTTGATCTCAAAGCTGCCACTGCGACCAGGCTGCTGCTGCGCGAGGTGGGGTGGGGTCGTCTGTGACGTCAGGACGCACAGCACGTCGAGATGTAAACAGAGAGACGTGCACGAGGACCCACCTGGCGCGCCAATGATGAAGCGTTTTATGAACTCAAATATTCATTTACAATCATCATTAAACGATAAATAAATGAACTAAAATAAACTAATCGAAATAATCGTTTTATTAGAAATAATCATAATTGTATATTTGCAATTTATATTTGGAATGTCACTAAAACCAACTGGCTAATTTAGAATTTTTTTTTTATACTTTTGACGCCGTGCTTCAGTGTATATTATAAAATAAATACTGGTCTCTGCGTTGACATAAATACTAAGAAATGTAATACACGTAGCCTATTACATTTACGTAGATTATTAGAATTTATTATAGGCTAACAAATAATTTTAAATAGGCAAATATCGCAAAAAAAAAAAAAACCTATCAAGTTGCTATTGTGTTTAAAGAAGAAAAGTAAAGAAAATTGAAGAAAAGAAATGAAATTAAATGAAAAAGA
Source organism: Spinibarbus caldwelli (assembly GCA_039654775.1). Classification (NCBI taxonomy): domain Eukaryota; kingdom Metazoa; phylum Chordata; class Actinopteri; order Cypriniformes; family Cyprinidae; genus Spinibarbus; species Spinibarbus caldwelli. The sequence continues at coordinate 21,983,001 of CM077244.1, forward strand.
ACAGTGTGAGGAAGCCACAACATTTTTTTTTCTCTAGGCCAGAACTAATAGGCCTATTAAATTGCCTTTTTTTAATAAACACATTTTATCTTTCTAATTTCGACAAAAGGATGCCAGCAGAGCTATTAATGGAGATAAGCCTGGCCCTTCACGTTCACAGGGTCCTGATACAGTCAAACAAGACACGCCCAGAGGATGCAGCACGAGGCGCTTATTGCTGGCTTATAAATCGTCTATCATGTTGGTACTGTAAGAAATTACGCCACCCACTGGGTGACAGCAAATTTTAATAATGTAAAGTATATTTTTAAACCATTTATATAATAATATTCGTGTTGTGTTTTGGGACGTTTCTTAAACCTCCATATATGTTGCTATTCGATAATAGGCTACGACAAAAACGATTGTAAACATTTTTTAACTGTAAAAATTTTTCAGCATTTAGCATTGTGCTGTAAGAACAGCTGTTTTATATTCTATCCAATTGTTTATCTATTCAATGTATCAAAATAATATTGGTAGTTTTAACTCAATTGAATGGTTTTCAACTCCATCAGTAATAAAATTTAAGGTGATCGAAAAAGTGAAATGAACAAATCAATGGAGGATGCACATTGCACTATGATTTACTTAAAAATGCACGTTTTTCAGTGCAGCGATTAATTAAGGCAGCTGCATAATTAAATTGACACTTAAAAGTTTTCAGCTTTCTGGATTTACTTATTTACATTAGGATTTGTCAAAAAATTAATACATCTAAAAATGTGTGCATGTGTGTGTGTGTGTATTACATTATATTATACTATATTATATTATAATATATAGGCTATACAAATTAAAAGACAATAAAACAAATGACCGTAAATCAATTAAACTGTTTTTTTAAAATTTATTTATTGAAGACCAATACAATAATGTATTTATGAAAAAAAATACATAATTCAAATAAAAAATATATATATATTATTAAAGTTATATTTTTTTTGTTAAATTGATTTATTTTGTTAAAACTGTTAAAATAGCAAACGAATAAAAAAAACACAGCGGTGACTCAAGATATTGATATCAAAAAACCAATCAGTCCACCTCCACCTGTAAAACACAGCGCTCTTCATAACTCCGACGAACTCACCTGTCCCGAGCATCACGACTCGCGCGACAAACATGGAGCGACGTCTGTAATGTCACGCACAGGGGAGGCGTGAAAGGGATACAAGGACTTATCGGTTCGAGACGTGTACTTCTATAGAAGAAAAAGCATGCGGAAAATGGGTGCAGTCATCGACACAAAAGACCCCTGGCTGTTTGGCGTCACCCCCATCTTCCTTTAACAGGAGCCCCCCCTCCTCCTCCTCCTCCCTCTGACCGAGATGCATTGTGGGGGAAGTCGTTGCCATTCGACCTCTGCGGGGCCTGCGCGGACGCAGACAGAACCCTCAAATTCATTATGCCTTTAAAACCCCTATTTATTTCCGCATAACCTACATACTCTCACCAGGAGGCCGGAGCGCGGAAAAACGGCTCGTTTCATGCGGAATACTTTTTTAAGAGAGCCGCGATCGGATTTTTGTTTTGTTGAGAAAGTGTAGATTGTAATTTATTTGAAGAAAATGTCCGGAGAGCGAAACCGCAGGTCGCTGGCTTTCCGAGGAGGTGGATTAGCCGTCACCGGTGCCAGCGCCGTCGGAGGCAACAGCTGTGAGGCCCCGGCCTGTCAAGACCGACATCTGAACGGGAACAGACCGGATCAAGAGGACGACAGGGATCTGGGGGCGAAAGGACCATCGCTGGGGAAAGTCGAGGGCGGGGGGTCCGTGAGCGACAGCACGGAGCCGGAGGAGGACGAGGACCCGGAAGGGGGCAGCTGGACAGCGGGGAAAGATCATGACAGAGGCGCTTTGAACAGCGTCATGGTGAAAACCGAGGGCTGTAAGTGGGCGACTGGCAACGGAGTGAACCGGGAGGACTGTAGCGCCGGAGAGGCGGAGGAAGCGGCCGCTAGAAAGCCGCTGCTGGAGATGAGACCTCAGACGCTGCTGCTCCAGAAACACTCGCTCTTCCAAGCCTCCTGGCTGCAGGAGTTTCCCTGGCTCAAATTCAGCCAGGAAACAGGACTGATGTCTTGCTCCTGGTGCCATAACATCGCCACCAACCACAGCGACGAGCTGGTGAAAGGCAGCCGGAATTACAAGCGGGCCTTGCTGCTGAGACATCACCTGTCCTCCGAGCACGGCAGGAATGACCCGACCAGACAGGTACGTCCACACCGCGATAAACTGGGGACGGGGACACTCGGATACGCGACGGAGACCACCTGGGCAGTGCTGTTCGGTGTTTAGTTAACAAATCTCGACGTTTTTCCGGCTTTTTTTGGAGCAGAAATGCTGTTTTTAAAGCCGTTTAGCGAGCTAACAGGTCTGTTAGCTATAGACTCAGGTCGGAGGTAGCAGGTTAGCATATGTGAGCTAACGTTAACTGGATCAGCGCTGTCAGTTGGTGAGCTGAAATACCATCGACTATCTGATTTAAAGCGTAAAATCAATTTTCAGTGTTTTTACGGTCTTTTGAAACCTTATAGAAACTTGACTGCTGATTATAGATGGGTTATTGCGTTTTATATAATCATAATTCTTTATTTACATGATTTGTAATCTGATATCTATTATTAAAAAGACCAAAAGTATCATAAAATGAAACCGTGGTTCAAAATGTATGTCCTCGTTTCCTGCATTGCACTGTAATTATCAACCCTGGTTGTCATGGTTACTAACCTGATTGCTACAGAGGTCACATAATGGCAAGGGTTTGACCCTGCTACCTTTGGGGAGCCGCACCCCTTCCCAACCCCCTCGCTGTAAAAAGTGACCTCTGGCACATCTCACCCTCCCCTTTTAGGGCACCTAAATTAGAGGCATTGTGTTAGGTGACTCCCCAAGATCCATAGATAGTGTGTGTGACTTGCTACATTGGGTCAGAGTGAATTATGTCGCCTGTAATGGCAGCAATGCCTGATATGTGCAGACCACTGCAACCAGCAGAATAAGATTAGGCTTGAATAAATCATATCATATCAGCAGCTGAGAAACACTTTTGTGAGATAATGCACTGTAATAGTGAAGTGTAATTTATGTTTGATACTTCTGCATTCTGTATCCAAAGGAACCGTACAATGCCAAGACATGTTGTTTAAGATAAATAGTTATTGATTGATTATTATTTTTTTTTATGCTTTTGATTTCCTGTCCATTATCAAGGCACAAAATGATTGATTCATGTACTAAATCCTATCTGTTGCTGCCCAGATGTCGTCGTGTTACTGGTTTGCCAGTAAAATCGCTTAGGATTGTGTGGTATGATAATGTCCAGTCTAATCAGGGTGACACAAAATGTTCCACTAACTCAATTTATACCCCTCACTAATTGGGAAGGAAAGGAGGAGGAGAGGTTACCACCGCCTCCCTAGCAACAGAAGGGTTAAGACACTACAGAAGATCTATTATGCTTTCCTGTTCAATCACTTTCCTCTGTCAATCAACCTTTTTACAATACTTCGCTTTTTTGTATAACTGTATGTTACGTAATATGTGGAGTAAATGTCCTATGCTACATTTATTTTCCATATATAATATAGTATTTGTGATTTAGTACGCTCTTAAAAAATAAAGGGTCGTGTGAAAAGGGGGGTTTTCACAGTGATGCCATATAGAGGAACCATTTTGGGTTTCCCAAAAAACTCTCACAGTTATGAAAAGAACTATTTTTTCATAGTGTGAAGAATATTTTAATAGAAGCTTTTCCAACTGTAAAGAACCTTTTGGCTCCATGCAATTTAGGTTCCTTATTGGCATCGATGGTTCCATGAAGATCCTTTAACATCCATGGAACCTTTTCAATGTCGAATAGGTTCTTCATAATGGAAAAAGGTTCTTTAGATTATTAAAAAGTTCTTCACACTAAGAAATGGTTCTTTTAAATACTAATCACTGAAAGGTTATTTTTTGAACTAAAAACAGTTCTACTATAGCATCACTGAGAAAACTCCCGTTTGGAACCTTTATTTTTAAGAATGTGGATGTTAAAGGTTCTTGATGGAATCAGTGACACGAATAAAGAATCATTATTTTTAAGAGTGATTTTGTCATTGACATCTCAGCAGTTAGAGTAGTAGACATGGAGATCACGAGATTATAGAAGAATAGTATCTGTCGTAAAGTAGCCTAATTGGGTGAAACATTAGGAGGTCTGCTGTCTGAGTAAAGAAAGGCTGTTCTGATAGGCCAAATCCTCCAATAGCCAATTTCATAATTGTGATCTATTATGTTCTCCAGTGCAGCAACTGTCCGTCATAATGGGATAAATTTCTTCACTGGTCCATATCAAGCTACTGTAATTGGATTACCCCTAAAGAAGGGTATCTGGGTTGCCTCACTCTCCAGACTAGACTTCGCCCTCAAAGTATTTGCCCTCTCTTCCTGTTATTAGTGAGCCGCAATGAAGACTAGGGTCTCCACCCCTGTACTGTCTGCCGCTGTGAGATATGTGTGTTGTTGGTGCTGGTGGGGGAGAATTCCCTGGAATTTTGTATTGATGAGCCCTGCTCTTTGTTGGGAGGCCCAGATCCTGGCATTCCCCTCCCACACCTTGGGTCAAGCACACTGCTGCATTGTTCATGCATCTGGATGAGGGGACCAGGCGCTGGCCTCAGGGGTTGGGATGGCTCAGGAAGACTATGCGCAAGGAAAACAAAACCGCCGTCGCTGTTGTCTGAGGCACAATGTCCCCCTAACGTGCCACTTGTGTAGTGTATACTCACTGCGGCCCTGGTAGGTGATAAAGGCACAGCTCTCTGTTGCTGAAGGCTATGTGTTTAAATTTTGGGGAGCTATTGTTGGTTTACGGTGAATGGAACATGTTGGAAGTGTACAATAGAATAATGGGTGTTGGCAACTCATCACCTGAAGAGCTTTAGGCGACTGTCTGTTCAACTGCAGCGCAGGAGAAGGGCAGCGGTATTGGTGGTGGTGGTTGTACAATGTTCCCGTTTCGCATCAAAATGAAAGTCTGGGGTGGAAAACCAGAGAGAGAAACCACAGCAAGTTTCATGTGCAACACGTTTTAATCCGAAAACACACCGTTTCCTATTTTCTTTTGATGTGTGTCATTCAGAATGATACTTTTTTTTTTTCTTCTACATACACTACCATTAAAAGGTTTGGGTCGGTAAAATTTAAAAAAATGTTTTTGAAGGAAATGTCTACATATTATTTTTTTATTAAAAGCACAATAAAACAATTTTTGTGAAAAATTACAATTTAAAATAACTCTTTTGTATTTTATTTATTTTTTATTTTAAAATGTAATTTTTTCTTATGATGGAAAAGCTGAATTTTCAGCAGCCGTTACTCTAGTCTTCAGTCCCACCTGATCCTTAGAAATTATTCTAATATGCTGAATTGCTGCTCAAAGAACATTTTTTATTATTATCATTGTTTAAAACTGTTGTGCTGCTTAATATTTTTGCGGAAACTTTTTTTTTTTTTTTTTTCAGGATTCTTTGGTGAATAAAAATTTCAAAAGAACAGCATTTATTTGAAATGTAAATCTTTTAAAACATTCTAAATTATCTTTACTGACACTTTTAAAGAATTTAATGCATTCTTTCTAAATAAAAGTATTCAATTCTTTCTAAAAAAAAAACTTACTAATCCCCAACCTTTGAACAGTTGTGTAAATGAAATCCAAACATGTCAGGGTTTTGTGAGTAAAAAAAGTGTCTGAGAAACACAATTAGCATCAACCGTATGAGATCATAATTTTGGCATTTATAGATATTGTAAAAGTAATGTCTTCTCCTTTCGTTGTTTGGTTGTACAGTTTGCACAGGCCAAATTGCTTACAAAAACAGGGCACAAATGACCTAGCAGCACAACTGTAGACAATAACAATAACAAACATTCAATTAAGAAAAAGACTATGCCAAATGTCAAACTGTCACCACAGACTCATTTTGACAGGGTTTAATGGAGGGAATCATCAAAAAGCATCTGTTCTCTTGCATACGTTTACACGTGGCACATCTGGAGAAAGGATGAACTGTGTGTGAGTGTACATGAGAGAATGAAAGAGAGAGAAAGAAAAAGAGGTTAATTCTGGACTAACATGTCCTGACACCCGCTTTCGACTGCCACCTCATCTGTCCTCTCTCCATAGCTTGGCTTGGCCCACAGTCAGATTCACTCTGGATAGACAGAGGCGAACAATAGTGGGGACATTGTGACACCACAAACGGACGTTCATTCTTGTCTAACACCCCTGTTTCTCCAACACATCCTCATTCTTCAAACCTGGTCTTCACTAGATCTGTCTAAATTCAACAGTGCTGCCATTTAGTCAGACTACATTTATTTTCTTTATTTTAAAGGATTAGTTTACAAAAAAAAAAAAGAAATTTCTCCCAAAATTTACTCATTGAAATTCTTTGCTCACCCTCATGTCATTCCATACATTAGTGTAACCCAAAAGGAGATTTGGAAGAATTGCTCTTTTCACTATAGCTCTCATTCATGCTTGTCATGTCTCTTTTATCTAAGAAATACACAAAAAGCGGTTTTCAAACAGGTTTCCCAAACACGCCCATGTCTGCCATTGTTTGTCAAACAGATAGTCCTGTCCCAAACTCGCACCATCTGTTGAGTCAGTGTTGCTGGTCGGGATGCTCAAACAGGGAAATGTTATAAAAGTGCCACAGTGTTTACGCAAAAAAAAAAATACACACTCTAGCTTTAAAGTTTAGTCTTTTCCTCACACACAGCTATGATATGACTTTAGAAGCCTTGAAATACCCTGCAAATCATATGGACTACTTTTAAGGTGTCATTTTAGCAGTTGGACAGTTCCTGGTCACTATAAACTAATATTCAGAGGTGTGGGTTCAGTAAAATATTTATTAAACAAAAATTAATACGAAGTGACAGTGAGGACATTCATAATGTTACAAAAGATTTCCATTTCAAATACTTTTTTTAAATGACTTTAATAATTATGAAAAAATGTCAGTTTCCACAAAAATATTAAACAGCGCAGGCTGTTGTCAACATTTATAATAAGAAATGTTTCTTGAGCAGCAAATCCGCATATTATGATGATTTATATTATGGATCATATTATGGATCATGTGAGACTGAAGACCGTAATGATGCTGAAAATTCAGCTTTGCCATCACAGGAATAAATTATGTTTTAAAATAATTTATTTTGTAATAATATTTCACAGTATTATTGTTTTTACTTTATTTTTAAGAGACGTCTTTTAAACACATGAAAAAATCTTACTTGCACTTCATTATATTGCAAAGTGTAGCGTGAACATTTTTTCAGTTTTCAATATCTTTTTTGTGTGTGTATTCAAATGAGTTGTACAGGTTTTAAACAACATGAGAGTGAGTGAAAGATGACAGGATTTTATTCCAGCTCTGGTTTTGTAATTCCAGCTGTTTTTCTAAGGCTTTTGCAACCTTCACCAGTAATTGTGCTAGGGAATTGTTAGTGCTTTCTTCACAAAGCTTCAGGGTAGCACTAAAGCAGCAATAGTGAACAATGAGCCTGGAGGAAAGGACTGGCATTGTGTGGAGAAATGTAGAGCCCAACTGATATGGGTTTTTTGGGGGCCGATACCGATATTAGGGTGTAAAAAAAAAAAGGCAGATATCGATATATCGGCTGATATTCTTCGTGTATATTATAGTACAGTACGAGTCAAAAGTTTGGACACTTTCCCATTCCTGTGTCCAGACTTTTGACGGGTACTATATATAGAATACTATAGTATATACTGTACATAAACAGAATATATATACATAAACACATTTATTGCAATGATCACTCAAATGTGGTGATCAAACACTTATAATGACGTGACAAAGATATGTAATGGAGGCAGGGCATTTAACAATTTAACAATAAACTTTATTATCCAAAACGAGTCTGACATCAGTGCACTAAACAGTAAAGGTGAAGTTTATTTAACTTTATTTCAATTCAATTCCATTCAACTTTATTCCGTTTTTCACTTCAGAACATTCATTCACGGATTTGAGCTACTGTCTTCACACACAGACGAAACTTACTAGAGAAGTGTGAAGTGTGACATAATATACCACTGTAAATAAATACAATTTAAATTCACATCTCGCGCACTTTTAGTGCCCTTTGAATGTAACGTGTATGTAACTGGAATCATGGCGGAATATCATGTGAAGTCCACTTCGCAGGGCACTTACAGTCGAATAAGACAACGCTTGAATGCTGCAGCCTGAACAAGAGACCTCTTTACTGAAGTTAAAGTGTTGGCTGATGTCATTATCTCGCGAATGTGGAGACGGATCTCCACCAAATTCGGGGGATCCCTTCAGCTCGAGGAGCCTTCTTGAACACCACCCTCTGCGCCTCAGTAGCCCCCTGGAATCGCCAGATCGGTCGGCGCCCGATCGTGAATTTAACCGCCCGTAACTCCCGGATCCCGGGGGCTATCGACGCGGGGCCGGTTTCATTTGAAAGGGGGCCTCGAGAAGTACACTCGATTCAGCGTTTGAGAGGGTTCCTCGAGCTGAAGGGATCCCCTGAATTTGATGCGGATCTGCCTCGCTGTTACAGAGATATGGCCGTTCAAAGTTTCAGTGGTATTCCATACACTTCCATACACGCTCTGCTGGGCAAACTATGTAATTACACCATATACAAGCATTTTATCCGCATTTTATGTTCTGTAAAAAAAATCATATCAGCAGCATATTCACCGATATATCTGCGATAGGCTCATATCGGCCGATAAAATCGGCAAAACGATATACCGGTCGGGCTCTAGAGAAATGGGGTTGCGCTCTCTCTCTCTCTCTCTCGCTCTCTGGCTACTGGTTGGGCCTGCTGTAGCTGGATCAGGCTACAGTAATAACCCCATCTACCAGGACAAGCCCAGCAGCGTGGAGGAGGGGGGCTGGGAAGGCCTCCGCCCTGAGAAATAGATTTAATCTGAATTACTCCAGCAAAAAACCCAGCTGTGTGGTAGGAGGAGAAAACATGTAGGGTGGTATAAATTTCTGCATGGATTAGGACATCTGCTTTGCAATCCAGAAATATATTGTGTAGATTCACTCCCATTGGTAGGTACCAGCTGGTTCTCTCTCTTTCTTTCTCTCTCTCTTAATTGTGAGAGCAGATGATGGAGACTGATGGTGGGATTGGATAATGGCCAAATATTTCTCATCTTAAAGAGCATTAACAAGGGCGCAGAGATTGCATCCTGTGAGCAGGAGGGTTTACCGCCACTATAGTTCCCACAGTACTGCAGCTTTTGAGCCTGTTCAACCAGTTCTCTAGTCAGAGTTGTCACCGTACACCTGCCCTTCACCTTATGTTTACACTGTAGACTAATGCTGATTGTCATTTTTGTTTGTTGTCGCTCCACTAGGAGATGGAAAGGCCAGAGGACGCGGAGAGTCCGGAGGTGGAGAACTATAGAAACAAGCCCAATGAGAACTCCTACTGCTACCAGCTGCTGCAGGAGCTGGACAAGCAGCGCAAGAGCGGCATCCTCTGTGACGTCAACATCGTAGTGGGTGACCAGGTGTTCAAGGCGCACAAGAACATCCTGGTTGCTGGGAGCCGCTACTTCAAGACCCTCTACTGCCTGACGAAGAGTGAGAACTGCGACCAAACTACCATCACGCACTTGGATGTGGCGGCCGTGCAGGGCTTCTCCGTCATCCTGGACTTCCTGTACTCCGGTAACCTCTTGCTCACCAGCCAGAATGCCATCGAGGTAATGTCCGTGGCGAGTTACCTCCAGATGACCGAGGTGGTCCAGTCCTGTCGCGCCTTCATCAAAGACGCCCTCAACATCAGCATCAAGCAGGAAGCCCCTGATTCTGTGGTGGTCGACTACAACAAGCGGCGGACGGTGGCAAAAGACTGCCAGAGTGCCGACAAGAAGCCCAGCAACTTCTGGGCCACCAGCATCCTGTCCAAGTTGTCCATCAAGGCCAGTGGACAAGTGAAGGATGAACCCAGTGACATAGAGGTGTCCGGTGGAGAAGGCTGCGCTTTGGGAAGCTCCGGTTGGGGTGGAGAGAACTCGTCAGAGTCTACGGAGACGGAGCCACAGGGTCCGGGGCCGGTGTTCGTCTGGAACGAGCCACATGGGGTCACTGTCAAGAGAGAGGCGCATTCTGAGCCGGGCAGCGGAAGGCGGAAAAAACAGACCGCCAAGCGCTTCGTCTACAACATCCCACCTGAGCCGGAAGAGGGTTTTGACGAGGGCATGTTCATCCAACCGTCTGCCTCCTACACCAGAGAGGACTTCTCTTACCTCTCAGAGAATGCTGGTACGTTACCCATCATGCCTTTCTCTTCTGTTGAGGCGCCATAATGGCTCTTCAATCCGAGTCCAATTCAAACCATCAGTCATAACCAATTTATGTGTCATTAAAAACACACCCAGCAAATTTAAAAGAAAAATGTTTTCATTTCCTTGTGTGCTGGAAGTGTCTATTGAGCTCTTTCAGGTTGTGGGAGTTTGGTTATTTGAATAATGTCGCCGCCCTATTATGTAGACTCATCAGCATACTTCAGTGCTGTCGTTAGGTTTGTCATGTATGACAATGGTGTTTTTGACACCTCTCTCTCACACTCACACAAAGGCTATTATGCATTACTGTGAAGCCTTTGGTAGTAGTATAATCAGTGTTTGTCAGAGGCAGAATACACAGCCTTGAGGAAGAGGTCATGCCATGTTCCAATTGGCAATTTATCGTACTACTAGCACTGTTTGTGAATTTGATATGCTGAGTACATACTGTGCAAATTTTCAGCATGCAAATAGTTTACATTCGACTGTAAATTTCCATTCAAGTTGATTAGAAAAATGGCTCATATTTGGGAATGCGATTAGATCTTAGGTTGTTTACATTCATTTGAATGTGGTTATGCAATGTCTAACATGTTGTGGACTGTATTGCTGTATACAGTATGAAATTGTCTAGAGGGCCTGATCAAGCCTGCATGTATACTGAAACATATTACCTGAAATGTATTACATTTTTAACATTATTTGAGCTTAAAAAAAACAATATTTATGATATAGATCAAGTTCGATTTTATTGTTGCTTTGAAGTCTGTTATTTAAATGTGATTTTTGGCAACACAAGTCAACATTAAAATCGAAATTAACCTTTGATTGATTAATACATGTTAAAAAATATTATATTTGTCTTCATAATCTTTTATCAAAATGTAACTTGCACTGAAATTACTTTTCTGTTGACATCATCAAGGTCGCTTAGGTTTCAACCAATGGGCATCGAAACTTTAAGGAGTCATGTAGTTCTTTTGACTGCAAATCTGGTATAAAATGCCCACTTTTCACGATACAAACTTACAATCCATATTCCAATCCATATTCCCATTTTACATTTCTTTTTCTACATTATATCATTTCCATACACTCAAGATGAAATTACATTCTCAGCCAATTTTAACAGTTTCTACAGCTTGCACACTGTAGCTGTTGATTTTCCTGTGTATTGTAATTCTAAACTTTTTTCCACTCAGCTGTTGTACAAAACATTAGCTGATATGTTGTTACATCTTTTATTTTCAAGCGGGAATGTGCCGAATACTAAATAATAATACGAAAGCACGTTCTCGCACACGCACACACGTCTAAAACTTTAGCTGTGGCAGTCGGTCAGCCAGGGTCTCTCGCATCATGATTTCTTGTCCTCAGGCCCTGTGCAGCTCAAGGCCGCAAGACCATCTTCTCTTTTTAATTAGAGTGGCCAGTCTGTTTTCTTCTGCCCTTATTAAGGGAGTCTGCCCTCCCTTCGCCTCATACCACAAAAACCTGCGTAATCTCTAGCCTGCCAAGCTGTCATGCTTAGTATCATGTCTTAAGTGACGCGGTTCTGAGAAGAGGCTTTCTCTCGCCGTCGTCGACTCCTCTAATGCAGGATAATGAAGTAAAGCGGGGGAAACGTTCTACCCTCAGGCTTCCTAAACGCCCTCAAATGCACTTAGCTCATATTCCCGAGGGCACTTAAATGTGTGGAGCTAACGACTCACACCTGCAAGGCATGTGTGTGTCGATGTGTTTGCCTACGTATGCTTACGTACTCGCCTGTGTACTTGCGTCCATGTTGACTACCCACTTCCTTTTTCACACATTGGGCTTTTTTCGTGAAAGGGAATGTTGCTTATTGCTTAAACCCTGTCAGTTTATTACGTAAATATAGTATGATTACTTCTAAAAATAAAATAAGTTCAACTTTTGAAATAATTTGTAATATGTAATTAAAACATTTCTAGAAGCACTCATAGTGTATAAACGTTACATTTATAATAATTCTATTATAGAAATTATGGGTAGCTCTGCCCACTGAGAAATTTCATTGCTTTGCTTTGTTTATATCCAGATAGCTCTACATTAGATATGTTTTAATTAGCTGCAGTTGTGTCACACATTGTTATTTTAGGATTACTTCTATATTACTTTATAGCATTCATTAATAATTAGAATTGGCTTTTATTTTTGTACACTCTAAGGAAATGTACATGTATAAAAAGTACAAAAGCTGTCACTGGGGTGGTACCTTTTCAAATGGCACACCTTTGTACCCCAAAAGTCCATATGGGTACCATAAATGTACATATTATCATTATTATATTATATTACGCCCCAGTGAGTATATTTTCAGTTTTCATTTTAATTTAAGTTTTAGTGATTTTGTTAATTTTAGTATTGTTATTTTTAAATATTTCTACTTAGATTTAATCTTATTTAAATTTTTAGTAATTTTAGTACTTAAACTTATTTCAGTTATTTGTCACAACAACAGCATTTCTAATTTCCATTTAGGTTTTTTAAGTAAAAATAAGATATAAATATTAGATGGAAAAAAAGGTATTGTAGCTTTATTTCAATTAATATAAATATGACTACTACTACTACTACTACTACTTCTAAGAGTTTGTTTTAATTCCTTTCAGTTTGAGTAATTTTAGTACTTCAAATTTGTTTCTTTTAGTTGCCAAGGCAGCATTTCTAATTTAAGTTTTTAAAGTTTCTATTTTTGTCTAATATTTGTATATTATTTCAGCTTTATTCCAATTATTAGTTTTTATCTATTTCAAATTTAGTGATTTTAGTACTTCAAACTTGTTTTATAAAAAAAACTGTCTTTAAAATTTATTTAGTTAGTTGCCAAGGAATCATTTCTGATTTTTAATTAGAAATTTTAAATAATTAAGACATTTTAATAAAGAAACTTTTCATTTAAGTTTTAATTTATGTCTAATGTTTATATTTTATTTCATTTAAATGTTAATTTGATATTTATTTCAATTAATAATAATAGTTTTAGTTAACAGTAACAAGACTGGTGTCATGTCATGTATCATTTTCACTTTTGGTGTGAACAGACAAATTACTTTTCGATAAAACATTGTGTTGCGCTTGGATGAGCCCTGTCTGTTCTGTCTCACACATCATGCTGCAGGATCCGTCACCATAAAGGCTTGAGTTCTTTCCAAACAAGACGGTTGAATTGTTGATTTTCAGCAGTGAAACACACATGTGCACACACACTACCCCCGATTCCCTCTTCCGAGGCCGTCCCGCCCTAATCCTGCTAATTCAGCCCAACTATCTCTGCCATTCCAAATATTGACCCAGGCAAAGTGGACCCACTGCAGAGGTACTTACAATGGGATCTGACGGCTTTGGCCCGCCTGCCTGCTAATCCACAGTGTGTAAGATGATCCACTGTTAGGGCTTCACCCATTTATTTACACATCATATCTTCTCCGCACACCCATACACACACACACACACACTTACAGTTGCTGCCTTACGCAAAGTCGTGATCTTTACAAATAGATGCACATAGTGGTGTGAAATTATCAAGGATTTGTCCCTGATGTATGAGAGCGAACATTGTTCACAATATAATCGCTAACTATATTAGCGTCCACACCAATGCACAACAACCTTATTATAAGCATGCTGAAGTATGGTTGTCAACCATTTTAAATGCTCAAGCTCTTTAAAGCAGAATGCATTTTGATTGGCTGATGGTTTATATGTTTATCAACTGGAAAAAAAAATATTCTAAAAGAGATTCCACAGATATTGTTCCGCTGTCATTGTAGCTGAGGTATGGACTGTTTTTAAAAATTTAAAACGGTCTTAATCATTATAATTATTGTCTTTTTGAATGGGATTTAAACGGATAGTTCACCCAAAAATGAAAATTCTGTCAGTAATTACTCACCCTCATTGTTCCAAACCTGTAAGACCTTCGTTCATCTTCAGAACACAAACTTATAAAAAAAGATATTTTTGATGAAATCGAGAGCTTTCTGACCCTGCATAGACAGCAACGGAAATACCACGTTTAAGACCCAGAAAGGTAGTAAGAACATCGTTAAAATAGTCCATTTGACATCAAGAATTGTTTAGTAAAGTCATTATTTTTGTTTACTTTGTGCACAAAAATTATTCTCGTAGCTTCATAAAATTACAGTTGAACCACTGATGTCACGTGGACTATTTTAACAATGTACTTACTACCTTTCTGGGCCTTAAACGTGGTAGTTCCGTTGCTGTCTATACCGGGTCAGAAAGCTCTTGGATTTCATCAAAAGTATCTTTTTATAAGTTTGTGTTCTGAAGATGAACAAAGGTCTTATGGGTTTGGAACGACGAGGGTGAGTAATTAATGACAGAATTTTAATTTTTGGGTGAACTATCCCTTTAAAGCCAGTTCACAAAGACAATAATAATAACGATTAAAACAGTTTTAAAAAAATTCAAAGTTTAAAAGTATAGCACATTCCATACCTCAACTACAATGACAACGGAACAATATCGGTGGAATCTCTTTTAGAATATTTTTTTCCAGCTGATGAACAATATAAACATCATCAGCCACCAATGACATGAGGGTGAGTAATTAATTACTGAATTTTTATTTTTGGGTGAACTATCCCTTAAAGGGGTCATCAGATGCAAAATTCACTTTACAAGTTGTTTGAACATAAATGTGTGTTGGAAGTGTGTGTACGCATCCATCCAATAATGAAAAAAATCCACCCAGTGGTTTTTTTAAAATCTCTATTTTAAAATCCCCTTTCTCAAATCAGGCTGTTCTGAGATTCCTGTCAGAATGACATAGTTCTGCACAGGCCCCTCCCATGATAGCTGATTGACAAGGCCGTCTTACCTGAGACCTGCCCTGAGTGAGCTGAGAGCTGTCCACCATTGTGTCAACTCCGGTGCAGGGGAAAACAGGATTTCCGATTAAGTGATTGAGGTGTTTTGTTGTTGGATGTAATAATGAACATAGCAGTCGTCATTTACTCCCAACATCTGAGCCGCTGAAGACGCAGAGGATTAACGTTACTTTTGTTTTGAAGGATTTTGCCGATCCCAATCTGCCTAAATGTGTCTATGTTCGCGCGAATCATTCGTGTTCCAGCTTCACTTACAGCAGAAAGTATAAGGGTTTTTTTATGAATCCTTGCAAATTGCCTTTCCTAATAATGTGCTAGTTAGCCAGTTTCACGGCTGAAGTTTACAGTCTGCAGACTCTGCTCGTCACTCCACGGAAGAGAGGGGCGGGGTCAGCAGAGCTCATTAGCAATTAAAGCAACATGCATTAAAAAACAGCTTGTTGAAAACAGAGCTGATTTTGATAGGGTAAAAAAGGTGTTTTTTACACTACCATTGAGAAATTTTAACCAAAGTATGTTATAGACTTTTCATTAAGACCCTAAAGAATCATATCAACTTGTGGAAAATGGGCATCCGATGACCCCTTTGAATACCTCACCAGTGTGTTGCAAACGTCAGTGCTCAGAGGGAGGGATTGTGTTCTTCAAATGTAGATACTTAGTTAATACTCATGCCTGCAAACATCCTTTGCGTACTTGCATTTAGTTACTTTACAGACAACAACGATGTGTAGCTACTAGCTATAGGGTAAACGTACCTATTAAGCTCACGTACCCATTAAGCACACTTCCATTTTTGAGCTTGGATTATAAAAATAAAAAAATAATTTATTGTCCTACTTGATGTCTTAATCAATTGATATGTTTGTTACTATATACCTCCTGTAATTTCAATGTATTAGATGTATAAGTATAAGATTGTGTGCTACACTAATATATTACTTCACAGGCATTACTGGCTTGTACTTTTAAATCCATAATATTATAAATTGATAGTTTACTGCTGGTCTTTGGTTTTACACTGCTGTAATTTTTAAAGATTTCATATTATTGTAAGGTGAGCTTAAAGGGTGCACTACTATGAAAATCACACAGCTTCAGTGTGACATCAATAAGAAAAGTATAATTTCATAGATATTGTTAATAATAGTTGTTCATATTAAAATATGTATGAACTTAATTCATGGCCTATACTATTTATTTAGCAAAATCCTGTCATTTTAATAAATATTACATGAAATTGATTAAAAATTGTTGCTGCTCCAATTAAGCTCAGTGTGCTCTCTTTAAGCTCTTCCACATTGAACGTCTATGTAAATACTTCATAAACAGACCAATATTAACTGATGGTTGTCACTTTAAGTTAAGTTAATCGATTTTCTATGGATTCTGTCAACTCAAATCTGCAGACTGGCTCTGATCTTTGGCAACTAGCATCAAATTCTCCAGATTGTAAATCTGTGGAAAATCAGGGCAAAAATCGTGTAGTGTATTCCAGCCTTAAGAGACTATAGATAGGTTGACATCCATTTAAAAAGAGGCTTCATAATGAGGCTAGTTTCTGTGTTCATCCCCATGAATTAAATGTTTTATTGGTTTGTTTTATTTGATTTTTGAATATGTTACTTAGCTGAATGTGGACTAATATAGATGTTGCAATGTGCTTAAATGACACTTCATTATGAATATATAACTGATCGAATTGAATGCCTTGTTGCTTGATGTTAGTGTTCTGTTTTTTTGTGATTGACTTTTTGTACCTTCAAAAATATATTTTTCAATTATTCTTTAAAAGGTTGTTTAAAATAAACAAGAATTTTTAATAAAACATGATGTGAGCTTAATGGGAACAGGGGTGTGCTTAAAGGGTACAAACCCATTAAGCACAGCCAGACTTTTTGAATTTAATGATGTTTATCTTAAATGAAATACTTTTGTCATTTAAAATAAAATTTTAATATTTTTGTGTGAGATTAATATTTTATTTTAACATAACTTTTTGTACTGAAACCAATATCTTGTGCACTAAAAATGTGTCATGTAGATTTTGGTGAGCTTAATAGGTATGTTTACCCTAAGCATTCATGTACTTGCGTAATTGAGTATATTTCAGGCCTAAGAGGCAATGCAGTGTTTCCTTAGGGGGTTGAGGTCAGTCTTAGCACTTACAGGGTGGGGTCGGTTAAAACCTTGAGCCCATTTACTACCAATCTCTCAGATCTGGCCTAGCAGGTCTCGTCCAGCCTACTGCGAGATTCCCAGCAAGAAGAGTCTTGCCATTTGCACATGTCTTGAGCAGTTTTATGACTCCTTCCTGGTCATTGAGAATCCAAGTTAATCATTAACCATTTTAAGTCCCAGCAAGCCCGTATTAACAGATTGAACTTTAATTTCAAGCCTGTCGACTCGAACGGCACAGCTGCTGTCGGTCCTCCTTTAGCTCGCAAGGTGGTGTTTAGAGCTTCGATTGAATTCCCAGGTGATCTGGCTCTCGTCACCCCCTTGGAAACCTGTTTGACGACCCTTTGTTTTGCCCATTTTGGCTCAAACAAAGCTGGATCCCACCCCCCAATCCCACATGCTGTAGTACAGGCAGCTCTGGTCTAATTGTCACAAGACACCGCTCCCAGGAGAGCTTGAGTGTTGGGATGAATCTTTTCAGAAGCGAAAAGCAGAGATTGCAATTTATACACACTATACAGTAGTTTCTCCCCGATAAACAATTAGGCTGTTTCTGAATGCATCTTTGTGGAGAGGAATGGTGGCTAGAAGGAAAGTGTTCTTGCGTTTTATACAGCTTGTTTATCAGTAGAAAATTGCATTAGACTAATATAGTTATGGCTTCTGGCATGTGGTTTCCATAGCAACTAGCACACTTGCACAGCGTGTTTTTGCTATTTTTATTTTTATATATATATATATATATATATATATACGAAGGTGACACTGAGGGTACATACAGGAGCTTATACACGCTAATTTTCTCTCCTAAGCCACACAAAGCCACTTTTTGCACGTCACGTGTCTCAAAACTGACAATTAGAGCTGATAACGTGAATGGAGAAGATTCTGCCTCTGACAAGACGAACTGCATCTGCTGGCTTGGCAGATCTCATGCTGAATTGTTTATATCTCAGGAACCGGTGTGAAAAGTGCTGAGAATCTGTTTGTGTGGTTTCTCCTAGGTGAAGCGCCTGAAAACGCCCTCAATAAGCTGAAGTGTCCCCACTGTAACTACATTGCCAAGCACCGGCGAACACTAAAGAGACACCTGATCATCCACTCGGGCGTGCGTTCCTTCAGCTGCGACATCTGCGGGAAGCTGTTCACTCGTCGAGAACACGTCAAGAGACATTCCCTGGTAAGACAGAAGCACGAGTGTTTATAGTGGGTGAATCTCAGAAAAACATTTCACCCTAACATCTAAAGAATAATTATTTCAAGAAAACAAAACGTTTTTTTAAACCACTACTTACATTTTCCTCCACATTTCCCCCCAAACTACATTAATTCATTTGGACGTTTTTATTTTAAGCTTTCTAAGCTTTACCTTTTTTTTTTTTTTTTTTTTTTTTTTTTTAAGAAATCAGCATACATATCGTTTATAAAGTATACAGTTTCATTATAATTAAATAATAATTAATTATAATTATATGAATTTACACTTACAAATGAATAAAAGTTATATATAAAAACATTTAAAATCTATTAATATTAATATTTCTATTGTTTTATATTACATACATTTTAAATCTTTATAATCTTTGTTATAAGGCTGTCACTAATGATTATTTTGGTAATCAAGTAATCAGTTGATTATTCTGATGATTAATTGCGTAATCGGATAATTATAATTTTTTTTGTGGTAATAAAAATAGACCTAAGCAAACAATAGCTTTTAAGATTACTTAAAATACTTATATAATAGCAATGAGGCAATAATAATTATTTCAAATAAAGTATCAAAACCAAGTAATCATATGGTTTAATTGAACGAAACTGTTAAAATACATAATGTATTATAAACAATAGAGCTAACGTGCTTTACGCATTATAATAAATGCCTGTAGAGGGCGCCAACGGCCTGATGATTGTTTTTACACTTTACAGCGCGATCTAATCTTTGTTTAATATTGTCTAAACAACATTTAATTCAAATGTCCACTTAATCTTTAATATTTGGTCATTTCTTTACGACAGAAATGCTACAGCCACTGTAATTTCTTCAATATATGGACATCAAAACGTAAACTCAGAACGAGGGTTTAAACTTTCATTTTAAAATCGTGATTAACAGTTAGATATTGTATTCTCGTGTTAAATCTGATGAAATGGCGCACGTTGCGTTCCTAGATGAACGTTATAATAAACTTAAATTCACAACAATATGCAGAGATGAGACACTTTTTGAGATGCTCCACACATGTAAATGATAACCGTCGAATGCGCCACTTGTCACGGGCAAAATGCAATTGAGGATTTTTTAAAAATTTCCTTTTTTATATAATATCATTTTTTTTTTTACAGTTATTTTTATATAAAATATTATATTATTTATACATATATTTTATTTGCATTACGCTGATGACAATTCCCCAATGGAAATGTTTAATTATGTTTGTGTTCCTAAAATATTTCCTTGCATAGTATAATGTGTTATGTCCTTTGATTTTGGAGTGACATGATAAACATTGTTGACAAGTTTTGTGATATTCACCCACAGGCTGATTTCTTTCACAATCTTGCAATACTCACTAATGTTATCTTTCTTCACTCACGAATATCCCTGTTCATGACATTCGTTTGCAGGTTCACAAAAAGGATAAGAAATACAAGTGTATGGTATGCAAGAAGATCTTCATGTTGGCGGCCAGCGTGGGCATACGGCACGGCTCTCGGCGCTACGGCGTGTGCGTGGAGTGTGCCGACTCCCACCAAGGCACGCAGGAGGGTCTGGAGGGCATGCAGGACCTGGAATTCGCCCGCGACGAAGACTTTGACGAGGCCGGAGAGGGAGACGAGGACATGGAGGCGGAAGGGGAAGAGCCCAATGAGATTGACCAATCCAACGGCGAGGGTGATGCGGGTGCCATCCCTGAGAAGGACTAATTTAGACACAACCTGGTAGAGAAACAAATCAAAATACAAAGAAAAAAAATAGCTGGGAAACAATCAACAATTCCAAAGTGCTATCAAACCTCTGTTGCACGCGAAGTTATGTCAAAGAGATATATAGCTTTGTTAGAGTGGGACTCCAATATTTAAAGATTGTTCTATGTGTCAGAGTCTGGGCCGTGTGCCTGTCAGAGAAAGAGGTATAATGATATATAACAAAAAAAATCAGGTTTTTCTGTGATGTATTTTTTTTTTCTTTTATAGGGGATGAGGGTGTACAGCGTTTTTGAGTTATAATAGGCCAATCATATTAGAAGAAATATTAATTATTTAATTTATGAAGAAAGATATTATAGTCTTATGAAAATGATAGAATTAGATTTTTTTTTTTTTTTTTTTTTATGTACGTCTGCTTATTTTCAGTTCATAACTGCGCTTCCTGACAGACCTGATCGTATATTGCTCAGACGAGAAGCTCAACAAAGAAGGAGCATTATAGAAATTCCGCTTACAGGAAGATTTTTTTTTTTCCGCGTGTGTTTCCTTTCTAGGTAAATGTTGTCATGAAATTTTATGAAATATATAAATATATATATATTTTCCTTTTCCCTGCACAAATCTTGGAACCAAAAATCTGTTTTGTGACTCTAATTGACCACAGCCATATTTATGATTAAGTTATATGGGGCTGTTAGATCGTGCCAAGCAGAACGCACACCAAGATTTTTTGCAGGACACAAAACTACTGAAAATGCTGAGAGAACATAAAGCAGAGAAATATTAAAAAAAAAAGAAAGAAAGAAAGAAAAAAAAACAGAAAAAGACAGAAAATGCTCAAATATAAGGGGTATATACTATTGCTAGCTTTATTTGAATCACAGCATCACAGTAACACTTTATAAGCATTTTGACATTCACTTAAAGCTTGAATTTTGCCAAATGATGGAAACGTTTGGTGCTGTAACGCTTTTATTTTTATTATTATTTTTAAATACTGGACCTACAAGCTGTATATGATGTTAATAATCTTAAAGCCTACTCAACTCAGTTATTCTAATCAGCTTTGTATTTTACACTGTTGTGCTAAGGAGCCTATCAGGTATGCTTTTCTGTTTTTAACGTCTTTTCTATGAAATGCACATACACACACACACAAACCATTTGTTGTTGTTAAAACTACTGGCAGTACTTTTACAGATGGAACGACCTGATGTTCTTGACCCTCCTGAGTTGGTTAGTGGTACTGAGCTTAATTTGAATCACTTGAACGACCTGTGTACCGTTTTTGAAGAATGCAGATGGAAAGAGGTGGTTTGCAATAGACTCTCAAACATCGTTTTGGTCCCCTGTAACATTTGCGATCATTTCGGTTTCGTTTATTTGGACTTTGTCGTGTGTCTGCTGAGTGGAAAACACTTTGCTTGTGCTGATGTAGAGCGGAAGGTCTATGGAAGTACATAGACGGGCACTTACTGTTCTGCATTTGATAATTTCTTATTTCCCCAAAGCCGGTCTGGATGGAAATAAATTGAAACTGTTGTTTTATTCCATACTGAGGTTTTTTTTTTTTTTTTTACATTTATTTAATGCTATATATGTATTGACTCCAAAATGCAATCAAGACTGTTAATTTTTTATTTGTCCTACCAAAATCGTTGTTTAATTGTTAAAGATAATGTATAAGAAAACCCAGGTAAATATTTAGTGTAGATCCTTGCTTGTGTATGTCGTCAGATTTAAATGTTTTTATTCTAAAGTCAATCATTCACTTTACTCTTAGATGCTTATATTGTTTTATTTGTCCTACTTTTTGAGGTTTTATTTTGTTTTTGTTCATCCATTGTGTTTTTTATTTCAATTTAAGCACATATTTTTTAAGAACTATTGTTTGTGGGTTAATTCCTAGGAGCAGGAGTTTCTGTTCATATGCAGTGAATATATTGAAGTGCTATACTGATACAGAAATCGTCTATCTTTCCCTTTACTCGAGATGAAAGTGTATTTTAAAAGCTGTATAGAAGATCCTGTTTGTATTGCTTACCTTCAGATCACTGTGGGAGGGATATTATATACATTATATATGAAAGATTATGAGAAAAAAATAAATAAATATATATGTATGTGTATATATATATATATATATATATATATATATATATATATATATATATATATATATATATATATATATATATATATATTTAATTAGTTGATTTAAATGATGGCACGTCGCTGCAGTTAACCAGTTTAAAACCTCGGCCTGGCTTTCAATGTTCTCACCAAACTTCACACTTTCTGTTCATATGTGCACGTTCACCATCATGTCGGTTTATTGTTTTTCTTGTTTTGTCTGTGTATCTGTTCAACTCACATTAATGTACTCCTTTGACTTTATGCTGTATATGAACATAACAGACAAAAAAGAAAAAGAAAAAACACTACAGATGAAGGTTTTTTTCAGCTGTATTTTGTAAAAGCTGTTTCAAAGATGTATTTTTCAACTCTTACAGTGATGCAAACGGGGCCATGGGCTCACCTCAAACACAAATCAAATCAGGTTATTCTTATGTTTTTTCAAGATTTCAAATGAATACATTTTCCTTCTCTTTCAATTGTACTACTGTTCCTCTATTATAAATTTTAAAATAAAACTTTGATATTTCTCTGTGCTGTACTGTCTTATTACACTAATCAGAGGAAGTTTTGAGGGAGCTCAAGGGTGATCGGTCACATCTTGTAATTTATGAATTTGTCAGCGTTGACCTACAAATTTAACATGCATGTGGATATGCACATTTCTAGTGCAGGTTTGTTGGATTTTATGCTGTTGAGCCTTGTTATATAAACAGAAGCTTCTGAAAAATATTGCAGATAAAGCTCAAAACCGCAAGAATAGTGGAGTGGCATTGCGTACATAGGTTACACACATAGATATTAACAGTGCAAAGCAAAAATTCATATTATCACAATGTTACTGTTCTTGGAGCACCAGAAACAAACCTCTTTTTAAAGTAAATGTGCTCATACTTGCATATGCACAGTGAATTGACATGAATTAGCATTATTTGTATTTAATGTAATATGTGTTTTTCCTGCACTTTGGCATTGAAAGCTCAACTTCCTCTAACGTACATGAACCAAACTTTGCTAAAGATTTTCAAAGTAATGTTATTTAAGATACTGCAGAATGATATGTTTATATAATATTTACTTCCTTATTTGTTTCACGATTTGTGCAAACATGGGCAAAATGACATAACTACTTCATCATCTTGTGAATACTTTTGAACTGTGATGTCAGTCAAATAGAGGAAGTTGTCATAGGAAACCCCCCCAAACATTTGGTGTTTATGTGAGAGCCCAGGATGTTCCTCTTCAGGATACAGCAGGACTGATGAGACAAGCATGTGATTCTATATTTCATATTTCTTCATTTCCTCATGCCGTCATCACTTGTGTATCACACTGCACTGCCATCTAGTGGACATTCCCCAAAATTGTACTTTACGTAAAAAAATTAAAAAAAAATAAAAAAAAATTAGCGACAGACGTTTTTTTTTTTTTTTTTTTTAAATTATTATTTGTCATTTTTGTTTACTTATTTACATTTAAAGTACCGAAAAAGAACTTTAGGAATTTCAAGTAATATTTCTTCAAGTCTAATGGATCATAAACTATATTTAAGTGTATAATCTACAAGGAAAGTAGCAGTGGAGTGTCAGTTGTTACGACAATTTTGCTACTAAACACACACACACACACACACACACACACACGCACACAAACTTGATTTATTGATTTGCTGAGACATTATAAGTCTACCTGTAGGCTACCTCAGTTTATACTGGTAGTTGCAGCTTTGTAGTCTAGATGTTGTCAAAACTGTTTGGTGTTATTTAACATGCCTTGATTTTACATTACGTGTTTACATTTTGTTTTATATAATGATGATGACAGAAGGCTGAAGACAGACTGACAGTTTAACTCTTCATACAGACCCACTTCTGTCCACTAGATGGCAGACAATTACTTTCTTTCACAACGTTTCTCCATAGTTTGTTAATTTTGTCTTTATATATTTACAAAATTATGG
The DNA here is from genome assembly GCA_039654775.1 of Spinibarbus caldwelli. NCBI lineage: Eukaryota > Metazoa > Chordata > Actinopteri > Cypriniformes > Cyprinidae > Spinibarbus > Spinibarbus caldwelli. The sequence continues at coordinate 22,007,490 of CM077244.1, forward strand.
CATTATCACTCAGTACCCCTAAACCCACCTGTACTTTATATAGAATAAAACTAAAAATATCAAGGAAAAAAAAAGCCAATATCAAGGTATGATACGCTATGATACGTTAAACCAAACAGGTGTTTCATAGTTTTGAAAATGTTAATTATGCTTATTGTCTGTGTTACTGTGTTTCTGTTTCGTTTCTTTATTCATAGATAGATAGATAGATAGATAGATAGGTTGATTTTGGGCCCAAAGGCTTGAATTAGTTTTTGAGTATATTTGCAAGTGTGTTTGTTTGGCCAAGTTCATTCATCTGAGTGAATGTTTGTGTATATGCGTGTGTGTGTTTGTTTATGCACGGTGTGTGTGTGTGTGTGTGTGTGTGTGTGCGCTGTTCAAACATGCCCCTGGGCAGCCACACACTGGCTCATTCTGCTGGCTGTGTGAGAATGGATGGCTGCTTTTGTGTGGGTGTCTGTCAGTGCTGTTGTGTGAAGCTGGCCCCATTGTGCCCGACCACTGTCCCTTATTGACACAGGACCTTCTTTTTGCCTGTTCCCATGCTCCGACCCTCTGGCTTGGCCCGTCAGCGCCTGAAACCGGATCCTCTGAGCAGCACACCGGTTGCATTCCCTCTTTCTCTCTCTCTCTATGTCCTGGTGCTATTGTCTGCTGTCGTATTTCATTCTAAAGTGTGGTCGGGCAAATTAAAGAGCAGCAGGTAATGGTGCGGTCACAGCTGCAGTTGTTGACGGTGGCCTGTGGCGGCCGTTTATTGAGGGCAGGAGTGAATGCTTGCGGTCAGTTTCCCTCTCTTTTGTGTCTCCTGTTGCATGCGGTTGTGTCCTCTGTGACGGCATAGTTTCACAGGAGCTGATGAGGTCAGATAGAGGACGGGGCTGAGACTCAGGCAGTTTTGAAGGTATGTGGGGAGATTATCGTCGGGACCTCCCATGCCGTCAGAGGCAGGTGGGATGGATCGCAGGTGTTAACTTGAAGAACAATCTCAGCTGGAGTGCTTAGGCTTGTGGGGGCTGGATGCAGATTCCTTTGTTTAATGAATAAAACATTAAAAATAAAAACATAAAATTAATTTAAAAAAAATTCTTCACCTCCTGCACGAAAATGTTAGCTTTCACCCTGATCTGATCAACAAATATAGTTTGTGTGTGTGTGTGTGTGTGTGTGTGTACTTGTTTATGCTACATTGTGGGGAATTTTTGACACGAGGGAAAAAAATGATTAAAAATAGTAAATGATATTTATCTGAAAGTGTAACAATGCAAACAGGTTTTCTGTAAGGGATAGGTTTAGGGTTAGGGGATGGAAAATATTGTTTGGTCAGTATAAAAGTAATAAGTCTATGGAGAGTCCCCACAATTCACAGAAACAAATGTGTGTGTGTGTGTGTGTGTGTGTTTTACCTAATGTATTTAGGTTGATTCGGTAATATTAAATAATGAAATTATTTATATGTGACCACATGAAGTACTTTTTTTTAAGGTTAACATTTTTTCAGTTGAAAATATACTTTATTTAGGAACATTTAAATTAATTATTTCAAGTCAATATAATTTAATATGACTAAATCAACTTCTAGCATATTAGCTCACTCCAATTAAATTCATTTTTAAGGGTCAGACTACAGAGAGAAATTTATTGCAGTGATTAATAATCGTCGATATATCAATCATGTTGTTTATGTATGCTGGTATTGACGCAATATCTGTAACAGCTGCATGATAATATGTACATCATTTGAATGTTGTACATTCACCACCCCATTTTCTGTGACTCGCCCCATGTACTGTATATAATTTTTATAATATAATTTATAATGAAACTGCCAGTTAATATTTCATAATGGAGTTTACACAGTAATGAGCAACTTAGAAGTTATGAGATACATTATGAGACTAAAAAAATGAATTATGAGATATTAATTCATAATTATGAGATTAAAAACTGGATATCATGAAATAAAAGTGGAAATTATGAGCTAAAAAGTGAAAATTATGAGATAAGTCTAAATTTTATTACGGTAAAATCAAAATGTTATGTTAAAATTTCAAAAGTTTTATCATTTATTTAAATATTATACATTTCCTTTTCTGCCTTTCCTGTGACTCACCCCATATATGTAATTTCTTTAATAATAGAACAATGAAACTGCCTGGTGATATTTCCCAATGGAGTTTACACAGTAATAAAGTACTTAAAAATTATGAGATACTAATTATTAGATTAAAAAGTGGAAATTGTGACAAAAAAAGTGAAAAGCATGAAACAAAAAATGGAAATAATGATATAAACAGTTTAAATGATGACATAAAAAGTGAAAATTAGATAAAAAAGTTTAATTATGACTTAGTATGTCATTATTTCAGCAGTTTTATTCCAAGATTTCCACTTTTAACCTCATAATTTTTGATGTCATAATTAGGACTTTTCATGTCATAATTTTGATTTACCAAAGCATTATTTTCTTATGTGGTGGAAATAAGCTTCTAAACATATCTGTATGAATAAATAACATATCTGTTATTTAATTGTGAGTTTGATGAGAATGGCTGAATTTACTGTGTTCAGCAGTAATATCATTGGAGAGTCTCTTCCATGTGACTCATGAGGAATCATGAATGCTGCTGTTTCATTTCTTTTCTGCTTTTGTGAGAAAAGATGTGAGCGATGTGAGAGATCTGTCTGTTATATAGTAGTTTGGGAGGAATTTCTTGGCCTGTGTCACAAAAGCGGCTTCGGTTCACACGCTGGAAGGATGTTCAGTATTGTGAATCACGGGGGTCAGTTTTGAAGAGCCGTCGCTCCCCTGAACTGGCACACTGGGGGCATTAGCATGTGAAAAAGGAGGAAATAAAGTTGTCAAGTTCGCTCAGTCCACACCGCCTCCTCCCCCGTACCCTTTTATTCCATCCCTGTTTTCCCTACTCAACATGAAGTCAAGGACAGGAGTGATGCCCGACACCTCACACACACTTCAGAAGACTCTAGTGCCTGCACTGTTCACAAACAACACATATATAAACACAAATCAATCCAGTTTCTATGGCTTCTTATTGCCACTGCCCCCCAAATATGTGGCTGGTTGCATAAATTGTCATCTTTTTTTTTTTTAAAGTCAGTTACAAAAAAAAAAGGTAGATTGGTGTAATTTTATTCCAGAAAGTAAGACTGATTACCACTTGGTTTACTGCTAGTTAGTCAAACTAGGGAAAAAGGAAAAAAAAAATAATTGTGATTAATCCCATGATTACAGATCAGTGTTAAGAAAGCAGAAATAAATGTTGCGATTTCATTTTTTGACGTTAGTTAGTGTGTAATGTTGCTGTTTGAGCATAAACAATATCTGCAAAGTTGCAGCGCTGAAAGTTCAATGCAAACGGAGATATCGTCTTTTAAAATTCTGGCAGTTTAATGCCTACAAAAACGACTGGTAAGGGACTACAACGAGCTACTTCCGGGTCCGTTACCTTAATTCAAGAACCCAGATAAACCCTGCCCCCGGGAACATGCAGCTAACCATTCTAATGTATTCACAAGTTTCAAAATCAATGTTCTAAAGCAGTGGTTCTTAATACTATTGCTCGAGTCGCCCTGCTCTGCATCTCTCTCTCTCTCTCTCTCTCTCTCTCTCTCTCTCTCTCTCTCTTTCTCTCGCTCTCTCTCATTCAGATCGTCAGATCAGCTCCAACAAACTGTTCCAATTATACACTTATTTTCACATAGCAATGAGAAGCGTTATACATGGACGCGCATGTGGTTGGTGTGCTGTATTAAAGCTTTAATCAGGATTAAACCGTATATTAAAAGCTAACAGAAGCAGTAGCATTTACAAACAACAGCGTATCTGAAAGTATGAGACAACAACAAACAAACATACCATTAAGAGCCGTGCTTGCACAGGTTCTGCATGATCCTCTTCACTAATATCCTCTGTCTCAATCGGGCTCAAATTGATAAGCAATATAGACGACTTTAGAATACAACCAGAGCACATGCTGCTGAGCTGAGGGGCGGGACTTTCAGACGCGCACTAGAGGCGGTTTAGCCAATCACAACACACTGAGCCAGCTAACCAATCTCAGCCCATCGTGTATTTCTGAGGGAGGGGCTTCATTAAAAACAGGAAATAATCGAGGCGTTTATCAGAGAAGGGACAGAGTGGTGTGGAATAAAGGTAAATTATGTGAAAAAGCTCCTGTTTTGATAACATAAGCACATACACAATCTAATAAATATGTCTGCAGTTGGTATCTGTGCGCCATACAGGTGTGTTTATGTCTACAGCTGCGGACTTTAATGGTTATGCGTGCGACAATCCGTCAAAGCGTGTTTGTGTACATAGCACAACTGCGTATGTGAGCGCTCGGCCATGTGTGCACACGTGTGTGAGTGTACGTGTGTGCGCCTGACGAGGTGCTGGTTCCCACAGCTCTGATCTAATTCGGCTGTAACCCAATCTCCGTGTGAGCGCAGCTCAGCCAGCGCTCTCCCTCCCACCGGCGCTGCACTTGTGTGTGTTTGTATGTGTGTGTGTGGCAGCCACTTCCCCTGTTAGTCCCTCAGGCCCCTCGGCGCAGCGGCTCGCCCGGATTGGTTTACTATGTCAACTCTGGGAGCCGGCAGCAGCAGCCGCGCTCACATGCCCCAATGCATCCTGTGCACACACCATCCTGACACCTTATACCTGACATTCAGCAACTGCAGGAACGAGGGAACAGCAGAAGGGAGGAGAGAAGCAGGGAGGCGCGGTGGGTGGGGGGCGTCGGGTTTCGTGACATTTTGCCTGCCGGGACCATCGGGAGGAGAGAGGAGATGAGAGAGTGCGTGTTTGTGTGCGTGTGTGTGTGTTGGTGGAGGTTCACAGACAGAGAAGAAATAAAAACAGATGTGGAGGAGTGTGGGAGAGTGTGTGTGTGTGTGTGTGTGCGTGGAACAAAGGCCTGCTTCACTGAGTTGAATAACAGGAGTCCTTGAAAGAATGCTTTTTAATTATGGACCCCCAGGCCTGTGGGGGGACGGATGGATGCTGGTGTTTTGGTGGAGAGGTTCAGTTTGGTGTGCTTGTTGTTGTTGAGCAGGCATATGAGCGGTGGAGGATTGTTTTCATAGCAGCTCCAGTAATAAGTACAAAACATGTCAGTTTTACACAGGCCTTTGCATTCACACGGATCTAGATCACATGGTTGTGTCAAACGTCTTGCTTTCTTCCGTTGAACCCGAAAGAAGAAAGTTTGAAGAGGGTCCATGCTGCTCATTTCCATGCAGTGAACGTGAACTCACTTTCATTGTAAAGGGACAAACTTTCCTTTAGTACAGAGTTTTTAAACTTTTTGATGCTAAGGAGCCCTAATCCCATGCAAAGGATTGAATACTTAACATATAAGTAAAATATAATACATTTTAAAATAAATATATTTAAATTTACATTATATATATATATATATAAACATATGCATCTCAATAAATTAGAATGTCGTGGAAAACGTCTCGGTTACGTATGTAACCCTCGTTCCCTGAAGGAGGGAACGGAGACGTCACGTCGGATGACCGACGAAATTGGGATCTCGCCAAAGAGACCAATCCACTTCGAGTGTAACTAAATGAGCCAATGGACATTGGCATGCGATTATTGCATCCAGCTGCCGCTGATCACAGCATGAGTATAAGAGGCAGCGGGTGCATCGCATTAATTCATGCTTTCGCTGAGGAGCCGAGCCGGTGACCCGGCAGCTCAGTGGTGGTACAGCGACTGTGGCGATGGGACGTGACGTCTCCATTCCCTTCCCTCCCCTCAGGGAACGAGGGTTACATACTTAACCAAGACGTTCCCCTTTCAGTAGGTCACTCCGAGTCACATCGGATGACCGACGAAATTGGGATCCCTACCAAAGCGCCACAGGAGCTGCCCTTTCCAGTGCCCTGTGTAGGCCTTCCCTGCACTGATCCTTCCTATAAGGCAGACGATAGGACCGGGCTCTACACAGAGAAGATCAACTACTGTTGTTCCTTGAGCAACCCAAACAGTAGGACAAGGATAACACTGGGAAGCGTGCCCTTCCGCTTGGAAAAGGCACACCGCGGAGTCACCTCCTTCCAGGGGGGGTTAAGTGACATTTAGACATGTGAAGTAACCCCGTATGGCCCTATTGCACATGGAAGTCTCTGAGATGGCTTAGGCTGCATCATTAGAGACGGCAGAACGTGGTCTGCCAGGGGAAACACGGCTCTAATAAGCACACCGTGGAATACACATATGGGATCCCAGCAGGGTCTCTCATATGGGCACTAGCCTCACATCAGATTTCAAGAATTCATTGGCTGAAAGGCCTGGCGCCGGACGCTCCACCACGTCCGGACGCTGGAGTGCTGGAGGACTTGACAGGGTTTGCCTGGTTAAAAAACTCTCTGGAGAATTAGGCTTAAGAACGCCGCAAGCCGACTCTGAGGTGGGCCTCTCAGTGCCACTACCCGTTTGATGTGAGAACACTATAAAACCTTGGGAGTTGCCCAACCCGCAGCTCTACAGATGTCTGCTAGCGAGGCAACACCCCTAGTGGAGTGAGCATGCAACCTGAGCGGGCAGGGCACACCTTGTGCTTCGTAGGCCAAGGTGATGGCATCCACTATCCAGTGGGCCATCCTCTGCTTGGAGACAGCCTTCCCCTTCTGCTGTCCTCTGTAACAGACAAAGAGCTGTTCTGAGGTCCTGAAGCTCTGAGTTCTATCCACGTACTGACACAGTGTGTGTACAGGACAGAGCAAAGCTAGGGCTGGGTCTGCCTCCTCCAGGGGCAGCGCTTGCAGGTTCACTACCTGGTCCCTGAAGGGAGTGGTAGGGACCTTGGGCACATAGCCGGGCCGGGGCCTCAGTGTTGCACTGGAGACAGCCGGCCCAAACTCAAGGCACGACTCGTCGACCGAAAATGCCTGCAGGTCCCCCAACCTCTTGATTGAGGCCAACGCAGTCAGGAGTAGGGTTTTCATAGAGAGAAACTTCAACTCGACTGACTGCAATGGCTCAAAGGGGGCAGTTTGTAGGGCTCTTAGCACCAATGCCAAATCCCAAGAGGGAAGGGAGGGAGGCCTAGGAGGATTTAACCTCCTGGCCCCCCTAAGAAACCTGACGACCAGATCGTGCTTCCCCACCGACCTCCCCTCTATGGGGTCGTGGTGGGCAGAAATAGCAGCAAAGTACACCTTAAGGGTGGAGGGGACAGCCTACGCTCCAACCCTTATTGCAAAAAGGAAAGCACGACTCTGAACGAACATCTCTGGGGGTCCTCATGGTGAGAGGACACCATTCGACGAACAGGTTCCACTTCAGCGCATAGGCCCGTCTTGTGGACGGTGCTCGTGCTGAAGAGATAGTGAGAGCTACCTCCTGGGGCAGGTCACCTAGAACCTCCATGTCCCATCCAGGGACCACACATGGAGTTTTCACAAGTCTGGACGCGGGTGCCAGAGGGTGCCCCATCTCTGAGAAAGCAGATCCTTCTTCAGAGGAATTGGCCAGGGAGGTGCTGTTGTGAGGAGCATGAGTTCCGGGAACCAGGTCCTGTTGGGCCAATATGGAGCCACTAGCAGGACCTGCTCCTCGTCCTCCCTGATCTTGCACAGTGTCTGTGCTAGCAGGCTCACTGGGGGAAATGCATATTTGCGCAGGTCCTGGGGCCAGCTGTGTGCCAGTGCATCCGTGCCAGTGTTTCTGACTCCAGAGGAGGAGGTGGCGGGCGAGTTGCGACATGCGACGGGAGCGTAAACCGCCTTGCCGCTTGATATACGCAATGGTCGCAGTGTTGTCCGTACAGACCAGAACGTCCCTGCACCGAAGGCACCTTCTGAGGCAGCTCAGAGCAAGGCGTACTGCCAGTAACTCGAGGCAATTGATATGCCAGCGCAGTTGGGGACCCGTCCAAACCCCTGACACTGCGTGCCTGTTGTACGTGGCACCCCAGCTGGTGGCTGAGGCATCCGTGAATACCACAGCATGCCTGGATACCTGCTCCAGGGGCACTTCTGCCCGAAGGAACAAAGGATCTGACCACGGGCTGAAGGTTTTGCGGCAGGCCGGTGTAATCTGAACCCGGTGAGTACCGCGTTTCCACGCCCACCTGGGGATTCGGCCATGGAGCCAGTGCTGAAGCGGTCTCATATGAAGCAGACCGAGCGGAACTATGGCCGCAGCTGCAGCCATATGCCCCAGGAGCCTCTGAAAGAGTTTTGGTGGGACCGCTGTCCTGCCTGATAAAGTCTTGAGGCAGTTCTGCACCGACTGAGCACATTCCTGGGTGAGGTGTTCTGTCTGGTTGACCGAATCCAACTCCATGCTGAGAAAAGAGATCCTCTGCGTTGGCTGAGTTTGCTCTTTTCCCAATTGACCTGAAGGCCCAACTGGCTGAGGTGCCTGAGCACCAGGTCCCTGTGTGCGCACAACTGCTCTCGAGACTGTGCGAGTATGAGCCAGTCGTCGAGGTAGTTGACGTGACGTGACTTCCTGTTTGTTGCTGCTGCGTGTTTTGAGTTTGAGCTCTGTCAAGTTAATTCTTTATCGTCTATTTTCTAATCCTGAAATCTATTTTACACACCATCATTTTCGTTTCTATAATGTTTGAATATATCCCTATCGTATTCTACAACAAAAACAATCAAAGCGCCTTGTTATCACTAGTTTTATTTTGATTTCCAGAGTCCGCTATTAGCTTATAACCCATTAGCATCGCCATCATGGTTGCATTAGCGAGATTAATCTCGTTTACATTGCTAATACTCTATTCACACACATTACCATTGTTTTACTCACTGCTACTTGCTTTAATGGCGGATGTGTGTCTACCTTTGAGTGCAGGCGAGGACACGTTCGAGCTGCATTCGGTGCAGCTGGAGCTGGAAGCCGTGGAGAAGCAGATCCACGAGCTGGTGGAGAAGCAGGCCCAGCTGAGAGAGCGGAGAGCCGCGCTGGAAACATGACACTCACAAGTCCGGAGTAAGTATACAGCGCGCTGCTAACACTTCCACTACCTCTACTCCGTGTGTTTCTCTGCACAGACCCTGTGCAGCCAGGACGCGATCTTCCTAGATATCCTTCACTCCGGCACCGGGACACCACGGACCCTGGGTGCAGCAGCAGCGGAAGACACGAGCCAGGCCCCGCACGAGGACCTCTCCCCCTTCACCGCCTCCGGTCTTCGAGCTCTCCACCTGGAACCGCTTCGCTCCCCTCCGCGAGACGGACCGCGACGCTATTATCGTCGGAGACTCCATCGTCCGGCATGTCCATGCTACGTTAGCTGAAGGTAAAGCGCACACTCACTGTCTCCCTGGTGCTTGTGTTCTCAATGTTTCTGCGCATATACCCGCGATCCTGAAGGACGACGAGAGCATCGGCACGATCGTTCTGCACGCGGGGGTGAATGACACCAGGCTGCGGCAGACGGAGATTCTGAAGAGGGACTTCAAGAGCCTGATCGAGACGGTGCGCAGCGCATCACCCGCGGCGACGATCATAGTATCTGGACTGCTTCCCACATATCGACGAGGACACGAAAGGTTCAGTAGACAATTTGCTTTAAATGAGTGGTTATTGTCATGGTGTAAAGAACAGAAACTGCTCTTTGTTAATAATTGGAATCTTTTCTGGGAGCGTCCTAGGCTTTTCCGCGCTGATGGCCTGCACCCCAGCAGAGTCGGAGCAGAACTCCTGTCGGACAACATCTCCAATACTCTACGCTTCATCTGACTAGTAAGCCCATTCTCAAATAACTGCTATGATGACTTTTGTTCTACCCACTTAAATGTTAGAAATACTTGTGCTGTTCAGTCTGTAAAGACTGTGTCTGTTCCCCGAACAGTGAAGCCAAAATATAAATTTAATGCAGGATCTAAAAATAATCTGATCGTGATTAAACCAGAAAAGTGCAAAACAAATAAACAAAAGCAATTTTTAAAGCTTGGGCTCTTAAACATTAGATCACTCGAACCCAAAGCAGTTATTGTAAATGAAATGATCACAGATAATAGTTTTGATGTGCTCTGCTTGACTGAAACCTAGCTCAAACCAAATGATTATATTGGTCTAAATGAGTCCACTCCACCAAGCTACTGTTATAAGCATGAGCCCCGTCAGACTGGCCGTGGCGGCGGTGTTGCAACAATATATAGTGATATTCTCAATGTTACCCAGAAAACAGGATACAGGTTTAACTCATTTTAATTACTTCTGCTTAATGTTACACTGTCAGATATGCAAAAGAAATCTCTCCTATCTCTTGCTCTGGCTACTGTGTATAGACCGCCGGGGCCAAATACAGATTTCTTAAAAGAATTTGCAGATTTCCTCTCAGACCTATTGGTTACTGTTGATAAAGCGCTAATTGTCGGAGATTTTAACATTCACATTGATAATACAAATGATGCGTTAGGACTTGCGTTTACTGACCTAATAAATTCTTTTGGAGTCAAGCAAAACGTCACCGGGCCCACTCATCGTTTTAATCATACGCTAGATTTAATTATATCGCATGGAATTGATCTTACTGACATAGATATCGTACCTCAAAGTGATGATGTTGCTGACCATTTCCTTGTATCGTGCATGGTGAGTATTACTGATATTAACTATATGGCTCCGCGTTATCGTCCGGGCAGAACTATTGTTCCAACCACTACCCAGCAGGCACCAGACGTCTATGTAACGTCAGGTTGACGTTGGACATGACGTCGGACAGACGTTGCATTTTGGTTGAAAATGAAAATCGGGTTGACGTCAATATCTGTATTGTAGAAACTTAATTTCCTGTAAAGCTGCTTTGCAACGATTTGTACTGTGAAAAGCGCTATACAAATAAACTTGAATTGAATTGAATTGAATTGAATTGAATTGAATTGAATAGTTGAGGATGTGCACGCCCCGTTCTCTCAGAGGAACAAGGGCCGCCTCTGCGACTTTGGTGAAGACGCGAGGCGAAAGGGACAGCCAGAAGGGCAGGACCTTGTACTGATATGCCCGACCCTCGAACGCGAATCGCAGGAAAGGCCTGTGTCGCGGGAGAATCGAGACATGAAAGTACGCGTCCTTCAGGTCGATTGCTGCAAACCAATCTAGGGGACGGACGCACCCAAAAATGCGTTTCTGCGTCAACATCTTGAACGGCATCTTGTGAAGTGCACGGTTCAAAACTCACAGATCCAAGATCGGTCGTAACTCACCGCTTTTCTTGGGCACAATGAAGTAAGGACTGTAAAACCCCGACCTCATATCGGCTGGAGGGACCGGCCCTATCGCGTCCTTCGCCAGCAGGACTGCAATTTCCGCGTGCAAGACAGGGGCATCGACGGCCTTGACTGAAGTGAACCGGATGCCCCTGAACTTGGGGGGACGCCGGGCGAACTGAATCGCGTAGCCGAGTCTGATGGTCCACAGGAGCCACCGAGATGGACTGGGGAGCACTAGCCAGGCTCCGAGAGACCGTACCAGCGGGACCAACGGGGCCACCGACGTACCCATGGTGGGGCAGCAAGGTGGAACACAGGGACCGGTGTGGGGGTCTGGGTGTGTAGTGTAACACTCACCTGATTCCTCCTCGTGTGGGAGGAGACACAGGAACCTGGCTTGAGGCTTGTGACAGCCCGGCGTGTGACGACTTGAAGCGGGTACTGGAGTGCTACCACCCTTACCTGGTTCCACGAATGGGCAGGAGGGGTGCTCTTGGGAAACCACCCGCTGCCTGCTGGTGAGAGAGGAGGAGGGAAGTGATTCTGTGATGCACGGTTCACCACTCTCCTCCTCTTGAGACCCAGAGATTGAGGAAACTGCTCTTTTACTGATGTTTTGGGTACCGCTGGCTGCTGGGCCAGCGGCGGAATGAAAACAAAATGAAACAAAAGATTCTCCACCCGGCCCTCCTCCGGGGGAGGGAGTGGTGCAGTTACCATCTCCCGACGAGCAGTCTCCTCCATCTCTGGGTCGCCCGTCTCAGGGCCTCTTGCACTTGCGCTTGCCGCCAGGTTTGTCGGGGACCTGGACTGGCTGGGCGTCCTGCCAGCGTCCGGCTCCACGACGCTGCCTGGTGGAAGGCTGCTGAGGCTGCGTGGGAGCGGGGTCGGCCGCAGGGGGGTGCCCACGGTGACAAGCAGGCTGAGGGGCTGTGGCCGGAGTGGAAGCAGCAGGTTTCCTCCGGCGCATGATGTGTTTGATCGTCTCAGTCTGCTTCTGGGCTGCCGAGAACTGCTGGGCAAAGCTCTCAACAGCGTCGCCGAAAAGGCCGGTCTGCAACACATTCAGGAACTGTACCTTCTCCTGCTCCTTCATGTCAGCAAGACACAGCCAGAAATGGGGCTTCTGGACATCGCACGACCCAGAGACTGTGCGGTCACATTCGTTGCTCGAAGCGCGAGGTCCGTCGCAGCACACAGCTCATGTAGAACCGCCAGGTCGTGACCACCCTCGTGCAGGTCTTTCAGGGCTTTGGCCTGGTGGACCTGCAGTAACGCCATAGCGTGGAGGGCAGAAGCCGCCTCACCTAAGGCTCTATAAGCACTGCCAGTTAGACCTGACGAATACTTACAGGCCTGTGAGGGGAGACACGGGTCACCCCACAGAGTGGTAGCGACTGTTGGACACAGTTGCATGGCCACAGACCGCTCCACCGAGGGGATGCCCGTATACCCCAAAGCGGCCCCACCATCGAGGGTGGTGAGAGCGGAGGAACCACAAGATTTGTTTCAGGCAGTGAAAGGTGCCTTCCACGATCTTGTGAGCTCCTCATGCACTTCGGGAAAGAATGGCACCGGAGGGGGGCACTGAGAACCAGCGCGACCCCCACCGAGAAGCCAATCGTCCAGCCTCGAAGGATTGGGACGCAGTGGAGGATTCCACACGTGCCCGACATTCTCAGCGGCTCGGGAAAGCATAGCCATCATCTCTGGGTCTGGCTCGGACAACGTTACCACACCAGAAGGGGGCAACGCAGCCGGGTCGTCATCCCCGGAGAGAGAGGGCACGCCCTCCGATGCAGTGACCGACATCTGGTCGTCAGAGTGGGCATCGAAGGAAACGCGTGGTGCACCCCGTTCAGCAGAGGGCCCAGCGCGCTCCTTCGGCCGCTCCACCGGCTGCGGAGTGCTTGAGGGGTGAGGAGCTCCACTTGGGGAAGCCCTCTCTGTAATCCTCTAATCACCTCTGACTCCACCGGATCCAGTGGCGCGCACGCCGGATCGCGGCAGAGGCAGAGGGACTCCGCCATGTTTGACATAGCGGAGTCTATTATGCAACTCCGAGATGGTCATGTCCCCACAAGAAGAACATGAACCATCCACGAAAGCCTCCTCAGCGTGCTGAATGCCCAGACACGTGAGGCAGCAATTGTGACCGTCCTGAGGCGCCAGGAAACGACCACACCCAGAAACGCACGAGTGATAAGACATCTTTAAAAAGACACAATCACCCGTGTTACTCTTTTAGAGAAATTGCTCTTTTAGTGCTGAAGCACGCAGGGGAGCTGACCACCGCACACTCCTAGTGTGGCTGTCAGCAGGAAGACGATCTTTCTCTCCCGGACACCGTGACCACCGCTGCTGCGCCGTATCGCCCGCACTCGTCTAGCAGAACAATCTCTAGGAAAGGGAGAGCAGTAGCTTCAACCACTACTGCTCGGCTCCGAAGCGAAAGGATGAATTAATGCAATGCACCCACTGCCTCTTATACTCACGCTGTGATCAGCGACAGCTGGATGCAATAATCGCATGCCAATGTCCATTGGTTCATTTAGTTACACTCGAAGTGGATTGGTCTCTCTGGCGAGATCCCAATTTCGTCTGTCATCCGACGTGACTCGGAGTGACCGACTGAAAGGGGAAGTTCATTTATTTCAGTAATTCAACTCAAATTGTGAAACCCGTGTATTAAATAAATTCAATGCACACAGACTGAAGTAGTTTAAGTCTTTGGTTCTTTTAATTGTGATGATTTTGGCTCACATTTAACAAAACCCCACCAATTCACTATCTCAACAAATTAGAATACTTCATAAGACCAATAATAAAAAAAAAAAAACATTTTTAGTGAATTGTTGGCCTTCTAGAAAGTATGTTCATTTACTGTATATGTACTCAATACTTGGTAGGGGCTCCTTTTGCTTTAATTACTGCCTCAATTCGGCATGGCATGGAGGTGATCAGTTTGTGGCACTGCTGAGGTGGTATGGAAGCCCAAGTTTCTTTGACAGTGGGCTTCAGCTCATCTGCATTTTTTGGTCTCTTCTTTCTCATTTTCCTCTTGACAATACCCCATTGAGAATCTATTCAGGTCTGGTGAGTTTGCTGGCCAGTCAAGCACACCAACACCATGGTCATTTAACCAACTTTTGGTGCTTTTGGCAGTGGGCAGGTGCCAAATCCTGCTGGAATATGAAATCAGCATCTTTAAAAATCTGGTCAGCAGAAGGAAGCATGAAGTGCTCCAAAATTTCTTGGTAAACGGGTGCAGTGACTTTGGTTTTCAAAAAACACAAGACTCTGGAAACTTAACACTGGACTTCAAGCAACTTGGGCTATGAGCTTCTCCACCCCTCCTCCAGACTCTAGGATGTTGGTTTCCAAATGAAATACAAAACTTGCTCTCATCTGAAAAGAGGACTTTGGACCACTGGGCAACAGTCCAGTTCTTCTTCTCCTTAGCCCAGGTAAAACGCCTCTGACGTTGTCTGTGGTTCAGGAGTGGCTTAACAAGAGGACAACTGTAGCCAAATTCCTTGACATGTCTGTGTGTGGTGGCTCTTGATGCCTTGAGCCCAGTCTTAGTCCATTGCTTGTGAAGTTCACCCAAATTCTTGAATCGATTTTGCTTGACAATCCTCATAAGGCTGCGGTTCTCTTGGTTGATTGTGCATTTTTTTCTTCCACACTTTTTGCTTCCACTCAGCTTTCTGTTAACATGCTTGGATACAGCACTCTGTGAACAGCCAGCTTCTTTGGCAATGAATGTTTGTGGCTTACCCTCCTTGTGAAGGGTGTCAGTGATTGTCTTCTGGACAACTGTCAGATCAGCAGTCTTCCCCATGATTGTGTAGCCTAGTGAACCAAACTGAGAGACCATTTTGAAGGCTCAGGAAACCTTTGCAGGTGTTTTAAGTTGATTAGGTGATTGGCATGTCACCATATTCTAATTTGTTGAGATTGTGAATTGGTGGGTTTTTGTTAAATATGAGCCAAAATCATCACAATTAAAAGAACCAAAGACTTAAACTACTTCAGTCTGTGTGCATTGAATTTATTTAATACATGAGTTTCACAATTTGAGTTGAATTACTGAAATAAATGAACTTTTCCATGACATTCTAATTTATTGAGATGCACCTGTATATATATATATACCGTATATATATATATATATATACAGTTGTGCTCAAAATTATTCATACCCTTGGTAAATATGATCAAATAAGGCTGTGAAAATAAGTCTGCGTTGTTTATCCATTTGATCTTTCATTCAAATTTTTTTTAAAAAATGTAAACTTTAATTGAAGTAAAAAAAAAAAAAATCACATTAGGAAATAAATATTTTTCTCTTATACACAATGGCCACAATTATTGGTACCCCTAGAAATTCTTATGATTAAAATATCTCTGAAGTATATTCCCATTCATATTTGCATTTTTTATCACACCAGGGTGACTAGGAACATGAAATCGTCCAGGCTTGGCTTCCTGTTTCACAGGATTATAAATATAAGGAACACAAAGGCCAAATTCCCTTAATAATTGATCACAAGGAGTAAAACCAAACAATATATTTCTGTTGTGCAGGAAAAGATTGTTGAACTTCACAAATTTAGAAAGTGGCTGTAAGAAAAGAGCTAAAGCATTCAAAATCCCCATTTCCACCATCAGGCCAATAATTAAGAAGTTCCAATCAACTAAAGACATTACAAATCTGTCTGAAAGATGACGTGTGTCTATATCGTCCTAATGCACAGTGAGGAGGAGAGTTTGAGTGGCCAAAGACTCTCCAAGTATATCACAGCTGGAGAATTGCAGAGATTAGTTGAGTCTTGGGGTCAGAAAGCCTCAAAAAAAAATTGAATAAAATAATAAAATAAATAAATAAATAAATCAAACAGCCCCTACATCAACACATCAAATGGGTTTAAGAAAAATTCTCCTCGCTCATCCAAAAACAAACTCCAGCATATTCTGTTGTCAGACACGACTGGAACTTCAAATGGGACTGGCTTCTATGGTCAGATGAAACTAAAAAATAACTTTTTAGCAGCAAACACTCAAGATGGGTTTGGTGCACACAGGGATAAAAAAGTACCCCATGTGTACAATGAAATATACTGCTGTATTTTTAATGTTGTGGGCCTATTTTTCTGCCAGAGGTCCTGGACATCTTCTTTAGATACATGGCATCATGGATTCAATTAAATACCAACATATAAAAAATTAAAAACTGACTGTCCATGCTAGAAATCTTATAATGGGCCATGGTTGGGTCTTCCAACAGGACAATGATCTACAAACAAACATCAAAACCAAAACAAAAATGGTTCACTGAGAACAAAACCAAGCTTCTGCTATGACCATTCCAGTCCTCTGACCTGAACCCTATAGAAAATGAGTGGGGTGAACTGAAGAGAAGAAGCACCAACATGGAGCTGTGAATCTGAAGGGTCTGGAGTGATTACGGATGAAGGAATCGTCTCTGTTCTCTTGTCAGATGCTCTCCAAACTTATCAGGCATTATAGGTGAAGATTCAGAGCTGTTATCTTGATAAAAGGAGGTTGCAAAAAGTATTGAATAAAAGGGTATGATTAATTGTGGCCAATGTGTGTTAGAGAAAAACATTTATTTCATGAGATTTCTCTCCCATTTTAAATTCTTATTCTCCAAAGAAAGGTTAGATTTTTGTGAAAAAAAAAAAAAAAAATTAAATAAAGATCAAAAGGATTAATGATACTGTCACAGCCTTCTGCTGGAGTGCCCATGACAGCCACCAGAGGGCACTCCTCTTGGATCATTGCCAAATGCTTGTGGACTTCATTTCCCATCACCCCTTGCTCAGTCTATCAGGCCTCATTGCCTCAAGCTGTATGTCATTAGTCTCGTTAGTTACCATATATATACCTTTGTTCTGTGAGCCTTTGTTGCTTATTGTTTCCTGTTTTTGCTGCTGTTTGCTTTGTGGATTTCTTTGTGGACTATTCTTGTGTTTTTGCCCTTTGTCTTGTTTTTTGGATCCTTGTTTTTCAAAAGAATAAAGCTGCACTTGGATCTTCATTGTTTCTTCAAGTGATTCGTGACAGAATACTGCAGCTAGAGAGTGGCTACCGGCCTTCTGAAAATGGACTTTGAGATTCTTCCTCCAGCCACTATAAAGGAGCGGATGGCATGACATCTGACGTTGATGGCTCTGCGCCAGCAGGGGATGGAGGCAGGCGGTTTCACCCAGACTTTCTGGACTTTGGCAGCAGGGCTGGATTATAATGAGTCTGTGCTCAAGGACTTCTTTAATGTGCGCCTGGATGATCCTCTGCACCAGTGGGAAATGGAGGGACTTATGATCCTGGACATTTGGGGCTTTGTTAGGTATCTCCATCATCAGAGTCAGTGGGCAACACCAGGTCATTCAGAACCCTTCCGCAGGGATTTTCCCACTAGCCCTGGTGGGAAAGGGTTGAAGGTTGAGAAGGAAGAGGGCCACTAACTCCACTCTGGCCACTCTAGAGCCCGCTCCAGTCCGGGATCCCTCTGAGTCCACTCCAGAGCCCGCTCCACTCCGAGATCCCTCTGAGTCCACTCCAGAGCCCGCTCCACTCCGAGATCCCTCTGAGTCCACTCCAGAGCCCGCTCCACTCCGGGATCCCTCAGAGTTCACTCCAGACCCCGCTCCACTCCGGGAGCCCACAGAGTCCACTCCAGACCCCGCTCCACTCCGGGAGCCCACAGAGTTCACTCCAGACCCCGCTCCAGTCCGGGAGCCCACAGAGTCCACTCCAGAGCCCGCTCCAGTTAATGAGTTCTCTCCTGAGCGCCTTCCAGTCCTGGAGTCCGCTCCTGAGACCGCTCCAGTCCCTCCAGAGGTCAAGTCAAGTCAAGTCACCTTTATTTATATAGCGCTTTTAACAATACAGATTGTGTCAAAGCACTTAACAGTATCAAATTGGAGGATAGAGTGTCAGTAATGTATAATAATAAGATTAAACACTCAATTTTCAGTTAAAGGCATTTCATTATTGAATTCAGAGATGTCATTGTCTAGCTCAGTTTAGTTTAAATAGTATATATGAAATCAAATTGACGATAATCGTTAGAAATTAAGTGTCCCCAACTGAGCAAGCCAGAGGCGACAGCGGCAAGGAACGAAAACTCCCTCTGTGACAGAATGGAGAAAAAAACCTTGGGAGAAACCAGGCTCAGTCGGGGGGCCAGTTCTCCTCTGGCCAGGATATTATTATTTATTTTTGGAGGTGGCAGCATCCGCTGTAGAAACTCCAGAGGTGGTGACGGTGTTTGCTTCAGTTCCTCTCAAAGCATGGGCACTCACTTACGAACTTTCTGCCTGCCTTGTCCCAGTCTGGGGGACTGTCTGTGAATTCTCTGACTGTCCCGTCACGACTGAGGTCGTTTGTGAACTCTCTGACTGTCCAGCCATAGACTTTGAGGTCGCCTGTGAACTCTCTGCCTGTCCTGTTATGGCCACTGAGGCCGTTGTTAACCTCTATGTGCTCTTTCAGTTCTGCCTGATCTGCTCTGGTGGGCTCTAGCTCCATTTGCTCAGCCCTGCTGGCCTCCCACCCTGCCGGCTCCCCCCTGGCCTCCTGCCCTGCCAGCTCTGCCCTGGTTTCCTTGTTTACCTCTGTCTCCAGGCCGTCTTCCACCACACGGGCCTGGCCCACCATCCCTCCCCCTGGTCCACCTCCATTCCACCTCCCTCCTGGAGTTCTTTGACTTTTCGTGGAGCGTCTGGAATCCGCTCCTTAGAGGGGAGGTTATGTCACAGCCTTCTGCTGGAGTGCCCATGACAGCCACCAGAGGGCACTCCTCTTGGATCATTTCCAAATGCTTGTGGACTTCATTTCCCTTCACCCCTTACTCAGTCTATCAGGTCTCATTTCCTCAGTCTATCAGGTCTCATTGCCTCAAGCTGTATGTCATTGGTCTCGTTAGTTACCATATATAGATAGATAGATAGATAGATAGATAGATAGATAGATAGATAGATAGATAGATATATATACACACACACACACACACACACACACACACACCTTTGTTCTGTGAGCCTTTGTTGTTGCAGTATTGTTTCCTGTTTCTCTGTTTTTGCTGGTGTTTGCTTTGTGGATTTCTTTGTGGACTATTCTTGTGTTCCCTTTCAAGGGAACTTCGAACCGTGTCCTCTAGGGGTCGCTGTGGGGAACGCCATCAGCGTGACCGGTGTCTGAAGCATATATCTAAACACGACAATAACATTGGCCGGCGACAGCCTATGACGTCATTACCTGGCGCCACCACAGTCTAAAGGGGCGCCGGGAAAATACGTCATTCTCTTCTTCGTCTTCACTGACCGTTTGTTTATGCTAGCAGAAGCTAAGCACGACTAGGAGTGTGTGTTCTCTCGCCAGAGGCTTTGCTCTGATACGCACAGTTTCACACGGCTCGCGGGTTGTGTGTGTGTGTGTGTGTGGTGAAGAGCAAGCGCGTTCAGTCCTGAGGGAGTTGAATGCGCTCGTCGCATCCATTGCTTGTTTCTTGTGAGGGATAAGCACGCTCTGATACCCGCAGTTTAACGCGGCTCGCGTGTTGTGTGTGGTGAAGAGCAAGCGCGCTCAGTCCTGAGGGAGTTGAATGCGCTCGTCGCATCCATTGCTTGTTTCTTGTGAGAGATAAGCACGCTCTGATACCCGCAGTTTCACGCGGCTCGCGTGTTGTGTGTGTGGTGAAGAGCAAGCACGTTCGGCTCTTGAGGGAGTTGAATGTACTCTTTGCATTCGTTGCTTATTTCTCGTGAGAAATAGGCATGAATTCAACATACTCCACTCACGAGGAGACTGCTTGTGCTCATCGTGATGCATTCGCGGGACTACTGAGAGGGGAGGTGAGTGCTTCACTTTTACCCGGGTTGTATACCTGTGTCTGCATGAGTGTGTTCGCCTCTCGCGGGAATAGCGACGCATTCGCGGCGGCGGCGGCTCCGTCCTCGCTTAATTTCCGAGGTAATCTAGCGTGTGGGCGGAGCGCGTTTAGCTCCCGTGGGAGTTGAATACATTCTGCGCGTTGTGGGTGCGGTGAGAATTATCTGCCCATTGCCCGCGAAATCTTCCCTATCAGTAATTTCCTAAGGTATTTTATAACATGTTCTAACCACATTATACTGCACTCCAGGAGCCCTTCTTTCTGCAGGGGTTGTATGACTCTCCGTGCTCAAGTGTTGGCTTGCGAGCCTCCTCGATGCTTGCTAAAGCCACCACCCTCCTGCCTTTGCTTTTACAGTCTCATGTTGGACCTGCACGGGAGCTGTGGTTGGTGAGTACGATCCATTTAATGTCTCTGCAGCGCTATGTGGGCCTGTTTTTCTTTTGTACGCTTTGACTCTAGTCAGAACCTCTCGATCTGTCGACTGATTGTGGTGATGGTCTCACCCGTTGGTACTGGATCCAGCCTGGATGATAGTCTACTTCTTCAGCTTCATTGCTTGCTGGATCATGCAGCCAAGTCGCTAGGCTTCTGCAGGAGCCTCTTTGGCCTTCAGGTCCCCAGTATAGCGCTGCAACCCCAGGACTCGCAGTCCTTCATTCAGGCTGAGCCTTTTTCGGAGTGTAATGCTTTGTGATGTGCTCCCTGACGTCCTGGCTGAGTGTTTGCTTTGAAAAGCTGCCCCAGCCAGGACGTACTACTCATGTCTCGCCTCGAGAGGCTTCTTGAGATTTGAGTCATCCACTTACCATTACTTACGGCGAATCAGTGAATCGCCCCTCTGTGGAGTGGGCTTGAGTACACTGCTTTCCCGGAGGTATGAGTGAGAGGTGTTTCTGCGGAAACCCTTCCTGAGTGCTTTGGCTCTGAGGAGCGATGGCTCTCCAGATATGTTTGGTTATTGGATCCCTGTTGGTCAGGTCTGGCAATGCTCCCCTCACCTTAGAGGGTTACCTTTGAGCTTGCCGCTCCCGGTCGAGCGTCTGAGGACTCCTATCACCGGGTCCTGCACTCCCTGGAGCTCTGTTGAGCAGCAGCCTCAGGTTGTTAGGCCCCTCTCTGCCTCCCTGTTAGGTTGCTCTCTTTGTTGGTTGAGCTCAGCAGTGCTCCCCTCACCCTAGAGGGTCACCTATGAGCATACTGCTCCCAAACTGAGTGTCTGAGTCCCTCTCCTATTGAGAGTTAGGCCTCCGCTCTCTAGAGCTCCAGTTAGCAGTCATGCCAGGTTGTTGGGCCACTTTCTGCCTCCCTGGTAGGCTGTTTTTTTTGGTCGAGCTAGCATTGCTCCCCTCACCATAGAGGGTCACCAATGAGCATGCCGCTCCCTTCTGAGCATCTGATTTCCCTCGCATACTGAGAGTTAGGTTCTCCGCTCTCCAGTGCTCTGTGAGTATATGCTCTCCTTGTTGGTCGAGCTGGCGTTGCTCCCCTCACTACTGAGGGTCACCTATGAGCATGCCGCTCCCTTCTGAGCGTCTGAGTTCCCTCTCATGCTGAGAGTTAGGTTCTCCGCTCTCCAGAGCTATGTTTTTGGTCGAGCTAGCATTGCTCCCTTCACCATAGAGGGTCACCTATGAGCATGCCGCTCCCTTCTGAGCGTCTGAGTTCCCTCTCATGCTGAGAGTTAGGTTCTCCGCTCTCCAGAGCCATGTTTATTGGTCGAGCTAGCATTGCTCCCCTCACTATAGAGGGTCACCTATGAGTATGCCGCTCCCTTCTGAGCGTCTGAGTTCCCTCTCATGCTGAGAGCTAGGTTCTCCGCTCTCCAGTGCTCTGTGACCATATGCTCTCCTTGTTGGTCGAGCTGGCGTTGCTCCCCTCACTATTGAGGGTCACCTATGAGCATGCCGCTCCCTTCTGAGCTTCTGAGTTTCCTCTCATGCTGAGAGTTAGGCTCTCCGCTCTCCAGAGCTATGTGACCATATGCTCTCCTTGTTGGTCGAGCTAGCATTGCTCCCCTCACTTAGAGGGTCACCTATGAGCATGCCGCTCCCTTCTGAGCGTCTGAGTTCCCTCTCATGCTGAGAGCTAGGTTCTCCGCTCTCCAGTGCTCTGTGACCATATGCTCTCCTTGTTGGTCGAGCTGGCGTTGCTCCCCTCACTATTGAGGGTCACCTATGAGCATGCCGCTCCCTTCTGAGCTTCTGAGTTTCCTCTCATGCTGAGAGTTAGGCTCTCCGCTCTCCAGAGCTATGTGACCATATGCTCTCCTTGTTGGTCGAGCTAGCATTGCTCCCCTCACTTAGAGGGTCACCTATGAGCATGCCGCTCCCTTCTGAGCGTCTGAGTTCCCTCTCATGCTGAGAGTTGGGTTCTTCGCTCCCCCAGAGCTCTGTGACCCTATGTTCTCCAGAACCCTAGAACGGTTTTTACAATCCATGTTATGGTAAGTACGCACGCTAGTCTCTGTGTACTTTCTGAAAGCCACGTTGTGGTAAGATCGCACACCAAGTGTTTTGCGGTCTTTCTAAAATCCTGTACGGTATGGGTTACGTGCTGCGGCTTCGTGCCCTTTCTTTGAGTCGGTCAGGCCCCGGTTTCACCTTGGGCCCCACTCTGTCTATGTATCCCTAGTGATACTGAATTGAACAGGGTGTTGCTACCAAGGATCTGTTGAGACAGTTCCTTCAGCGAGCTCATGCAAGGGTTAACTATGAGCATGCCGCTCCCTTCTGAGCGTCTGAGTTCCCTCTCATGCTGAGAGTTGGGTTCTTCGCTCCCCCAGAGCTCTGCGACCCTATGTTCTCCAGAACCCTAGAACGGTTTTTACAATCCATGTTATGGTAAGTACGCACGCTAGTCTCTGTGTACTTTCTGAAAGCCACGTTGTGGTAAGATCACACACGAAGTGTTTTGCGGTCTTTCTAAAATCCTGTACGATATGGGTTACGCGCTGCGGCTTCGTGCCCTTTCTTTGAGTCGGTCAGGCCCCGGTTTCACCTTGGGCCCCACTCTATCTATGTATCCCTAGTGATACTGACTTGAACAGGGTGTTGCTACCAAGGATCTGTTGAGAAAGTTCCTTCAGCGAGCTCATGAAGAGCAAGCAGTAGCCCCTGGGTGACAGGCCAAGACCTAGTTACTATCCTAGGCGCTTGGTCGTATCCCTTTAAAGGAGTCTCTGCTTCTGATTCCAAGCCTTTGAGCTCTACCTTGGGTCCAGGAGGCCCGGCCCCTAACAGGTAAGTTCTGGGGTATGCAGCTCAGGTTTTTGGCCAAAGGGGATAATGTCACTGACAGCCGTCCACCCGTCCCAGGGGCAACTCTCTTAGCCGGGTAGAGTTGGTACTTAGTGCTCGCCTTTTGTGCCTGGCTTTGCACTCCTCTCAGCATGGCGGCGTGGGTATTCCATTCCCCATAGCGACCCCTAGAGGACGCAGTTCGAAGTTCCCTTGAAAGGGAACGTCTCAGGTTACACATGTAACCATGGTTCCCTGAGTAGGGAACGAGACACTGCGTCCTCTAGGCTTGGTGCCATGCTTCGGACGCAAGCTTCAGACGACGAAGTGAATGACGTATTTTCCCGGCGCCCCTTTATACTGTGGCGGCGCCAGGTAATGACGTCATAGGCTGTCGCTGGCCAATGTTATTGTCGTGTTTAGATATATGCTTCAGACACCGGTCACGCTGATGGTTCCCCATAGCGACCCCTAGAGGACGCAGTGTCTCGTTCCCTACTCAGGGAACCGTGGTTACATATGTAACCTGAGACGTTTTTGCCCTTTTCTTGTTTTTTGGGTCCTTGTTTTTGAAAGAATAAAGCTGCACTTGGATCTTCATTGTTTCTTCAAGTGATTCGTGACAGATACAGATTTATTTTCACAGGCACCTTTGATCATATTTACCAAGGGTATGAATAATTTTGAGCTCAACTGTATATATTATAATATATACAATATATATTTTTTTGAAAGAAATCAATTCTTTGATGCAAGGATGTGCTTTGCATCACAGGAACAAATTACAGTATTAAAATATACTAAATTACAGTAGAAGACATTTCTGTTTTTTTTTTTTTTTTTTTTTCAAAATAAATACAGCCTTGGTGAGCATAAGAGACGTCTTTCAAAAACATTACAACATCTTACTGACCCCATACTTTTGTGTATAAAGTTCTATTTATGCTGGGTAAGAAAAATAAGTTAACTGTCACTGTAAAAAGCCAAAGCAAATCAATAAAATATTACTGTATTAGATATTAATACAGCTAAATAGAAGATTTCTGAGTTGCATGTTTTTTTCTTTCTGAGTTGCGCTCTTTCTCATTTTTTTCTTTTTCTTACTTTCCTTATCTCTCTTTTGTTATATAGTTTTGCTTTTGTAAATGAAAAATGATGCTTGTAATATGTGTACAATTTTTGTTTCACATATTATTTCTGGAAATAAAACTATATACTACTGTTTTAGATAATAATAATGAAAGAAAGAAAGAAAGAAAGAAAGAAAGAATGCCTCAATATATTGTGCAAGAACACTATATTACTATAAATTACAGTGAATTACTTTTATTTTTGTGAACTGATTCACAAGCTTATGAGCTGATCTTTTTAAGAATCTTTCAAAAATACTCAGGATTTAATGGTTAGAAAAAAATTTGGTTTGAATTGACCTAATGAACTGAATCCCTAACAAGTTATCATTACTTTTAGTGACATCCAGTCTGAAATGAAGCCAGTTTGCATACTTTAGGTTCATAGTGAGACATACAGACTACAAAGATTTTTAAAATAAATAATAGATCAAAATCAGTCTTAAACAAGCCTTTTAACAAACATTTTAATATAGGTCTTAATGATGTAACAGATTCATGGGTTTCCAGTGATTGGTTATATATATATATATATATATATATATATATATATATATATATATATATATATATATATATATATATATATATATATATATATATATATATATATATATTGCTGCTGGCCAGTAACTGTTACAAAATGTGCTCTGTAGTAAATCACTGCCATCAGCGTCTCGTCTAGAGTAAAGGCTCAGTTACAGCGCTTACAGATCTGTCAGTCAGACATCTGTGGATCCTGTGCTCTGTCAGGGCCTGTCTGTTTCACTTTACCTCAGGGCACGCACACACACACACACACACACACACACACATCTTCTATTGCTGGTCACACGTCTTACGACTCGTCTCAACCTCTTAACACACACACACACACACACACACACACACACACACACAGAGAGAGTCTGGCTCGTTCCTCACACCTTTGATAAACAAACTCTCTCGCACACAAACACACACACCCCATCCCCAGCCCCCTCAAAATAAACATCAGGTATTCACCATCACCACCTACCATGTCAAACAAACAACACACTCGTTATTCGCTTCTTTCATGGTCCTCCCCTCTCACCCTGAGTCTCAGAAACACTTTTATGTGGACCACTGAGGACCACTCAGTTTTTGAGTTTTGACAGCTGTAATTACATTTGATCACTTTTGTGTGTACTCCGTGTATATTTGTGTTGTGTAGATGTGTGAAATGACTCATGCTCTTTCCAGAAGCCTCTGGCTGTGAGTGCTGAGTACAGGTGACATGAAGACCACATGAGCTTACAGACAAATCATCAAATGATTAAGTACTGATGTACAGTATCACATCATGCAAAAGGGTTGTATTTTCTTTATACACATTGAAAGTAATTAAGTTAATAAGTTTACTTAATAATACATTAATGCGTTTAAAATTATTGACTTGTAAAGATTACAAATTTTAATGGAGTACATTTTAAAATAAAATACTGTTTCAGTTTTTCTAGTTCAAAATTTAATGTTTAAATGTATTTAAATGTGTCAGGGTGTCACTTGCTGTTTCTTTGTAAATTATGGTGAAATTTAATAGCAATTTCTAAGTCAAAATTGTTTCAAAGTAAATTGAGCAGTAAACTTTTTTTTTTAAAGAACGGCTTTATGACCAAAATGCATATAAGTCATATCATTGGCCAGGAAAAAGTATTATTCTACATAATTGTGATCTGGCATGTTAAGATCACACGACCAGCCTAATATTATTCATTTTATCTCAGTAAAGCCCTTATTATTAGACACTTTTGGTTACAGAATGTATTTATTATGGGTGTTATATACACTATTGTTCAAAAGTTTGGGGTCGGTACGATTTTATATGTTTTTGAAAGAAGTATCTTATGTTCACCAAAGCTGCATATTTATTTATTTATTTTTTTTACAATAAAGACAGTAATATTGTGAAAAAATGTTACAATTTAAAATTAACTTAAAACTTTTTTTCATTTTGAATAGGCTATATTTTACAATGTAATTTACTCCTGTGATGCAAAACTGAATTTTCAGCAACACTCCAGTCTTCAGTGTCACATGATCCTTCAGAAATATTTCTAATATGCTGATTTACTGCGCAAGAAATATTTCTTATTATTATCACTGTTGAAAACTATGGAAGCTCGTTTCTGTCACTGAATTAAAAAAAAAAAAATTATAATACTTTTTATCTTACAGTTTTCCTTTTTTTAATTTCAGAATTACGTTAAATAAACTTGCAATTGCGAGTTATAAAGTCCATTTCTGAAAGATGTTCTCAGAATTGCGAGTTTATATATCACAATTCTGACTTAATAACTCCCAATTGTGTGTTATAAAGTCAGAAATGTGAACTCGCAATTCTGTGAAAAAAAGTCACAGTTGTGAGTATATCTCGCAGTTCTGGCTATTTCTCAGAATTGCGAATTAATTTTCTCAGAATTGCACATTTATATAGCACAATTGTGACTTTTTTTCTCAGAATTGCGAGTTTAAATCTTAAAATTCTGAGTTTTTTTCTTGCAATTTCAAGTTTATATCATGCAATACGAGTTTATATTATGCAATACTAACCTAATAATTCGCAACTGTGAGTTTGGATCTTGCAATTCTGTTAAAAAAAGTCTGAATTGTGACAAACAGTTGCAATTACCTTTTTATTTTTTTAATTTTTATTTTTTCAAACAGGCTTACAAAGGAAAATAATTGCTGATAATATATTTTTCTGAAGGCCTTGAAGCATTTTGTTTCAGGATTCTTTGATGAATAGAAAATTCTAAAGAATGCATTTATTTTGAAATAATAATATTTTGTAACATTATAAATGTCTCCACTGTCACTTTTTTTCAGTTTAATACATCCTTTCTCAATAAAAGTATTAATTAAATAATAATTTTAAAAAAATCTTACTGAACCCCGAACGTTTGAACAGAAGTGTACGTAAGTCACTAATGTCTGTGTATGTGTGCGTGTGTGTGAACATGAAACGACATGTGTGTGTTTATATGTGTGATGATGGTTGGGTGACTGGCATCACTGTCACATGTCTTGAGGGAGTCTCGGATGAATTGAAACCAAGTGGTGAAATCAAACCCTGCAGTTCCTCTTCTGCCCTCCGCACACTGACACATGAACACACATCTCTCTCCCAGTCTGTCTGTCCACACTTGTCCCTTTTCTTTCAATCTGTCAAGTTTACCCATTGGACTGGGGTTGTGTCACTGGCCTGTTGCTATTGAAAGCCCCCCTAAGGTCCAGTTCAGCTGCACAATGGCCCCAGCGCTCGCCACGTCCCCTCTCCTCATGCGCAGAGTGACACATGACATCACTCAGAGGGCCCTGATCCCTCACAGGGCCATTCAGAGCCCTCGGTGTGATGCTGAGACTCACATGAGCTCCAGACCAGTGTCTGAATAGGCGGAAAAGTCTAAAAGACATCAAGACTTCTCGCCTCTCACTGCTTGAAGGCTGATGGGTCTCGAAAACAATGATGGAAAATGTTTCAGAAAATTGACACTGATATTATTATACGGCTCTCTGGAATGCTTCGTTCTGATAGGTCAGTTGTAGCTTAGAAATCGTTTTATATATATGTATGTATTATATAAGTGTCAATGAAAATTAAGTCCATGATAAAGAAAAAGGAACAATCATTTTAAAAAAGTTTTTAGAAGTGTACCTTACAACCCGAATTCTGGAAATGTTGGGACGTTTTTTAAATTTGAATTAAAAAAAAAATAAAAAAAAAATAAGAGAATTTCAAATCACATGAGCCAATATTTTATTCACAATAGAACAAAGATAACATAACAAATGTTTAAACTGAGAAATTCTCAGGTCTCAAAATATTTGGGACGGGAGCATGTTTACCATGGTGTAGCATCTCCTCTTCTTTTCAAAACAGTTTGAAGACATCTGGGCATCGAGGTTATGAATTTCTGGAGTTTTGGGGTTGGAATTTGGTCCCATTCTTACCTGATATAGGTTTCCAGCTGCTGAAGAGTTTGTGGTCATCTTCGACATATTTTCGTTTAATGATGCGCCAAATGTTCTCTATAGGTGAAAGATCTGGACTGCAGGCAGGCCAATTCAGCACCCGGACTCTTCTACTACGAAGCCATGCTGTTGTAATATCTGCAGTATGTGGTTTTGCATTGTCCTGCTGAAATACACAAGGCCTTCCCTGAAATAGACGTCGTCCGGAGGGGAGCATATGTTGCTCTAAAACCTTTGTATACCTTTCAGCATTCATAGTGCCTTCCAAAACATGCAAGCTGCCCATACCATATGCACTTATGCACCCCCATACCATCAGAGATGCTGGCTTTTGAACTGAATGCTGATAACACGCTGGAAGGTCTCCCTCCTCTTTAGCCCGGAGGACACGGCGTCCATGATTTTCAACAAGAATGTCAAATTTGGACTCATCTGACCATAGAACACTTTTCCACTTTGAAACAGTCCATTTTAAATGAGCCTTGGCCCACAGGACCTGACAGCGCTTCTGGACCATGTTCACATATGGCTTTCTTTTTTGCACGATAGAGCTTTAGTTGCACTCTAAAAATTGCTGGGTAAAATATGGACAAACCCAGCGATTGGGTTGTTTTCAACCAACAGTTGGGTTAAATGTTTAACCCAACCTTCTTGGCAGTAACCTTCTTGGTCAAAACAACCCAATCACTGGGTTTGTCCATATTTTACCCAACGCTGGGTTGTATTTAACCCAGCATTTTTTTAGAGTGTGGCATCTGCAGATGGCACGGCAGATTGTGTTTACTGACAGTGGTTTCTGGAAGTATTCCTGGGCCCATTTAGTAATGTCAATGACAGAATCATGCCGATGAGTGATGCAGTGTCGTCTGAGGGCCCGAAGACCATGGGCATCCAACAAAGGTCTGGATTGGAGAGCCTCTGCCCATCTTTACTTCTGAGAGACTCTGCCTCTCTAAAGCCCGGCTCACACTGTGCAAATTTGGCAACGATTTGGTCGTCTGAGACAAATTTTGAAAATCCTAAAAGTTTCTTAATATCCTAGGCTAAAATCTGTAGTCTTTGATCGCTGGTTTGACATGTTCACTGACAGCCGATTAATGGCCTTTGTGATCAAATTTTACCTCAGGGAAAATTCTGGCAGATTTTCGCGCAGTCCTGCAGACTTCTCGTATGACGAACGTCAAACTGTCTTCATTTTTCAAGACAAGCCATGATCTGAATTAATGCTAGAGATGCCTTCTAACTGCCATAAACTCCGGCGCTCTCGTCCTCCACTCAAGGAATTCATATGATTCGTTGCCTTTGCTATGATAAACACCGGTTGCACTGCTGTTTTCATGTGGGTGTGTAGTGCTGCTTGCGCTATTCTTCTTAAATATGCCGGTATTGCCGCCATTCATATACTTTTAATGATAGCCAACATTACGTGCAATGCACCTCGCAGTCACTGAACGTGTATGGGTTGATAATGCAGAACTCCGCACACCCGTTTTTAACTCGTCTTGACTGTCGTACAGTCTGACATTAATGACAACTGAGATCCCACAGTGTGACATGATCATCATGTTCGTACAGTCTGACAAGTACAATCCTAAAGCACTATTAAAAATCGCACAGTGTGAGCCCGGCTTAAGACATCCCTTTTATAGCAAATCGTGTTACAAACCTGATGTCAATTAACTTAATTAGTTGCTAGATGTTCTCCCAGCTGAATCTTTTCAAAATTTCTTGCTTTTTCAGCCCTTTGTTGCCCCCGTGCCAACTTTTTTGAGACCTGTAGCAGGCATTGAATTTGAAATGAGCTCATTTAGTGGAGAAAAGTGTAAAATTTCTCAGTTTAAACATTTGTTATGTTATCTATGTTCTGTTATGAATAAAGTATTGGCTCATGTGATTTTAAAGTCTTTTAGTTTTCATTTTATTTATATTTAAAAAACGTCCCAACATTTCCGGAATTCGGGTTGTATTTTGGTTTCATATGGTTTGGACAAACCTTTGTACCATTTTCAAGAAAAGCTAAAATTGAATGACTTGAATTGAATGACACATGTCATGTGGTGCAACCGTTAAGAAAAAATTATATTTAATATTCTATTTTTTCTAACACCTTGAAAGTGTGTGAGTGTACACATATATGTTAAGGTCACCTTGTTTAGAAACATCATCAAATATTAATTATATATCACTATGATTTTGTCAACATGACATTTTACAACCTGAGCTAACCTTGCCTTGTAATTAAAAGGTCAAATTATCTATTTCATATGTAATATATATATTTTAACAGACATAATTCCTGTTTTTTTTTTCTACATGATTGTGAATTGGAGGATAGGGGTTTTCTAAAATATTAATAAGCAGTGAAGCAGTTCTAGTCAAATTATATATATATATATATATATATATATATATATATATATATATATATATATGTATATATATGTATGTATATGTGTATATATATATATGTATATGTATATGTATGTATATGTATATGTATATATATATATATATATATATATGTATATATATATATATATATATATATATGTATATATATATATATATATATATGTATATATATATATATATATATGTATGTGTATATATATATATATATATATATATATATATATGTATATATATATGTGTATATATGTATATATATATATGTATATGTATATGTATGTATATATATATGTATATGTGTATATATATATATATATGTATATGTGTATATATATATGTACATATATATATACACATATACATACATACATATACCTCCCAAAAAATACATTTTAATTCAGAAATAAAAAAAAACATGCTCATTATAGAAGAGTGTATTTAAACCGTTATGTATATGAACAGCATTTCAATATATTTTAAAATAAATCACGGCACATCCAGCCAAAAATGTCACCCCATGTCACTCATACATCCTAAATGACTGTTTCTTCATCAAATTAATATGTTTTCTGTTGCTGTTGATTACTTTAACCATTTTTTCTCTTTTTTCGCTTTGTACAGGATGGCACAGTGCAAAGAGCAGTGATGAATTGTGGGTACCATGGTACAGTCATGACAAAGTGACTTCTAAGTCACAATCACTTAAACCTTATATGTTTTAAAGTGAGTTGAAGATGGCAGAGGTGATGAGGTTTAGCTGGTTTAACAACTAATGTTCTGTCACAAATGTATCAGAGAGAAAGGTCCTTGTTTCAGGGGCACCGGCTCCTTTCCCAGTGGCTGCTCTGTGCCAGCTGTCTTGGCCGAGGAGCTCTCCGGCTTTCCCAAGCTCTAGCCTGTGGGAAAATCCACACTGGCCAATAATTGATTCCGCCCTGCCAGCTCCATTAGCGCTCAACACGGTCAAGCGGCCAGTGATCTACAGACAGCCTGTGAGTGAACACACACTCCCCCATCCGTCCCTCCCTCGTCCCCCTTCTCTCTTTTTAATTTCTCCATTACTCTCTCTCTCTCTCTCTCTCTCTCTCTCTCTCTCTCTCTCTCTCTCTCTCGTGCTGTGGTGTGAGTGCACGTCTTGTAAATGTGACCTTCAGCACAATTAGTGCCTCTGTGTGACCACCTGTCTGCAGGCCTGGCCACCTGACCGTCAGTGTTCAGGCCCATTCATATGCAGCAGGGCAGTGTACACGTACACAGACACACACACACACACACACACACACGCCGTTAACACTTGCACAGCCCTGACACTCAAATCCAAGGCACGCACACGAAGGGTCAAATGTACACTTAATGAACACAAGTGTCAACTCAGCACCATTCTGTACAATGGACTGTACACCATCAACACCCTAGCACTGCCTACAAGTTAAATATTAATAAAATAAATATTAATATATGAATATTCTATAATATTTTGTAATTTTATGTTTAATTTGAATTAATAAAATATAAATGTATTAATATTCTATAATATTTTATGTATTCATATTATTCTGAGTTTTAAAAATGTTTTTGAAAGAAGTCTGTTATGATCACCAAGGCTACATTTATTTGATCAAAAATACAATAAAAATTGTATTTAGTTTTTCTAAATTATATCAGTTCAAGATTATTATTTTTTTTTAGGAAAGTTCAAAAGAAAAGAATTTATTTGAAATAGAAATATTTTTTAACAGTATAAATGTTTTACTGTCACATTTAAACTAATGCATCCCTGCTGGTTATTTGTTGTTTGTTGTTTGTTTTACTTTTTTATTATTTTAATCTTACTTGCTTAACTTTTTAATGGTAGTGTAAGTTGTTTTTAACATTGATAATTATAAGAAATGTTTCTGGAGCAGCAAATCAGTATATCAGAATGATTTCTGAAGGATCATGTGACACTAAAAACTGGAGTAATTATGCGGGAAATCAGCTTTGCATCACAGTAAAAAATTACATTTAAAATTGTAATATTTCAAAATATTGCTTTTATATTGCTTTTATTACTAATATTACTACAACCAGAATTCTGGAAATGTTGGGGCGTTTTTTAAATTTGAATAAAATGAAAACTAAAAGACTTTCAAATCACATGAGCCAATATTGTACTCACAATAGAACATAGATAACATAACAAATGTTTAAACTGAGAAATTTTACACTTTTATCCACTAAATGACCTCATTTCAAATTCGATGCCTGCTACAGGTCTCAAAAAAAGTTGGCACGGGGGTAACAAAGGGCTGAAAAAGCAAGAAATTTTGAAAAGATTCAGCTGGGGAGAACATCTAGCAACTAATTAAGTAAATTGACATCAGGTCTGTAACACGATTAGCTATAAAAGGGATGTCTTAGAGAGGCAAAGTCTCTCAGAAGTAAAGATGGGCAGAGGCTCTCCAATCTGTGAAAGAGTGTGTAAAAAGATTGTGGAATACTTTAAAAACAACGTTCCTCATCATCAAATTGCAAAGGCTTTGCAAATCTCATCATCTACAGTGTATAACATCATCAAAAGATTCAGAGAAACTGGAGAAATCTCTGTGCGTAAAGGACAAGGCCGAAGACCTTTGTTGGATGCCTGTGGTCTTCGGGCCCTCAGACGACACTGCATCACTCATCGGCATGATTCTGTGATTGACATTACTAAATGGGCCCAGGAATACTTCCAGAAACCACTGTCAGTAAACACAATCTGCCGTGCCATCTGCAGATGCCTGCCTGCAGTCCAGATCTTTCCCCTATAGAGAACATTTGGCGCATCATTAAATGAAAAACACGTCAAAGATGACCACAAACTCTTCAGCAGCTGGAAACCTATATCAGGCAAGAATGGGACCAAATTCCAACACCAAAACTCCAGAAACTCATAACCTCGATGCCCAGCCGTCTTCAAACTGTTTTGAAAAGAAGAGGAAATGCTACACCACGGTAAACATGCCCCCATCCCAACTATTTTGAGACCTGTAGCAGGAATCAAATTTGAAATGAGCTCATTTTGTGCATAAAATTGTAAAATTTCTCAGTTTAAAAATTTGTTATCAATGTTCTATTCTGAATAAAATATTGGCTTGTGATTTAAGTCTTTCAGTTTTCATTTTATTCAAATTTAAAAAAACATCCCAACATTTCTGGAATTCGGGTTGTATTATACTGTATTTTTTAATCAAATTAATGCAGCCTTGGTGAGCATAAGTGACTTTTTTTTTTTTTTTCAAAAACATACAAAAAATCTTAATTGTTCCAAACTTGGTAGTGTGTGTGTGTGTATATATATATATATATATATATATATACTGTATATAGTGCATTCTAAATAATGCATTGTAGTAATATAAATATTAATACATTAGAGTTAATAAAGTAATAATAAATTCTGTATAAGTCATATACATATACATATAATTTATCATTTATTATGTTTGTTATTATTCTAGATGCTGTACATATATTTAGCTCACTTCTGGAGACAATGTTGTGACCTAACTATAGTTGTGTAAACCCACACTTGCTGACACATGTTTATCTAACTATCTAAATGGGGACATACCACAGGCCATGACAGTTTTTAAATAAAGCTAATTATAAAAGTTATGCGCTGACCCTCATTTAGTCTCAAATAGCCAGACTTTTGATTATCTGTGTAAATTCTGTCCCATCAAACTTAACAAAATACTCTTAAACAAGAAGGGCTTGTCTGGTCGCTAGGCAAATTCTGGATTACATAGAAATTAATCAGATTGCAAATGACAATTTCATCTGAATTGTGCAATTTTTGTCTGCGATATGCATCAGATAGTGCATGAAAAGTTCATGGGTGTGTGTGTTGAGACTAACCCTAATTCGAACTCTAACCCTTCTAACGAAAATTTTTGAATGTTAGGAACAAAAATTATGAATCACTATTCCCTATTAGATTGTTGCCAAAGTATAACTAGGTTACATAGACATAAACACAAACATGCATCATCACACACATCCCACTCCGCTTATCTGTCTCCTAACCACACCCTTTTATCTGACGGATTGTGTTATAGTATTCGGTCTGGCTCCCATTCAGTCGGCGTGTACCCTATGGCGTTCCCCACAGAGCACCAATTTCATCCCATCACAATCATTCCGGCCTTTCATTTACATCAAAGAAAGAGGTTCCTGCTCCTTCACTCTCATCTGCCTTTCTGCTTGCTATTTTCATTCCGCATGGCGCTCTTTTGTTGGAGTTCGGTTTAGGGCATCCTCACACTATTCCAGTTATGACTTCTTACTGTGATAACTACTTTAACATAATAGATTGATTAATCATAAATCATAATGGAATAATTCACCCAAAAATGGTAAATGTAATCATTTATTCACCCTCATGTTGTTGCAAACCTGGTGAGTTTCTTTCTTCTTCAACCCAAAAGAAGATATTTTGAAGAATGTACTTGCTGCTCTTTTACATGAAATTGCAATGTAACTTTGTTGCAATGGTGAGAATGTAGCTTTCAAGCAAAAAAAAAAAAAAAGATGCAAAAGCATCATAAAAGTATCATAAAAAATCATAATATGAACAGATAAGCGAGTGAATGTCATAAGTTCGAAAACGATTAGTCTGATTTGTGAATGAATCATTCAGACTGGTTATGAACTGAATCAAATTATTCACTGAAAAAATATGATTCAAAAGAACAATTCATTCACAAACCAGATATTGATAATTTACTCATGAACTTGCATGAACAAAGAGATCTAATGTATACACCAACATTTTGAGTTAATAATGATTAAAATTTTGGTTTGTTTCACACAAAAATCTATTTTATGGCTTCAGAAGAATACTGTATAATACAGAGGAATATAGTACAGAATCATTTATGGTGCTTGACAGGTCCAGTCCCCATTCACTTTCATAATATTAAAAATAACAAATTAATTAATAAAAAATAAAAATGAATCACAAAAATGTACCTTTTGTGTTTCACAAACAAACAAATAAATAAATAAATAGGAATGACATGGCAATGAATTAATAATTTATTCTGAATCTAAAATATGGGGACTTCATATTTTGAGGTGAACTGCTCTTTAATAGAGTGTGATATACATGTGAATGCAGATTGTATATCCCTACTAAGCAATTCTCTCATTAAAGTCAGTGATTTGAGATTAAGACGGATCAGGATTAGGGTGTAAGGAAAGGTGCGGAGGCGAGCGCTCTCATCTCTGATAGGTCTGTGCGTTTGACCCAGTGCCGACAGCAGCGTGATTGGGGTAATTACACCCCTTTAAACCATGCACCCCATTTCCCCCCATCAGGCTTGAATGTGTCCCCATTTGTTTGCTATGAAATATTAACTGGAGTCAGCTGTGCGTATGAGAGAGTGGAGGGCCCTCCCGGCCCCGGCACTCCCCATGCCACATGTCTGATGAAAGGTACAGCTCTGCCTTTACCAATTAGGACACAATGGCAGGTCTGCAGGTCTCTCTCACTGCCTGTGCATCTGTGTGTCTCATCTGATCAATGAAGGAGAGAAAACAAGCAGTGTGAGGAAGGAGGGAAAGGGAGAGGACGAGGGGGGAGGATCAGCTAATTCCTGCCCCAAACACTTGCCAGCTCACTCAATTTGACTAATTCCTGTACAACAGTCTTAAATGATTTTAAAAGTTTTATAGCTTGTGTAGTATTATATTTTAGTTTATTCGTTCATTCATGCACATTTACCAAGTGTTATTTTATTAGTTATTTAACTTTGTGTATATATATAAATAAAAGTTTTAATAAATGAATATAAAAAGACAAAAGAAAAAAGACAAAAAATAAACCTACTCTGAGAAATATTCACTGGAGTAGAATGCACAACACTAACCTATATGAATAAATTCATATAAATATGATATGCATATATAAATATATGAATATCAGTGTATATATAATATGTTGAAAATAAATAAATACACAAATAAATGAATAAATAGGTAAATAAAATGTAATCTAGTCTAATCTAATAATATAATATAATATGATATGACTATATACTATAATACACTACAATATGTCCAAGCTAACATTCCAGTTTCCTTTTGTGTGTGTGTGTGTGTGTGTGTGTGTGGAAACTACAGTATATTTATAATATTATTTTAATATATAAAATAATATAAAAAAGTAATAATTTTTTTAATAATTTATTATTTTTAATACTAACATAACATTAATTAATTAATTAATAATTGTTCAAGGCTGCTTCAATCAAATTTAAGCTGACTTAAAAGAATAATTTCTGACACTATTAACAGACACATAAGATTTTAAAATAAATAGTTTAAAAATGTTTGTATTTTGTATGCTGATGGTTTATTTGCCAGTGCTATGTGATTTACGGTGGTAATGATTTTTGTTACTGTTTGAATGTGTGTGTTTGTCTCTGTTAGCAGCTGAGAGTGCAGTGCCACAGCGGGGCTCAGACAGTCAGAGAGCACACAGCCGGTGACAAACTCCCCACACTGCTGTCAGCCCTGTGACATGGGAACCACCAGGCCTGCGCTCAATCACGTCTCAAACCGCCCTTCACTTGCGGAGGTCCCAGATACCACGAATTCCTCCAACCCCAGCCGCTGTGAGAACCACACGAAAAAAAACACGAGACCAGAATAGCCAGTATGGCAGGATGCAGCGCTACAGGCCGTCTGAATGCAGCGTGGCCGGTCCTTCACGGGGTACAGTGGACCCATACAGTCATCACTAATGAGTACTCTGACATTTCGCTCTCATGCAGCTCTGCAGAAGGTAGCAGAGATAATGTGTTACAGTGAAGCTGCCGTGTTGTTGATGTGAAGTGCGTGTTTCTCAGGAGAGCCTCACGGCCGGCAGCTGAGAGGAACACTTTCCCATGTCGTCAGGGGTCATGGGATCAGCCCGCAGGCCGTGCGGCAGTTGCTTTGTCCACACAAGGATGGCCTATTTGTGACTGCCAAACTATGCAGAGGGAGAAACAGAGCAAGGGAGAGAAAGAAAGAAAGAGAAAGACAGAGGCCACGTATGCATTGACTTTTCTCCTTACTATAGCAGTGTCTCTTCAACTATAGGCACAATAGCCTGGAAAATCTTCCCATCTTTTACTTTTACTGCTTTTACTATCTCAAGCTACGGATTTTATTTGTTTTGCCCTTGTAAAAAGTATTGAAAATATGGAAATATTTACACACACACACATACATAGTCAAAAATCTGCATATTAGAATGATTTCTGAAGGATCATGAAGGTTAATGGCTACTGAAAATTCAACTTTACCATCACTGAATTAAATGACATTTTAAAATATATTCAAATAGAAAACAGTTATTTTAAATTGAAATAATAATTTACAATATTACAGTTTTGACTGTAAATAAATACAAATGAATATAAATAAATATAATGTAAATATATAAATATATGTTAATAATATTATTCCGAACTTTTGGCTGGCAATGTACAAATATTATATATACAATATTATGCTGTACTGTAAAATACTGTAAATATACATTAGAATTGTTTTTTTAAATTAAGATACATAGTTTAAAAAAATTATTGAAAATGTAATATTGCTATATATAGATAAAAATAGATAACAAATAGTGAAATAAAGCTAAACTATGTTTATTGTGTTTTTTTAAACAAAATACAGTATGACTAACAATTTTAATTTCTTCCCAGTATTTTTTTTTAGTTAGTGTACTTGTTTATAAAGGAGACAGCAATGTCAACTTAAAAGAAGAAGAAGAAAAAGAAAATAAAGAAAAATCAAGGTAAAAAAAATCACTGTGCAGAATATTTTTTTATTGTGCATTATTTTGAATCAAGCTTTTTCCCCTAAAATGTTTATTTCCCTAAAAAGTGTGAAAATCATATTTAATTGTGTATATTTAGGAGACATAAAACACTTGCTTATTGCAATGCTTATTCCAAAAAAAAAAAAAAAAAAAAGTTTAAAATATAATTTCCACCACTATCATTTCCATGTGGTGGAAACCCCTCCAACCAATTCTTGACGGTTAAAAACGTATTGTTGTTGAATATCAAGTTTCACTCATAAATATGTCAGATTACAGAAATGAAATGGGTTGCGACAGCTGTTTCATCTTAACTTTAAATCTTTCTGAATTTGACCTTCTTCAGCTCCAGTGTTATGATACCTGAGCTGACATCACTTCTGGCAAGCTGATGCAAAGGTTATTTACACTAAACTAAACTTCAGGAGAATGATACTGTTCAAAGTTTCAGAAGGCAACATTAGCTCACTCTGTCATTCGTCTATTATTTCTCTCCATTCCTTTTTTTGAAAGGCTAGAGCCTGTCTTTAATTGTCATCTCCTCCCCTCAGGGCATTAACACCTCTGGAGAGCTATGGATCTTCTTTAACTCTCACCTTTATAACCTCACCTTCACAGTTCATTCCTCATGCAGCAGGCCTGGTCATGCAGGGAGGGTTATTTTACCAGGTGCAGGAGAACAAATCTCCTCCATGCCTGGGCTCACATGTCCACTCGCGCAGCTCCACTGTGGGGCCCTCAGTCATAAATGCATCACTGTTGTGCTCTAGTAATAATATAAGAGGAATAAGAGATTGAGATTTGAAATGTTGGACAAACCTTCTTAGGCATCATCTGAACTAATATTGTAATAATTTAATGTGACTATAATAATCAGAGAACGCAATAGCATGTTGCTACTGGGGTGAAATAATCCATTTGAATTAGTAACTTTTTATCAACACATTTTGTACTGTTATATTGAATTATACATTTAATCTCCTAAGCATGTCACAATCTATTCTGGTTTTATATTTTCATTTTGTCATTTTGTCTTGCTTAGGCGCAATTTGACAAAGTTAAAGCTTGATTGGAAAGGACAATAAAAATATTCTGCTTACAAGTGATATTTACCTTGGTTTTTCTTTATCTTTTAGTTGATGTCAAGTACTGACACTGCTGTCTCCTTCATAAACAAACTCCTTTAATATAAAAAAAAAATTATCGGTGGAAATTATTCCACAACTGAGGGACGATTTAAGTTTTGAAAAGCTTTTTCATTTGTACTTTTACACTTTCATTTATGATTTCATGTCTTCTTGCCCTCCAATTTCTGAATGAAATCAGCAAATTGTACAAACGGCAGACAGATACTCCCCTGATATGCCAAGCATATCAAAGTCCATACAAAAGCTATTTCAAATGACATGTCAACCACGCATAAAAACAAACAATTAACTGCATAACTTTTCCTCACATAAATAAATAAAACAATCACTAAATGCAAGTATATGAGATTAAAATAAAAGGTCTAATAACATTTCATGAATAAATGTGCAAGTATGCAAATGCAGACAAAAATTCTTAGTCATCACAATGCAAGTGTGTGTTCGTTATTCAAACAGGCAATATAATTACCTTAAATGTCTGAGCTATTAAACCAGATGTGTTATTATTCAAACTTTTGACAGTTACCTGCCAGATTAAAAAATAAATAAATAAATACATAACCATAGAAGAAGAAGCTAAGTTTGTGCTAGTGTTTGCTATAGTGCCTCTAGTGACAGTGCTGAGAATGCAATGCACATTACTTACAAAGCTATCTCATGACCAATTTGTACGTATTTTAGGAGGTGGCTAATTCGTACAAATTCATACAACCTCATTTGTACGATTTTGTACAATTTTGGTGAGGGGTGGGGTTAGTTAGGGTCCTTCGTACGAATTCCTACGAATTTGCCATCATGTAAAATATGTAAGATTTTTCACAAAATCATACGAATTCATATGAATTAGCCACCTCATAAAATATGTACAAGTTGCCGTGAGGTCAGGTTGTTATTTCTGGCACATTTTTAAATGCAAGAACAATAGAGCTTGCATAATGAAAGAAAGTAGCATTCATGTATACTGTAAAAAATTGTAAATAAAACAGATTATTGGAGTACAAGAAAAAGTCTTTCTACTTACAAATTTAATTCAATGCATTACTTGCCGATTCTTTGTAATTATTTGTGAAATTTACTAGCGATTTAAATTGTTTCTACACCAATTTTTTTCAGTGTACGTGCGTAGGCTATGCTTTGGGCCTTTCTATGTTTTTGCGCAATACAAGGTAAATATTATCAAAATCATAAGCACATTGGCTTGTTGCACAAATAGTGTTACTATTTACTGCAATATTCTTAGTTATAAAACATAAAACAGCTTACTTTCGCATTGCAAAATAAGGTGGATTGAAATAACTGGATTTTGGTCATGAAAATTTGCCAAACAATGGTAAATGTGGCCCCAACTTTAGACTGAACTGTTATCTATACCCTGAGAGAGCTGTGTGGTAAGAAGAGAGCCGTTAACTCCAGCAGTTAACATGAGCTCTTTGAAGGAGATCAATGCTGAGACCGCTTTGTTTCAGATGGGGCCCCGTCCTTTACTGTGGCCCCTCTGCGTGTGTGGTGTGGTTAAAGACTGAGAATGATGGAAAACAACAAGAATCTCTATGCTCTTTCCAATCAACTTTCTGTCTTACTTACTTTCTGTCTGTATGTCTGTTTCTTTTTACCCACATTCTTTCTCGCTGGTGGTTAGGGTGTGGTCAGGGGGATTCTCAGAGCCCCTCTTTTCTGTCGCCTGCCAGCCTGTCTGGCCCAGTGAGGAACAGCTTGGTTATTCTTGGCTTTTGCCGCTTTGTCGTTGGGCCACAATTTAAAACCACTTCTTTTTCTTCTTTATTTTTCATCCAAGTTTTCACAAGGATGTTTTCTGAAACCTCACCCACATCAAACAGCACTGTCCGAATTTCCACTTTGTGCTCAGCATGCCATTATTGCGGCTTTGACAGTGAAGGTTCTCGCAGTCAAAGTTTACATTCCTGTCTATAAGTAGAATGTTCCGTTTTAAATAGTGAGCTATCGAGAGAACGTCAGTTGCCGGGGGTGACGGGAAGTTCTAGAAAACACAGGTCGCCTTGACATAGATGTAGCGCTCTTGGAGAATTGTTGGTCATGTATTCTTCTCATTCAGAGCTGCTTTACTGCAAACAATGACTCAAAGGTTTATGTGTCAGGCATTACGAACCATTGTGTGGAGTGAATGAGTCTGTTCGTAGTCTGGCAGTCACGCGGTCTGATGCAATGGGAGAGGCAGGTTCTGTCAGGCAGGTCCGGACCTCCCGGCGCCTGGCCCGTCACACGGCCCAAGGGAAAATGGACAACTTGGCTTTGACCAACAAACTGAGCTCTAAAGGAGAAGAGAAGCACAGGTTTGGACGCCTGTGTTTCTCTCACCATCAATAACAGTTTATGAACCCTTTGGTAGTGAAGCTTGCAAAGAACTTACTAATATTTTTTTCAAAACCCCTAAGGATTAAATTTGGCACACAACTGGACATGAATGATACCTGATGTGCTGTTTCTTTTCTGCTGTAAACAATCAGACTTTTGCCTGTTGGACAATAATATGGGCAAAGGATCCCAAAAACTTACACTGAAGGAGGGAGCAAAGTCATATATAGACTACTATATAGAATATAAAATGATATAGAATATAGAGTGAAGCATCCATAACCAAAGGTTTTTTGTATATAAAATTTTTGTGTATAAAACACAAATCTGTTTCATTTTTGAAATCTGAACAGCAAAAGTCCACACAAAAACTAACACACTCTTATGGCAAGTCATAACTGTTCAACATTTTAGCGAATTGGTGGCTAATTCATATTTCATATTTCATTTGCATGTTTTTGTATGATCTGCTTACACCCCCACTGACAATTAGGTTTAGGGGTGGACCTTCATGTTTTTTTTTTCTTCTAAAAATCATTAATTTCCATGTAAAATCACAACATACGAATTCATTACAAAATGTCAAATAGTTACATTTTCTCATGATTTTCTCTATCATTTATGGTTTCACATTTGAATAAGGAAGTAGAATTAAAATTCAATTTAAATTAAAGTGATAGTTCTCCCAAAAATG
Source organism: Spinibarbus caldwelli (assembly GCA_039654775.1). Taxonomy (NCBI): domain Eukaryota; kingdom Metazoa; phylum Chordata; class Actinopteri; order Cypriniformes; family Cyprinidae; genus Spinibarbus; species Spinibarbus caldwelli. The sequence continues at coordinate 22,050,414 of CM077244.1, forward strand.
AAAATTACCCCATGATTTACTCACCCTCAAGCCATCCTAGATGTATATGACTTTTTTTTACTTTAAGACATGCAATCAGAGTTATATTAAAAAATGTCCTGGCTCTTCCAAGCTTTATAATGGCAGTGAATGGCGGTCAAGAATTTGAAGCCCAAAAAAAAGTCCAGCCATCATAAAAAGTACTCCGGGATGAATAAAGGCCTTTCGTTGCATTTGTGTAAGAAAATATATCCATATTTAAAACTTTATAGATCGTAATCTCTATCTTCCGCTAACTGTCGTACACACGTTCAGGAGAGAGTGACATTCCAGTGGATGACGGAGGATGTAGGCATAGCGTAAGCTCTAGTGAGAAGTGAGGAACACGGAAGCAGAGGAGAGAGCAAAACAAAACACCAGTCATGAATTAGTAGTACAAAATGAGGATTTGCAAAGGAAAATGTCAGAGGATTTTATGCTTTGCCTACGTCCTACGTTATCCACTGCATGCCACTCTCTCGTGAATGTGTATGACAGTTAGCGGAAACTAGACATTATGGTTTATAAAGTTTTAAATATGGATATTTTTCTTACACAAGGGCATCGCTTCACTTCAGAAGGTCTTTATTAACCCCGGAGCCATGTGGAGCACTTTTTATGGGGGATGGACTTCTTTTTTTTTTGGGCTTCAAAATCTCGACCCCCATTCACTGCTATTATAAAGCCTGGAAGAGTTTTTAATATAACTCTGATTTTATTTGTCTGAAAGAAGAAAGTCATACACACCTAGGATGGCTTGAGGGTGAGTAAATCATGGGATAATTTTCATTTTTGAGTGAACTATCCCTTTAATTGAAATGTAAAGAACTAAATTTATATATAAAGTTTTAATTAAAAAGCAAACTTTGTCAAACTTTGAATGTTGGCTTGACAAAGCCTTGTTTTTACAAAAAAAATAAATAAATAAATAAAATGTTTAATAGTGTAAACGTTTGTAGGCCTAAGATAAATTGAAATTCTTCAATTCTTTATTTTTCTTCCATGTATTTTATGTCATGTTGTTTTAGGTGTGTTTCTTGTTAATTCTTGTTAAGTCTTGTTAACCTGTTTGTCTTGTGTGCAGTCAGTCCTATAGAACTGATTTGAAAAGCAAATTGAATTTGTGTGCACTATAAGCAAAACCATAACTTTTAGACCTTGATCACCAACACCACCTATCAACTGCCTTGCAACACCCTAGAAACCTTCTAAAATGACCTCCTCTTAGGAACCACATAAGCAATGGCTTTGCAGTCACCCATAATAGCATTGTGGCTAATGCTTTTTTTTTTTTAAAAGAAAATGTTAATCAATGTGTTTCACAAATTCAGATGTTCTTCTCTCTTGAACTTCTCTTCTCAGCTCTCTCACTGCTGTGGGCCACAGAGGAAGTTCTCACCAGCGTTTTGAGGCTCACCCGGTCAGGCTGAAGTGCCAAGAAGAACATCTGTGTGGATGTGCTGACTACCAAAAGCTGGATGGATTCATCTTCTCTCTACATGTAAGAGGGTGGGACAGCTCTGCATCTGGCTTTCCCACACACACATAATAACTACTGAAATTCATAGTTTAATCATTTGTTTGTGCTGTTGACTAGTCCATTACCATCAAATCAGCATCACTGTAGCTCTCAAATCTCATTTACATTTGTGCATGTTCAAATGTAGCGTGCACTGGGTTTGATATCACTGATTCTCTAGTGTATTAGCCTGACAAGCATCAACAGAAATCACATTTTGACACATGGATTGATGGTTTTTATGTCAAACGATGTCAATGTCTCTCAAGTATTTGATCTGAGCCCCAGCTGAGCAGATATTTATATTCTTGACACTTATAGAAGGATTGCTATGATGTACAGTCCCCTTAACTATTGACACACAGAGTGCATGTGCTGAACTCCAATGATCTCTTCCTTGTTTTTCCTGTGTCTGCTGAGTATTACCGCACAGCTCAACCATGTGCTAGAACAGCTGGATCCTGCTGTGGCCAACGGCTGCTCTCCTTTATTATGGCAGGGGAAGTGACATCAGTAGCCCAAGACAACAATAAAGGAGACAAAATCACAACAGCAGACTTGTGGGACACACCAGTGCTGTGATTTTTTTCAACTGAGCTCCAAACACACCCAGCAGTTGCAGCTTCAGAGGATGTCATTAATCCAAGAACATATGCATTTGGAAAATATGATGTTTCACGTCTAGAAATGACGTTAGCAGACGTGCTCAAGAGAGGTAATAAAGCAAAAAACTGTCAACAATAAATGCTAAAACAAGCTAGACTTTCCCCACCGGTGACTGAGAAATAGCTTTATCATTTTTTATATATTATATTTAACTGTATATTATAATAAACTGACTAAACTGATCGACTAAAATCAACTTGGGTCAGTAACAATCACCATTTTTTAAGAGGGTAACTATTTTCATAATACTGTAGCTTTTTCGAGAAGCAGCTAATTTATCTATCTAGTCATGGTTTGCGCAGCCTATTGCTTTTTAAATGTCTGAACTGAGGGAATTATTAAATGCACTCACCTACACGTCCTGTGTAGCGCAGGAAATTCCTATTTGTTCTAGTGAATTGGTTTACTCCAAACCGTCCTCTCTTTCATATGTAGCATATAGGAGTGTTCAGTTCATTTAGTGAATCGGTTCATCCCAAACGGCCCTCTCAGTCATGTAACGAATGTAGCATTCAAAGTATTTTAAATTTTCAAAGTAATTTCCTTAACACTAGTTGGGACCAGTTAGTTTTAAGAGTAACTGCAAAAATGCACCTTGCTTACAGAAGTGTTACTTTGATTGTTTATTTCAACTTATGCAATGACATACATTTTATTAGTGTTTCAATTGTCTATACTTCTAGTCCTATTCTGTATATTACATTATACCAGATCTAATATTGTAGCAGACTTGTATGAGTCTGAGCACATGTGTGAGAGGAAGGCAGGACCTGACTGGCTATCTCACTCGGGGATAGTGCCTCTTTTATGGGGCAGTCTGTGATTGTCCCTAGTTCCTGTTGTTCTATTTGTGACTCTGTGGTTGTCTCAAAGGTTTCCCACCAGATCGGATTGCTGCAGCGTACAGCCTAGACAAAACTCCATTCAGGTCCTTAGCAGGCCAGCTTCTCCCTCTCTCACCACCCTCTTTCCTGTAACCCTTCCCCAGTCGGGACCCAGCTGGAGAACAATGCGTCGTTACCTACAGTGCAGTGTGGCTGGGTGAGACAGAAACCAATCCGCCCCAAAACTGCCTGGGAATTGGCTCCTCATGGGACAAAGGAAGCGTGTGTGTGTCTCTATATGTGTTTGTGTGTGTGAGAGAGAGTTTGTATTGAAAGTGTTTATGCGTATTTGTAAAGTAAACACACTGCTTTACAATAACACTGTTGTTGTAAAAGACAGAGCTATAGTTAGTTTTGCTTCAAAATCCTTTTTAAGCAGTTAAATCACTCTTGGTCTAGCTCCCAATAAAAATATTTAAACATTTCAAAAACTAGATACATTTACTTCAGAAGAAATTGCAAAAGATATGTATTTTTATCTATTTTTAAGCTTATGCTTAAAATAAGAAACTTGACAATAAGGTAAGAGCAGTGAACTTGGTTAAAAAATAAAATGAAGTGTAGCAGTGTTTACCTTAGCATGTCATATTATTTATTACAGATATTCTTACCCTCAAAACTTGACATAGAAAAACTGATTTTTATAATTGACAATATCAATTTTATAATTGATATTTTATAATTATTACAATTTAAAATAACTGTTTTATAGTTAAATAATGTTAAAATGTAATTTATTCCTGTGATGCAAAACTGAATTTGCAGCATCATTACTCCAGTCTTCAGTGTCATATCATAATCTTATATGAGCTTAATATTTTTTGTGGAAATACTTTTTTCTTCAGGATTCTGTGATGAATAAAAATTTCAAAAGAACAGCATTTATTTCGAATTTATTTCAAATTATTTTTTGTAACATTATGAAAGTCTTTACTGTCACTTTTTATCAATTTAATGCATCTCTGCTGAAAAAAAGTATTTTAGTGAAGTAATTTTATTGACTGTTGTGCCTTTGTTTTCCTTAAAGCACCATGGAGTATAGCATGTTAATACCATGGTATATGAATTATATTGTCATTATTTAGTACCTTGCTATATTATATATCATCTGATACCATCACTGTACTGTACTTCCGTAGTAAGTTTGTAATGGTTGGCAGATTGAGAGGGCTCCAGTGTGTTGGTAGAGTAGTGCATATGATAACACACAGCTTCACTCCAGTGTTGACAGGTTTCTGTCTGCCATGGAAACTGTGCTTCTTTATCCTTTCCTCAGCTCAAGAAAATAAACAGCACACTGTGCAGGTTAAACAAAGTTAGGGATTGTGCTGGAACTGTGTAAGCTGTTTTCGCATGGCATTACAGAGCAGCCTGCTTTCATAAATAAACACACAATGGCATGAAAATAACGTCTCTGAAAGAAAAATGTTACTGCTTTTTTCTTTTTACGTGAGCTTACATTTCTTGGAGAGAAAAAAGTGAAGTATAATTACTTAAGCCCAGTCAGCTTATGCTTGGTTCTTTTTCCCAGCCTTGCTGAAGGGTCACCACAGAGTCAGCTGCCCACTTCCTGTTAGGGCAGCAGAGCACTTCTGCTTGTAGCTACAAACCGCGGGTGACAGATGCAGAAGAGGTTCATAGTATGTGCTGACTTCAGTTGTGTGCTAAGAAAACACTAGCTTGACTTTTATTTTTAGATTTTCTAAAGAAAGTGAGAGCAGTGCCTGCCTCTGAAAAACATACCAATGCTAGGGTATTGCTACTGTTCTGTGTTTTTTAGCACATAGCTAAACCATAGTTTGTATTTATTAGGTGCTGAGTTTAGTCAAAGACTATAGAATACACAAGACGTGTCAATCATATAGATCTGTATGTGGAAAGACACTCAATATGGCCGCTCTATCGAATGAAGCCCCGCCTTCTGAATAAAAGAGCCAATCGCTAATCGGTAAAGTCATTGCATCACTGCAGCTGCCATTAGAAGTTTCGGTTGCTTTAGAAACAGTCAGCATTCTGAGACACACGCTTACTGCGCAAGCGCACTGGCTGATCTAGCCTGAAAATAAACTTTTTAAAAGCTATTTAAGCAAAAGAAATAACATTTATGAGACAGTTATTGTCAGATTTCACTGGAGATTTCAAATATGACATTTAATTGTAAGCTTGGCGAACAGTTTTGGAGAATTTGATGTTTCCACATTCAAAGAGATAAGAGCTGTACTAGCATGCCCGAGAGATGTTTCAAAGATGGCCGCCAAGTAAAATGACTCACTTTAAAGGGACTTTGGTTTAGTTGTGTACTAAGAACATACTGGCTTGATGCAAAAAATAAAATAAAAGCCACTTAATCTACTCTTTAAGTAGAGTGGCTTTTTATTTCATTAATATTATATGTACAAGTACACTTTCATGACTGCTTAACCCTCTTAAGTACACTTTTAAGTGCATATTAGTGTGTAATGTCAAATTAAAAGTTTTACTTTAAAGTACATTTTAAATAATTACTTTATTAATATTCTTGTCACACTTCACGGGATGCACGGGAACCAGGAACGAGGAGAAGAGGAATACACAAAATGAAAGTCTTTAATCCAACGTGGAAACACAGATCACAGGCAGGGAAGACAATCAGGACATTCAAAGACCGACAAACATGAACTGAATGGACTGGGGCTTTTAAGGACAGGACAATCAGGGGAGGAAGACGAGCCACACCTGCAATCAAATTAACAATTAACATGAGGAGAAAAAAAAAAAAAAAAAAAAAAAAAAAAAAAAAACCACACACAGACAGGTCCATGATCCTGACATAACGCCCCCTCCCGGAAGGTGCGTCCTCGCAGTAACATCCAAAGGGGAGGGGCGGGCGGGAACTAAGGAGGAGGCTCAGGAGGAGGACGAACCCCTGGGAGGGGGCCGGCTGACAGAGACCAGGGAGGCGACGAAGGAGAGAGGAGCCAGGGAAGAAACAGGAGGGATCCGGAGCAGGAGGAGTCCAGCAGGACCCAGACCACAGCCATGATGTCGACCCACGGTGGGAGACGACGGAGGGAGGAGCCATAGAGGAGGAATGGCCGCCGACTCCAGGGGGCCGACCAACGGAGGCGGAGCAGGTGGTGGAGGAGCCCGAGGCGAGAGAGAGCCAACGAGCCAGGGGGATGCCGAGGATCCGGAGGGCCAGGGTGGAGCCGAGGGCTCTGGCGACTGAGGCAGAGTCGGAGCTCCGGAGATCCGTGGCGGAGCCGGAGCAACTGAGGACCAAGGTTGAGCTGGCGGGAGGAAGGAGCCCAACGGAGCCGGTGGGACGGAGTAACGAGGCGCAGCCAGAGGAGAGGAGTCCCGAGGCAATGGCGGGTCGATGCCCGACCAAGGTGGAGCCAGAGGGATGAGGGAGCCCGGTGGAGCTGGTGGATCGATGGATGACGGTGGAGGCGAGGGAGCTAGGAGCCGAGGTAGAGCTGCTGGGTCTACGGGCCGAGGCGGAGTCCGGGCCTCGTAGGCTGGAGGCGGAGGTGAGGGGTTCTCCAGCCACAGCGATGGAGGATGGCAGACCCACGGAGCTCGCACCACATTGATGGAGGGCTGAGGGTGAGCAGAGGGGCTGCCAGACGACAACGGTGGAGGAGGCAGGAGCGGGTGGGAGGGCGGGCATTTGTCAGCCTCTGGGCTTTCAGGGTGAAACTCTGGAACGGGAGCGGGCACTGGAGGGCACTCTGGAGGAGCGGAGCTGGACGGGACCAGCGGAGATGAAGGAGGGCTGGACGGGACCAGCCAGGACAAAGGAGATGAGGAGAGGGGGAATGTCGGCCTCCAGAGCCGTGTCCCAGTCTATTAGATCCCCCTCAAAATCTAGCAGCCCTAGATGCACGATCGGCTCACCCTCAGCCATGATGCAGGGGGCGGAGCTCCACTCCGAGCTCACACCGACCACGGCTTGCTCCCTCGTGATGGGCACTGTCGCCGGCTCTCGCACCTGGTCTGACGTGTTGGGCTCAACTTCCGGGGCGATCTTCCGCTCAGTCGCTTTGGCTTTGCGCTGGCTCGCAGATTGCAGCGGGAATTGGCTCTCCGTCATCGGTGGGCTCGGGCTTATGCTCCGCACCGCGGGGAGTTGATGGGCTGGGCTCTGGGTCAGGAGTGGATCTGGCGAGATCATCCAAGGGGCAGATGGTGAGTGGCAGTCCATTTCTCGCCAGACTCCACTCCATGAAGGCGGCGAATTCTGCTCGAGGACCATCTTCAGACGACAGCACTCTGCACGCGGCGTTCAGGCTCGCGTCATAGAACGCTTCGTCCAGGTAGCTGGTGGTGTTAGATGGCATCAGGAACAGTCTTGTATGGTCCTCGAGCGAACGCTCCCCCTGCTCCAGCAGGAGGAGGAGGAATTCGGGGTGAAGGAGGGGATCCATATGGACACAACGGAAACCAATAACACTGGGTAAAAACGAGGAAACAAAACGGAGGTTAGACGCACGGAGGTAACTGTTTTGGTCGGTCTTTCTGTCACACTTCACGGGATGCACGGGAACGAGGAGACGAGGAATACACAAAATGAGAGTCTTTAATCCAATGGGGAAACACAGATCACAGGCAGGGAAGACAATCAGGACATTCAAAGACCGACAAACATGAACTGAATGGACTGGGGCTTTTAAGGACAGGACAATCAGGGGAGGAAGACGAGACACACCTGGAATCAAATTAACAATTAACATGAGGAAAAACACACACAGACAGGTCCATGATCCTGACAATTTTGTTGTGCTTTAAAAAAGTACACTTAATTTTATGTGTTGATTAACATCGATTACGTTTACGATTAGTTATATTTCAAGTGTAACTTCATCATTACAAATATTTAACTCAAATATTTAACATTTAAATACATGACATACAAGAAATGACATTAAAGTATGTTTTAGTTTACCATAAATGCTTGTCAGTACATTCAGCAGTAAAAGTAAAAGAGACAATAGAAGTAAATATGAAATTACATATAAAGATGCACTTAAATTCTACTTAAGTGGATAAAAAGCTCATGTAATTAAGTGTCCAAAAACACTGTTCAATTCACACTCGATATTCTTTTAAAGTGTATCATTCTCCTATTCAGTACTCTTCTTGAAAGTATTAAAAGTGTACTCCTTTTTAACTTTCATTTAAGTAAATGCTAGTATGTTGCTATAGGGTTGCCAGCATGTTCTAAGTGTTTTTTTATTTTTTTTTAGCCCATATAGCCAGGGGCGCCGCTAAGGGGGGGAAAGTTAGGACGATTCTAAGGGCCCACACACTTTTGGGGCCCCCAGAGATCTGTTTTATTAGTAGTAACAGTAGTAGTAGTAGTAATGTAATAGAAATTATAAATGTATCTACCAAAGAGTTACAAATAAAACAAAATTACGGCTTATTTATGTATCTCCGGTGAAATTATCTCCCCCCATTCACTGCATGGTTTCGTCCTGTCCTAGAGTCACTGAGTGAGATCAGATGGTAAACTGTCAAATTATGTCTTCTAGTTCGAGGGGAGCAAACTGAGTCGGACGATTTGGTCAGTCGCACTTTTAGTTTTGCTATAGAAAATCTACAAATTAACACTCTGATTACAAGAACAGCAGCAGGAAGCGCGGGAGGTTGTCATGGCAACCAGATACACTGCACGCGAGTTATTAAGGCTGCGCTTCTATTTGCCACACTAAACTTAGCAATAAACACGTTGAAAATAATACACAATAAACATGTCTGTCAAAACGATCTCAAAGGAGGCTTTTATTAAGCAAATCAAGGAGTGAATTACTCGTCCACTGTTTTTTTTTGTTTTTTTTTTAATACTTTAGCTGGGTTTCCACAGGCAGGGTCACAGTTATCTACAGTGTATGAAGCTAAAGGTTTTTGGGTTAAGGTTCATAATGTAGAACATTTTTAACATTGTATGCTGTATGTGCATAGGTAGCTAGCAAACAAGGAATACAGCTGTTAAGCTAATAGTCACATTTAGCTGAGTAAGATCATGACTGAGAAATGTTGGATACTGCTGGAAATGTTGGTGTTGTGGGGTATCCTGTTTATTATTTTAGGATTTTTTAGTTTGCCCCAGTGAAGCATTTCTATTAATATAACTGATTAAGTAGTCAAACTCATTCCATATCAGCAGAATGTGGTACAGAAAGTCTGTCCATAGAACAGGTTCTGAATGAATTATGTTACCGATGCCTAATTGTCAAAAACAATAAAAAAGTAATAGGTCAATATTATTAAATTGCAGACAAAGATTTTGAATAGCTAGGTTGGCTTGTACACTATATTGCCAAAAGTATTGGGTCACCCCCTTCTAATGAACAGGTTTGACTACTTTAGTAACTTCCATGAGTACATATCTTAATGTTTAAGCATATAATGATATTCTAGGGAATTGTGTGCTTTTAATTTTATACCAATAGTTTGGACAGAACCCTTTTCTATTCTAACATGACAATGCCAAACACCAGTGACTTGTACATATGCGTACAATCATTTTAGACACTTCCAAAACTGTGGCAACAAAGATGGAAATACAGTTTTTAAATACATGAATTATGTTTCTATCTTTGTTGCCACAGTTTTGGAAGTGCCTTTTTCTGTTCTAAAGAAGGGAGTGTCCCAATACGTTTGTCCATATAGTGTATGTACAAGTCACTGGTGTTTGGTAAAGAGTTTGTGGCTCAAGGTATGTATTTGAAGTGACACCAGAGGTGTTCAGCTTGGATTAGGACTTGGCTTTCTACATACCAGTCAAGTTCTACCACACTGACTGAATCAATCTTTTTTATTTTATTTATTTATTTATTTTTTGAACCTTGCCTTATACACAGAGGCAATGTCATGTTAGAATAGAAAAGGGTCCTGTCCAAACTATTGGTATAAAATTAGAAGCACACAATTCCCTAGAATATCATTATGTGCTTAAACATTAAGATTTGCACTCATGGAAATTACTAAAGTAGTCAAACCTGTTCATTAGCAGGGGTGTCCCAATACTTTGGGCAATATTGTGTATGTTTGGTGCGGTAGGGGGCCCAACCTCATATTCTTTCATAGGGCCCAAAATTGCTAGCGGTGCCCCTGCATATAGCTATGAAGCTGCAACAGTGTTTTGGGTAATTGCTAGCTGTTGCAAGGGTGTCTATAAAATATTTCTTATTTTATTGTCAACTAGGTGGTAATTATAAGCTTGCACATTATGGCAATAGATTAGAATAGCGCTCCTTAACAAGATGGTTGATTTGAATAATCATTCATGTACGTAGTCAAACAGTATGGAAGTTATGCGCCAATGCTTTTAATATGCCAGTATGTTGAATATTTTGGTTTAGGGTTTTGTTTAAATTGCTAACCACACATACTAGCAATTTTAATAGCAATAATAGCCTTAGCAAACACTTTTTAGGGGGAGAGCATTGTAGTATGATATATATTCACACAGTATTAAGTGCTCACATGTAAGCACGCTCGGCTCACACATACTGTATATGTACAGTTGCACAGACACACACACACTTAAAATGATGACATACAGACACCCATCCCAGCCTCCTCTGATTAGAGCTGCCCCAGGGCAGGGGTTGGGGGTGGGCCGTGTGTGTGTGTTTTGTAAGTACAGGATGGGAGTGTGGTGGCTACACGTCCTCGATTGTAATCCATGACCCCCTCCCGCTGTCCCTGTCCCGGCCTGGGAAGCAGCAGAGGGGGGGTCTCACACACGGCTCGTCGTGCGCAGACAGCTGCGGGGCTGGCGGTAAGCAGCCGTTACTGCAGCTCTGTCTACAGCCAATCTCAGCCTAAGCCACACAAGCTGTCTGACAGATACCAGGCTAGAGAGGGGTCACGGGGGTAGGGCCAGACACTGCATGGGTGTGTGAGTGTGTGTGCACTTTAAAGTTCTGTCTTCACATCATTCTATCTATCTGTCTGTCTGTCTATCTGTCTGTCTATCTGTCTTGTCTGTCTGTCTATCTGTCTATCTAGCTATCTATCATTTGTCTGTCTGTCTGTCTGTCTGTCTATCTATCTATCTATCTATCTATCTATCTATCTATCTATCATTTGTCTGTCTGTCAGTCTATCTATCTATCTATCTATCTATCTATCTATCTATCTATCTATCTGTCTATCATTTGTCTGTCTGTCTGTCTGTCTGTCTGTCTATCTATCTATCTATCATTTGTCTGTCTGTCTGTCTATCATTTGTCTGTATGTCAGTCTATCTATCTATCTATCTATCTATCTATCTATCTATCTATCTATCTATCTATCTATCTATCTATCTATCTATCATTTGTCTGTCTGTCTGTCTATCGTTTGTCTGTATGTCAGTCTGTCTGTCTATCTATATATCTATCTATCTATCATTTGTCTGTCTGTCTGTCTGTCTGTCTGTCTGTCTGTCTGTCTATCTATCTATCTATCTATCTATCTATCTATCTATCTATCATTTGTCTGTCTGTCTGTCTATCATTTGTCTGTATGTCTGTCTGTCTGTCTGTCTGTCTGTCTATCTATCTATCTATCTATCTATCTATCTATCATTTGTCTGTCTGTCTGTCTATCTATCTATCTATCTATCTATCTATCTATCTATCTATCTATCTGTCTGTCTGTCTGTCTATCTATCTATCTATCTATCTATCTATCTATCTATCTATCATTTGTCTATCTATCTATCTATCTATCTATCTATCTATCTATCTATCATTTGTCTGTCTGTCTGTCTTTCATTTGTCTGTATGTCTGTCTGTCTGTCTGTCTGTCTGTTTATCTATCTATCTATCATTTGTCTGTCTGTCTGTCTATCATTTGTCTGTCTGTCTGTCTGTCTATCTATCTATCTATCTATCTATCTATCTATCTATCTATCTATCTATCATTTGTCTGTCTGTCTGTCTGTCTGTCTATCTATCTATCTATCTATCTATCATTTGTCTGTCTGTCTGTCTATCATTTGTCTGTCTGTCTGTCTGTCTGTCTGTCTGTCTGTCTATCTATCTATCTATCTATCTATCTATCATTTGTCTGTCTGTCTGTCTATCATTTGTCTGTATGTCTGTCTGTCTGTCTATCTATCTATCTATCTATCTATCTATCTATCTATCTATCTATCATTTGTCTGTCTGTCTGTCTGTCTATCTATCTATCTATCTATCTATCATTTGTCTGTCTGTCTGTCTGTCTGTCTATAATTTGTCTGTATGTCAGTCTGTCTGTCTGTCTATCTATCTATCTATCTATCTATCTATCTATCTATCTATCTATCATTTGTCTGTCTGTCTGTCTGTCTGTCTATCTATCTATCTATCATTTGTCTATCTATCTATCTATCTATCTATCTATCATTTGTCTGTCTGTCTGTCTGTCTGTCTATCTATCTATCATTTGTCTGTCTGTCTGTCTGTCTGTCTATCTATCTATCTATCTATCATTTGTCTGTATGTCAGTTTGTCTGTCTATCTATCTATCTATCTATCATTTGTCTGTCTGTCTGTCTGTCTGTCTGTCTATCTATCTATCTATCATTTGTCTGTCTGTCTATCTATCTATCTATCTATCTATCATTTGTCTGTATGTCAGTTTGTCTATCTATCTATCTATCTATCTATCTATCTATCTATCTATCTATATATCTATCTTTTGTCTGTCTATCTATCTATCTATCTATCTATCATTTGTCTGTATGTCAGTCTGTCTGTCTATCTACCTATTTAACAGCTGAAGTCAATGTACTGTAGATTTTTTGAGTGCATATTTAAAAGATTTTTGGTGTTAATTGGTGTTACTTTTTATTTTAATTCCTTTTAATTACTTCTTTACAATCTGTTTGAAAGACATTCTCAGTTCTGAATAGTGCAGAACTCTGATTCACACATCCACAAACTAGGTGTGTCACAATTGATTATGAGACACCCAATAACCAAAGGCATTTGCCACCACGGACTTCAAACATTGCGCTTCACGCTGTCACAGTTCTCTGGGAGCACAGAGCGAGGAGATTTCACAACAACGAGAGTCTTTAATATCCAACAGGGAACACAGAGAACGTAGGAGACGCTGGAACACATGGAACGACGTTTAAGAACTGACAAACACTAACTGAAGGGACACTACCTTAAATACATAGACAATTACGGGACTAATGACTAGACACACCTGAATCACATGACATAATGAACTGGAGACAGAAACTAGGTCACGGAGCACCAAGGAAGCAAAAACATACACAAGACAGTCCAAAACCCTGACACACGCACAATTTACAATGAATTTTGTTCTGTTTCTTAAACACCTTTATTATATGGCTTCACAACACTTGAGTCATAACGACTTCCTTCGTTATATTTTTATAGTGCTTTTTTTGTAATGTTCGGAGCTTAATATTCATTGTATCTATGGAACACAGTAGCACAAACATACAGAACTCCTACTACTTCTCTTTTTTCCAAGGAATAAAAGAAAATCAAAGCAGTTTGGAGCACCATGAGGGTGTATACATAATGACAAAATGCTCATTTTTGGATGAACAAACCCATTAAACTCAAACATTTCAGTCTGTGACATATATCTGTACCCGGAGTCATGTGAAAACTCAACGTGATGTAAAAATAGCACATTTCCAGAGTTCCCACAACTCCACTTTCAGTCATACCAAGGGCAGACAGTGGCCAATGTTTCATCTTGCACACAGTATTACAGGAACTTCTGAGCCGAGGTTTCAGGAGCTGGTGGGAGCAGTGAGAGTGAAACCCCAGTGTTTGTGTTACTGAAGCAGTGGGACCTTTAGAAAACAGACTGTCAGAGCTGAGCAGTGGCAGTGGAGCGGCCTGTCATGTTAATGACTGCATAAACACTAATCAGACTATCTAAATCTTACCTTCACGACCTCTATAGGCTCACACATCACTCAAAACTCCTCACACACTCCTGATTAACCTAACAAAGGAGTGTGAGCTTTCAGCAAAATGTAAAGTTAGGTCAAAGTTTCTCACCTTCACAAACTACATCTTACACTGAAACAACACTCTGTAGTGTTAGTTAAGAAAGTTACCTGGTTTGAAAGTGAAATGTATATTATTGCAAACTGACAGATTAAACTTGTCTATACCTGTCAAATGCAATAAAACACAATCAGGAGAGTGAGATCCTATTACTTGTGATCTCTGCATGGATTCTCGCACCGGCAGGAATTGAAGGTGGGGATTGTGAATGAACAGCACTCTCTCTGCCTTCGATACCATGACTGAGGTGCCCTTGAGCAAGGCACCAAACCCCCAATTGCTCCCCGGGCGCTGGAGCAATGGCTGCCCACTGCTCCGGGTGTGTGTTCACGGTGTGTGCGTGCGCGTTTGTTCACTATTCACTGCTGTGTGTGTGCGCACTTGGATGGGTTAAATGCAGAGCACCAATTTCAAGTATGGGTCACCATACTTGACAATAAAAAAAAAAAAAAAAAAAAACTGAAGTATAGAGTAAATCTCAGAGATTTAAGATGTCAAGCACTTAGTCTGACCACTGACAGTCCTGTGACGTTTATGAGGCAAGTGTGACCTCGCAACTGCTGTCAGTGATCAAACTCACAGCTCTGCACGACTGAAACACATCAGGTTAAACACTTGCACTGTTAAATAAGCAGACTGTTTGTGTGTGTGTGTGTGTGTGTGTGTGTGTGTGTGTGTTAGTTAGTTAAAGGAATCTGGAGAAAGCATAGACTGTATTGACAGCACCTGTCAAATTATATTAAAGAGGTGAGACCCAGAAAATAGGGTCTGTATGGGTGAATCTAACAAAAACAGGTCATAATTCACCCCAAAATCAAATCAATAGACAAAATATAATGGGGTGTATAATAACATTTTATATATATATATATATATGTGTGTGTGTGTGTGTGTGTGTGTGTGTGTGTGTATTAATTTCATATAATATATATTTAAATAATATATATATATGTTTTGCCTTTAATCATTATTTCATGAATTTTTTTCTCCTTCAGTTTACAATATTGATTTTTTTTTTCCTTTATGGTTATTGGGATGTTTTATAATGTATTTATTGTTTGATAAAAATAAATACATAAATAAATAAAGAAGCTTCTTTAAGTAAAACATAATTTCTTATTCCTTTTATATTGGTATGGTAAAATATGAGTAAAATAATACAGTCTACCTGTATTTCTTCATTCATACTACATACTGTATTCTCATCCACCTATTCTCTTAGCTTCACTTGTGCCTGTCCTGTCTGCGATTACTCCTCCCCATCATCCTTTCCCCTGTCAGGTTTCACTCCCTCTGTAGTTCCAGACAGACAGAGACGGGTGGCGGGCCGGTCCGCTGCATGGGGCTTTTTCCGGTTGTGTCTGCTGCCCTGCTGCTGGCCCTGAGAGATTGATTTCACGGCTCAGGCAGGCCCTAGAGATCCCAGCTCATACTGCTGTCAACCAGCCTGCCCTCTGACCCCCTGCATTACGCAGGTCACGGGGCGGCACTCTCCCAGGCTGCCCGCACAAAGGCTAATGTGCTGCCATTTTGTCAGGCCAAAGGTCAACTACTCATGTTTTGATCATTGCTAACTTTATCAAATTATAAACTACAACCCCAATTCCAGAGAAGTTGGGGCATTTTGTAAAATGCAATAAAATCAAGAAACTGTGATTCGTTCATTCTCTTTCATTTCTATTTAATTGACAAAAGTACAAAGAAAAGATTTCCAAAGTTTTCACTGACGAATGTAAATGTATTTTGTAAATATGAACAAATTTTGATTCTGATGGCTGCAACACAATCAAAAAAAGTTGGGACAGATGCATGTTTAACACTGTGTCACATCAACGGTCCTTTTAATTACAATGTTTAATTGTTTAGGAATTGAGGATACTAATTGTTTAAGTTCTGCAAGTAAAATTTTCGTCCAATCTGGCTTGATTCAAGATTTCAGATGCTCAGCAGTATTTTCAAAAGGAGACAAATCTGTGTCAATCTAGCACATTCACTTTGTCTACGAAAATACGTTGTTGTAGCACATGCAGAATGAGAGCTGGCATTGTCTTGATATAATAACCATGGACTTCCCATGAAAGACATCATCTTGATGGCAGTATATGCTTCTGTACAATCCCAGTATCTGCCTCCATGCCTTGCCCTACATGTACTGTGATTTCTCTGGATTCCCTGAATCTTTTCACAATATTATGTATGCTACTTGGTGAAAGACCTAAATTCTTTGCAATTTTGCATTGCGAAATGTGATTTTTGATTTGTTTGACACTTCTCTTATGAAATTTGGCACAAAGTGATGAGCCATGATACAGCTTTGCTTGCAAAGACTGAAATGCCCCTTTTATACCCAAACATGATACCTTGACCTATTACCGATTCACCTGCTTACTGTGAACTGTTTCAAAACAGTTTAATGTGGATATTCTATAACCTTTTCACTTTTATTTTGCCTCTGTCCCAACTTTTTTTGAATGTGTTGCGGCTGTCAAAAACAAAATTTGTTCATATTTACAAAATACATTTACGTTGGTCAGTGAAATCTTTGGAAATATTTTCTTTGTATTTTTGTCAATTAAATAAAAATGAAAGAGAATTAACAAATCACAGATTCTTGATTTTATTGCATTTTACAAAATGTCCCAACTTCTCTGGAATTGGGGTTGTACATAAGTGAGAAGTACTGTGGCTGTGTGTGTGCGGGTATGTTTGTGTGTGTGTCTGCCAGCCCGGATACATGTGTTTGAATATGTCTGGTGGGACCTGACATCTAAACTGGTGTTTCCCAAGCTTTTTTGTCTCATGTACCCACATAGAGTAATCAGTAATGCAGTAATGCTAAAAATCCACAGCAGGAGTGTAGAGTTATAAAATTAATATGAACAGCACAGCACACATAATTTGGTGTTGGAAAATGAGGAGACATTTTGGAGTTCAAACTGAAATCTTGAAATCAAGTTGACTTTTGTATCTTGAGCTCAGTTTGAGATATTGTTGAGATCACTTTAGAATCTCAAAGAGAATCTTTACTAATTATGAGTATCTTTTTATCAACAGAAAAATCAGAGATGCAGGAGACTCAGAAAGCCTTTATTTGTTTTCAAGAAGCAATTATTTAAATACATTTTTTTAAATGAATTAAAAGAAATTATTGTGATTTTTATTTAAAATATTATTATTTGTAAAAAAAAAAAAAAAAAAAAAGCATTGTTCACATAATGTATTATGTACATTTCCATTAAAAAATAATGTTTTAGTAGTGTATAAAATAATATTATGCTCATGAAGGCTGCATTTATTTGATTAAAAATGCAGTAAAAGCAGTAAAATTTTAAAATATTATTACAATTTAAAAAAAAAAACTGTTTTCTATTTGAATATATTTGAAAATGTAATTTATTCCTGTGATGCAAAGCTGAATTTTCAGCATCATTACTCCAGTCTTCAGTGTCACATAATCCTTCAGAAATCATTCTAATATGCTGATTTGCTGCTTAATAAACATTTCATATTATTATCAATGTTGAAAACAGCTTAATATTTTTTTGTGAAAACCATGATACATTATTTTTCAGGATTCTTTGATGAATAAAAAGTTCCAAAGAACAGCATTTGAAACAGAAACCTTTTATAAATGTCTTTACTGTCACTTTTGATCAATTGAATGATCCTTGCTAAATAAATAAAAAGTTACAGACCCCAAATCTTTGAACGGTATTTTAAACTCTGCTGCATTTTACAATCTGTCTGTCGAAGCTTTGCTATTTCTTACTTACACACACATACACACACCCCACACACACCACTAACTATGCAGAAAGGAGGAGATGAAAGCAGCAGAGTTCAGAGACCCTTTTCCTCCCTGACCACAGTCCCGTGTGTTCATGTGGATGACCACCCACCTCGAGTCTCTCCACGACTTAAAACACCTAATTACGAGCAACTGCGTCTTATGTGTGCGTGCCAATATCAACCTCATATTAACGACCAACAAATCCATCAAAAATCTTTCACTGCACACCTAAAAAAACCCCACAACAGTACAATTTAACAGCTGTTAATAACTCAAAATCTCTGCCTAGAAAAATAGCTAAAGGCAGGAATACACTACAAGACTGACTTTTAAGTTGTTTCAAATACAACAAACTCACGCAGAAACATGCGCCATGTTGCAAGGAGGTGCACGACAAATAAAATCAACAAGTGTTCTAAAATTGCTCAAAATACCAAACATGTTTGATATCCTCCAACTGAATGGATTCAGTCTGAAGCTAGAAAATTTGAGTGTGGCTCCATTATACACTACCAGATTTTATGTCAAATCTGTCGACTTCGACTGACTGACTGACTTTCGTCAACTTCTATTGATTCCTCAGGACTGTAAATCTGAGCAAAAGTCATGTATTCCAGCCTTAAGCTGACAATAGCCATCAAAGCATCCTTGTTCCAATTCTTAAGGAAAACAATAAGGGAGAAATCGCTTAAAGCATTGAATACACAGACGTCGGCAGGGTGTAGCTGGGATAATGCAAGGCCATTGGAGAAAAGGACTCAAATATGGGAGGAGACATCCAAAAGATCATCATTACAATACTTCCTCCTCCATAAAAACACACTTTAGCAGCACACAGTTGTGTCATTTTACTGGAAATGGAAGAAGAAAGCTCTCGCAGCACTCATGGGTCAAAGTTGGGCGACTTCAAAAGAATCCGTGCCACTCGGATGAGAGTATATTCTGTCTCTATGTGTGTACAGACACACAGACACACTCCCACAAACATACCCGAATGCCACAATGCAAGGTGTCACATGTATCTCAGAGAATTAAGCCCCACTTCCTCTCTCAGTGAGAGAAACAAAGCCGCTCTTCCTCTTCTGTGTGGATTCAATGCATAGCTATTTATAAACAATAACATGTCCCCCTGCTGCTCCTCCTGAGGAGGACAGGATTGTTTAACACATTGTTTCAGGGACCAGAACATCTGTCTGCGCGAAACGCACGACGCCACGGCGCAGCATGAGGCAGCGGTGGCCAGACAGTCTTCAGAGATGCAATCAGAAACCTGTTTGTGCATTTTAAAAGAAGCTGTTTTGATCCTCGTGATGCAACAGAAACACTGCTGCTGATATATGAGATCCAAATAGGCCGAGACATAACTCCTAAAAAGCAACGTGTCCATTTTAAACCATCGTCTGCCCTCCTTGTGGGTGGACTAGGCTTCTTGGCATGGACATAAAGATTCTGAAATGAAAACATGGCGACATGGAGACCCACTCGGAGGAGCAAAAACCTCAAGCTTGGAATGAGAAGAGGCTCTGGCATGCTTTGTGGGGGGAAATACTGTTGTGTTGTGGGCCCACACCTTCAAAAGGGAGCACTAATCACAACATGTGATGAGACGCAAGAACAAAGAGGAACGTCAGTAGAAAATAACAGCGTGGGAAACCTCTGCGAACTTGAGTTACAGCGACAAAAAGAGCCACCCCCATCCCCGAGCACATAGAAAAACACACATACGCGTACAAACACAACGGCCCGCCATCCACCCCGCTGCCACCCCTGTCAGAGGCAAACACGAGGAAGTGCATCCATGCCGTCGAGCCGAAGCTGGTAGCAATAACAACATGAAATCAGCAAAAGAGCTTCCTCTCATTCATGCATGCAGAACTGATGACAATTAAGCGTGATGTGCATGGGCTGATAAGGATCCAGCTGCGGTGTATCAGCCAGCAGAACACATCAACGTCTACTAGCTCTGTTCTGTTGATCAGGAGTTCTTCCTGATGTGCTTGCAGCCTCCGTCAATAGGAATCAATATATGATGGTTTTCATGTTTGTTTCAATGTGTGAAATATGTTATTTAGTAACTTGTAATTTAGTTTACAGGTGTGCTAGTTCTTGACTGACAGAATAATGTTATTAATGCTATACAGATATTTGTTATTTGCAAAAATACAGAAGACTTGAACTGATATTGAAATTAATTAGAACATAGATTGATATATGTGTTATGAGGTTATATGTTTTTGTATTTTATATTTAAATTTTTCTAAATTTGTATTAATATTTTAGTTTAAAATGCATATAAATAAAAATAGAAAATTAGGTCATAAAAGCTCAATGTACATAATTATACAAGAATTAGAAAAATATATATATTTTAGATGGAATATAGCATATTTACATTTTGAATTCTGTTTTATTAATGTTTGAATTTTATGAATTTATACTGTTTATTTATATGAATTTATACAGTATTTCTGTTAATATGTGTACTATATACTGGAGTGTGTATAGCCTATAAATTATACAAGTGTTATAAAAATCTGTCTTTAATAGTTTTAGATGGAATATAGCATATGAACTTTTTGAATTCTTGTATTTTTATGAATTTATATTGTACATGTATTTTATATTAATTTTAATTTACTTTTTATGCTTAGTTCAAAATGTTATTGTATATGTATAATATATAATATTATAAGTAAACTAACTATAACTTTAACTATATTATGAGTAAATGTAATTATTCATTTAAAATATAATATAAAATGTATTTTACGTGCTTGTTGCAAGTGAAAAACTTTGCTGTGTTTACTGCTGTGTACTTATTAGTGCATTTAAAGTTAATTGCAATGTACCTTAGAGAATGCCGTCAAAGAAGGTACATGTTTGAGCTTCATGGACTACATTTAGACTTGGTAGCTTCCTCGTACACACTGCACTACTTCGGATGAGTTAGTATTAGATTACAGGTTCACACGCTCACTCGCAGACCGCCCGTCGCCCCAACCAATTGCCCCATTCATTCCAGCGCCGGAGACGGCCGTCGCCCCTGATTGGTTATCAGCGCTCAGCTAAGAAACTTTCCCACGGCCAGCGCGTGCTGACAGCCGGCCAGCCACTCCTTTAGCTGGGCTAGACAACACAAGCGCCGGCGGAACCCGGGGGCGGAGCTCCGCACGCACGGACGAACTTTCTATTGGCCCTTTCTTAAACATATTCAAAAAGCGGGGCGGGGCTAAACTGGGACGTTGAAACCGACATGCCACTCAATCTCAGACTTGTTCGTTGATTGGCTCTCCACGCGCTTAGCCACGCCTCTTCTGGCGAGCTGCGGCGTTGAAATGATACCGTGGGAAAGCTTGTCGGTTCATACTGATGAACTTCTGTCTCACCTGACACACGCTGCGGATACGCGCTGTACGATTACCGAAAAATGAAGAGAAATCACGATTTTAGCTCCTCAGACAGCGAGCTCGATGAGAATATCGAAGTGGAGAAGGAGAGTGCTGACGAAAATGCGTAAGTTAGCTGTCATTTATTTATTTTGGGTTGTTTTGCTGTTTTTGCGTGATGAAACGTTGAACTTGCAACAAACCGGAGAAGAAAATAACCATCAAATTAAATGTGCGCACATTTAAACTGTATTAAGATTATAATTTTAAATCCCATGTCTGGAATTGTATGGAATATTACCTAGGAAATTATTTCGTTTAGATGTTGGTCAATATCATGTTTCATAATGAATATCATATTTACTGTGTTCATATTTATCTTATGCATATTTTGTTTTTAAAGCGGTGTGAATTCTCCACTTGGTTCAATGTCTCCATCCACAACCTCTCAAGTGCAAGCGAGAAAACGTCGCAGAGGGGTAAGAGCATTTTTCATCGTTGCAAAACCCTGAAAACTTCATCTGTAATGCTGAACAAATGACTTTACTGTTCTTAAACGACTGTTATTAATGATTTCACAATCTGTTTGAACAGATCATTGAGAAGCGCCGCAGGGACCGGATAAATAACAGTCTGTCTGAGCTGCGCAGGCTGGTGCCCAGCGCGTTTGAGAAACAGGTGAGGGTCAATCACTGAACCTGACTCACATCTCACTGTCAGATGTCTAGCTACTGTAAATGTCTAGAATTGTTTTTTTATTTTTATTTTTTTAAGTCTCATTATAGCTAAACTTCTTGGAAAAGGAAATGCTGGCATTAGTTTGGTTCAATCCTGTATTAGTATTTCATAAAAACAGTAAAAAAAAATTTTGTTTAGAAATATTATTATTAATATTTTAAAAAATGTTTAAATAAAACTTAAGTGTACAGAAAGCTTTTTTGTTGTCATGTGACAAGAAAACCATATAACAAAGAGGACTCCTTGCAACCCGCAAGATATCAGAATCTTGGGTTTTGCAAGACAACTCTTCAGAATTTAATGATTAGAAAATTGTGTAAAGGAAAACATTTGAGTACTTTATACTTGATTGGGACCACTTTATGAAATTTTTGGCATAAACGTTTTCCAAAAATATACTGTATGAAACCAAAATAAGAACATGGCACATGGGTTTTTGAAATGGATTAATAATAATAATAAAAAAACTTCCTCTTTATCATCACAAACATTCTTATTTGTCATTGAGCCCTGTATATGATAACTCATCAACACATTTGTTCTTGTTCTCAGGGCTCTGCTAAACTAGAAAAAGCAGAAATTTTACAGATGACCGTTGATCATTTAAAGATGCTTCATGCAGCTGGGGGAAAAGGTAAGATTTTTATAACACTTATTTTAAAGAAAATACACTTTGAGTATAAATTTGGTTAACAAGCATTAACATATATGCAGCTTTGCATTTGTTATACAACTTTTTATATTACAACTGTATTACAGATTTTTAAAATGTTTTACTACTTTAATATACATTAACTCATGGTTTTTATGCATTATAATATTTTCGAATGATTTACGAATAATAAAAATTATTATAAAATCTTACCAAAAAATCTAATTTAATGCAACCTTGCATTATGAGATCAACCAATGTTTGGGAATCTGCTCAAGGTAATTCCCACAGTGAAAATAATTACCAACCCCGGCATGACACGAAACAGGACGAACTAGATGTGTAAAGTGTCTTTTAATCTCAGTTGTTTATCTAGCATCATTTCAGTTTCACTCTCAGCCACTCCCAGTGAGAACTGCAGTGTTTCCTGTCATGAGCTGTAATCATAATCAGATCAGAACGCTCAACAGCTCTCGCTCTCTCTCACACAGGTTACTTTGATGCTCACGCGCTGGCCATGGATTACCGTGGCCTGGGTTTCCGCGAATGTCTGGCGGAGACGGCGCGTTACCTCAGTATCATCGAGGGCCTGGACAACACCGACCCCCTCCGCATCCGCCTGGTTTCGCACCTGAACAGTTACGCCTCCCAGAGAGAAGCTCACTCGGGTTTGGGCCACTTGGCTTGGGGCTCTGCGTTCGGGACGCCGCCCGGAAACCTGGCTCACCACCTCCTCCTGCAGCAGCCGCGCAGCACCAGCAGCCCTCCATCCTCCAGTTCTTCATCGCCCTCCTCCTCATCTCCATCCGCCCCCTCCACAGAGCCGCATGCCCCCAGCAGGCTGACTGGCACGGTGATTACTGAGGCAGGGCAGACAGGACCGCTGCGGGTGCCTCCCAGTTCCTCCCTGCCCCCTGGGCTCACACCACCTACTACATCCAAGCTTTCTCCACCCCTCCTGACGTCACTTTCGAGCCTGTCGGCGTTTCCCTTCCCGCTGAGCGCATTTCCCCTGCTGTCTCCGAGCTCGCTGGGCCCCGCGACTCCCTCCAGCAGCCTGGGGAAGCCCTACAGGCCTTGGAGCATGGAAATAGGGGCCTTCTGAACGCTGTGGACAGACAGTCAGTTAGAAATGATTTTTTCTGTAACATCTGACTATTTTGAAGAGATGGACAAAACCGCAGACTTGTACAAAGGGAAAAAGCAAATACAGATCCAATGTACTTATTCCAGTTACCCTGTCTTTTAAAGCTGTCCTGTCTCAGGTTGAGCAGAGATGAGTTCTGGAGATGGCCGGGTTCTCGCACATCAGTTCTGAGCAAATCTAGTTCTTTTGTCCCTCAGTGGAGAAAGGTATATTAAGAGAGAGAGAGAGAGAGAGAGAGAGAGAGAGAGAGAGAGATTGGAGCAAAAGCAGAGGAGATGCATCACTGAATGGGTGTTAATGGAGTTAAACTCAAACCAGATGTCCATTTAAAGGGGCAGTTCTCCCAAAAATGAAAATTCGGTCATCATTTAGTGACCCTCATGTTGTCTTTCGTCTGTGGAAGATAAAAGAAGATATTTTGATGAATGTTGATAACCAAACAGTTTTGGGTGCCATTGACTTCCATTGAATTTTTGTCCAAGTGGGACCCAAAACCATTTGGTTACCAACAATCTTTAAAATATCTTCTTTTATCTTCCAGAGAAGAATTACAGGTATATAGGAATGACATTATGGTAAGTAAATGATGACAGAACTTTCTTTTTTGGGGTGAACTATCCCTTTAATTATGCTAAAGATAGAAAAGAAGTGCTCTGATCACATGAAACATATATTTGCATCCTGAAATATATTTGCGTCTCCTTCAGAATGACAGGCAGGATTTGACTTATTTTTTTGAAGAAATCTGTTCAGCATTTCCGTGAAATTGTAATACTATGCAATGAAGTTGACAGTGATGTTTTGCAATTGTCCCTCTGCAAATGTATATGAAACCTATGCAACAGAATCTGTATTCCTCAGCTGAACTTGATGAGTACTTTATTTTTATAAAGATTTTAAGTCATTTTGGTCAGTGACCTGCGGTGTGTGTTTATTTGTTTAAAATGTTATGAATTTGTTGTTTGCAGGGACAGACCACTGTTAAACCTTTACAGAGACAATCTAGATAGACAATCTCGCAGAACTACAGTAATTTTATTGTAGCAAAGGCACTCTTGGGTTTGTTCGTAGCAGAGTTGTTTGCACACATGCATATGTTCCCTCTTCATGCACCAAATCATCTCTCTCTCTCTCTTAGTTAACTGTACTTGAGGAGTGTTTTGGAAAACCAGATTGTTTTGTGGTAATAGGGAATTTGCACTGGCAGATCAGATAAGACTAGGGGAATAGATAGTACTGGAAGAGATGGTGTGGTACTGTGCCTGTCCCTCACTAACCTGTGTGACTTTCCTGTAATAAAATGACATGTGTAGCTAATAACCCTGGACTTGTGTATTCATGTCCTGTTTTCATTTTTGACATTGTCATTGATACATTCAAAATTACAAATGCGAATATACTGGTACCATAACACTTATCAGTCAATATTAGAGATTTAACAATTATTTAAAATGTTAATTGTATTTTTTAACCAATCTAATGACCTAATGATCTAATGAAAAAAAACTTACTGTACATTACAATGTTTTGCATAAATATTCAGTATTTTATATACATTTAAAATTCATAAATTAACAATTTACAGTGATTGGTTTTAGTTTAGTGTTTTATTTAAAAAAAAAAAATTATTTTACATTTATTTGGATTTAAAATTTTTTTATAATTCATAATTATAATATAATTTTAATATTGGCCATTTTTTTTAAATTATTGGCCATTAAATAAAAATTAATTATCAGCTTACTGGTATCAGTCAGAAATTTATAGAATTAATTATTTACAGAATTAATATCTATTTTTCATACTGTACATTTTAATATTGTGACGCATAAATTCAGCTGTAGCATTTAAAATGATTAGTTTTAGTTTTTTGTGGTTTATTTTTTAATTTATTTGACATTCATTTAATTTAATTATATAATTAATTATAATATATTAATTAATTAATTAATTAATTAGAATTTCAATATTTATCCATTTTTTAATTATTGATCATTACATGAAAATTATTATCTGCTTATTGGCATCAGCCAAAAATGTGACCATATTGACCATATTATGACCATATTTACAGACATCTAAATTAAAATATTGACTGTTTACGTATATTTTATACGTAAACAGTCAAAGAAAACTGCATTCATGATTTTATCGTCCAGAATTGTCGGCGTGTTTGAAATGTTTCAGTCAGCCTTGCCCTTCACAGGTGGACATACATAAATAAGCCTTACATGTGATTTAATGCTTTGGGGATGAATAGTTCCTTTCATGCCAGCGAGATGAGGCGCTGCACATTTCTATAGGGCTTGAACCAGTGCCTGTATGCGTACGTTTTGAACTGATATCAAACACGGCCCAGGGGCCTCTCTGTGGCCTCTCTATGTATCCAGGAAGCCATTAACAGCCAAGGGATATCCTGGACAATGGCAGCCTGCCTGGCCTGGACTGCACAGAGAGGAAAGAGAGATGTACAGAGAGAGAAGAGAAGGAACGAGAGAGATGGAAAAGTGGGAGGAGAGGTCTGCACAGTGCAGCTTTGTCCCAAAGCAATCACAGCATCTCACTGAGCTCCTGGTGTGGTGCACTCCCACGCCACCACGGGTACTGTGACTGCCAGCCAAAGCCATAAAACAGATTCCCACCTACACACAGCACTCTGCCAACACACTTCTTTATTTCTCTAGCTGCCGTTAAATCTATTTTAGAGGCTTTTATCGCATGTTTTTCCCCTCATTCCCCCCAGAGGTGATGGTTGGATTTCCTAAACCTGGAATATTAAGTAGATAGTAATGGCTAGGTTTGGAATAGCATACTCATACTATTTATGCAGTATGCAAATTGACTGCATGCATAAAATAATGGATGACCTACTACATTTGTCAAAACGTACAGTATGTAATGGAGCACACTGTGCTAAGTATCCCAAAATCCAACATGTTTAATGAATGGTCTACAAATAATTCACAGATTTTCTCATGACTAATCTTCTGATTGAAATTTTTACACAAAACCGGTTGCAAAATTAAAGATGATGATGGCTGGATGCCACTTGCTGAATTAAACATGTATTGTCACATAATTAGGTCAAGCAATGACAATGCTTATATTGCATATGCATGCAAATATTTGCATTGAAGCCAATAATGTTTCATAGGCTATACTACGTTTTAAAAAATAAAAGGCAGCATATGCAGTAATTCTGAACAAACTACTAAACTACTGTCTTATCAATAAGGAATTGTTTAAAATTGAATATTAGTTTAGTGCTAACTGTACACTGCCTTATATTTAATATATAAATAAGTAGACTAATTATTCGATAAGTGTTTAAAGTAGCCTATATTCTATGCTATATCATTATCACGTGATCTCGTCTAATAGGCTATATTAGGTTGCTGCATCTTACACCATCCATCAAGTGGAAACTTAAAGGGATAGTTCACCCAAAAATTAAAATTCTGTCATCATTTACTCACCCTCAAGTAGTTACAAACCTGTATGAATTTCTGCCAAACACAAAAGATATTTTGAAGAAAGTTTGTAACCGGGCTGTTTTGGGGCACCATTGACTTCCATAGTAGGAAAAAAAAAATACTATGGAAGTCAATGGTGCCCCAGAACTGCTCTGTTTCCCACATTCTTCAGAATATCTTCCTTTGTGTTCAGCAGAACAAAGACATTCATACAGGTCTGGAACTACTTGAGGGTGAGTAAATGATGACACAATTTTCAGTTTTGGGTGAACTATCCCTTTAAGGTCAAGTAGAACACATTGCTTTACGAGGTACATAATACAGTATACAATATTGCATACTGGACGTTATGAAAGCAAATTGGGTTATAGTAATAGTAGGTCTTATAGGTATTCTATGCATAAATTCCCATACAATGGGGATATAGTTTAGTAAAATGCTTCATTATCTTGCAAAGTCATGTATTGCCATCTGTTGGTAAGCTAGGGCATTAGACTTCAGGTTCTTTCACACATGGGTGTTATTCACGCTTTTGTGGCCTACAGTAGCTGTTAAATTTGTGGAATTATGTGTTTATGTTAATGTATGTTTATGAAATAAAAACAGAGCCAAAGACAGATACTCTCATTCCAAGAACCCAAAGCCTTTATTCACCACAGCTTATGCTCCCAAAGTTACATGTGTAAAGGGAATAAAACGCACAGCTGGAAGAGAAAGATGAGGGTGGGCAGGTTTGTGACATTAAAGCTACTTACACAAGAGCAATGGCACAGGGTAACTCCGTCCACCCACACTGCTCTTAACACACACACACACTTACACACCGGCATCCATTTTTATCACCTAAAATCCCCCGTGAAATCCCCTAAATCTTTGAAAAATCAGAATTGAGAACTTCAAGCAATTCTGAAGAATTTAAGGCTAACTTGATGTTACACCGTCAGCAAAAATGCAACCCAGACTATGGTCAAACATGGGTCGAGAGACGTCACATGACTTCGGTGTGGCTCAAGCTGACTGGATGTGTGTGTGTGTGTGTTTGTTGTGGTTGTGATGAATGTATGAAGAAAGAGCTAGAGATTGTTGTAAATGCTATGATAGTGACCGGTTAGAGCTGTGTTTACTGTATTGTGGTGGCTTTTACTCTCTCCACATGGACATAGAGACACTAAAATGATCGTTGGGTTTAGAGAAGACATTGCTAGCCGGCAAACTCACAAACACCAAAGCCTGGTACAAGAGAAACTGTAGCAGATCTGATAGAGAGAGTGAGAGAGGAAACGAGTACATCCACTAAAAGAGAAAGATACAGAGAGAAACTTATAAAATGGCACACCGCAATACTTTTCATAGTCTCATATAAAACAAATAGGAAGTATTTACAAAAAAAC
The DNA here is from genome assembly GCA_039654775.1 of Spinibarbus caldwelli. NCBI lineage: Eukaryota > Metazoa > Chordata > Actinopteri > Cypriniformes > Cyprinidae > Spinibarbus > Spinibarbus caldwelli. Next base: position 22,079,099 of record CM077244.1, read on the forward strand.
CACACCCACTTTGACTGGTTTCGATTTAATCAAAAACATTTCTTTTTTTTTCTGGAGTAATGGTGTTCCTTTTGTCTTCTGGACTATATCGGGGAGGATGCTGTTGGTGAGGGGGGCAGGGTCGATTCCCTTCATCTGAGCGGGGCGGGGCGGGGCGGGGCAGGGGGTGGGGTGCCAGAGGCTCTTTTCTACACGGGGCAGCGGTGGCAGGGTGAGATGGGGTCTCTCTGGGGACGGGAGGTCGCAGGTATGGGGAGGGGGTGGTGTGGGGTGATGGGACAGTGGGTGTAGAGAGATGTGCTCATGCTGTCAACTCTTCCATCAGCTCTTTGTTTCTGCGCACCTCCTGAGCGTGCTTCTCCTGAAAGCACACAGAGAAGTAATACAGTAAATTGATTAACGTTCGCATTTTAAAATGCCTTTTGCAGCACTCTTATGTAACCTATGTCTCATTGAAATATTTTTATTGTGCTGTAGCGCCCTCTTGTGACAGAAAATCAGATTGATTGAATAAAAAGATGCCATGATTTTTCTTCTATCCTGTAAAAATCACAATGTCAGATAACTTTTCACAGTTACAGTATGCCAGTTTCTCAAGAAGTTTTTAAAATTGGTGGTATTGTACATGTCGGTACCATAAAAATAGTGTGGGATAAATTATGCATTTAATTTTAATACTTGTGGGGCTTTTTTATTATTCATATTATTGCGCCTAAATGCTAAATACAAATAAATGCTATTCTTTTGAACATTCTATTCGTCAAAGAATCCTTAAAAATGTATCACTGTTTCCACATAAATATTAAACATCACAACTGTTAATACATTAATAATATTGAAATCATATCATGATCATGTGACACTGAAGACTGGAGTAATGATGCTGAAAATTCAGCTTTGCAGCACAGGAATAAAATAACATTTTAAAATACATTAAATAAAGAAAAAGGTATTTAAATTGTAATAATATATTACAATATTACTCAGTTTTATACTGTTTTGTCTGTATTTTTGATTAAATAAATGCAGCATAAGAGTCTTCTTTCAAAAATATAAAAATATATAAAAAAAAAAAAAAATCTTGCTGACCCAAAACTTTTGAAGTTTTTAGTGTAAGTACCTTCTCATGCAGTCGTTCCAGCATGGCTGCAATGTGAGCGTCACGGTTCTCCTTGATCTGCTCCATCTTCGTGATGAGTTTCTCCTCCGCCATCCTGCTGAAGTTGCTATTCTCCTCCATGGCTTTCAGCAGGACGTCCCGCTCGTGCTCACGTTTCTCAGCCAGGGCCCTCAGGACTTGAGCCTCCTGGGACTGGAGAGGAAGAGTGGGGCAGAGTCATAGGAATCATCTGTTTATCAGTTCACATTAAATAAAAGTGTAAGGGCATTAAATAAATAAAAAAATAGCAAACATCAAACATAAGTTACATGGATATATAATGCAAATGAATGGGTAACTCACTCTCCTCCTGTCTTCTGCTGCCTCCAGCTTCTTCTGGATGTCCTCCAGGGACATGTCCCTCTTTTTGGGAGGTGTAGTGATGCTGCAGGAGCCGTCAGCCATGGGAGAGGGTGGCTTGAGGATGACTTCAAAGGCCTGGCCAGAAGCCCGCTTGTTAATGGGCTTAACCTCCATGTCTAAACACACAAGACATAAAGTGAAATAAATGCTGTGTAGAAACTGCAGTATGTCAAGCAGCAAATATTCCTCTACACATTGGTGAGGTATGAGCATCCGGATCCATGCAATAAAACGCACCAACTGCCTTCTGCTCATGAAATGAGCATGTATAACTTTGTTATACAGCCATCCTGAACATTTATCAGACATTTATTGATCTATATTACCTGTTACGATAATAAATGTGTAGTATTGCTGGTACACAAACAGGCCAATAAAAAGTTATATTATGAAGATCAGACTGAATGAGCACTATAAAGCACAGCACATTATTGTAAATTCCTTCTACACTGCTTCTCATTACTGGTATTATATGCTCATTTCCTACCTTCAAACTCACCCATGATGTTCTTGCGTGCCTCTGGGTAGAGACAGGAGCAGATGAGGGAGACGAGGGAGAGCTCCTTCATCTTCTCTTTGTATGCTGCAGGGAGACACATCAAACAAAATATTGACCCAGATTCTCTCTCGCTGTTTTATGAACGATTATTCGAAACTGCATCGTTAATGTTGCAGAAAATAACCCAAATCATCTAGGTTTTCAACCAGAGGTACACTGACTAATATCAAATATAAGAATAGTATGAATACGTAGTGAGACTAATATAAAATACTAAATTTTAGTAGAGTAAGTGCTGAGAGAAATATGTAGCTAAAGAATAATTTAGCAATATATATAGATAGAAATGTATACAAATATTACATAATATAATGTGTGTTTGTGTATATGTATGTATATATACATACATTGTATACATGTCATTACATATATACATTGTGTGTGTGTGTGTGTGTGTGTGTGTGTGTATACATACAAATATGTGTGTGTGTGTGTGTGTGATTTTAGAAATGTTTATATTGTTTATAATTTTTTTAAATATGAAACAAATATTACATTATTAAAATGGATATTAAAATTATTTAAAATGTATAATTATTATTTTTACTATTATACATATAAATTAATCTACATACTATAGATAAATTGATAAATCAATAGATAGATATAATGTTACTATTGAAAGCTATTGCACTGTGTTTCTGAGAAAAAAGTAACATTTTAATAGTCATTGTATAAATGATTATTTAAAATTGCATTGCAGAAAATACCAAATCATCTACAAGGTTTTCAACCAGGTGGTCCACTGACTTTATAAAACTAATATATTACATACAGAAACATATACACATACATACATACATACATACATACATACGTGTGTGTGTAGTGGGTGTAAAATAATATATTTTATATATACATATATTAATGTTTGATATTATTTTAATTTAAAGTTTTAATATTTTCTAACTGAGAAAATAATAGAGGGTCCCTGGTTTGGCAAAGAGGTTGGGTGGGTGGGGGATCACAGAGTCCAGAAACAATCAATCAATAAATAAATCAATAAATAAAGCAAGCAAGCCTTAACAGCACTATGTTTTCATTTGAGCTTTCTAAGGAAAAACCAGCAGCCGTGTCCTCACATGCTCTGGTTTCCTACAAGACAATGTTCACCACAAGCTCCACCATCCCCCACCGCACAGCTTTCAGTGTTACATTATTTATTGGAATCCATTTTTACTCCGACTGCTGAGGGTGTGTGTGCGGGGAATGAGTCGGCAAGACCAGAGAAAACACAAGGCCAGACAGATTTCCAGATGGCGGTTTATGACGGCTACATTGATCCTACCCCAATCATTCCTCATCCCTAACTTCAGAATCATTTTTCTTTTTCAGCATTAGATTCAAACAAGCCTAAATCATACAAACATCAGTGATGGCAGATGCTACATGAAGCATATTAATGTATCTGATTTTCCTTGAACACACAAGGCAGCATTTATCAAGGCCAGTGCATTTAAGGTTATAAATCAATGTCTTGACGGCAGCGCTGTGTTGATGTTATCAAACCGTGAACGCTTGGGGTTTTTTCAGCTAGATTTCAGACTGTTATTATGCTTTCCAGCATCAACCTACTTTCTTCACTCTCTCCGCCCAGAGAAGCCTGGAAAAATCTGATCAACTCCCTCTCGCTCCCAGATGAGTTTATTAATCCCTCACAAATAGAGGATGGAGAAACCCGGGAAGGAAAGAAGTGAGAGAATCACTGTGTTCACTCCCACCAGGATTAAAAGCCCTCTGGCTGGCTGATTTTGGTGTAGGGGGTGTTCCCAGACCTCGGTAAGCATTTCTCTCCTGCTGTCTAGTCAGAGTGAGATAAGGACGATAGACAGCTCACTGAAGCAAGTAATTCAGGTCAGCTGGCTGGTGACCAGGTGAAAAAGATCTCACACAGACGACTGCATCTGTATGTGTGCAAAAGTGTGCTCTAATCGAGAGCTTCTGCTGGAAAATATCAGGTTTGTAATCAGAAAAAATTATTCACTGCCTGGAGACCACACCCTTGGCTTGAGATGTAGACATTGTGGCAACTGGTCAAAAAAATACATTCATTATTGATGTAATAGGACAATAAACTATTGCATTGTGTTACAGTAAGTAATTGTAATTCTTATATATCATACTTATGCACTCCTTTTTATATGCAAGCACAACTGTATAAATCACTTAATCTAATTATATATATATATATATGTGTGTGTGTGTGTGTGTGTATAAGTTTATAAAATAATCTAATACTAACTTTACATATATACATTTAATTTACTTACATTTTTACATTAAGTAAATGTTCTTGTCGTGAATTCTTATATATACCAGCATGTACTAGTTTACATACTGTATATATTATACATAGTATATCATACACATAATATCACTGTGTGTATATATATATATATATATATATATATATATATATATATATATATATATATATATATATACACACACACACACATACAGAGATTAATTTTAACATACTATTAATTTTTACATTAAGTAATTCTTATTCTCTGTGCTTGACTAATTATGACTTAGTACATCATACTCTCATGCACTACAGTGATGCAGACCATGTATTGCACAACCACTAAATATGAAGTAGAATAAAAATTCGCATTGCTAAAAATTTGACATTGAGCTCTACAGGCCAGTGGACGAGTGAAAATTACTTTGTGTGGTTTGTTTGATAATGCATCAGCATGCCCACCCTGGAAATCAATAATTGCCCCTCCCACCTCCCGCTTTCTCTCTCACAAATATGCTCTGTCCACTGCAGCTGCACAGGCAAATGCCCATCCAGATGAGCTCTCAATGTTCAGCAAATATCATCCGTTCGCACTAAAACCCCTTCATTTCATTTCAATGAGTAAAACTGGCTTGAGTCCTTACTGAGTCCTTGAGTCCATATATATATATATATATATATATATATAATCATATGGTTGACATTAAAGCCTTAAAGCCTAAAAAAATCATTAATCTTAAAAAGCAATAGCCGCACCCCACTGTTTTGCAGCATTGCTGAATATGTATATTTAAACTTCCTGTTAGGTTAATGATTAATGGAGTTTGATTGAATTAGTCATACTGTCTTCAGTAATCCAGTAACCATAGATGATAAACTGGGGTTATGTTTAGGAGATCTGTAAAGTATATAAGACGAAGCACCTGTCAGCTCTTTTTTGATATATGATGTGTATTTCTGACAACGATATTGTGGCCAATTATCCAATCATTAAATTATGAGTCTAATTAAATAAGCAATGCTTTTAGATGAGTCATAATAAGAGAGCTTATTATGAATAAATTAAGACCTAATTTTCGTATTTTGATCTGGTTGACTTTAGAGGTATAAATGGTGCTGACAAACACACCAAGGTCTTCCTGCCGGCTCTTTCAAGCCCTATAAATATTCCAAGTGCATTGATTATATTGACTGACATGTTCTTTCTCATTAGCAGGAGGATTCCCACAGGCATTTGTCAGTGCATTTCTTGTGTGTTCTGTGAAATGAAATGAAACATCCTAAAGACACAGCTCCGTGTAATTGCATTGCATGGCAGGATCAAGTGCACGTAAGTGGTTTTCCACAAAATAAATGTCTCTTCAAGTTGTCATTTAACATTTTAAGTGAGATGACAGCTAGAACAGAGACATTCAGCTACAGTCCACCAGTGCCCTGCCCTGCAGGCGTCTCGCAAAGATGCAATGAAGCCGACACACACCTTGTCTATGGTATGCCCCAGTTTGGCCGCCTACAACATAATCCAGAATCACAACAGCACTGAGACATGCTTACTGGCGAGACGACTTGAGCCCTGACACACTTCCATTTAAAACATCAATCATCTGATACTGCAGTCTGCCTCTCATACGGCGCTAGAAATGGTGTGAACGAAACGATGCACATGCAAATCCACAATTACACCTTAAAAACTTGTGTTTAATCAGGTTTAATCAGTTTAATCATAATAAATTAGGTTATATATAAACATGTGACGTGCTGGTAGACTGTATATGTCACTGAAGGTGTGAGAATAGATTCTTATATACCCATTATAAATGAGATAAAATAAAAATGCAGCCATTCTTTACTAAACCCACCGGCTAATGAGTCATGCTCTCAAATCAGCGAAAAACCACTGACAATAAACAAATTACCAACCTATCATTTGTTATAATTGGCAATAATTAAGGAATATAGTCTTTATAACAAACATACCCACACTGATAAAAACAATAAGCTATTTCAAACACCCTAATTCATTACCATGCTGTATTTCCGCTTTGTTTGGCAGTAAATATATCAGCCACACCTAGCTCTTTTTATGAAAAGGATAAAATATCATGTATAGAGGATGTCAAAAGGTTTAAACTGTTCTGAGTCAGGTATTGCCAGGCTTTACAGGGTTTTCTGAAGGCTGAAACACAGAGCTGGATCTTGGGTGGGGTCCTTCTGCATTATGCTGGAGATGCATGAGCCGGCAGGTGCACTGACACCATAAGAAAATCATTTTAAGGCTTTTTAAAGCATGTCTCATTGTATTTAAGATATATGCACTATAATAACACAATTTAATGCTTTTTTCTCATTTATAAAGTCCCCATTTTTAAGCAAAAGTGAGTAGGCAGCCGGGGTGCACCCAAAACGCACAGCCATATTTGAAAATAAAACAGCATGCGTGGAAGGAGAAAGCAGATTTATATATCTAGCCTATCTAAAATCATTTTTCATCTGACAGACCTCTGATTCTCCTGCATCAGGGTCTATTGTGCATCTCTCAGCATCCTCTCAAAGAGACACGGACCGGCGAACAAAATGAAGGAAGGTTTGTCTTACCGATCGCAGTTTTGGCCATGGCTGGAGATGTTGCGGTGACTGGTGCGTCTCAGGTCTGTTCGGTGGCGAGGAACCGGTTCGCTCTGATAAGGCACTGAGTCAGCAGAACGGCGCTCTGAGGGAAAGAGTGCGTGTGTTCAATCAGATTGGCTGCTGCTGTCCCTTCACGCGCACTTCCAAGTGAAAGGCTGTCGCGCGCCCGGTTTAATGTACAGGAGGTTGTCAGCGGTGAGGAGCGCACAAGGTGACTAATTGCGTCTCCCCCCTTTTTCAGCAGTGGTGCAGCCTGTTCATGCACAGCTCCCATTGATTTATATTCATTTTATATGGTAAACTGCATCAGAAGACAGTGGTTGCTGGAAGCGCTGGTGTATCATTGGATACAGTAACCTACATGAAGCACGAATAATCTCTTATGGATTATTTTATCTGAATAGCTAGCTGTGTCTGTCATCTCTGTATCAACTGCATAAAGGGCATCTTCCTTAACGGTATTCACAATGATGATATAAATGCGTCCTATATATAATATGCTGCGCCCTTGCACAGTATTTTATAATTAATTTTACATAAATTTGGGGAGATATGGTGGCAGAAGCACCTTCACAGCAGCACTGTCTGGGACACGGAGTGCCCCTCCCAGCACTATCAAGAGCCCCTTGAGATTAAATGGCTGTTTTATGCTTGATGCCTTCATGTGCGTCACACGTATCTCAATATATGTCAATATTATTTTAGTTATTTTAAAATTTAAATTATTACCATTACTTTAGAACACATTTAGCAATATTTACTGATTTGATGAATAAAAATAAAAAGAACAATAAAATATAATGTAAAATAAAAATAAATCAATTTTTAGCACCAGACAGGATCTATGAAATGAACAGCACCAATGTTGCTGATGATAACATACAAATGTGTCAGCGTAATTCATAGTGTAATACAGCTAAAAGTGCATAAAGAAATACAAAATTATAAAATACTACTTTATCCATAATAAATATGCCCATGTAGTCCCATTCAGCCATGATTTATCATTACATGTACATGCACATCCAGCTCCAGCACCTATTAAAAATGCTCACTGCAGGCTATGCAAGCATCAATTATGAAAGAAGCGAAGACTGCACAATAAATAATAAAAGTTCTGCTGTCTGAACAAAGTGGGTTAGAAATTGCTCAGCAGTAAATGAAGGATAGCATGAGTTGCATTACTAGACCTATGAGACCTCTTTTTTTACATTGTAGATTAAATAATCCAAAGGCCTTGGTGGTATTTCAGCAACAAGCAATCCTGCAATCTCCTGATTTAAATAATAACACAATATTATCTTCATGTTTTAATTTTCATATCTTTCACGCTCCAAAACGGAAGCCTAAATCTTGTACTGATAGCCTACTATCAGACATGTCAGCTCAGGGTCACGCCTAAAGATTCACGATCAAAGGACAGCACTGCATTATCATTTCCAACCACATGGTGGCATTGGATCCTTCATTAATGAAACGTCAGAGCTGGTTATAGCCATGTGCATGGCTTCATTTACAGCATTTCATCAGGAAAAATGTTCTAAGATAAGACAAAATGGTACATATGTTCAGAGGACAAATTGGTTTATCAGTGCAGCACTAATCTTGCAGTTGCCGCTGGCTATGCTGAATTACCTAAACATTTAAAAGGACAAAGCCAATGAACCAGATATCTGGAGTCATTTATTAATCAAAAGGGTTTCTTTAATGAATTTAAAATGAGTTTTGGTTATGTTTGAATGACACCTCTGTATAAAGACTGCATATTTTTCAGATATTGTCACTGGGAATTAAATTTAAAGAGCAGTGAGGATTACTGTAAATGTGAGAACTAGTTTCACTAAAGTTCATGGTTACTCATTAACTAAGATACCTGAGCCAAACTGGGGTTCCATTATCTTTCCAGCATAGCAATGATCAAGAATGCATTGTACTCACAACATAAATAATCAGTGAAAGCAAGAGCTGTTAATAAATAAATCCTACACAAATCTCTTTTAAAACCAGTTGCTTAGTTCATGAAAAAGTTCACTCTGTAACATTTGATAGCACCTTATTTTCTGCTTTAGCTAGGCTATTTAGAACAGAAATTATTTGCCTTATTGAACAGCTGAGTGAGCAGAAGCACAAACTCACATCATTAATGAACTGTCTGTGAATTTCAAGAAGTTAAATCCTTGTGCACTTTCTTTAAATACAGTAAAACCTTGTTGCCCAATTAAAAAAAAAAAAAAAAAAAAGCTTTCATGCACAAATTACACATTTTGTGGTGTGGTGACTAAGTTTAATAAACTGTTGAAATTAACATACCATGAAACGTTACTAATTCAAATACACCAAATGTTGATTTTGGTCTGTCCTGCCTGCGAAAACTCGACTGTATCTAACAATAATAAAAAATAAAAAATAAATTTTATTACTTGACATTATGGTAATTTAATTGACGTAATGAAAATGTATGATTAAAATGAAGATTCATAAAATAAGTAGATATGTCAAATTATATTAAAGGTTACGGTTTCCTTTTCCATCTGGTTTTGACTATTTTGCTGTCCTAAACTGGTATTGTTCAACTTGGATATAGTACTTATCATCACTTTCACTGTCATTTTCACACCAGGTGAAATGCCACATTTCACACAATGAATTTGTGAGGGGAACCCAAACCTCAGGGCAAAATCATTGAACAAATGGTCCGCTACAGTTTTTGAAGATTTTGAAGTCATAGCATACACCTGCATGAATTGGGTGAAGTGGTTGATAATAACAAGAATGTACTCATAACCACCCTTGTACCTGTACAAGTGAAGCAAGTCGATGGATACTAACTCGACTTAATGGTCTTGAAGGGTGCCCTTATTTCTCTGCATGGTTTTGTCTGTTTTATGCATGAATATCCTTCTACATGTAGGGCCAGAAAAAAATAATCTCTAATGAGGCTGCTGTGCCTTGGTGGTCCGTTTCATCATGTAGCTCTCTCAAGACAATATTGTACTCTTAAACTGGGCAGGCAACACTAGATGCGCTCGTTGTGATGTTTCACGCTAAATTATACATAGTTGTCCAACACCAGCTGGTCCCACTCACACATTAGACCTCTAACTATAGGATTGGCTGACTGCCACTGCTTTTAAGAGGCTCTACTTTCTGACTGTAAGTAGTCTATGATTTCTTTGACATTCTTGTTGTCCCTTTATGCTTCCTGGATCTCCTCTTTTGATAATGATTTGTGTTCATCATCAATTTCCATGCATGCATGTGCACCCTGACAGATTTAAGGTAAGGGGTGGATCTGGGTCGTGCTGGACCTCCACAGCTTGTATTGTGGCTCCCACACACTCTGACGAAAGCTCTTCTGTACATTCTCACATTGCTGTCTCTATATTAACTGGCATTCTGGATAGTGAATCAACATCTACATTCTCTTGACCTGGGCGATAGCTAATGGTGAAATGGAAGTCTGCAAGTTCAGCAACCTATCTGCATCCAATGGCATTTAACCTTGCAGAGGACAACACATAAGAGAGGGGTTTATTATCACTGTACATGGTGAAGGTTCACCATGTACAGTGATAATAAACCCCTCTCTTATGTGTTGTCCTCTGCAAGGTTAAATGCCATTGGATGCAGATAGGTTGCTGAACTTGCAGACTTCCATTTCACCATTAGCTATCATTATATATTTATATTATTATATATTATCGCTATATATTAGCTATATTAACTGGCATGCTGATTCACTATCCAGAATGCCAGTTAATATAGAGACAGCAATGTGAAAATGTACAGAAGAGCTTTCTGTAGGTGTATAATATAGGTAGTCTCGAAACTTTTCTGTTATAGCCCACTTGAGGGCTAGAAAATCCAGTTTTCCACTGTGCAGGTGGTGGTTTTTCTCTGCAGCTATCAAGGTTCTTGAGCCATAAGCTATTACTCTTAACTTGCCGTTCTGATTCTGATGCAAGACAGCACCCAGGCCTTTATTGGACGCATCTGTGTGAAGTATGAATGGCTGAGATAAGTCTGGGAACCCCAGACTTTGAGAAGATTAAAAAGAGGACCGGCAATCCTCAAAAAATATTTTTTGAACCTCACTGATCATGGCCATTGTTGCAAAATGTGATGCTGCCACTGGTAATACAGACTTTGTTGACTGTATTGTCTCAAGCTCAGTTTTCCCTGCAAGCCTGATATCATGATCTGTGATGTTCTGCACACTGATCTTGACCACTACATGGCGACTTCCCTTCTTTAGAGTTAGTAGAGTTTCCAAGCATTCAAGAAAAGACATGTCCTGCTTCACATACTGCCCTTTAACTTGACATGGTATCTGCATAATTGTGCGTTTTAGTATGTTCACGGGGTCTTTCATCGTTTTTACCAAGTAACTCGGATTCTTAGCAGTCACAATGTTAATGAAAGTCTGTATTATATTTTTCTTCATGCCAGGAAAGGCATACAGTAATTAATGATCTTGTGCAAATGTTCTCACTTCAATGTTTTCATTAACTTCACTCTGCCTCATCACTTGTTCAATCACATGTAGCCAATAATTGGCTTGGATAACCTGTGATCGTATAAGACAAGGACAGGAATGACTAACTCTTTTACTGTAAACAGGAGAAGCCAATTTGAAAGTTATCTCTACCCATCCAACATAAGGCATACTGGTCCCATTGGCTGCCACAAGCTGCAGGCCTTCTGGAGCTTCTGTTGACTGAAACTGAATGTCCTTCAGTTTCACCTCAGGTATGTACCTGTTTCTCCATCGTTCATCTACAATCCATACTTGGGAAGCTGTGTCCCATAACACCTGTTTTATGTCCTTGTAAGTAGCAGGTTTCCAGACATTGTTTGCCAACAAGAGAAGTTGCAAGTGAGTATTTGTTAACTTGACAACTAAAATGTCATCAAGTGAAAAAAAAGTGCAGTGTTGCTGTGAATTTTTTAAAGTGTTGCTTTGGATGCTGGTGGGACATTTTGGCTGTCTGGCTCACTCCCTGTCCTGTGGAGGCAACCCATTCCCATTTAAAGGCGGTCTACTTTGGAATTTGGTGCCTCTGGTTCTGCAACCTGCTGAAAAGTGCTGACTACCACCAATAACAATGGGTACATAATTCCTCTGGTCTCCTTTGCTGGCAATGGAAGCACTTTCTTGTCCTTGGGGGATGTGGCTGTGGCGATGTTGTTGTATATTGTTGGGGCACTGTATTCAACTGTGGGGTGCATATCGCGATGGCTGAGTCGCATATTGTGTTGACGCTGGATGTTGCAAGGGCTGTTGTAATGACATTGAACATGGTTGCAGACTGCGAGGCTGTGATGCGCTATACTGTTGTTATTGGACTGCATTCTGTTGCAGTTTAAAAGGGTGAGTCTGCAGTGGGTGCTGATGCTGTTCATATGTGGTGTGACATATCCCCCATGTTTAGTTTGGCAGCTCTTTACTCCACTATGTAAGCCAGTCAGCACAGTATGAAGGAACATGTTTTGGACTAGAGCTTGGTCATTTTTTAAGCTAGACCCATCTTCTTTTGAAACAAACAAAATTCTCTGTCTAAGATCAAGAACATGAATAAGAAAGCCTTGTGGCGTTTCTTTAGCATGCTGGGCTTCTGTAGTGAGCTGTTTGTATTCTGTTGCATTTTTCTCTTGATAGTGAGAGAGAAGGATTCTTAATGTTGGAGCATGAGGTCAGCTTTGACCTCAAGATAACTACGCAACTGAAGCCCAGGCGTGATCATCAATAACGTCTTGCTCAAGGTAGCCTTAATTCAATCCACTCTCTATTTGTCACCCAAGACTTGAGAATGACAATCTGTCCCTCTGACCTGGCTCACCAATGAGGCCTGAAATTTTGAAGTCTTTGTGCCATATGGCTTGTGCCATTTGTCTCTGTGATGGGGGTGGCGCATCAACCAGTGTAGGATCAATTGCTTCTTGTGTTGTTGGACTCTGTGAGACAGTAGGGCTTAAGAACATGGCAGACTCAGTTCTACTTTCAAGTTGTCAAAATGGTCTTTGATATTTATCGCTCTCTCTGGTGGTCTCTTAACGCTTAATTTCTCATTGATGCTGATAAGCTCAGCCATGCCTCCATCCTCCAGCTCCTCTAATTCTTTTCCTAATAGATGAGTACTGAGATTTACTAAAGACAGAGTTGTGTTTCCAGTGCCCTCTGAAGAAAGTTTTAAAAATTGGCAGAGCTCTATGAGCTTTCCTTTTATTAGTGTACATAGTTCACCTATTTTTTCTTGAAGACTCTGAAGTGTATACATCTCTATCTGCAGTGGCTGACAGTATGATGAAAGTGGACAATCAGTTTTGCAGTACCACTTCACTCAGCTGCTTCACGCTGCCGCTTGTCTTGTAGGTAAGTATGTTACAGGGTAGGGCGCTGCTGGTCAAAATGATGAACCACCCTATAAACACCTCAGCAATGCCTCCAAAATTTGTAGTACTCTCTTAGCAGTAAATAAGAGAGAGAGAGACAAGAGTTGGTTCCTTTAACGGTCCCCTTCGTTGTCTCTCAATAAACATTGTATTTTAGAGTCATTAAGACACTTTGAATAAATCCGTTGAAATAAGGAAAGGACATGACGTGTGGCCAAGTACGGTGATCCATACTCAGAATTTGTGTTCTGCATTTAACACATCCAAGTGCACACACACACAGCAGTGAGTAGTGAACAAACACACACACCGTGAACACACACCCAGAGCAGCGAGCAGCCATTTATGCTGCGGCGCCCAGGGAGCTGTTTGGGGTTCGGTGCCTTGCTCAAGGGTCTCCCCTCAGTCGTGGTATTGGGGGTGGAGAGAGCACTGGACATTCACTCCCCCCACCTACAATCCCTGCCGGACCTGAGACTCAAACCCTCGACCTTTAGGTTACAAGTCCGACTCTCTAGCCATTAAGCCACGACATTTATTTTCTAAATAAATATTAGAAATAAATAAAGATAAAAACTCTGACAGTATGTACAAAAATGGTCTAATTCTTCCACACAACTGCATGAACTCATCAGTTTCTTAGGTAAACAACTCAGGTAAATATTCCAGGTAAGTAATACACCAATTAATTCTCTGACACGAATGGACATCTCGAGGACATACCAATAACAAAAAATAATCAGTTGAAACAAAAACATTAAAGAATATATAAAGCATATATATAACACACACACACATACACCATAATTTATGAGTGATATAAGATTATCATAACTCTAAACCAATACTGGGCCCTAAACTGGCCCTTCCCTACTGACTAACACTACATTAGCAAAGGTATTCCAAAAGATTATGTTGAAAGACTATAAGTTCTCCTTAAGTACTTACTGCAATAACACATAACCAACCAAGAAATTATGTGAAATAACCTCTGCTTCAACAAACAAAAACACCCCAGGCGTTCAGCAAGTCACCAGCGGTTGTGCTGGTGGAGATGAAGGTGGAGGAGCTAATAGTAGGGGAAGGCTGGGGATGTCATCATGAGTCTCCTCCTCTCTCACAGCTCCACGTCCGCTCATCCACGCACATGCTCCACATCTCTTCACTAAGAACAGGTGAGATCTGATGAGCAGTGAAATATCACTTAAACTTGATACTTCGCTCTCCAAACTCAACCGCATCAGTCGGTGGTAGTGTTAGCAGGGTGAGGGCTGTAGCAGAAGCGTGTGTGTTATCGCTAATACCACATTAGCTTACAGCAGTGGATGTGAATGGAGTCAAGATGTTTTCTTATCTTTTTATCACATTGAGGAGAACTTATTCTTAGCTTTGAAGTCATGTAATATGGAAATTATGAAATTTGACGGGAAATCGTGAGATTGGTAATCGTTGTATCAAGAGCTAACTTCATCTGAACAACATCGTGTTGTTCACTTCCTTTAACGTGTAGCTCGCGCTGGAACGATGTTAAAGGGGTCAGACTTTCACATTTAGTTCCTGCCATTCTCACTGGAGATGGAGCATAATAAATGGTCATTTAATTACATAAATTAAGACATGAGATTGTTACAAATGTACAACTTGTCAAGGTCTACCGTATATGTATTTTTATATTTGTAAAAAAAAAAAAAAAAAAAAAAAAATTAATTAAATTCTGATTAATATCTTGCCATCCACACAAACAAAACCTGTTTACGGTTAAAATGTAGGATGCAGACCAGTGGTATGAAAAACAATGCAAGGTCTAGATGTGGGTTTTTAAAAGTTGATCAGCTTTTAACATGGGCACTGCATTTTTAATGTAAGACTGAGAGAAGGCATATGTCAAGTGCATGTTTACATAAAAGAAAACAATAAAAAGGTGTTCTTTGTGAACACTAACAGCCCCTTATGCATGTAAACTGTTTAAAAGTATGTAATCTAAAGTGAAAAGAATTAAGGAATGCTTTTTCTCTTTTTTATTAAACATTGGCGTGTTCATTTTCAGCTGTCAAAGAATATACCATACAGTGGCCCCAAAAAGATTTTAAGTGCCTAAGTCATACTTACAAATTACAAGCTTTATTTCTTTTACAAGTTTTCAGTTCTCTTTACATCTGAAACATCTTTACTTCTCTTTTCATCTGGTGTATGACATTGTCATGCTGTTCAGTTGAGCATGTACCCATATAGTGTTCAGTGAAAGGCTTTATCGCCAGTAGAATTATCTCTAAAAGCAGTTAGTTCTGCAGGCTGTAGTTGTTAGCCGCACCCAACTAAGCGTTGTCTAGTTCTCTTCCCACATTGTACTGGTTTCCTCCTGATGTCACTGCACTTGCTCTGTGGCATGCTGGGCAGCAGGCGTGAGCAAAACGACTGAGGCTTAATTAAAGAACTTGTTCTTCAAGAGAGCTTGTTAGCATTGATGTTTGAGAGATTAAGCTACTATTTTTTAAGTGTTGAACGAGTCTAAATTGTTTTGTGTTGTTAACAACATGCCACAGCTACTGGCACAATTGTATTAAACCTACGACATTCCATTATTTGTGTTTTATCTCTCTTATCACCTTCTAGATTTGATACAGAGAGAAAACAACAACGAGACTCGGCTGAAACTCCAGGCTTGAGGTGAACAGACTCTTGTGTGGTTGATGGTCCGACATCACATTCCTGATTCTTGATTTTTGTAGTACCCCTGCCTCTTGAGTTGAGTTCATCATGGGGGACGCCGACTCCACCAGCTCCATGCGTCTAAAGCAGGAGATATCGCTACTGCAAGGGGTCTGTCTCATCGTGGGGAACATGATTGGCTCGGGCATCTTTGTTTCCCCCATTGGTGTTCTTGAGAAAACAGGATCTTATGGTCTGTCTCTGGTGGTTTGGGTTATTGGTGGAATCTTCTCTGTTTTTGGTGCCCTGTGCTACGCCGAGCTGGGCACCACCATTCGCAAGTCGGGAGCTAGTTATGCCTACATCCTGGAGACCTTTGGGGGCTTCCTTGCATTCATCCGTCTTTGGACCTCGCTGATGATCGTGGAACCGGCCTGCCAGGCGGTCATTGCTCTTACTTTTGCAAATTACCTAGTGAAACCTTTCTTCCCCACCTGCCCGGCACCAAATGTTGCAGTACGTATCATTGCGGCTCTCATTATAGGTAAGTGCTCTTGCATGCATCCTTTGATAAACACACATGTAGCAGCACTTGAAACTAGTGTAAATAGTGGCGCAATAAAGGCCGGCTTTCCTGGAGATTCACTGCTGTTTACTGTTCACACAGCGCAGTGTGTATGAGATTACTCTGAAAAGAGCGCTTCATGTTAACATGTAAAAAATAAATCATACCAATTTATACTGCTACCTGTGGATCGCAACAGATCATGGTATTGATCCGCATACCTTAATTTACATAATTCTTTTAGTTTGTATGGTTGCCTTACAGTCCACATACAAAATAGAAAATACATATATTGTAATATAGTAACTTCATGTACACAACGTTTGTGAATCAGTGTTGTTACTGTTAAAACTGAAACTATTAAATGTTTTTTTCATTCATAAAAATAAAATATATGTATTAGATGATAAACTTGAACTTAAAAAAATGTGCTTTGCTAACTAACTGAAATGCAATATGTTCAATTATTAAAATAACTAAACTGGAAATAAAAAATAAAATGAAAGCTAAGTAAAAAAAATAAATAAATAAAAAGCATAAAACAAAATTACTGAAACTTAAACAAAATTTAAAATCAAAACTGAAAATAATAAAAGCTGATTCTAAATATTATTAGTATATAAATGATAATTAAGGCTGTTCTGAATGCTAGAAGAGTTTGTGTTTGTTTCAGCCCATTTCTGCAGAAAACCCAGGTGCTTATGGTGCATTTTTCTCTACAATGTTATTTCAATTCCTTTTTTTATTTGTTCATTTTTGGGAGAAATTTTGTTTTCTTTTTTCTCCTTTTGATTTTCTTCATACTAAAACATCCAAGTTGCAATGAAAAAAAGTCTCTTCCACTGAGTTAAATCCGGGAACCTTCACTTTATCAGAAAGTACAAATTTGCTTAATTAAATTTTTGGGTGAACTACCTCTGTGGACTCTGTGGCTGTTAGATTGTGTAGTTGTAATATTAAAATATTAAGTTAATATAAGTTAAAATTACACGATCCAGCAGGTGAGTCTGCACTGCAGTCTGAACAATTTGTCCTTGTAATTTGTCAATATGAAGTGAATACTGTCTCTACAAATTTTGAAACAAGTGTTTTCTGTTAATTCAGCTGTTAATTCCACTGCGGCTGCCAAGCTGTTCTCTCCATTCCTGTCAGTGTTGGTTGGCACTATTTAGGCTTTTTATTTATGTCAACCAAATACTTTCCATTTGGACTGGAGTCCGTAACCCTGCCAAGAAGACCTCCACGAGACCTTTTTATGAAGTCACTGGTGACTGTTTCCACAGAGATCATGCGCAGTTTGTTTGAGTTCAAGGGAATTCTTGGGTATTTGTCATCTGTGACATGTTTTGCTACTTACTGCGGCAAAGTCCAGCAAGTACTTAACAAACAGGACTGAACCACAAAGCTTATGCAAGTTTATATAACAGTGTAATTCTACAGGGTTTAATTCCCGTTTTGTGACATAGCACTTTATTTGGACCTGGTCTGTACAGTTTCATCATAATAAGGTAGGCATTTGAACTGAAATTAAATCAGGTACAGAAATACCTCAATTAATCTCCTGGGTATCACAGCGCCAGGACGTCTAGTCACAATGGTATCTGCAGTTCTGAGAGACTGTTTATCGAGGAGTGAATTACTGTCAGACTTAGTTTGTTGGTGAAATTAGATGCCAGGAGTGTTCACAGCAGTATCAGATGAATGGAGGAACTTGAATTACCCGTCAGTAATTCTTTATATCAGAAACAGGAGTTGAGGGTTTACTCTGTTCTGAAAAAAACAAACACGCAGACTAATTTTATTGCCCTGGACAACCTGTCAGTGAATCTAAATACTTGAAGGGGAACTTACGACACATTGGAAATTTACATTCATCTACAAGGAAATAATAGTAGTAGTTATAATGGAAAACAAATGCACAATGCAGCTATAAAACTATTACACAAATGATCAAAAGAGACATTAAGAAATATCAGTTGCAAACAGCACTTGAAGTATATTCGGTATATGTTGTCTGGCTTTTATATGGGCATGTCTGTCTCTGTTTCCTTTGCAGGTCTTCTCACCTTTGTGAACTGTATGAAGGTGAAATGGGGGGCCATTCTTCAGGTCATCTCTACTGTGGCTAAAGTCCTGGCTCTCATAGTCATTATCATTGCTGGAATGATTGTGCTGGCCCAAGGTTTGAACATACTGACACACATGTTGTTTACTATGTATAACTTAAATCATATTACGTTTTAAAATTTGGGGCCAGTATTTTTTTTTATTTTTTTAAGAATTAAATATTGCTACTGAGCAGAGACACATTTAATTGATCAACGTGATCAAATAAATGCTGTTGTTGTCTGTTCATCAAAGAATCCTTAAAAAAAAAAATACATCATGCTTTCCAGGCAAAAACATTAAGCAGCTCAAAAAACATTGATAATAATGAGAAATGTTTCTTGAGCAGCAAATCAACATATTAGAATGATTTCTGAAGGATCATGTGACACTAAAGTCTGGAGTAGTGATGCTGAAAATTCAGCTTTGCATCACAGGAATAAATTCAATTTTAAAATATATTAAAGTAGAAAACAGTTGTTTTAAATTGTAATACTATTTATATACAATATTACTGTTTTTACTGTATTTTTAATCAAATAAATGCAGACTTGGTGAGAATGAGATATATATAAAAAAAAATACCGGCCCTAAACAGTAGTGCTACACATTTATATTTTTGTGAGTGGTTACTGTTTGTTTTTGATATTTGAGTGTCTTTAAATTGCTGTGCCACAGGAAAAACAGACAACTTTAGGGATTCGTTTGAGAACTCTAAACTGGATCCTGGAAACATGGCTCTGGCTCTGTACGCCGCTCTGTACTCGTACTCAGGCTGGGACACCCTGAACTTCATCACAGAGGAGATTAAAAACCCAGAAAGGTACTAATACTCGTGACATTTTACTTAATATAAATGCATGTTCTACTCATTATGAGTAAGAATCAGTAATAATAGAAGTATTTCTCATGTCCCAGCTTAATATGCAGAGATAACTGTAAGTAAGTCATATGTAGGTTGATTGCCCTGAAAAGTTTGTACTATAGTGCTTTCGAAGCATTGCTCGACATTGTCATCATCTTTACAATCCTTTGTGGTGCAGAAATTGCACACTTCATCTTGAATTAATTTCCAGCAGTTTTGTTGCAAATCAATCAGGAAGATTAAGTATGTAAGCAAAATCTGTCTTTCTCTTCTACAGGAACCTGCCATTGTCTATAGCAATCTCCATGCCTATTGTCACAGTAATCTACATTCTGACTAATATCGCCTATTATGCAGTGCTGGACATGAATACACTGCTACAGAGTGAAGCTGTGGCTGTGGTGAGTAAAACTTTTCTTGGGAGCCGAATTTTGATTAAAAAAAAAAAAAAGCTACATTGTCTTTTATCATCACATCTGAATATCTCAAGTTACTGTAGCAAAGCTAATTTTTAACCCACATGATCTTGAATGTCACATGGAAGTTAATGGACAGCGTCTGTTTAGTTTATTTGCTCCAGATTTGATCATGTTTTCATCTCCTGTTACACTGATCTAGTTAAGCAGAGCAGCTTGAGGCAATGTCCTCTCTCTAGAGATGCTCGATGACATTAGCCCACAACCACAGATGCTCTGCTGCCTGTAATTATGCTAGTATGCTGCTCTGTAGAAGTTTTAATGGCCAACAAACCGTTTACTGTGTTTGAAGCACTGTTTTGTTTCTGCTGTGTCCTGTTTCAATTCAAGACATCTGTACATTCTTCCAAAACATTGCTCTGTTTGTTTGAACATCTAACACAACAACATTAGCTTAACCAGCTGCACAATTAATCAAAATAAAAGAAAATTGCGATATTGCTTAGTGAGGTTGTCTAGTCGCAAAGGCTGTAATTTAATTAAATAAATACAGTGGGGGAAAAAATTATTTGATCCCCTGCTGATTTTGTACGTTTGCCCACTGACAAGGAAATGATCAGTCTATAATTTTAATGTATAGGTTTATTTGAACAGTGAGAGACAGAATAACAACAAAAAAATCCAGAAAAAGTTATAAATTGATTTGCATTTTAATGAGTGAAATAAGTATTTGATCCCCTATCGATCAGCAAGATTTCTGGCTCCCAGGTGTCTTTTATACAGGTAAGGAGCTGAGATTAAGAGCACTCTCTTAAAGGGAGTGCTCCTAATCTCAGTTTGTTACCTGTATAAAAGACACCTGTCCACAGAAGCAATCAATTCAAATTCCAAACTCTCCACCAAGGCCAAGACCAAAGAGCTGTCCAAGGATGTAAGGGACAAGATTGTAGACCTACAGAAGGTTGGAATGGGCTACAAGACCATCACCAAGCAGCTTGGTGAGA
Organism: Spinibarbus caldwelli; assembly: GCA_039654775.1. NCBI lineage: Eukaryota > Metazoa > Chordata > Actinopteri > Cypriniformes > Cyprinidae > Spinibarbus > Spinibarbus caldwelli. Next base: position 22,100,054 of record CM077244.1, read on the forward strand.
AGGTGACAACAATTGGTGTGATTATTTGCAAATGGAAGAAACACAAAATAGCTGTCAATCTCCCTCGGACTGGGGCTCCATGCAAGATGTCACCTCGTGGAGTTTCAATGATCATGAGAACGGTGAGGAATCAGCTCAGAACTACACAGGAGGATCTTGTCAATGATCTCAGGGCAGCTGGGACCATAGTCACCAAGAAAACAATTGGTAACACACTACGCCGTGAAGGACTGAAATCCTGAAACTCATGCAAGGTCCCCCTGCTCAAGAAAGCACATGTACAGTTGTACGAATTTGCCAATGAACATCTGAATGATTCAGAGGAGAACTGGGTGAAAGTGTTGTGGTCAAATGAGACCAAAATCAAGCTCTTTGGCATCAACTCAAACATGGAGGTGGAAACATTATGCTTTGGGGGTGTTTTTCTGCTAAGGGGACTGGGCAACTGCACCGCATCAAAGGGACGATGGACGGGGCCATGTACCGTCAGGGCCAGGATATTGAAGCCAGCCAGGGCATTGAAAATGGGTTGTGGATGGGTATTCCAGCATGACAATGACCCAAAGCACACGGCCAAGGCAACAAAGGAGTGGCTCAGGAAGCACATTAAGGTCCTGGAGTGGCCTAGCCAGTCTTCAAACCTTAATCCCATAGAAAATCTGTGGAGGGAGCTGAAGGGTCGAGTTGCCAAACGTCAGCCTCGAAACCTTAATGACTTGGAAAGGATCTGAGAAGAGGAGTGGGACAAAATCCCTCCTGAGATGTGTGCAAACCTGGTAGCCAACTACAAGAAATGTCTGACCTCTGTGATTGCCAACAAGGGTTTTGCCACCAAGTACTAAGTCATGTTTTGCGAGGGGGTCAAATACTTATTTTACTCTTTAAAATGCAAATCAATTTATAACTTTTTTGAAATGCATTTTTCTGGATTTTTTTTTTTTTGTTGTTATGCTGTCTCTCACTGTTCAAATAACCTACCATTAAAATTATAGACTGATCATTTCTTTGTCAGTGGGCAAACGTACAAAATCAGCAGGGGATCAAATAATTTTTTTCCCCACTGTATATGCTTTGCATCTATCACAGTGAAGCGCAGCACTGTGTTCATTTATACACGAGCAGCTCTGAGTTTTTTTGTTCAGTGTCTCGGAACGGTTCGGTTTGCAATAACTGCTGCTTCACATGAACTCATCTCTACATCTGCTGTGAGTCTGGTTCACTTCTGCATTTGGGAACACAGCTTACACTGATAATTTTCCTAAACAATATGAAGTGCTTATAAACATTTAGACAAACTAATATAGAGTGTCAGCCATTTATTGGTTATTGGTCATAAAAAAAAAAAAAAAACACTTTTGCTTTTATGTCTAACACAGACATTTGCTGACTATGTGCTTGGATATGCTAGCTGGCTCATCCCGCTGTCTGTGGCCATCTCCTGTTATGGAGGCTTAAACTCCTCTATCATTGCTGCCTCCAGGTAAAGATCTTGCTCTGAGTCTTCTGTCGTTTGATGAGGCGATGCATGGTGGCAGGAATTCAGTTTCTGAGCCAAATCCTTTTTTTTCCTTTTAGGCTATTCTTTGTGGGTTCACGTGAGGGCCATTTACCCAATGTCCTCTGTATGATCCACGTCAAACGCTACACACCAATTCCAGCCCTGCTGTTTAATGTGAGTAAGCAGGCTGAGACATGCCTGTACTATGTTGAAAATCTAGAATATCCATGTTATGTATACTAAAAACAGGATGTTTCAGTCTTTATGATCTGCTTTTTTCCCTCCTCCCATAGGGTGGCATGTCACTAATATTTCTCTGCGTGAAAGACGTGTTCCAACTAATTAATTACTTCAGTTTTAATTATTGGTTGTTCATCGGCCTTTCTATAGGCAGTCAGATATACCTGCGCTTTAAAGCACCTGACCTGCCCCGTCCTGTTAAGGTAAGTCAGTAGCTCTGTTACAAAACCTAACCTCCCAAAACCTGAACTACTGGGCTAATACCCACTACCTGTGTAATTCTAACCATTAGAATTGACTGATTCTGAATTGTCTCCATGTACACACTCCTAGTACTAGCACAACTCGTGTAAAGGAGATTTTCAACTCATAATTAATTCTCAATGGTAGACTTGATATTTAAAGGGATAGTTCACCCAAAAATGAAAATTCTGCCATTAATTACTCACCCTTATATTGTTCCAAACCTGTAAGACCTTCATTCATCTTTGGAACACAAATGAAGATGTTTTGGATGATTTGGATTCGAGAGCTTTATGATCCTCCACAGACAGCAACGCAACTACCGTGTTCAAGACCCAGAAAGGTAGTAAGGACATTGTTAAAATAGTCAATGTGACACCAGTGGTCCTTACTACCTTTCTGGGCCTTGAACATGTCAGTTGTGTTGCTGTCTATGCAGGGTCAAAAAGCTCTCAGATGTCATCAAAAATATCTTCATTTGTGTTCCGAAGATGAACGAAGGTCTTACACTGTGTCCTAACTACACGCGATGCCACGACACACGATAAAAGGTATCTTTTCCATTTTAATCAGAGGTTTTGTCCTGACCAGCCACGAGACGTGAAATTTCTATTTTAGAAACGGTTTCTATTTCTGTGACGTCGCGGCTGGAACAAGAAGATACAAACTATAGTAATCTCAGGTACTGATTATGTGCTTTTATTCAGTGTTAAAAATTGTCTAATGTGAGTTTGAATATCATATTGTGTGACATCTATAGCCAGATTTACCTCAGATCTTGTAAATAAGTTTAAGCAAATATGTACGTTAGAACTGCAAACTCAGTGCGAACCAACAAGTGTATTCCATAAGAAAGATGGTATCAGTCATTCAGTATGTACATTTAATAATGTTACAAAGGTTTAATATTTATGAATTAGATTATAAACTTATCCATTTCGTTGCGAGTGTAATACTTCCAGAGAGAGCCCGCCCACACACGCGTTTGATTGGCTGTGATATTTTTTTTTTTTTTTTTTGAAATACCCTTTGTGCACAGCCAGCCTTGTACTCTCCTAGGTTCACGAAATTGTCGTCCATAAAATGTGTTGCACAAATTCGAACATTTGGGTTGTGCTGTTCTGTTGTAAACAAATCTTAATCAATGATTCCTAATCGCATCTACTTTCGGAAGGCTTTTGCATAGAAACGCAGCGTTTCCCTGACATGGCTGCATCAACACTACTGTGGTTACTGAAACCACGCCTTCTTTCTTTGCGTGCACATTTGGGTGGCATTATGCAAATGTTTGAAGGAGGCGTTTTAGCCCAGTCTGGATCAGCCTTCGCTTTTAGATAGAATAAATCCTTTTTTGGGAGACTTTGAGCTTTGTAACTCTGCAGATCCTATACATGCACAAACAGCTACATGACACACTAAAGAAAAGGAAAACAAGAAATCGCATCATATGACCCCTTTAAGAATTACTTGTAAACTTGAAGACCTGAGCTACGAAGTTGTTAATCAGTTGTACACAGTGGTGTAGTCTACGTGATACGCAGGTATACGCCATATACCCACTAGGAAAGGTCAAGGAGTTCCGTATACCCACTTAAAAAAGCTCGAATATACGTAACAACATCGTTCTGTAACATAACTTTCACATGTTCATTCATAAATTCACCCCGTCTGTGTTGTGAAGCACAGACTTTTTGAAAATCGTGCCGTGTTTCTGTTGATGACCAGTGCTATTGCTCAACTCTTGCGCAGCATTGAATGTGAATCAGTAAAGGAGATATGAAATGAAAGCAAACTCAAACTATACTCTTTCAGTGTTTTCATAAGTCTGTCTCTGAAGCTGCTGCTACTTCAGCTGCAGCATATGACACGAATCGCTTCAGTGTTTTAATTAGCAAGGCTTAAAAAAACGTGCAAATTATAAAGTTTCGTGAGGACGCATCAGTGGCCCCATCGGAGCAGTGACCGATCAGTCAACTGTCCCGAGCGTCTTTCACACTGGCCTCTGATAGTCATTACCTGACCTGGTCATGATGAAATATGTTAGCTTTGCTTGGCAGCCTAAAGGAAAAGTATGCAATTATTTGTAAATTTAACTGACTGAAAACGAAAGTAAATAAGGGGAGTTGAAAGATTTCTTATCCTGTGGCTCCCTCTAGTGGACTGCAGGGCATTTTTGCTCAGCCAATGCAAGTCAATGGGAAATCTTTGATTTTTGATAATTATTTATACGAAAACTGTAAGTCTCATCAGTTAGAAAAGATATAGAAACAAACTACAGATCAGGTCCAAGGTCTCTTGACGAGTTTGGTGCCTGTAGCATTAAAGCCCTAAAGGAGGATATACAGTACAGTTGAAAATTACAGTCTCAGAAGAATAATAAGACGTTTAAATAGTATAACAGTATGTTGGCTTTCTCAAGCCAACATAACTAGCTAATAACTTCAGTAACATTAGTGTGGTGGATCAGTGAATGTGGGAGAAGGGGAGAGATAACACAGATACTGTGTATGTGTGTGTCTGTGTACAGCAGTTAAACTGAATACAATGTTTATATCTCCTTGATTCAGATGATGAGAGAAATGAGAACTTCTGACCAGCCTTGTGGACTGAAAGTCAGGCTAGGGAATTTAAAAACAGACACTCTTAAATGTGCTTTGAAAATTGCCAGCTGATAAAACCTGTGCTCCAGGGACCATATTCTTAAGGTAAATGTAACTGGCTGAGTTAAATGATTAACACTAAACAGTAGAAAATCAGTCCAGTCTCCCCAGCTGTAAATGTCATTGGCTGTTAAAGTCTTCTGTTGCTTATAATACATTGACATGTTGATATCACATAAGCAGTCTTTCAGAATGCTCTCAGTTACATATAGATGCATATTGTATGAGTGAGTGTGGTGATGCTTATGGGTTGTCGCTTTGGGACGGTGAGTAGCTATGAGGCTGTGGGAAAAATCAGAGTATGCCCACTACAAAAAAACTAGACTACACCACTGGTTGTACACGCTTTGAAAAAAAAAAACTACATTACCCATGATTCTGTAGAGAGAATCATGACAAGCAAATCGAGCCAGAATGACTCTTTAGTGCCTGTTTCAGTAGTCTCTCAAACTACTACTATATATGTATATATATGCAATTAAATGTAAAATATGCTGTTTCTATGTACATAATCAACATCTTTAATTGGATAGCTTTATATTTATCTGTTATTATTTTGATTTGTCATTCACAAAGCTATTTCCCTCGTTAAAGCCATGTGAATTCTCTTATACTGTAGCTGGTTGGTTTCAAAGATTTTTTTTAATTCCTATGGGAAAAAAATAATAGGAAAAGTACTGGAACCAAAGCTGCTGACAAAAGGGCTTTCTCTCTCTCTTTCTTCCTCTCTCTCTCTATCTGTCTCTCTCTGATAGATATGTGTGATACTTAGTCAAGATAAAGTATCTTAGAAAGAAGGATAATGTTTCTTATCTTATAGAACAGCCTTCACATCCGGAGCACATTTATGGTGCCTTAAAATACTCAGATAATAACCATTTACATTTACATTTACATTTATGCATTTAGCAGACGCTTTTATCCAAAGCGACTTACATTGCGTTCAAGTTACAGTTTATACATTTCTATCAGCTCTCAGCTCTTGCTTTCCCTGGGAATCGAACCCATGATCTTGGCGTTGCTACCGCCATGCTCTACTATTTGAGCTACAGGAAAGCCAATGTCATATATTTAATGCTTACACCAAAGTTGACATTTTTATTTGGTTTTTGACCAGGTTTATGATATGCTTAATTGACTCTGTGTGTTTGTTTCTGTGTAGTTGAGTCTGTTCTTCCCTATAGTGTACTGCCTGTGCAGCGTGTTTCTGGTGGTTGTACCACTCTACAGTGACACTATAAACTCTCTGGTGGGAATAATCGTCGCTCTCTCCGGGGCTCCTGTGTATTACATATGTGTGCACCTCCCGCCCAGCTCCAGACCCGCCTTTCTGGGACACATGCTCAGTGAGTGAGCACACAAACACGCAAGAGCCTCTCGTTTCTCTTGTCTCACTTCTATTAGTTCAGCTGGGTACCTGCACGGCTCTGGTTTCTGCTCTAGGAAGTGTTTTTACTTTGAAACATTCTCCTGTGTGCGACACCCAGGTTCTGTTTGCCTTCTAGGGCTTTTGTTGCATATATACATAATTGTGGTGATGTGTAATGAATTTGAGCCCAAGATGAATTCGCTGTTATGAAACAGGAGTATTGTGAGCATACAATGATCCATATGTACTGCTGTGCAAATTACTTTACTATGAACAATGACTTCACTGTTTTCATCCATCTGAGACCCCTGTTCTTATACTGAGATAGGCTTCCATGAATCTGGAGTACGTTACAGAGGGGAAAAAGAGATTTCAGTCATTTTCGATTGATTTTTGGTCATACTTTACAGCATTTATGATGCAGTTGTATTAAGTAATAAAACTCAGCTAATGTGCTTAATACAGACTATTAGGGAAAGAATGTCACAGAAACTCGGGTGTGGGTTTTTTGGTCTGAGCCCTGTAAACAACCACCTAGCAATGACCTGGAACACCCTAGAAACCATATAACAATATCTCTGCAATCTCTTATCATCATCATTGTCAGTGTTGGGAAAAGTTATCCATTACAATATTGTGTACCTCCATAAAAAAGTAACTAATTTCATTACTTAGTTACTTTTTATGGAAAGTAATGCATTGTTACTTTTGCTTTACTTTTTGTCACCTGAGCAGGGCTTGCTTATTCATTTTTAATAACAAAAAAACTCAAAAGTTATATTTTTGGCAACTGTAAAGACCCTTTCACACCATAAGTGAAATGAATAAGCCTCAGGCTGAAGCTGAAGGAAGTGCCTCTTTCTCTGCACCTCACGCCCAAATTCTCTCAATATGGGACAGGAGAGCTGTCAGTAAATAAATGGTAAAATAAAGTAACTTACTTTACTTATTTGAAAAAGTAACTGATATTTTCTTGTAAATTTAAAAGTAATGCATTGCTTTACTATTTACTTGGAAAAGTAATCTGACTTGCGTTATTTGGAATGTTACTTCAACGCTAGTATTTTTATTTGAAATGAATATTATTTTAAAATTAGTTTGTTTTTTTTATATTTATTTTTACTAAATTAATTAAATTGACAGCTCTATTCATTATGTATAAAATGGGCATGTAATGTAAAGTGGCACTATGCTTTTAGAAATGTTAATACCATTTTGATCTTTAACATATGGACCAGTTAAGATGTTTTCAAGTAAGCCAGATATTTAATATTCTGAATGATTTTCACAGACAGTACTGTTCTTTAATCTTTTTCTTTTTTCAGACATAATTTCATCGCAAACACAGAAGCTGTGTTATTGTTGCGTGGCAGAACCCAGCTTGGATCTGGACAATCCGCCCGAGGATCACAAAAAAGAATAAACATCGGCTCTAAAGGAAGCTGAACCAAAGAAGCCGGATTACCCAGACTTCTTTGAGAATAAGCCAACCCTCGAGCCTGAACCGCACGTCTGCACCTTCCAGTTTTGAGCGTGCATGGAGTAGAGCAGTGGATAGAGATGGAGATTAGGATTGAAATATTCAACCGAGTAAACAGCTGAACACACAAGTACACACACCCTGTGCCTCTGATCCCTTAGACCTGTGACTGTGTTTTGAACATCAAGTTCAGTCCAGTGGACACAACACAGTGGACCATTCAGTTAAAGACTGTTGTGAATGTGACAGTAATGTTGTTTTATTGAAATCAGGTTTACTTCCTTGTTTTATTCATAAATGTTCATTTTATTTGTCCTTCTGTGAGCTTCTGCTGTTCTGCACAACAGTCTTGTATGAGTAGAGTAGAGTAGTAGAGATGATCAACTTTTGTTAGGCCTGTTAACTGAAACGTGGCATCTCCAGAGATGTGCAAGATGCATTTTTTCTGGATAATGAATTTTATTTACAGAGATGAAGGATTGTCTGGATTGTACTCCAGACTTGAAAGCCATAACTTTTTTTTTTTTCTTTTTTTTTTTTGCAGTTATAACTGCAGTTGGGAAACTGACTTTTTTTGTAAAGTTATTTTGTGAGCCTTATTTCAGCTTTATATAAAGATTTATTTTATCTAGTGTGTCCTTATAGTCCAAAGCACATTTTTTATGATGTCCAGACCAGAAAAATATTGATCCGTTGATTTTAAATTTTAGTTTTGTTTTTAGTGACCAACATTTGAATAATGTCTTTCCATTTTTTTTTTTTTAATTTGTCTTTTTATTCTTTTTATAGAATAAAAACAGGCACAGACATCACTTTAAAAACTGCCGGTCAGATGTGATATTTTTCAGGATTTCTAACGAGTTCATCAATTCCTCATCTGAGAGACTCATTAGAATAATAGACCAAAGAATTGGTTAAATGAATACCAGCAATTAAGATGCCTTAAGATGTTCGTGGCACTAGAGCTTTGATATCTCTTAAAGCTGCTAAATAACAGTACATCTTGCCATTGCTCTTGTATTCTGTACTGCAGCACTTGATTCCATGCACAGTTCATCCCTCTGTCCAATACAGTGACCAAAGTCATATCCAAAATATAAGTCCATCTAAAATATATTCCGCCCTGAAATTATTAATTACATATAATTCTGACCCAACTCTGTTTTGCAGATGGTTGTGTGTTGGTCACCAAAACAAAATATTTAAATGTTAATCATCTTCACTTTTGTTCTGTGATAAATATTCCATCCATTTTTCCTCCTGTCATAATTACTGTATGGTTATTATACGTGCCTTAAAGCAGTAGTGATTTTATGTGGCCAAATGATCACTATATTGTGCAGAACATTCAAATATTCTGTATATAGTCTTTTGAGAATTAGTGTTGTAAATCTATGCTCTTTTTACATTCCTTTATGTTCATGTAAGACTGTGTAACTGTTTGTTGGTTTCTTTTATTTATTCCATAGATGATGAATTGTAGACACTATGACAATAAACATAAGACAAAAAGAAACCTTTGGTCATTTTACTTGTTTTTTTAAATCTAAGGCAAGGATCGCTTTAACTATTGATCATTCTTATGATACAGTACATTTGTGCTACACACATGAATGAAATCTCAAATTATGCAACTTGAATATCATAAAGGCAACATCCTGGGGGGAAAAACCCCAGCCTAGCAACACACTGAAACACCAGAAAAGCCTGACAACCAAGTGTTGGTGACTTTTGAACAGGCCATCACACAGTCTGTATTGGAAAAGACCACTAGAGGGAGACATAGGACTACAACTACTTTATTCCTTCAGCATCGTTTGACGATCATAAGAAATAAACAGTTTTGAATGATTTTTCAAATTGGATTGAATTGAATTAGACTGGATTATGATTATGGTGTTTTACATGAAAGTTTCTTTTTACCATGTTTCACACACTGCATTCATTAATTTATAGTTATTTAAAAATAGAGTGTCTTTTAATAAGGCTATTTGAAGCAAACAGATCTCCTTTTTTTTTTTTTTTTTTTTTTTTTTTTTTTACAGAAACATGATCTTTGGCTAGTTGTGTTTTCTGACACAGTGTAATTTTAGTATTATTTATATAGCCTGCTATTATGGTATCTAATTATTTTGAATTAGCCTTTATCACTTTCTTTTAATTTTAGTTTAATTCTAGTTTGTATATGTTTGTTTGTTTTTTTGTCGTTTTAGTAGCCTACCTCAAATTAAAATTTGTTGCCAAGGAAACATTTATAATTTAAGTTTTGTAATTTTAAGTTTTACATCTAATATTTACATTTTATTCAGCTTTAATTGAATTACTGATAATAATTTTTAATAATTTTAGTTTCAGTTAATAACAACACTCGAGAGTGAGGGGCTACACCAGATCACACAGACACTAGAGAAATACATTAGTGAAATACACCTTTCAGTTACACAAAGGAGTCAAAGATATAGCACATGTCTGGTATCCAATCCCATCTTTTGTCCGAAGACGACTAGAGTCACGTTTCAATTCTGTCTGTGTGTGTGTGTGTGTGTGTGTGTGTGTGTAAATGTGTGTGCCCAGATACAGGCCATGTATAGGTGGTGCTCCCTGGATCAAGACAAGCTGAGTGGCGACTATGTGTCAGAGCAGCAGAGGGAGTTGAGTTCCCCTGACTCATGCATAAAATATAGTTCTCAGGCAACGCAAACAGACTTGTTGAGACAAGAGATACGCAGCCAGAGAGAGGAAAGAGTCCACTTTGAAAACTGGACCAAGACCCTCAAAGGGTCCGATGTTTGCTTTGGATATGAGCTCATGTTTGGGGGACAAGAGGAAAAGTTTGGGCTGATGCCGGTCGATGACGTCCTGTGGGCACGATCTGGCGCACAGCCATGGAACTGTCGCGAAAGCTGCACTGGATCCGCAAACGGCCCTGGAGGGCCCGGGCCCGTCACAGGAAGTTCAACAGTGAGTGTGATATGTTCATGTGTGTGTGTGTGTGTGTGTGTGTGTGTGTGTGTGAAAGAACATGCTGGAAGGTTTCATTAATACATCTTTTCTCAGTGTAAATGGTATATTCTTGTATACTTTCAAAAATAAAGGTTATGACATCTATGTTTCCATGAACAACCTTTAACATCGATGGAGCCTTTCCTTTTCCAAGGTTCTTTAGATTTGGAAATGTTCTTAACATGAAAGTTCACTGAAAGGTTATTTGTGGAAACAAAATGTTTCTTATATGGCATCACTGTCCTGATGGTATCTATATCATTGGAATGTGTCTGTATTTTGCATGGGTCTGTGTTCACATTTGTGTTTGAAGAAAAGGAGGGAGAGCATGAAGTGAGTGTGAAGGTACACAGTGTCCACAATGACTCGTTTTCTAGTCTCTTTCTGCTCAGAGATAAACACCATGGGTGTCCAGGATCGAGTGTTGGTCACGCTCTGACTCACGCTGGGCTCTGATTGGCTGAAGGCCAGCGCTGCTGATTGGTGATGTTTTCTTCAGATTAATGGCAGACTTGTTCACTCAGATGTGAAATAACAAGGAGTTTAATGTATCTTAGTTTTATCTCTACTTCTAACCCATAGTGTTGAGTTACAACACTGGTTAGTGGCCATCCACTCAAAATGTTCCTCTAGTTCACAGATTTCGGACTACAAGTGATCAAGATTTGGATGCTTAGCCTAAGTAGGTAGTTTCTATTTACTAGATATCATAACTACACCATTCATATATATATATATATATATATATATAGAGAGAGAGAGAGAGAGAGGGCTCTTAAAACCTGAAACTTCAAAATGGACTACTGGTCAATGCTAACTAATATTAACCGATAGCTCAAGGCTGTGCAAGACTAGTGTAGTGGAACAGAAGTAGTCCTTCACATTTTGATAGCCTATTTAAAGGATAAATTATTTTTCTTTTTCCTTTTTCACTAGTTTTCCAACACAATATTTAAAGGTCTTTTGTATAAGCTGTAATATTTGTTCCAGTATGTTCTGCTGTAATTAGACAAAGCTCCTGGTTTTCAAACTTTTTTATCTTCTGGAATCACAAAAATAAGTATGTGATTCAGAACCGTGTTCATTAAAACAGTAGCTATTACAGGAAAATTAAAAAAAGAGGTCTTAGACCTAGTCATGGCTTGATATATTAATAAACAACCACCTTTTTAGTGTCCTTTTTGTATGTTGGGTAACAATAGCATTCTTTAATTTTGTCTCTGAGCTGTATTGATGGATCTGTAAATATCTAATAAAGAACAAGCTTTATTTATAATCATTTAAAGTTTGAAAGGATTGAACACCTTGGGATTATTTTGTATTACATATTATATTAAGGATAGCTTTTGGTTGCAAGCATGGACTAGTTTAATTTTAGTCTGAGGTTCGCTGTTTTCTATCCCTAGTCTATTAAATTTTTTAATTTGTGTAATTTGGTGTCTCTGTGTTGTGCTCTTCAGCAGTGTAGTCTGTGTGTGTCTGAGAGAGAGAGAGAGAGAGCTGAAGACACGTGATAACTAAAGATAGCCAAGCACTAGGCAGCACATTGAGTTGACTGACAGAGGTTTTGAAGGGAGCAGTAAATTGATACAGTTTAGTCTGCCCTTAAGGTCTTATATACACAGCCAAGTGCAGAATATGCAAATATGGACAACTTAGAAATGCCTTAATGTGTTTTATTGTGACATTTTAAGCTTAAGGATGATAATTATGGCACAATTGTGTGTCCAGACCTGTGTTACTGTGATTTAACTGCAGGGGACACTCTCCTCTTCCTCTCTGGTTCGCCACATACTGAACCCAACAGTCCTGGCTCGAGCACAATCCTGTAAAATTAATCAGATTTTTATTAAATAGGACATGATGCTGATTCACTGGTACTTTTGTCTGGCTCTCACCACCCCCATGTCTAAATGAGTACAGCGCTAACCGTGTTTGCATTACCGCCAAGGAAAGGAGAGAGAAACAGATGAAATCCTGTTTCACGTGTGACAGAAAAGATTTAGTTCAGGCTCATCAGCCGAATGCCCTGTGACAACAGAGGGAACCCATGTCCTTAGAATCCTTTTGCATAGCTAATTAACAACAGCCATTTTTTTTAGCTCTGCAGCTAAGGTGCTAATCATTCCTCTACAAAGCTAAACATACAGTAACAGCTACAGCTGCTGCTGCTCTGGGAATGTTGACCATGACCCATGAATTCCACCTCAGTCACTCCCAGATTGGTATTAATTTCCGCTTGTTTTTCATTTGGGGAGCTTCTGATCTGTGCAATGCTATTTATCTCAGATGTGCTACATAAGAGTTGGCTGCCTATTTCACAGATGTTGTCTCAGAAAATCGGAGGGTGCATTCAAAATTCTGAATTGGAGTTCTGAAGTGTTATTTTAGGCCCTAAACATACTTTACACAGTATGATAATAGCCTGTGCGGACGCAGGTGCTACTAGCTATGCAAGTTATTTTCCCTGTCGTGAATCACTATGCCTTGCATTATAGCTAAATTAACCATAAAATGTCTTCTTTTATGGACAGTTATCTTATTAAGGTTTGTTACTCTCATGGTGGAGCAATTTTTGCAGATAGTCTAGCTAAGAAAGTTAGCTTAAGTCCAGATGTTTTTTCAGATTTTTGGGGGGTTTCATGGCAGAGGCATTCCAGTAACTTTGTCACCACTTGAGTCCTGAGGTTTGTTACTCCAAGAGCAATGCAGGAGCGCACGTTACACCGTGTCCTAAACACTTATGCTTTAACTCATATAGACTGAACATGTCATTTTCACAAATTCATGTTTTTGTAGTTTACACAGAGATAATAACAGTAGGCCTATTCTTTTTAAAATTTGCACTTTGAAACCCTTTTTTAAAAGTATGCATTTTCAGGCCCCCAAAATGTTGCTGCTATGTAATTGTATGGCCAAAATACATAAAAAAGTTTTCAGTTTTAGTTTAAAAATGGTTTTGTTTAGAGCCCCTTTCTGTTTCTGTGAAAACTATGACAGTGATTATTTCAGGTATTGAATATGTGCTTTATTTAACATTGAAAGGGTCTAATGTGTCGGCACTGATATCCTTGTAGGCAGCGCGCAGACACATTGCGCTTCAGGCGTCCTGAGTTTGAATCCCAACTTGAGGACCTTTCCCGAGTCCCCCTCCTTCTCTCTCTCCCACTTCACTTCCTGTCAGCTCTACCCTGTCCTGTTGTAATAAAAAATAGGCAAAAATGCCAAAAATAAAACTTGATTGGTCAACAAAAATGGTCTAATGTGAGTTTGAATATCATTTTGTGTGACCTTTATATCCATATTGAAAGTAACATTGGATCATTTACCTTATATCATGAAAATAAAACATAAAATTTAAAACTCAATATGAACCAACAAGAGTATTCCATGAAAAGACTGTATCAGTCACTCAAATATGTATTTTTAAATGGTTTAATATTTGTGAATTAGATTATGTCCTTTTCCATTTCATCCATGCGCTCTTTGGGGATCTGAATTTTGAAGAGAGTATGTATGGTAAAAGTTAGCAAAGATGAGGTAGCAAAGTGAAAATATGCTACTCATTACAGTGTTGTAAGCAGTTTCATTTGTTTTGATAACTTCTGCTATTTTTACTAACTTCAACCACATGTACTTTTTCCAAAATCCAGATCCCCAAAGACATATCAGCCCAGCTGATGCTGCCAATCCCAATATGCAAATTGATTCAAAGGCAAACAGCATTTCTGAATGGGTAGGATTCTTTTTTTGTGGAAAAACACACACACACACACACACACACACACACACACACACACACACAAAAAGAGTTTGTGTAACATTTGCATTCACATACTTTAGTAGAATATGCTAGAGACATAAAAGGTTTGTTGATACTGAAGTGCTTGGCAAAAACTGTTGACAAGCAGTTTTTGAGAATTGGGTGGAAGCTCACATATCTGCTCTGTTCAGTTGCTTTGGTTGAATCTTAAAATAATTGATTCCACTGTGCGTCTGTATCTCTTTTGTGTCTGAGAAGAGGTTGAAGGCTCGCCGTGGACTGTAGATAAAAAGCTAATCTGTGTGAATTGAACCCCACTCCACCCGTATTAAAACTAATTGTTAGGAACGCCCCGCCGTTTTTCGAAGGATGAAACGAACATACGCATGCACACTGCGCTTTGGGGGGGGGGGGGGGGGGGGGGGGGGCTTATTTCATTTCAAAGACTCCTTTCATCTCTGTGAAGAGTGGATCTGGGTAGTCTGGACCATTATTTCTAGACTCACATATAGACATGTTGAAGAGGTGTTTGTACCAGCAAGACAAAAGGCAGCGCGGTGTGGGGAGCAAGGACTCTGTCCTCTCCACATGAGGGGCTTGAAAGTGTCTGAGGGGTGGGGAAGGACCCCAGAGCTCTAGACTGTATCACAGCCTGTGGTGTCTCTGGGGCAAGAGCTGTCTGCTGTCTGACTTTACCTGCAGATACTTTGAAGAAAACAAAAAATACGATGGAGAAGGAAGGGAAAAAGGATAATAGATGAAACACCAGCAGATCATCTGATTATATGGAATCTATTGTTGCTAGAGTTTGGTTGCCTTCAATTTCCTCCAAGGCTCTTGCTGAAGATTTGGATAAAGGTGCAGTATTGATTCACGCTTGAGGCCTTTGTGAGATGTAAAGCCGTCTGAAGACACCCCAAGTATCCTCAAAGAGATGCCTGATTACACTGATTTATCGGATGTGCTCAGCATTGATTTTCACCCTGGTTGACCCTTGAGACTTTTCAAGGTCTTGATCAGGCTTTTAGATAAGTAAGGCAGACATGCTTGGTGATGGCTTCCTCTAGTGTCAACATATAGGCCTATGTTAGTCTTGCAGAGGCAAATGGACAATAAATTAGATAAAACTTTAAAATCTGTCAGCTTTGCTACATACATGTTTCTTAAAATCATATACCATTCAAAGGTTTGGGGTTAGTAATGTTTTTTAATGTTTTTTAAAATAGGCCTCTAAAAGTAAACATAAAATAACTTTTATATCTTTTACATATATATATATATATATATATATATATATATATATATATATATATATATATAATGTTATAGTGTATATATATTATATATACATATATATACACTATAACATTATTTACATTTGCATCACAGGAATAATTATTAAATAAATAAATACATTTTTATAATTATTCCTGTGATGCAAAGCTGAATTTTCAGCATCATTACTCCAGTCTTCCGTGTCACATGATCCTTCAGAAATCATTCTAATATAAAACTTTGGTGCTCAAGAAACATTTCCTATTATTGCCAAAACAGCTCATACATTTTTCTGACATAAATATCTTTACTGTAATTTTTGATCAATTTAATGATTTTTTTTTTTTTTTTTTGCTGAATAAAAGTATTGATTTATTAAAAAAAATGTACTTGCACAAAATTTTTGAATGGTAGTTTAAAAACTGTAATAATATAAAATATAAAATAATTAATTTTTAGTAATTCACAGCATCTACCAGCAGGGGTTGACTGAGCCATGTTAGCCAACAAAACAAAACAAAACAAAAATGCACTGACAGATATGCACCTACAATGTAAATCTATGGGTAATAGAGGTCAACAAGTATTTAACCCTAAAAAAAAATTACAGTGACAAACTGATTCTTTGCTGTTTTTAAGCTTTCATAATGAACTCATTGCTCTCTCTGATTCTTTTAGCAGTGACATCTGTTTCATCAGACTGACTGTGACAAATCACTGAAGAAAGTTCGATGCCAAAAATAGTCCTCTTTCTCCTTTGATAACCCGGTTCCCTTCTGAGGAGTCTGTAACAAAGAACGTTATTCTTAGAGTCCTATTTGACATGACTGTCTGTCTACAATCAGACAGATTAGTGCTCTGATCAGAGCCTGAAGAGCATTTCCACCCACAGAAACACTCCAGAGACTGCAGTGTGTCCACCCACTGGAGCTCTTGCCATGCTTGCATGATAGTGGACAATGTTTCAATAGCTTATCCTTGTAGTAAATCCTTAGCTGCACAAGAATTACATTTTATGTTTTGTTAATGCTTTGTACGATTAGGGCTTGTATTGGTTATCTGTTTCTGACCTGATGGGAGATTCATAGTGTCTGATGATAATTCAAAAGTGTCCTTAGAAGACACAACCAATCCCTTTTAACCACACACACACACACACACACACACACTTATTTCAGGAAGGTCCATTCAAGCAGCCTAGCGTACTGCCGACTGTTTAACACTAGTTCGCCAACAATGACTGTTACTTAATATTGCCATTTGAGAGGCCTGACAATGAGGCACAAGAACCCCCTAGAGAGACGACGTCTGAACATTAAACATGCCGCAATGAAGTCTGTGGTGTTGCTAAGTGCCGTTGTTGTCATATCAATATTCAAAGTGTCAGGTTTGAATATTTTAGTCTACACATTGTAAGGTTAGATTGCACTTCAGAGGGTGATTCAGTTTAAAGCCTGTTAGTTTCAGAGAAAACAACATTTTGCAATATGAAGATTGCACTTGTTAACCACAAAACTTTTAGTGTTCATCGAAGAAATGAAGAAAGCTTCCTGTTTCTTTGCACTGTAACAGTTTTGGTCATTTTGAGTGCAATGGAAAAGGAAGCACTAAATAGTATTATACAACAGTTTGTTACTTGAATTTGATTGGCTGAGCTATGTCCCAACAGCACTACGACATTTCACTGTTTGTGTCATTTTGTGTATGAACCCCTTTCATAGACTGTGATGATGTTTTCACAGTTATTAACATCGTAAATAGACGTTGTTATATTTTTTAATATTGCTCATGTTTGGTTCTTTAAAATATCTTCTTTTGTGTTCAACATAAGAAAGAAACTCATATAGGTTTCGAACGACACAAAGGTGAGTAAATGATTACAAAATTTTCATTTTTGGGTGAACTATTCCTTTAATTGTTGTGTAAATTCAATATTACACTGCATTATGCTGTTGGTCTGAATATCAGCAATGATGTGGTTACCTGCAACCCTGTGTTTATGGTAATCTGTGCTTATTGAGCTTATAATAACTTAAGCTATGAAAATACAATTTTCATTAAGTTGAAAATTATGCTTGATCTTGAGGACTCATTTGCGAGGGCAGCATCATTAAACAGATGAAATATATTGTTTTGAGACCTATGTGTTTGGTTTTGTTTTATTTTCTGCTTTTGGCTTCCTTTCTTTTTCTACATGTACTGCTTTACTATGAGCTTTGGAGGCAGAGCAGCATCTTCCCACTCCATGG
Source organism: Spinibarbus caldwelli (assembly GCA_039654775.1). Taxonomy (NCBI): domain Eukaryota; kingdom Metazoa; phylum Chordata; class Actinopteri; order Cypriniformes; family Cyprinidae; genus Spinibarbus; species Spinibarbus caldwelli. The sequence goes on from CM077244.1 coordinate 22,117,834, forward strand.
CAACACGCCTCTCTAGAGCTAATACAGGATCCTTAATATGGAGGTTAAGCACCTCAGAGAGGTTTAGGTTACAAAGATGTGATTCATTCACACTCCTCTTGCTGTTCCGTTTCCTTCTCTTTATTTGCACCATCTTGCTGTATGGCTCTAACAGGGTTGTTCTCAGAGGAAAGATATTACATGAGGCATTTAGACATCCAGTGATGTTACTGATGGGCACCCAAGACCATAATGACCACATGGCCCTGATATTATAAAACAATGAGGGCCATTGAAGCATGCTGATTTAGGTAAGGGCCCTCGAACAGGGTCACAGCACTATCAACCATAGCGGGTCCTCTCAGGGTTTAACAAACTCACAGTCTTTGATCACAATGTCAGTAATCCTGAATGGCTCCTGCTGGAAAGGAATGTATGTGCCTGCGTGCAGCATGAGTGCACCAGATTCAACAACATTTAAGAAACACGGCAGGACAAAAAAGGCTCCTTTACCTTGTTTACCTCTTGCTTGTTTACTTTTTCTTAAGGTTAGACTGACCTTTGTGTGTAATGAAGTATTCTAGTATCATTCGTGAACATCTTTCGAATGATTCAGGGGTTTTTAAGTTGTTTTTCTCTGTGTATTAGATGCTAGTTTCAAAAGAATCAGCTGGAATTGATTGCAATCAAACAACAGATATGCTGCAGAGTTCTTCTAAACAGGAAGTATAGGGAGGTGGGTGGATACTCAGGGTTAACAATTTAAACACACCATTAACCCAAAATATTACATTAAAGCATGTAACTCACTTCATGTAACTCAAGGTCTATAATACCATTTGTGTGGCTCATTGAGGACAAAGTGTGCACTTAATTTTTTGTGATCGGATTTAGGTTAAAATATGAAGAAGAAAATAATGCTATGGCCTTCCTGTGAAGGAGGGACCCAAGCCAAATGTAAAATATCAAATACTTGGTCAACATGCCAAGCGTCATACTTAGAACATTGTTATTTTAGTGTTTTTTATTTACCGTTTTACAGCATTTATTAATATTTTGAATCAACTTGACTGTTTTTTTTTTCAATTTAATATTTTAGTTTAGGTTTTTACTCATTTTTATGTGCTTTTGCAACTTTTTATTAGTGTAATTTTTTTAAATTATTTTACTTAGCTTAAATATTTACTTCAGTTTTAGTTATTTTTTAACTTAAACATATTTGTTTCATTTAGTTGCCAAGGAACATTTCTAACATTTATTTTTTTTATCTAATATTTATATTTTATATTGTTTCAGCTTTATTTAAAATGAAGCTGAAATAAATTAAATAAATTTTAATCGATTTAGTTGACAATAACAACTTAGATGCAACCATCAATAACACAGTAATTAAATTTATTTAATTTTTTTTAATGTAAAATTTGTTTCGCACAGTTTTTGGATGCATGTCTGATGAATATTTATCAGTGGTAACCTTATTAGCCAGACAACAGTTGGCAGATTTACCAGTTTCATTTTGTCTCCAAAAAGCTGACGATCACAAATGAGTCATTCTAATTTATAAATTCGTAAAGAAACCAGCAGCAACCCGCAGGAATGATTACAAAACAACCCTGACACATTTGAAGCCCATAAATCATGCACCAACAGGGTGACGATGCCTCATTTAACATTATGTTGTATTACAAAAGTAGCTTCCCAACAGGTACACATTACTGGAACAGACGGAACAACAACATTGTGCAATCCTTAATGAGGGGTCCCGGGGTTCTTAAGAGCTCTCTAGTCTGTGAGGCCTGGGGGTTTGGGGTTGGTGTTGATGGATTCTGGGATGTTACCATGGCTCATCGTTGTTTTAAAAGCAGGATGTGGGCCCATGAGGAATGCCAAGATCCCTGGGTTGGCTAGGCTGAATGAGCAGAGGGTGACAGCCTCGCCAGGCATGCTGGGAAAGAACATTCTCATGTAGATAAACTGGAAAAGAGCTCCTTGTCTGGAGTTCTGGAACTCCATATGGGAATCTCACACTCAGTACTAGGATGGAAAACTAAGAGCCCCGCACCAAGCAGTTCTCAGCATGTTCAGGGGTAAAGAGAATTGAATTTTTCAAATTTACTATTTTTCACTAAAATAACATTATTGAAAAAATAATGAATACATAAATACTTTGCGGCTTTCTAAAATTGTGTTTGTGGGTTTTTGTTGTGATTTATTTATTTATTTTTATTTTTTTATTTTTTATTTTTTTATTTATATTTTCTCTTTAATAGCAAACCAATCACTAATATTTATATACTAATACTAATATTTAAGTAATAAATAATCAATTTAATTATCTTTTTTTGTAATCTCACTAAAAGCAAACCAATCACTAATATATGTATACAAATATTAATATTCAAATCTTAAATTAAATTAAAATTATTTTATTTTATTTTTGTAATCTCACAAATAGCAAACCAATGACCAATCACTAATATTTATATTTTAAATATTAACTTACATTTATGTATTTACTTACTTATACTTATATACAATTAAATTAAATTAAATTAAATTAAATTAAATTAAATTAAATTAAATTAAATTAAATTAAATTAAATTAAATTAAATTAAATTAAATTAAATTAAATTATTTATTTTGGTAATTTTACCAATAGCAAACCAGTCACCAATATTTAGATTTAAATACTAAATTACATTTCTTTGCATTGTTTGTTTGTTTGGGTAATCTCACCAAATAGCAGAACAATCACTAAAATTTTATTTAAACATTTATTTATTTTGTTAAATATTTATAATATTTATTTGTTTTATTAGTTGGTATTATCACCAATAGCAAACCAAAATCACCTAGTTTAAATATTAAATAATAAATAATTTTTAAAATATTTAAATAAATAAAATAATACATCTACCATACATTTAATCATTTTTGTCTTTTGTATCTTCTGTACAACTTTGTACAACATCTTTTGTAATTTAATATGAACAATAGTTATTTTATATCTATAGTTTGCTATTTTTATTCAACTGTTGTACTTAATTTGCTCAACAAAAAAGCCCCATTCATTTTGTTGTTGTTTTTTAACCACCCTTTCTCTTTCGCACAACTAAGACATGACCAATATTGCTCTTAACCAACATCAGCATGCTAGAGATATCTGGAAGGTGTGGCTCTTTTCCTTCCCTCTTTCTTTCTGTCTCCACCTCCTGTTGCAAACACATCCCTGCTCTCTGGTCACCTGTTTGTGTGGGAACGGATGTGATGCAAACCACAGAAGCTTCTCCACCCATAGCCTGTCCTGTTCATAAAAATGATGTTGTATTGTTGCTTAAATGTCCCTTTAATTATCCACCTCCCATAATGTTTAGCAGTAATTAATTAAAGTGCAACAAATTGCTGATTTCAAGTACTTTGAATAAGATGATTGTAGAAATTGCATCTTCAGTGAATACTGAATTGTGATGGGAGCATTATGAGGATTTAAGACACGTGATTATTTATGAACAATATCAAACTAAATAGGAGTTCACTGTATGTTCGGAGGCATTTTTGCTACTTGATAGTATTACCATTTTTTTTACATGTACTATGGTAATCAATCATTACCATAGGTTATAGCAACACGAAGCTAGCATTTGATACCATTACTAACATGGTATTAACTACTTCGAAGAAAACATCATATCATGAAAATTGTGAAAATTATGCATTCAGTTTCGTCAAATGAAGTAAGTTTTTGACTCAAACTTTTTGCATTTGTCCTTTAAAAGCCCTTAGGGATATGAAAAATAGTTTAGTGGTAAAAACAGAAGTTATATTGAAACTGGCACAGGGTGTGGTTCAGTAAAACTGTTTGTCACATTGCTTGTGCCCTCTTTCCCATGCCTTCTGAGTAAGCAGTGAGGCTTTGCAAAGTGGCTTTGGGTCACTGAGAGTTTAAAATCAGAAATAAAACAACACTCCTCCACTTATGGTTGCATTGCTGACCCTGATGTGGAATACAGTTTTGAAGAGCTTTTAGGAAGGAAAACTATCTGTCATCTACTGTTATTTTGGACAAACAATCGCTAGCTGTTCTTGCTCACGAGGGTGCTTCGTATTGACTTATTTAATTTACATTCCCTGAACTTCCTCCAACATCCCCTCAAAATGAATCTGGAAACAGACTCAGCAAGCATTAAAGGCAGACCGGTCATATTCTTAAACCACTTTAATGTGCACTGAATCAGCATTACTGAGACCTCGACTTGTCACTGTAAGAATAGTATGATGTTTAGTTTACTATATGTGCCAGATCATTAATCGCCATTTATTGCAGTATGTTTCTTATTGTCCCTCTGGCAAAGCAGCAGTTCTTAGTAGATGCTGATATTATAATATATGCTGGCATTCTTGATGGAAAGAAATGAACAAAGTGGCACAATAAGAGAATTTCCTCTGCTTGTTTCAACGTCCGTCCTTGTTTGAGTCTTTTAGTACAACCTGTTCCATCTAAAAGAGGTAACACATTCTTGCATAAGTAAAGCACATTGTTAAGCTATAACTGACGTGAATTAAGATTTTTGAATTAAGCACTTTACCGAATCAAGAAAAAGACCCAGAATCCTTTTATCTGACTGACTTAAAAATGACATATGGATGAACTCTTGAGAAGAGACATTGGAGTTGTGTTAGGAAAGTTAAAGGTGATGTGAGAACTTTAAGATGAAGGAATAAAATGTGAACTTAATGGCAATAGGCATTAAGATGTTCCCATAAAATAAAGGCAGCAGAATGACGGTAGAAATATATTTCAGCTTCTCTATTATACTATTTAACAATATTTGTGGATATATTGTGCAGATTACTGTCCTTCCCAAAGGCTTTTGTTTGATATTTTTCATACAGTGTGTTTCTTGTTTTTACCTAGGGCAGCCTGTGGTGCGTGGGATGTGCTGATAACAGCAGGTGTGTGTGTGTGTGTGTGTGTGTGTGTCGGTATGATAGCTGCTCATTCTGAGTGGTATGACTAACAACTAACATAATTACAGCAGGACAGACTGTTGATGAGCCTGTATTGCCATAAAAGATTTCATTTTTATATCTATCACAGACGAGGAAAACAATACAAGGAAATGTGGATTTTTATTGTGGATTTTATGTACAGTAGAAATATGCTTTAAAGGTTTAAATGACTATACTATATACAGCAATAATCACTGCTCAGCTGATTTAAAACATGTTTATTTACATATTTTGTTACAATCTCAGAAAAAAAAGGTACAAAAGCTGCTGGGATGGTACCCTTTCAAAAGGTACTAATATGTACAAATATCTACTAAAAGAGACTAAAATGCAACCATTGGGTGTAAAAATGTGTGCCTTTTGAAAGGCTGTCGTACCAGTGACAGCATTTGTGACTTTATTATAACAAAAAGAGTTTTATAGAACCTCTCCAATATATATACCAATGATGACTGCATGAGAAGGATTTCAACAGAGATTTTGCGTTAGATTTGAGGTTCACACTAACATTACTTGTAGCCAGGCTTATTGTGTGTGGTCTGGTCTAGAGAACAGTTCCTCCTGGCTACCTCAGGGGTCTTATTACTCTCTTGTCCTTCATTATTCATGCACACAGACCTGAAAAGCACCACCAGGTCACTGTATAGGCCAGGGGCGAGCCAGTCTGTCTCCAACCAAACACAATTCACTCATCTATCTTTACAATATTAGGTAATTTTGCTTGCATAGCTGTAGAATCAGGGAGACTTGTGGGGATATTAGATGCTAGTGTTCATCTAGCCCCAGGTTTTAATCTGTTTACCAAAACAAACTTTTACCATATGAAGAAAAATAGACCTGACCCATCTCATTAAGATTCAAAATTATAAGAAAAGTGTTTACGGGAGTCATATAGTGCATCAAAGCTTTTTACCGAACAGGTTTCTTGCACTAATAGGCATGCGACTGCGCACACACAAGACAAAGTTAGCTGGACTGAGAGGGACGTGAGGTGATACAGAAAGGCCTTATATGAACATAATTTGGCATGTTTCATGCAAATTAGTAGCTACGGACACTCGCTTCATCATTTTAAATAAATTGGATTCATTAACATTTCAACTAAGGTATCTATGTGCGTATACTGATTATTAGTTAGGATGGTGGAATGCACACCTGTCGCTAATCAAGTGAAAAGTTATGGAAGAACTTTTTTTTTTTTTGCGCACATAAATAAGAAAGTATCAGTAGCCTAAATAAGGTTTGTTGTGTTTGTATGCGTGCCAAAACATACAAAATCTCTGTTTTGAGACATACAAAAATATAGCTTTTTTCCCCAACAGACATGATTTCTTCAACTTATGGTTCAATTTTCTTTAGTTTATACCAGGTTAGTTGGTGTAGTAGGTGGTAAGTAGTTGGTAAGTGGTAAGTAGCCTAATGTAAATGCTATATTCAATTACACTAAAAAGAAAAAAATTAACATTTTACGTAAGTAGGTAGTTCTAGGAGTTAATTTGCTAGGTGTTCTCTATGGCTTCCTCATTCAAAATAAACTTTTGCTAATAGAATTTATTTGATGTCTTACTGTCTGCCAGGTGAAAAGCAGAAGTCTGGTTGTTTGGAAAAGCATAATTTTATGTATCCTTCATGCCCATAGCACAAACTGTTCAAGATGAGTTACATTTCACAGTTTAATACTGTTAAAATTCCAAACTCTGTGTTTGAATAATAATAATAGTGATTCTTGCCTCATAGCAAACATCACAAAATGTGAAAGGATGGAGCAATCACATTAAAATGTTTCCTGGAAACGTGACAAGTGTGGGTGGATCTATTTTGGTTCCTCTATTTAGGACATGTTTTTAAAGAGTCCTGAAGTGAATAATTGCTGTTATACGACTGTGAGTGTGTGAGCTGACCCCTCCGTTAATGAGATTGTCATTAGGTCGGTTCCGCAGAGCTTTCATAGGAGGCACACCAAAATTAAAGAGAAAGACTTAAATCCACTGCAGCCTAGTTACTATTTCAGAAACACTTTAGATGTGAAGAACATGATAGAAGCTTTCAAACACACCACAGTAATATGCACCTTAACCTTATAAAGCCTACTATATCATGTCTGAGTTTCCAAAACCTCTAAATGATCAACATGATCACAACTTTGCTGACAAACGTGTTGTTCACAACCTACATGCATTTTGTCATCTGATTGATCGTTTATATTATTTTACAAAATTAAAAGCCTTCAGGTTGTCTTTTTGCTGTGAAATCTATAATGATTTTTATGAAGTAAACATAAGAATAACTTTAATATTGTTTGTAATATTTCAAGATGAATACTACACAGGGTTTGGCTCTCCAGATGCTTCGGCCTGACCTCCACTCAACGCACCAGGCTTGGCATATTTACCACACGCACACATTATCTCCCTCATTCTGACACTCACACAGGAGATTATGAAATCATCCTGTTGATGAAACTTGGCTTGGATGGTGTGGGCTCCCACACACTCACACTCGACTTGGTGCAGTGAGTAGAAGCTCAGAGCGGTCCACTGCCTCTCGCCTCTCTGCTCAGGCTCAAGCTGACAGAGGGCTTCACGTTCGCCTGGGGGGGAGACAGTCCGAGCGTTGATTTAATTTTACAGTGTAGTTACTGCTCAGAAGCTTAAGCGAAAGAGAGGATAAAACGGAATGGCCTTTCCTGACATCACGGAGGATGACCTAAATGAATTGATGCGTGAGGAGGCAGAGGATGTCTTTGATGATGATGGTAGGGTCATGCTGGGACGGGGTGGGAAGTTTAGGCCGTGGTTGTGATGAATCCTGAGGAGATGTAGTTTTTATGTGTCATATCTTAACATAAGAGCAACAGTGTCGAGTGGGCGTTCTTGTATAACTCCTGGTTGTGTTGAAGTACATTAGTAGATCTGTTTGATAACTCGGATGAGCATGTTGCTGTAGAGCTGAAACATCGCAGCTGTTTAGCATTTCATAAGGTATAGTGCATGATCAGACATGTTCCTTTGAGTGATATCTGCTGTTTGATATGCCAAAGCGGATGCTTGTTGATCTTCTGGAGGGCAGAAATTTCCCCTTTTTATAAAATTTGCATAGATTAACACACTGTAAGAATTCTGAAGAACATTTACTGTATGGTTTCTCCTAAATGACTCTTTGGAGCAGCACAAACAGAATATAATAAGATGTGATGACTGCTTTTTTTTCTTCCTGTAAATGAAGTTTCAAGCAGATGAATGTAATGTGACTTTCTCTTCTGGTGCATAAGCATTAGAAATCTTGCCAAAAAAGAGCACAACTGCTGTGATTTGTGCTTTAGTGAAGAGAAAACTGTAATATTTTGAAGCAATATTATAATTCAAAATAACTGTTTTCTATTTTAATATATTTTAAACTGTAATTTATTCCTGTGATGGTAAAGCTGAATTTTACTCCAGATGATCCTCCAGAAATCATTCTAATATACCGATTTGGTGCTTGAGAAACATTACTTATTATTCTAATTGTTGAAAACAGTTGTGCTGCTTAATATTTCTGTTGAAATCACAATTCAAGTAAAAAAAACAGCATTTATTTGAAATAGAAATCTATTGGATCAATGTAAATGTCTGTACTGCCACTTTTGATCAATTTAATGCATCCTTGCTGAATAAAAGTATTAATTTCTTAAAAATATATATACTGATATCAAACGTTTGAAAGAGAGTGGGTAGTGGGAGAATTTAAAATCATTTGTGTTTTTGGGCAACATATTGTTTTGTTGCTTATTTGGTGTTTGAAAGCTTATTTGGCATCAAAGGCTGTGAAAAATCAAAATTGTTAGCTCAATATAAACATAACTTCACTGTTAAATTTGGTCTTTTATATTCTGGCAGATGACAAGTGCTTTGTCTGTGATATGTCTTAAACATGTTGTCATCTCCATCCAGCACTGAAGAACTGAATGTTCAGATTTAACTGCTGTTTCTGCAGAAACCCTGTTACCTGCTGCCTCTAGAATGAACGTATGTCTGTGTATGAGAATATAGAGAGAAAGAATAGTAAGGGAACTAGGTTCAAGTCTAACCTAAAGTATTTTTAGTAAACCAGCTAAACTGACATAATATTAAATTAGTATAAACTGGCAATTGAACCGTTGACCTTTCCCAATCGTCGCCCCTCTCTCACACACTTTCCTGGCTACATACTGTCCTATTGCAATAAAATACTAAAAATAAATCTAAAAAAAAACACATGTACACAAAAAACTGACATTTGAACTGAAATTGACAGCAAATTACATAGATTACACAGCTTTTGTGTGTTCATGTGTGTTTTCTTTTGGAAATTCAAATTCCAAGACTCAAAAATCTTCCGGTATTTAAACTCCATCCAATAAAACCAGCTCATGAGAGTCCCTCAAATCTTTTCCAGTTCACTACAGGCCATCCAGCTTGCAAGCTATAGCATAATCTTTCTCCAAAAACTTTTACACTTCAGCTATTAATTTTTCTTTAACCTAATTCGATCAAAAAGTGTTTGAGTAAGGGCAACTTTATGGAAACAAAATACACACTTGTGTGCTTTTGCATGTGCTTCATGAGTTATTCAAAGAGGGTTTTCATGTGGCTGCCTGCAGCCCCTTAAGTAGAGAGTGAAGTCTGTTCTCTGGTCCTGAAGCAATAAAGTATGAGTACTGCTGAGAATAAACTCAGAATACCTGGGTCACGGTGACTAGTGGAGTCTTGGTAAATAAAATTAATTTACATTAGTCTCAACAGCCTAAACTAATGACTAACCAAAATGAGTGCCACCTAAAGCAGTTACAACTACTGGGCACAATTAATATTATGCCACCTAATTAAAATTCATGAGACTGTTTTATAATGTGTCGCCCCCACTTGTCAGATTGTTCCTTCTCTCCTTTTTCATCAATATACAGTTACAGTTGGTATTACGACTATATTGATTTTGCAGTATTACATTTAATTTCCTCAATTGTTTCCAAAGCATAAAAATGTTTATGTATTTTCATTTAAAGGTCTTTACAACTTGATGATTGGCTAAGTGATTATGCGATATTGCTGCAGTGATATTGTGAGGTGGCAGAAAGCTGCTGTATATGTAAGAACAGCATTTAAGCTGGATTTAATTATGTTTTCTGTCAATCAAATCAAGTCAAAAATCAGTGTCAGATTTCAAGTCATTCGTACACCCCTGATCTATGACACTCAGGCTGAGGAAACAATATCCCCACCGGGGCTTTGGCAAAGCTCGCTGTGGTGGCATTTGATTTCAGCCCTGAGCTGCTCCATGTATTGATTCATGCAGGACGAGAGATTTACGAGTGTAGTCTGGCTTTAACTCAGCCGTTGTTAGAGATGTTATCTGCAGAACTGGCACTGTGATCTCTACACAATGTGCTCGGTCATCATCACTCTGCACTACATGTCCAAGGCTGCCAATGAATAACTATGATGTCAGTGTCTATGTCAGCAAAGCAGGATTTGTATGAACAACAGTTGTATCAACTAGGGGTGTAACGGTACACAAATATGACGGTTCGGTACATACCTCGGTTTTAACGTCATGGTTCAGTATGATTTCAGTACGGCAGGGGGAAAAATTTATCTTTTTTTTTTTTTTTAACAAACAGTGGTTTACTGAACAAGTTGCTCTTTCTTTAAGTACATTGTTATAGTTAAAATTTTCTTAGTGATAAAAATCTACCACAGCTCATGCTTAAAACTAGGGAGCCCTTTTACATTATAAGGTTACAATTAGGCCTAACAACTTAACCCAAACTTAAATTTAATTACTATTTATTTTTAAATAGATGATCAACACTTAACTTAAAAAAAATTGTATGCAAACATGTAAATTGCACATAATGCAGTTTTTAAATTAACATAAATAATAACATTTCTAGGCTATTTGTTAAAATATATTCAATTAGCCTACACACTGGCTGTCATAGCATGTTTCATAACAGATTAATTTAAACATACATTAAATAATTAAGACTAACAGGTTTAGTAAAATATAATGAGTATATGGTGTAATATTTTGCAAAATGCTCCTCTCTAGACTTCATTTATCTAGTGAACTAACGAGCTGTGGACACTGATGACTTGCTGAGGTAAATGAAATGCTACGTCACATTTTTTTTCCAAGCTATTTTGTTAATGTCTTTCCGTGGTTGAAACACTGATCGAGCGATTACATGAGGCATGAAATGTTGAGCCATGTTTATTTGCATTAAAACTAGTAGTACAGCGAAAGGAATGATCGCGTTCACTCGCGCTCCGCTCTGCATGAGTCCGTGGCGCATCACGGCTCAGACACGGGAACCGGAGCTGATCGCGGCCACTCGAGTCAGTGCTTGTGTTTATACCAGTACGTTTCTGAACCATCCCAGAAGCGGCTCTTCGAGGCGTTTATAAAGTGATCTGTCATGCCACATCAAAGACTTTCAAAACACCATTTATTATTTGAATTTCCTGAAAAAAAAAATAATAATACTGTATTCGTTCGGTACACATCCGTACACATACCGAACCGAAAGAAAAAAGTTTTTTGCAGTGCATTCTTTCTTTTTAATTTTATTGTTGGGCTATTGATAGAATTATTGGTAGAATAAAAGAGAAGTAACAGAAAATTATTGGTGAGTGAAAGAGGGAGTGAGATGTGAGGCTTGTGTGAGCTCCCTGAGGCTGGCTATGAAATCCCCAGTCATTTTTTCCTCAGAATTACAGCCATACTTTGATTTTTTTGCTTGTTGGTTGGTTCAGGTTTATGCAGATTGGAGGCTTTAGCCCCTCTTGCTGCAGCTTGCATGCATACGGTTTATCCATCCATGTAGCGTGTGATGCTCAGGTCAAATGTGTTAGAAGGAAGAAGCCATGACCTGGTCATAGCGATTCAGGACACATGCCCTCGAGCGCACAGAACAAACTGTACGGACTCAGGGTGAGAGCAAAAGTACATGGAATTGCTGATTGCTTCGATTTCTTTGAGCAGCCAGAGTAGTGTTTTTAAAAGACAGCTCAATGAGAGATTCAGGTGTTATGTGTACAATGACTGTTTGGGGGGTTGTGCATTACGGTGTGTTTTTTCCTCAACACCACATGACGGAGGCCTCCATTGACCTACTTTAGACCAAACAAGCAGAGCTTTCCACAAACACGAGTCTACGACTGTATTCTTGTGGTGCACGGTGAGTGAAAACACACAATGTGGAGAGGTTGACAGATGAGCACTAACACTTCCTGGTTTGCTCTGAACCACCATTCAGTAGGAAAACATGATCCATCATACCCAGGATGATTTTGTTTCTGTATGTCCTTTACCACGACAGAACTGATCTCAATCTTACCGTAAACCTACTATGCAGACAGCAGCTTACCGAACACCTGGAGGCCAGCTGTCCACAGGCAGCTGTGTGGGTTTGGCACCGTGGGCTGCTACCTGCATCAGAGCCTGTCATTAGGACCAAAGGCAGGAGATTAGCCACAGGGCACGGCAGCCTATAATCTGAAAACTCAGGCTTACTGAAGGCCTTCAAACATCATGAAATATACACAGTTTTGTGGTGCTGCAGTTCCAAAGGGTTTAAGGGGAAATTTATGGCCTGACAATTTACTTAGAACTAGATTTATACGTTTTACAAGAATATGTGAGTGGTTCCTACCCATGCAAAACTCACAATAGGGTGCTTTCTACTTGTGGATCTTTACTTTTTTTAACCCCAACGATATTTGAAAGCCTGAAACTCCTAGTTTCTATAAATGAAATTTAGAGATTCCATAAGAGGTTCCCATTCAATTAACCAATAAATGTACATGATTTTTCAAGTTGTTTGTGGTTTACTGAATAAGTTTATTTTGACTGGATTTTAGAAATATTTTAGCTTACAATTTTAAAAATATATATATATTCAATAGAAAAATACTCAAAGTGTTTTAAGATGTTATTCATTTAAATTAATTTTCTAGGTCTAGAAATCACACTTTTAAAATTTGACTACCTAAATTTTTTAGGTTTTCAGAGAGAAAAAACTTCTTGTTTTGGGGGAGAATTAAAATAAGAAGTCTTTTTATTGTTGATCATTTTAGCTTGTTTTCATATTTTTAATGTTATTTTTTTTTCATTATATATTATCTGTCTCATTTTAAGTTATTTTAATTAAGTCATATTGAGGCCACACTGGAAGTTTGTTGAGGCCCCCTTGTTGAGAATCACTGTGCTGTGATACAAATTAAATCATGAAGGAATAAAAGCCTCATTAAAATAATTACATTCCTCAAGTGAAAACCTTAGTTGGTAGGATGACATAGTATTTTGTTTTTTATTTCTAAAGGGAAAAAAGCAGTGAAACAGTTTTGTTAAAATAATATTAATATTGTAAAAAATGATCAAATCAAGTCATGTAGTGTGACTGACATGAAAAAAAGTGAAAAAAGTGCATTTAGTGCATTATTATATGATTGCTATGGAGATCTACAAGGTTGTCATTTACAAAGCTAGTAACAGAATATTTCCAAATTGTTAAAGTGATCATTCCATCAGCAGCTTCACACATACTGATCTTCAGCAGCACTTGTCTGGCTGATTTTCGTAACCTCTTGACCCCAGTGGCATGCTGTAAGTTATTTCTGTTTGTCTCTCCCAATGGAAGTGATCGCAAATACCTGAGATAAGACATGTTTGCTGAACAGAGTTGTACAAATGTGTGTGAATAATTCCTGTTCATTCTATATTTACAATGTGGAACAGCATTAAATACCGAGACAGAATGAGAGGACTGTTATGTGTAAGTGCATGTCCAGTCTCTAAATAAGACTTCTAAGAGTTGAGAGTAGTCACATTCCTTCACTGCATATTGATTCTGCTCATTAGACTTCTGTTTTCATTCATATTTCACCAGCTAACCTGTTTAAGACCAGTTGCAAGTGAATGAAGAGAGCTTTTTCTTTTGTACCAGGCTCCTGTAAGCCTGAGAACTGTTTGTGCAGGGCTCCAGTAAATATAGCTTCTCGTCGGGGGCTGCTGATGACAGCCATAATTACAGGATGAGGCGAGCAGCAGCTGAGAGAGAGGATGCATGTGGAGGTGTCTGTGCTGCAGTGTCCAAGCCTGTCTGGATGCACTCAGCCTCTCCGACTATTATACAACACATCGCACCACACCGCACCCCACCATGTGAGAGCGATGTACCTTCAAGGTCAGGTTTAACCACAATGAGCTCAGCGTGAAGACGAGACATGATGTAAAGTGGCTTTCACAGTAACAGTACCTAAATCAGGTGCTCAAACTTTAATGTGGTCATGCTGAATTTGCTATAAAGTGCAGCGCCTACAAGGCACATTTCTTCCACCTACAGCAAAGACTTCAGCTTGGGGAACCGATCTGTGTATTTTGCGGATAAAAAGATAAACGAGAGAGATATTTCATGCATAATTAATCCTTTTAATTGATCTCTCATCTTCCCACATTGTCTTTACAATAACATAATAATACAGTGAAACTCAGTACAGTCCCAAATGTTTTGGTTAAAACTTGCTTGTCTGTCTACTGAAAGTCAATCACCGAAATTTAATTTACTGATCTTGATATGAATATTGATGAGGGGTATGTAAGATTAACAGCGTCTAACTTCTGGTAGAACTGCATTTGTAAAATATAAAAGTTTGGAATAAGATTTAATGTTATTGAATTTAATGATCATCACAGCTGCATTTATTTGACTAAAAATACGGTAAAAACAGTAATACTGTGAAATATTATTACAATTTAAAATAACTGTTTTACTGATTTGAATACATTTTAAAATGTAACTTATTTCTGTGAAGGCAAAGCTGAATTTTACAAGCCCAAAATGCTGTTACAGATGTTACTTTCAGTGTTAGTAATGCACCACAACTGGAGTATAATGTCATTTTTTAACTCTATATTCTACATTTTTAAAATTTCATAATTTTTCAAGTTTTCAAATGGAATCTCATCCTTTCACTATTTTAAAATTCAGCAAGACTCACTTCTAAAATCGCTTTGCTTTATAAAGAGCAACAAAATGATTTTCTTATATATTGTGAAGAAATGCTTAAAATGCCAGGTGCCTTCCTTATGCGTTTCTTCTTTATTCTTTAAATCAGTTTTGGTATTTTCCTGATTGTTCTTAAAATAGTAGTAAAATATGTAGTTTATTATTAAAAATGGTAGTTGTGCACCTATGCCTGCCTCAATTATAACAGTAAAAAATATATGGTACAGGACTTCATGTATATCATTCATAATCATAATCATGGTGCATTTAATGAACCCAATTTCCAGTACTTTAAAGCTCAGCTTAACACTGATATCCAGCTCTGTTAAGACAGTATTCCAGCATTTACGTTGGTCAGTGGTCATGCAGCTTGTGATCTTTTCTCTAGTGTGCAGGTTTCATGTTGCCTACAGGGACACTGAGCTATTTTAAATATGCAAAACTCCTACAGACACATAATTTAAGCAGTTTAAGATTCACTCTGACAGCTGAGCACATACCCCATTAATGCCAGCCTGATGTGGCACACTACAATGTGTTTTTAGACGAGCCTCAAATCAGTCAAGGGTGAACGTGACTAAACAGGTAGGCTCCGCCCACTACCGCAGCGCTGCCTTCTGATTGGTCCGCGGCTGCTGTGAGGGAGCGCTACAAATCTCTTTGAGTGTGCTACATATGATTTTTGATCCGTTTCTGTTGTGTTGGATGCTTTCAGTCGGCAAAGTCTGTGGTGCTGTCATTCAACACGTTTTATTGTGATAGTTTTATTTAGCACACATCAGCACATCGAGCAGCAAAAAGGAGAAGTGCTGTTTTGTTCGCATGGATGAAAGCGCTCAACTCGAGTAAATAAGATTCACTGGGAATAAGTTTTCTGTCTCGAGCGGTGAGTACGGTCTGTACATGTGACACTACAACACATTTAAATGTGGATATTACAGCTCATTTTGGTGACTTGCTGTTTTGCAGCGTGCGTTTGCTGAAGGGCTTTTACAAATGTTTTGAGGCATAGTTGTGGTTGACCACCAGTTGTCATTGTTTTGATGCATTGTGCATGTGATGAACTTAATAACTGTCGTTTTTAACTCTGCATCCGAGTCCAAGATTTATCTGCTTTTAGCCTATGAAATTTAGTTTTGCTGTATCTATGATAGCCTGCTGTATTTTATACGTTTGTAAGGCACTGCACGAAGCTGGAGAGTGTTTTATTTTTTTGTCTGAAAGCATTTTCATATTATAAACTATATGCAATCTATCCCGTACTAAATTGAATCGGACTTCAGTTCGCTTCTCCAACGAATCGTTCTTTTGAGTCGGATCTTTTCAATGAATCGTGTGAACCGGTTCAAAAAAACAGTTCACTCCGATTCGAGCTTCACGGGAATCTGAGCGATTTAGCATTTAATTGTTTGTATTAACGTTTTATCAACACATAGTAGGCTATGCATAGCTGCATTTTTATATGTCGCTAGATGTAGATGAATTGTTGTAGGCTACTGTTTTATGTAAATATTAAAATATGTTCTAATTTACTTGTTTGTAAGAGCAGAATCATTGTTGAATCAAGCTGAATTGATACACATGAACTTATAATAAACACTATTATTAATAAAGCGTAATAAAAACAACATAACTGATAGCACCATGTATGCAATCATATGACTGAACATTGTAGGGTTAGGTTCTTTTATAACCGGTTCTGGTTCGAGAGAACTGATTCGCGGAAATGAATCTTACTCGCCACTGCTAATAGCTGCACTTTGTTGGCTCGTGCGGGTGTGATTAAAACAGATTGTGTCATGAAATAAGACAAGCTGTCATCAGAAAACCAGCCTGATGTCTGTTTGAACCTGCTGTGGTATAATTTGGCAGCTGTCAGGTCAATATTTCATGAGCTCATATGGATGACTGCCATATGTTTACTTCCAGAAGGTGAAATGCTTCTTTTTGAGGTTACTTTCTATATTGGAAGCTAACGTGACAGTGATTTGAGGTATTTGTATATATCAGAACATAAAATATTTATTGCTATAATTTGCAGTGCTTAAATTACTTAGCCTTTCTTGTACTTTCATCTTGTTTCAAGTTTTCATATTTTTTTTGCTGTTGTGATTTATCTGGTTGTTTTGGTTGAGAACTCAGAACTCTTTAATGAAGATTTTATTGAAATTCCTCCCGGGAAAATGAATGAGAAAAATGCTTCCGCAACCAAGACCACTGAAGAAGTGGGTGATCACGGTTACGCTCTATTGGAGGGGGTGTTAGAGCCTAGAGCTGCCAAAGCAGTGATAAATGAGCATTTCTCAGAATTTCATCTCTGAAGTTGTATCACTGAATAAACCCACCTTTTCCCTCCCTTTAACTCCAGCTCTCAGCCCTTTTTACTTTTATCTCTTCAATCTCAGCCTTTCAAAAATGTTGTGTAGTGCATATTAGATCACATTCTGCTAACTGTTCTCTGTTTGACATTTCAAAGAAAAGATTCAGTGGTTAATCAGTTTTATCTCAGTCTGCTGAGCCGGTGGGTTGCAAACTTGCATTTATTTGAGTCGGGCAACACTATCTGTTTGAATACAGTTCATTTATGGCTTATTATTTGATACAAGGGGCCATTATGGCAATCTAGACAGTCCTTGATTCTTTTTTAAACTCTCAACAGTGAGAATAATGATTGTTGATGCTCTTCATGCATATTTATTCTCTATCATATAAATGGAGATGTTTAGATTTTGAGGGTAAAGTTGAGGGCAAAGTTTGTGATTTCAGCAGAGCGTGTTATTTCATATTTGTGAATTTCGCTGGATAAGGAAAAGCTCAGTGAAACTTGGCAGGCGTTCAGTAAGATGAGGCCGCTTTACTGCAGGCTCTTTGAAAACATCCAATCTTAGTTCTCTGGATGAGCACATCAGCTTTGTGAGTTGCTGTTAAGCTGTTTACAGTAATGTTTAGTCCTGGGGCCTGTACCATGATGGTGGCTGAACAAACTCAGGGTTACAGGATTAGTTTTGAGTTGACAAAACCAAACCAGTTCAATCCGGCTTTGTTGGTACCATGATGCTGATCATCATTTAAAAGATTAATAGATTAAAAGACTGAACAATATGAAGTATTTAAACACATTTACACAGCACGATCATGAAACGATCTATCCATGAAAGAGGAAAACTTAAAGAAAACATCTTAGCATATAAGTGCAAGTAAAAGTTGTAAAGTTAGTTTATAGAGTTGATATTTATAGGTATAAAAACACTTAAAAATCTAAGCTCATATGTAGTCATGTTTAAAGCTGTTGATTCTAAAACTTATTTATATTGCATGTTATCTATACTATCTATATGTTTACATTGATTTTAAATAAAAGCTTAATAATTACTATTAAACTAAGCTGGCTTGTGTAATGGATTAAGGGTATAATAATTATTTAAAGAATATAAAATAATTATAAAAAATAATCATCTCTAAAAATCTGATGATTTTATCTTTAAAAATGTTTTACTATGTAGTGTCCTTTAATTTGGAGTAAGAGAAACTGGAGGAGTGGCTTTATTGCGTCAAAGAAGTGTCACTTTGCTTGGAGCGGATTGGTCAAATTTCGTTTTAAGATCTCTAAACCAGAACATAACCTGCCCCGGAGCAGGTTAGCTGTGGAGAGTAAGTTACTATGGTGATGAACACTGCTAAAAGCCAAAACACTTTCATTACATTTTCACAGCTGATAATCATTGAATTTTCCTTTCTTGGTGGTCATCAGTGTATAATCCAACCATTGCTTAGCCACTTGGCTGTAGAGTTAGACTGTCGTCTCACTAGCCAAACTGATTTAGATGTGATTGTGAACTGGCTTTCGTTTGTCTTCATGGAAATGTATCTTGATTCGTACTGAGCTGCAATTCACTGAGGTATCTCTGACAGCGATATAATTGAGCTTATGAGGTTCATGTGTGTTTGAAAGGCTCTCTCTCTCCAGTGATCTAGTACAGACAAATCCCTGCCCCAAAGTCTGACCCCTAGGGCCTGTGTGTGGGTATTTTAAGAAAAAGAGGAGGTAGAAAAGAAGTTGTTGATGAAAGAGAGATCTTAGAATCTTTTTAGTAGGTGGAGAAAGTGGAATGGAAGAGGTCTGGGTTTTATCTACTGTCACTTTGTGTATGACAGGGGGCAGTGAGAAGTGTCGGCTTGCGTCACGGCCGTAAAGGGAGCTAAATCAAATCAGCGCGGTCAGCAAGAGGCCGGCAGAGCGTCAGTGTTACTATAGAATCAGTCTCCACTGACATATGCCCTTTGTTGTCAGCTAACACTCAACCAGTAACAATCAAACAGCACTCTCAATGAATATATTGCTTCTTCTAATGTTAACAAGTACATGGTAATGAAATCGCATTGGCTACATCAAGTGGAAAGTAGGTTTGTGTGGCTGATACAACAACACTCGAATTTACTTAAGGGTACATAATCAGGTTTGTGGTGCCCAAAACTGTTATTTTCATGTTATTTGTATCGTTGATACTGGTTTATGTTTCTTACATTCTGATTGAGTAGTTTAGCTCTGTTCCAAAACCTAGTGAACCACCTACATAGGCAGCTCCCTTCTAAGATGAATTATTTGCTGCATGAATTGAAGAAAAATGTGATGTTAAATAATGCAGAAGGCCTACATGATATGATAATGTCTTGTGTTTGTAAAATCAGTCAGTTATTGCAAGCCGTTGCAATATGCATATTGTGATTTGCACATCTGCAGCATTTTATAGCCCTAATATGCAGCATGAAGAATAGAATAAATTTTATGTACAGTTGTCATTGGTATTTCTCTTGACTCGTCTTTCATCTTGGATGCTGTGCGTTCTGGGATTGCCTCATCCACAAATGATAAATGCGCTGCTGCCTTCAAAATTGTCCAAATTTGTTGTTTTAAAGGTAGTATAATATAGATTTTGGAACAGTTTATGCTTCAGGAGTGTGTCTATGGTGCCTTCAAATGCTGACTAGGTTTTGGAACAGAGCTTGTGTTTTGTTCAGTTTCTGGAGAAAAGCAAGCTGAAGTGAATGACTTGGCATTTTCTCTTCATCACTCTCTCTCTTCCTGAACAGATGACATGTGGTTTTAGCTCTCATCAGTGGGGATGCTATCCCATAATCCCCCCTGATTAACAGTCTGTTTGAATTTGACTGCACTGAGGACACCCCTCGTACATCCGTTTTGCAGACAGCTATTGCATAGCGACACAATCTCTCAGCCCTGTGATTAGTATTACGGTGGTTTATCCTTTAAACATAAGCTGATGAACTCAATGTTTTTGTTTTTCCTTTTCTGTTTGCATAGCATTTAGATGGTGTGCGGAAATCTGATTGGTTGTGGTGGATTCATTCTGAAATGTCATTGGCTGATTGAATTGAGGTCTTTGGATGTTGTCATGTATGACATATTCTCCCTCAGATGATGTCTGATTTTTAGTTTTTGTCAGCTGTGACATGTAATCTGCTTTGAAAAGCCAAATCCTTATGCCTTTTAAAGGGTGCTGTCCTCCTCGGGGTCTGTCCTGACATACAGCTGTGCTTTAGCAGGGATGAAGTCAACGCCCTCCTGTCAAACCCAGAAGCACTGCAGATAACAGGAAAGCACCCTCATAAACTACAGCTGATTTTAAAAGCCAGGTATATTTTTACATCTTATAACTGAAAATGCCTGAGTAGAAACCGACCAGCTTCGAAAATTACTTGGGTTTTTCTCTCGATGTTAATTGATGAGATTTGTTTACCTATTTAATTTTCTGACAGGTAAAAAGCATAAATATTATTTTATATTACAACATTATTCAACAATTTGCAAAATTCAAGATATCATTTCTGTTCATAGTACAAACTAGTAAGTTACACTAAAGTTCAATAGGGTTAATGGTTTTTTTTTTTTGTTTTACACCCTGAGTATGTATTATTTATGATATTTGTCTTAGCGACCGCCACTAATTCAGGATTTGGCTTTTTCCTGACCTAAATGCACCACATCAGACCTCTGATTGTCAGATTTGATCATCTGAATTTTTCATTGTATTTTTAGGACATAGTTTAATCTTCAGTCTGTAAGGGTTGTGCATCAAGAGTGTGTTTTCTTTCTTGCTTAGATGCTTTGAAGCTGAAAGTGACGTGTCATCTTTAATTTAAAATGCTTTTCAGTCCTCAAAACAAAAAACTGTTTCAATGTTTCATCTGCATATGCCTGGCACAAGTCAAAATGTTGGCGTCTTTTTTTAGCAATGTTCTAGTTATGCCCAGCTGGCAGAGTGCAGGAGAGACAGAAATGAAGAGGCAACTGTCTTTCTCCATCTCTGTTCTTGTCTTTCTCATGCATCTTGCATACACACACACACACACACACACACACACACACACACACACACATTCACACATTCACAATGATCTGTGGCTGAACTGCTGAATCATTCTAGAGATTCACCTGCAAGTGTCTATGTCTGCAGTGATGGCTTTATTAATTCAGTTCATTTCCTATTTTGCAAAGCTAATAGGATTGTTTTCCGCTTGAGCCATGTCTTATTTGTGTGGTACTAGTCAGTGCTGTCTGAATAAAGAGAGACCAAATCAAGTGAAACTTAGTTCAGTGGCTTAACAATTGTAGGGGACTGGCATAGGCCCTCATTGACAATCCACATTTACTGTTGAACTTAGAAATATGCATGTTATTTTAGGACAGCTGTTCCTTGGAGTGCCGTTGCTTAAAGGGATAGCTAACCTAAAAATGAAAAATAATTTCAAACCCAATTTATTTTCTTTTTTCCTTAGAATACAAAATAACATTTTGTAGTATGTCCAAGCTACTTGACATTTTTTTGTCAAGCTTGAGGTCAATGATTTTTAGAAAATAATGTCTTTTTTTCAGACAGATAAATAGATAGTTTCAGAAGGCTCGAATACAGCAGAAAAAAATACAGAAAAAAGCATATAGACTACTTTTATGATACATTTTTTTTTGTGATTTTTGGAGCTTGCCAGTGTGAATCAATCATAACACTTTCATTGCGATTCATAACTGTTTCAGATTTTGGAAAATTGGTGGCAAAACTGAATTCATACAATCTCATTTGTACGTTTACTTCACTTATGCCCCACTGAGGGCTACAATTAAGGTTAGGGGTAGGCTAGATCTTCAAGGACCGATATACTGATAGCAAAGTTCTTTTTCTTCTTTGTTTAGGGGTGTTTGAGCAGCATTTTACTGTTTGAACATCTCGATCCCGCCCGAGTTGCTGAGAGTGGCATTTAGATGAATAAGTAATTATGTGCTGGATGCTTTCCTGTTAATAACAAAATAAACAACAACAAAAAAAAAACAACAAAAAAAAAAAAACAGGAAAGTTTGCTTTGGCAAGCTTCTTGAAGTATAATGGGGTCTTAATGCCTAGTTATTATCAGAAAAACATACACTTTTCAACAAATCAGAACTCTTTAATATAGTTACATGTCCAATAAATTTTCCAAAACATTCTTTTTTTTTTTGACTTCCACTGCAGACACGGAAACAGTGTGAGGTTGAGTAAAGTATCGACTTCCTTAGAAGTATGAGAGCAAAATATGCGATTATACAACACCCCTATCATAACAAGCTTCCAACATTTGACAGCCTCTAAGTAAATGTGTTCTGTCTTCTATTAACACGAACTGTAAACTGAAAAGTATTGCATTTTTAAGCTGCTGTGGCACAGGGAAGAGGATTTTTGCTTCGCATCATATCACATTTGACATTTGATCTGGGTTTGTGTTGGTTTTTAGCCAGCTGTGCTGTGTTATCCTCAGATACTCTCACACAGGTATTTTTTTTTTATTATAATTTTTTTTTTTTTTTAACCTAGTCCTCAAGCTCCTGTCTCATTCATCATTCTAACTCTAGTTTGCCTTGCCCCGTCCTCTCTTTGCTGCTTTGTAAATATGGCTCAGTGTCTAGTATTACAGCAAAACATCCACATATCACTCAGAATTGTCCCTCGAGTCTAGCCCATTTTCAAACTCATTTCTTTCACTGACTTGTTTTCCTCATAGCTGTCTGTGAGCCAGATTAAACCAGTCACTGCTCTGCCTATGAACTATGTTTACATGCACATAATTCAATTAATATCACAATTTGGTCATATTACAATGACGTAGGTGTCATGTAAAAGTGTTACTCTAATTAAACTAATATAAATAATAGGTAATAAAGCCTGATTGTCATGGAAATGCCTTATTTAGAATTCAGAAGAAAACATTTTCAGAGCGAGGAGGGAGATTTTATTCCATACATTAACAGAACATAAATCAATATACATATGTGTAAAAGCACAGTAAGCGTCTCAAATCTGCATTTTGCAGTTCAGTGTGCTCTTATGTGCTGTCAAGGACATGAATGAGAATTAATGAGTTGATTAAATTACCCTGCAGAATAACTAAAAATGAATGGCGAGAGCGAGCATCTCTATTATTTACACAAGAGAATCATGGGAAATGGACATGCATGTCTTAATTTATTAATTTAATACACTGATTATGTATACAGAAATATTCCAATAGTCTTTTTCTTATCTTAACCAGAATATGGACTATAAATCTATGTCAAATAAAAAAAAAAAAAAGCCTTTTCTCTTTATTACCTTTCTCAGCTGTATTTTGAAAGAATGGTTATCTTCATTTTGATTTAATAGCAGTTGAATAATGAACAGACATTTCACACAGTGACATTTCCAGCATGCTAAGATGGATATGAGGTTGAGATTACAAACTCTTCATGTGCCTTTCAGAGGTTATCAGTGGTCAAGTGTAATTCAGGCCTCCTGACATAGTTTCTTTCTGTCTTCAGACACAATGAAGATGAAAATAGTGTGACATTTTAGTATTTGCCGTTAGATAACATTCAAGTGCTCTGCAGTCTTAAGTCTGTGGATTAAATATGAAATAAATCATCCATTAATTCCAAAGTTGGGCTAAATGATCCTGCTGAACACACATTCCTGTTCAAATATTGACCCATTTAGTAATAAATTAACAAAAGTGTTTTTAATCATATGAGATTGATGTCCGTGGCTTAAATATAAATGCCTGTTTTTTACGATCAGAAGAATCAAAAGGATTTGACCATAAGATGCATGCGTCACTGTTTGTGTTTTAACACAGCTTAGTATTTTAGCTTTAGGGGACATTAAATGTACATCCTAACACATCAAATTGATATGTTAACTTGGCAGCTTCATCTATATCAGCGTGTTCAAGCTCTTCAGCTTTTACATTTAGATTATGTGAATTTATGACCTTTAAGCTGAAAGAAATGAGAAAAACATGAGGCGTGCCATATACTGCACTCAAAATAAAGATCAGTTCAGTGAATCTTTATTAAATTGTTGCAAACATTACCACACAATTGGTTTTTCTTCCCAAACGTCACCAGTAAAAGCATTCTGGTTGAACAGCAATAAAGCAGTTATGACTAGCATGGAAATTGTGCAAGGACTTCAGGTCTCTTAGTTTGTGTATAAAATGTGGATTTCTTTTTGGTCCACTTCAGTTTGGGTCTCTGTTAACTTTCAATTCATTCAATTCATTTTTTTAGGTTAGAAAGTAGATAGAAACAATAGAAAGTTTTCAAGAGAGTTTCAAGTGTTGGACATTTCTGCCTTGAATGGAGTTGAATGGAACAAAGCATTACTGACCCTAGTGAGAGGGAGTTTTTGCATTTTCTTTGTATTATTCCCCTTACGTTGTTTGCACTTTTTGTTATTTTTAGGCATGCCTGTGTCACATTTTATTGTGTGTTTGTGTTTTTTTTCTGACATGGGGAATGTTTCACTTGTTTGTTCTTGCTCTGTCAAAAAAGTTGTGCTTATTACCTCATGTTTGCATTTTGGAGATACAATCAGTGGGTGCGGCAGCTAACCCTTATTTAGTTATTTTTGTGAAGGCTGCTGAAGCCCACATCAAATTAATGATGCTTTGATTACATTGTTTAAATATTTTATGCTTGCACCTCCTATAATGCCTACTGTTAAGGCACTGTAAACTTGAACAGTTTGTCCAAATAGTGTTCATGTGGCAATAAACTTAAAGTGCCTCCCAATTTCAAGAAGAATGTTGGATTTTTTAGGACAGTTTTAAACAATAGCAGCCACTGTCAAGACCACATGATCTTTCGGTCGCAACACAAGAGCATCCATTCAGTCATCATGCGCCTGCTTTAGAATCATGTTTCACTGTGTTTATAATCTTTGATTATAAAAGACTCCTCTTCTGTGCAGCGATGTAAGTCAGGCTTGTTATGACATATTTGGTCATTGAGTCAACCAATCGACTAGTTGATTTTGAGTCTATGTGGTTTTGCACATCCTTGTTCTGGCACGTTTGGCGACACTTCCCAAAAGCACACATTACTACAGCATGAGTAGAACAGGGTCAGTCGGTCACTGCCACATGCCTGACAGTTGGCATGGATGTTTGAAGTGAGCTCATTGCTCTTCCAAGGCAGAGTGGAGAGTGTGGAACAAGACCAGCTGAGCATAACACAGCTGCTGGAATTGAACTCCTACCTTAGAGCAAAAGACCGGGGAAGACAACGGGTCCTCAGAGCAGAAGGACAGGAGGAGGCCTGCTGCGGGGGATCCATGATAACAGTGTTCTTTTACTGGACACATTGTGCATTGTCTGCTGTTACTATAGAAACTATAATTTATACAGCCGTTAGGAATCGTGCTGCTGTTAAGTTGCAGTGTGGGTTGAGTTTGATGATATCCACGTGTGCAGATAGTGTCCGCTTGTGCATGTGCATGCGGCCGTGCACTTGTGCTTGCGTGGGAAATCAGATTACTTTTCCGAGCGCTGAAGTGCAGAAAGGAAATGGACTCTGTAAAATCCTGATGTTATTTGTTTGATATTAATCGCATCCATTTTTGGTTTTTCAGTAAAAATACTCTAACAAACTTAAAGGGATAGTTCACCGGAAAATGAAAATTGTGTCATCATTTACTCATCCTCAAGTTGTTCTAAACCTGTATGAGTTTCTTCCCTCTATTGAACCCAAAAGAAGATATTTTGAAGAATCTTGGTAACCAAATAGTTGACGGTAGCCATTGATTTCAATAGTATGATTAAAAAGTACTATGGAAGACAATAGCTACAGTCAGCTGTTTGGTCTTACAGGTTCAGGACAACTTGAGGTTGAGTAAATGATGACAGAATTGTCATTTTTGAGTGAACTATCCCTTTAAAACTAGAGTTGCACTAGTGTTAAAAGTGTCTGATATGATAATCTAATCGTTTTCATGTTATGGCTTATAACCAATAAATTGCTGATATTAAAATGCAATATTTTGTCTAGATAAATGAAGGATTAAAATGCAAAAAAGCATTTCAATCATTTTAAATGATACAAGTGAATTTAGGCATCACACAATTTGTGTATAATATGAAAAATTAATATTCGTTTTGAGATTTGCATTTTACAGTATTGTTAAATTCTAAGTGTTTTGGAAGATGACAGCAAAAGTATTCTAAATATAAAATTTGGGGAAATAAGCAGGAAAAATTAAATATCCAGCATTGATCGATACTGTTAAATCGTCCGATAACCTATATGGTACTGATATATTATGCGTTCTTATTAAAGACACTGCATCTTTTCAGAGTGTAAGATATTAGTACTTTTTTATTTATTTATTTATTTATTTATTTTTTTTACCGCAGTTGCTTTCTTGTTTTAAGCAGCTCACTAGATACACTTCGATTTATGCTTAAAACAACAAAAACACTAGTCAGAATTCATAATGTGGGCTGTTGGGAGGAAACGAGGGACCCCCTCTGCCTCACACACTTTTTATTCAGTACTTCTCCAGCCTAGCTTCAAGACCCCCTCACACCCTCAACGAGCCAGATAAACATGGTCCCTGCTGGAGGTGACAAATTAATGAAGCCCCCCTCTCTGGTTCTTTTGTCCTCATCATCCGTCTCTCACAGTGAAGAGTTCAGAGCTGGGTGCCAGGCAGCTGTACTCAGAATACTTATGAGCCGTCGTGCCCAGAGGGACGGGGACGACGTAGCCCACATCAACGGCGCTTCACGAGTGCCTGTGAACAGAGACGACTAGGCCTGAATAGAAAGAGTGGAACAATCCCAGCATGCAATGGGTGGCACAGTGTCGCTTTGTGTTTTTGAAACTGAAGTGGAACCTTTGTTTGTTGAAATAAGCAATTGGTTATATTGGTTTCCTTGTATTCGTTTTGTGTTTCAGCATTAACCCTTGGATGCATAAATTACGTTGATACAAAATAAATAACATTGCACCATTAATATTCAATTAAAAATGTAGTAAATTAATAAACAAATTTAATTGAAATAACAGTAAATATACTATATTTATAATATATACACTAACAATAACACATTTTATGTATGTGTGTGTATGTATATATATACACATACACACACACACACACACACACACACACACACACACACACACACACACACACATTCATTGTATTAAAGAATCATATCATACATAATATAACACAGTGAAAAATGTATGTGTATAAGTGCGCATACAGTATATACATACATAAGTACATACTTATTCTATTTTTAGTAGATTATTTTAATTCGCTATTTTATTGGAACATATTTTTATATTTTCATAACTAAATATGTCTTATTGAATATTAATATGAAAAATATTTTAGAAAATTGTGGCATTTTTAATTTAGTATAGTTTTTACTTTATAGTTTTGAGATAACATTATGGACACAGAACAACAAAAGGGACACGTATTTTGAAAAATATGGAAATTTAATATCACCATTCTGTAGAACATTTCTCTGGTTGGACGGGTTATTTTAGACTTCAAGAATTGTATGCTACTGTGTATTCTTTTAATATTTCTGCCTTTTATTTTCCAGTTTATGAGGATGATCTGAGTGGTTGTCATATGATCAAGATGCACAATGCATAAGTTCATTCTAGAGGCAAAACCAATATAACATTGCCTATAAATAGCCAGTTATACAACACTCTTTTGTTTTTCCTCTACAAACAACATCTATTTCAGAGCTGTATTGGTTTGGTGTAGCTTTATATAAGCAATTATGTATCTATCGCACAGCATAAACCCACAGGTGTATGGTTACCTCTGACAAACAGTCCCTGGATATAGTGTGAAACCTCAACTATGGAGAGAATCTCAACCGCAAAACCCATTTTTCCCTCTTTTCTGGTGTAGATATCAGTGCCAGGCAGGGTTATGAAGGTTGCATGCTGATCTGGAGTCAGAATGAGTCTCTCACATCGATGATCACAGATACCCTCATTACCCTCAAATCGCCACTGTCATTATCCCGCTTTGTTCTGATGAATTATGGGAGGTTGGAGATGAGCTATAAGGAGATCAGGGATGATCTTGAAGGCTTTTTTGTAAGCAGGAGATTTCTGTGCCCTCGCTGGATCATTACACTTGATAGAAATGAGTGAAGACGTTGGTCTTTCTGGGCTCCATTAGACCACCTCATGCTTCTGAGTGCTTTTTTCTGCGTCTTGATCTGCGGTGGGCTCAGGTGGCTTTGAGCGCTGTATAAAAACCTCTGAATGTGCACCGTATGGGGTCTTCTCACCCAGCAGTGCTATTTTCAGTAACTGTATACACAGGAGATTAAATGACTCATTGCTTGCTTTTCTGTGTGGTTTTCAGCTGGTTTTATGTACTTTCATTTAGAGTCATGGTTGCCAGGATATCTTTTCATTAGAGAGCCGGTATCTTTAAAAAAATAAAAAAAACAATCTAGTGAATGTGTCAGGTTTGCTAAGTTAATTGACAGCAGTTGCTGAAATATCAACTACCACATACAGTAACATCATTTAGATTTGTACCTTGTTTTTAAAAAAAGCAAAAACCCAACAAAAATCTGTGATATGTAATCAAGTTCATTTCATGTTTTTTTAACAAAAGGAGTAACTGTGCATTTCTGCATTTAAACCCCTGAAATGCATAATCTTGTTTTCTTCAGTTATAAGTGCATTAATGTAATCACTATTTATTATTTATTATTTGTGTGTTTGAAATAATTTACTATCTCATTAAAGGGATAGTTCACCCAAAAATGAAAAAATGCTGTTAATTTTCTGACCCTCAGGCCATCCAAGATGTAGGTGACTTTTTCATCAGTAAACCAGTAAAGAAGATTTTTTAGCTGAAACTGTGGCCCTTTTGTGATTCATAAAGTGCAAGTCAATGGCTACCGTCACTTTGAGAGTCAAAAAAAAAAGCATATCAAGCAAAACAAAATTGTTACTCGTAACTCCTGATTATATATTTTGGTCTTATGAAGCGAAATGATCAGTCTGTGCAAGAAACTGAGCATTATTTACTACATTCTTGCCTGTAATCCAATTGGGGAAATCAGATTCTTTTCCGTGAACTGGTTCTTTCAAACAGTTTGTTTCAATGAGCTGGTTCAAATAACTGATTCATTAGTTTGTTTACCGAATCACACAGTGATGTATACACAATTATACTAAAGCACTGACTAATGATGTGAAATGTGGATGTTTTACTTGTCTAAAGCATATATAGTGATTAAACTACTCTTAGTTGACTCACCTTTTTACATAAACTATGATAAACCATAAAAACGTTCATTTCACCCCTTCATTCAGTTACCTGGTTCACACATGCTCATAACATGTGATTAAATTAACACCAGTTTTTTATTTTAGGGTAAAAATTTGCATTTGGTCATTCCCAACACCATCATTCTACAAACGCAATCCTTCCCCCATCTGTACCACTGGCTTCTTTCTTACCCAGAATCCTCTCTGCCCTCTTGCAGGAGTGTCCTCCCGCTTCCCAGACATCATGGCTGCTGGCACTCACTCTCCTGGAGGGCCCAATGGCATCATCAGGAGCCAGTCGTTCGCCGGCTTCAGCACCCTGCAGGAGAGACGCTCACGGTGAGGTCATCTGCCCTGTCAGAGGCTTAAACACCAACCCCCCTCTATAGAAGAGCCACTATACGAATATAAAGCATCATTTTTTCCACTGTGGAAGATGAAATATATAAACACCACACCCATTGAACATTTTAAAATGATTAATTCCTCCCAATGCTGCAATAACCACTTTCACTTTTCCGGCGAAGACTTTCCACGTTTTGGAATGTAAAAATAGACTTCAGAATTGCAGAAGAACTGCTCATTATGTTCATGTAAAACAGTGGGTGCAGTAACAGCATTAAAGAGTGTGTTTGTTCAGGGCACGCTGGCTTATCTTAGCATGACGGAGTGCATCGTGAGTGGATGACCCTTAGGCAACAGCATGTGCTCGTTCTACACAATGGCCTAGATTTACTGTAGCACTACTTCCAGTGCTTTTTTTGACTGCGTGTGCGTGTGACACGTTCAGACATGTCAAGCAACCAACCGCCGTTGTGTTATTATGAAACGGGAATATTATTTGATGTGGTGGACTGTGACATCAGAAGTAGGCTAATAAAGCACCCTGTCTTTTGACAGAAGTCTTAAATGTCAGGAAGTACTGAGGAAGATGTACAACACTACAAGTTTTATCCGCATATGACATGAATCCTTGAAGCCTCCCAAAAGAGAAGAGGGTGGTTATTTGCTTGGATATTACAGCGTGAAGTGCACTAAAATGTCAACACTAGACTGCAGGCTTCAAGTCTGCACTAAACTCTCTGGCTTTTACACTGGGAGACTGTATTTCACCCCAAAATTAAAAGAATAAAAATAAGAAATTATTTATTTTAATTATTTCTGTGTAATTGTGTATTATTTAATTAATTATAATATTTATTTTAATTATACTGTAATGCATCTGGGCATTTTTATTTTTTGCAATTTCTGTTTTATATTTTATTTCTAATTTTCTAAGATTCTCATTACTGTAATGATGAAGTGATTTATTTTATATATTTCATAGAATTCATTTTCTATTTAAATAACAATAGTAAAAATGTTAATTTTTAATAATTTTATTAGCATTTTATTAGCATTTAGCAATTTAAATTAAGGTTTTATTATAATTATTTTTACAAAAAATATTGTCACAATACAAACAGTCTTAGGAGTTGTTTACACTGACAGCTCCCTGCAACAAAAAAATAAAAATACATTTTAAATTGTCAACTGGTTGAGTGACAGCGACATTTGATGCAATAGAGCTCAACTTTAAAATCAGATGAGCAGCAGCACAGCACAGCACAGCAGCTTTGATTTAATAAACATCAGTGTGATGGTAGTAAAAATAAGGCTTTATTTTTTTAAAGCAAAATATAATTTCTTATTTCTATCTGATTTTGTGGTGGTAGAGGACCACCACATGTTCTTGACAGGTTTCTTAAGATTCATTCACATCTGTTTGTGTGTTTTCAGGTGTAACTCCTTCATGGGGAACTCAGCAGCGCAGAAGAAGCCTATCTCAAAGCCCAGGAAGCCCCATCTGTCCGGGCACAAGTCCAGCAGCAGCAGCAGCTCACGAGAGCCGCAGCCCAAAAGAGTGGAAGAAGTTTACGGAGCCCTCAAACAAGGCCTGGAGTGAGTGCTGCTCAGATGTTTCCTCCGATTCTCATTTCTCCTGTCACATAGATCTTCTCTCTCAGCTCTCACTAGTCATATTGAACACACATGAATCACTGCTGCTCAGAATGGCTGTGATGAAATCTTTATGTACGGCCATTGTTCCTGCATCATTCTGAAGTCTTTGTCATTTTCTCTTTCTGTCAGTGAATATCTAGAGGTGCACCAAACAGAGCTGGATAAACTCACTTCCCTCATGAAAGACATGAAGAGGAACTCCAGACTGGTGAGACTGGATTTGACATCATGAGGGTGCCTACACACTACAGTTTACGCTGCGTCAGAGTGCTGAAAATCTATTGATTTCAATGAGCAAATAGCATGAGTTAAGTCAAGTCAAAGGCAGCAGAGAGGGATATAAACTCTTCAAAAACAAATCAGCAACTGGTGAAACATTGTAGTATAATGAATTATTCACAATGTAAATGTTGTTTGTTGATTTAGTCAGAATACAAGATTGTGTAGTTCCAGCATCTACCAGCAGTAGCCAATGAGGCCGTGCTTATCAGCTAAACACTGATATAGATATCCATTTCGGATTTAGTTTCTGAGGTTTCAGAAGTCCAATTCAGTGTATTCCTGGACCCGTCTCTTTAAATGTCCTCAAAATCGTGTTGATACGATTGAATCAACCTTGTGCATTCATATCCGTCAAACCCTGTTTGAGTTTTCTGTAGTGTGCAAGCACCTCAAAATTACTGTTAATGACTCTAGAATGCATATCCTGCAGAAAAACTGAAAGGGAATTCAACAAGGACACATTAAATTTGATCAATCAGATAATTCTGAAAACACTATCATAGTTTCCACAAAGACAGCTGTTTTCAGCATTGATAATAATAAGAAATGTTTCTTGAGCAGCAAATCAACATGATTTCTGAAGGATCGTGTGACACTGTATACTGGAGTAATGATGCTGAAAATTCAGCTTTGCATCACAGGAATAAATCACATTTTAGAGTATATTCACACAGAAAACTGTTATTTTAAATTGCAATAATATTTCACAATATTACATTTTTACAAAACATATATTACATTTTCAAAAACATATAATGAAATAATGTATTAGAATATGTAGAAATGCTTTAAACGAGATGTTTTACTTGAGAAGCAATACTGCATAAGATATTAAAATAAATAAGATATTAAGACTTATCTTCAGAGAATGTATTTTAATAGGAGACATTCTGGCGTACTGCAGTGCCAGATTTTTTTCTTTTTATTATAAACAAACAAAAAACAAGTGAAAAAAGTACAAAAAGAAATTAAAAACTCATTAAAAAGTCATTAATTGCAGTGCAGCATATGTTTTAGTTGGATGCTGGTGTGCTGGAGTCAGACTTCTTTACTAGCTAAAAGAAGCAAGAAATCCCTGGTCAACTATTTTCAGTGCTTCATCAGTTCAGTTATGTTGCCATTAAACAGCATAAACCAGCCTGGACCATCATGCTGATCTAAGATGTTTTTTTCAGCAGGGTTTTTGTCCAAACATAAATTTTTTAATAATAAAATGTTGATTTTTTTTTAGCTTTTACACTGATTTCACATATCTTTTTTTTTTTTTCTTCCTCAGGGTGTGCTGTATGATCTGGACAAGGTAGGGTCCCTAAACACACTAATGCTTCTTAACCTGTCTAAGGTGACCTGTGTTAACCTTTCTAAGAAGTTTGAAGTCAGAAACATGCAGCAGAAAAAATAAGCAGCTTTGCATATATGATGTTCTGCATTCCTGCAGCAGTGATCCGTTATTGCGACACTATAATCACCGCAGGTGTCAGCCGTATTGAAAATTAGGGTGTCTGAACTTAGATTCATCCCTGTTTGAAAAACTTTCTTCTCTTTGGCCTTTTCTTTTTCAGTGAATAACTTTGATTTTTGACATTTTCTCTTCTTGCTTCCTAGCAAATCAAGACCATAGAGCGATACATGCGACGACTGGAGTTCCACATCAGCAAGGTCAATTTTTTTATATATATATGTATATATATATATGTGTGTGTGTGTGTGTGTGTGTGCATTCATTGTCTGTTTTATAGATTGAAAAAAAAAAAAGTGAAGGCAGTACAAGAAGTGAAAATACAGGGTTTTTTTTCTGAGAGCGCTTCGGGTTTCCAATTAATGTCCTGACTCATTTCGAGTCGCCCGGTTTGACATTCTCCAGTGTCTGGAGTCCTGCTGTGTCCCCTTCGTCTTTCAGTGTGTTTTAGTGACATTACAGGTGGGTGTCTGCTGTAAACTACAGTGCTGATTGGCAACTCAGCAGCACGTCTAGTCCCGAAGTAGCCATGGCAACCTGACGACAAGAGCTTTGAGGCTGTTGAAGTGCAATTCATAGCTCAAATTAGCCCTACGCACTTGAAATTAGCCCTGCATTCAGCTAGCTCACTGGAACACTCTGAACTGTGCAGATCTGAAAAAAAAAAACAGTTCAGTCATTATTTTTTTGTTTTTTCGCCCTTATAAAAAACATTTTGTGTGTGACTTGCAGAAGTGTTTTGTTTTCCCTTGTGATTTGTGCTGTTTATGGTTGCCACTGGATCTAGGTCAAAGCAATTCCCTTGAGTGATGAACAAACCTCTGATGGCTCAATCCAGGGTGTTAATGAGCATGTGCATGTCTAAATAGGGGGAGATGCATTTTCTTTATGATTTTGGTGAAATGAGAAGGGAAAGTTTATGTTCAAAGCTGATCGGATCTGTGCTGCCCTATTTAGTTCGCATGGATCATCAGTCTTGACATCCCACAGGAAAGAAAATCACAAATGAGATCTCTTTAATATCTCAACTATTTCTCCCAGGCAGAATAAATATAGAGTAAATGAACAAGTCTCCTACTTCTCATAATTTTCTCCTAAGGAAAAAGACCCTAGTAATTTCATATGTGTCTTCTCTGAAGCTTCAGAAGAGATCTCAACGCTTGCTTAGGTTTGCCAACACACTTGTGATGTTCAGTTCATGAACGAATCATTTTTTGAAACTGTTCTTTTTAGCGAACTCTTTAAACCAGTACAACAAATCCGACTGAATCTTTTGGAAAACTAACATGAGTGAAACAAGGACTTCAGTAACATCCTGGAAATTAGAGCTGCACAATTAATCGTTAAAAGATTGTGATCTAATTTCTACATGACTACCATTTGTCTGTGTCTATTTAACTTTTGAAAAAATCATACTGGAACATTCAAACCTGTGTTCGCGCTGCCACTGACACAGAGAGCAGACAGTGACCTTGTATAGGTAAGAAACAGCCTTTCAACTACACAATATTATTTCTGTCTTACAGTCATTCATATTATCACAGAAGTACTAGGATAAAAGTTTATAGTTCAGATTTAAACACTATGATGGCGATTAAAGTAGAGCAAATAAACTTTTGAAAGTCATTGGAGCTTCAAATAACGTTTGTGTCGATTACATTGTGACAAGTTACTGTTAAAAAATGTATTTGTCATTGAATCATTCATTCAAGAGATTTGTTCAAAAATGCTGATTCATCCAGTAATGAGACAAGTGAAATAGGCTATTTATGAGTGAGTCATTGAATCATTCATTCAAACCACTTTTTCATCATTTTAATAGTAAAAAATGGTTTATTATATATATATATATATATATATATATATATATATATATATATATATATATTTACTGTGTATATATACACACACATACAGTCAGGTCCATATATATTTGGACACAGACACAATTTTTATTATTTTAGCTGCTGACCAAAACATTCAAGTTACAATTATATAATGAATATGGGCTTAAAGTGGTATTCTCATCAAAATTGGAGGAAAGGTCAAGGAATTACAGCTCTTTAATATGTACCTTTTTCAAGGGACCATAAGTATTTGGACAATTGACTCAAAGGCTGTTTCATGGACAGGCGTGGGCTATTCTTTTGTGATTTCTACATCTATTTGAGACATCTCTATTTGAGATGAAAAAAATCACGATTCTCAGTTTATCCAGAATCCTTCAGCTCTACTAGAAATATGCATAGAACTTCTAGTTATATTAAAAATGCATGTTAAAGAATTTTACTACCTTATTACTATTTTTGTTACTTTATTATTGAGCATTGTGTATGCAGATTATATAAGCTTAAATGAGCTGGAACTTAGTTCTGTAAAATCTGAGTCGATTAAGACAAGTTATTATTATTATTATTATTATTATTATTTTTATTTATTTATTTATTTATTTATTTATTTTCTTTGAATACATGACATGATAGTATTATGTATTAATGATGGCATAACATGATGACACTTGGTGAACTGGTGAAGGAGGAGGATTTGTTCCAGGAGCAGGGCTTTGATGCATGTAGAGGCGGTGCATTAAAGGGGATGAATTCAGATGCCCAACTTCTTAGAGAGGGATTAAACATGTTGACAGTCAACAATTACTGTTAGTCTGTTAGCATGCTAGAGCACAGCACCTTCTCTAAGAAGTTAGTTCCTAATAGGCTGAGTCCTTTATTCCTTCCCCTTTAAAGCAGCCAATGGCTCTGACAATTTTATTTTAGTTCCATAGCCTCTGTTGAAAGACATCAGCAGAATAATATCCAGCACATTGATCTGTGAGAGCTGTGGGTAAAGAGGCCAGAGATGGCTGTAGGAAAACTAATGTCTATAATTATATCATTATTTTATCTGTCTCTCACAGAAAGGACATTGGTAACAGCCTCAGACTCTCAGCAGGGGTTTGTGCTTTTAAAAATCAACTTTATCACAACCATAGTTGTCCCGCTTGCCCATAGGAAGTTAGGAAACACCAAGAGGAAGTTTCAAAAGGCTTGCAGTTTAGGATCTGGCTTTGGAACCCAAAGATGTTTGATGTGGGTGAATTATTGTTGGTTTAATCTCTGTTTAATCAGTCTGGCATCCCCTCTGAGTAGGGGTCTAAATCCTCTGATCACAGCTGATACATGCCTGTAACTTAAGAGGATTTTTCCACTTCGTCCATTTAAAATATCCTCATTGTACAGTGATACATATTAATATTCCCTGTATGTGTGCACTCTTGGTCTAGTTCCTTCTGTTGTTTTTGCGGTGTGTGTGGACCAGCTGTGTATTCTTGGCTTGTTATTTGACTCAGTAGGCCTAATCCGAAACTGCACACTTGCGATGGACAGAGGGCTGACAAACAGCTGCTCACAAGCATGCATGGCTGAGTTGAGTCGCGCCTTGGACCTCTGGTTTCAACCAAAAATAAGTCGTGTCCAAGTAGATCAAAAGCGTCCCAGCAGGAACGACTGTTTGCAGAAATGCATATCTGGGTGTGTGTCGCTCAGTTTGCCCCAGATGCATCATTTTCAACACCAACACACTCCTACACACCACACCACTAATACACTAACACATTTATATTATATTATATTATATTATATTATATTATATTATATTATATTATATTATATTATATATTTTCCAAAATGCTTGTCCTATGTACCCTTGTGAAAAAGAAGCACACTTTAGCATACTTTTAAAAAGAGTACTTATGGAAATAATGTACTTTATAAGAATAATCTGAATGTGAACTTAGTGTGATGTTTTCAGACATTTAACTGCATGTTAATTCCAATTATATAAAAATTTATGAACTTTACAGTGCTTTTTTGACACTTATTTAGGACTTAATTACATCTAAGTAATTTTATATAGTTACTCCTATGTAACTATGGTTAAATATGGTTAAAGTTTACTGCTGAATGAACTGACAAGCATTTATTATAAACTAAAATAAACTAAAGTATAGTAATAGATATTTGTAATGAAAAGAACTTCAAGAACACTTAAGTGGATATTATTATTTGTAAGAATTTTTATATATACAAGCATTTTATATATTATATATATATATATATATATATATATATATAAGGGTAGGGCTGTGGGATGTTATATTTTACATTTTATTAAAAAATGTGTATGCTCACATGTATAAGAAAAATATATTAGAACCCTTTAATTATTACTACTTTTTATTTGATGGTTACTCCACATCATATTTTTATGTAATATTTTATTATATTTTATACTTCAGACATTATATTTTATATTTCTTGAAAACAGTTTACAAATTTTTAAAAACCATACACAACCAGCATGAATACAAAGAGTTAATTTCTAAGAACTTAGAATCTTTTAAAAAATCATTTAAATCTGCCTTTTCTTTGTTGTGGACACTCTTATTTGTCACTGACCTGTCTATATCATGAAATTAATACATTTTTTTTGTATTAATAAGTGTGGCGCAAGTGTCCAAATACTTTGAGGCCACTGTATTTTGAGGACTGTTCAGATTTGTGTTGAGAGGAAATAGTCACGCCGCGGCAGTTACTGCAGGCCTCTCTGTTTGTGTCACCACAGGCACTGCCTGTGAGAACAAATGCTGTGGGCACAGCAAATGAGATAGAAAGCGGTCATTGAGTGGACATGAATATTTAACTGAGACAATATCAGTCTGGGAGAGTATCAGCCGATTGTAATGGCTCAGTGCTTTCTTTTTGCTGTGTCTGTATCAAACAAACACAAAGCTCTGCCAAACCCTCTGCTGACAGCCACAGCTAACCTGAGCAGCACACCATCCTGTTAGTCACGAGTCACTCCTGTTGAGACTCATTCCATGGATACATTTGGTAAATTTGAGATGTTGAGAATTGGTTGGATGACATTGTGTAAGCTCTCAAATTTCATTTACAATCAAATATTCACACGTCTTCAAATATGCACTCACTGTGACAATAATGATTGGTTCTGGCTTA
This sequence comes from Spinibarbus caldwelli, assembly GCA_039654775.1. Classification (NCBI taxonomy): domain Eukaryota; kingdom Metazoa; phylum Chordata; class Actinopteri; order Cypriniformes; family Cyprinidae; genus Spinibarbus; species Spinibarbus caldwelli. Next base: position 22,156,237 of record CM077244.1, read on the forward strand.
TATGTTGTCACATGATTAGTTGTGTTGAGGCATGATTGAATATGCAGAGGTGCCAATGAGATTTGATGAAGGAAATGTTTTTAGTGAATAATGACTTAAAGGGATAGTTCAAAGTTCTGTTGTCATTTACTCATGTCATTCCAAATCCATAAGACTTACGTTTATCTTTGGAACAAAGAATTCCATTCCATCCCATTTCATGCTTCAAAAAGTTCATAAAACATACATAGAGCTCATCAAACATGGAAATGGAAGCTCATCCATATTTACTAGACGTTTAAGGAAAACCCTTATTGGTTCTTGTGCATCCATCATGTTTAATCTTACATTTGCCCTGTTTGATGTTTTATATATGTTCGTTGATTGATTGCTTATGTAGTATATATGAATAAATAAATAATATATGTTTATGTATATGTGAATAAAAGTCTAAATTAAATCTGTTTGGGTTTTAAACTGCTCAATTTAAAGGGATTAATTTATTTTTTGTGATCTTTGTGTCTTTGAAATGTCAAAGTTTTGGTGGAATAGACGTTTTACAGAGGGATAGAAATCTGTTGGGTTTCATTAAAAATGCCTTAATTTATGTTTTGGAGATGAATGAAAGACTTATGGGTTTGGAATGACATTAGGGTAAGTAAATAATGACTGATGAATTATGAATTTTCATTTTCGGGTGAACTTTCCCTTTAAATTTTGGCCTTTTTCTCATAGAAAGTTATTATATGGCCTCAGTATATGTTAAATCTTGTGAACTACCAGGGTGCTAAAAATGCTAAGATTGGGGGTTTGATTCTACCAAAATGTGTAATTGTGAAATGAGTTAATGGAGTATTTCATGGTACCTTATGGTGCTTTATGTTCTTGTTGGGGCTTCAAAGTCTCTGGTTGCTGAGTGTTTTCATTTAATGGAAAATTCCCTTAAATTGGACACTGGTCTAATAGCTAAAAACAGTATTTTTCCAAAGGCTTATTTATTGTCAAAATGCAGCTCATAAAAAAATCACCCATCAGACCCCACCCGACAGCCAGAATGGACCGGGCTGGGGGCGGTTATGGTGATTCATTTCCCATGCTGCTTAGCTGCTATGGCAGATGAGAGGAGTCAGACAAGGGCTTTTATGGAGCCAAATAAACAGGCAGCTGTGTACCATATTAGAGCTGTGATTGGTGGCAGTACGCGTGTGTATGTGTGTGGTACTCGGTGCAGTTCTCCAGACATGGGTGGGGTCTTTCCTCCCAGTGTAATTAAACCCACAGGACCACCGTCCAGACACTCTATCCCCACATGCGCAAAGCTAACTGTGTGTCTAATGTATGTCGTTTATCATGAGCAACCCCCACACATCATAGCACACACATGCACATCCATCATACGCACAGTTAATATACCCCATCCACACACACTAATTGGGTTAGATTGTCCCGTTTCTCACCCTTTTCCCTTAATGAGAGACTTCAAAAAGCCCCGCATCAATATTTCACGTCCCTTCTCTGCATGTGTCTGAATATTTCCTTTTGATTTAGTATCTTGACATGTTTTGTTTTCTCCTATAAGAGGAGAATCTGTACGTTATGGATTAAATCTTCATACAGACTTCCTCGCAGAGCGGCGCTCAGTAGGGCACATCCTTGGCATCACAGCGGGGTTTCCTACAAGATTTTGTATTTCCAGTGGGGGGGCAACACCCTCAAACCCGAAAAACATCTTACTAAACATTAACAATTCTATTTTCTCCAGCATATAATCGCTTTTGATTAAAATACCATTATAACAAAACTCTGAAACTCCATTCTGCTACACTATCAACTTGGTGTACTTGGTATTAACTGATTTCAGTTTCAATAACCTTACTTACTTAAATGTACCTATTTTGAACACTGCTCTTTGTAACTGTTCTCTGCTTGTGTTGAGTCAGACGTTAATAATAATGTGTCATTTAGTGAGCGAGCAAGTCATCAGAGCCGATTCAGTGAGATGTCAGATTTGATTCAGTCCATGATTCAGACCGATGATTAAAACTGATTTGTCAGGTGAGCAATTCCTTAGCAGATTGGATGGCACATTGCAGTGTTTTTTTCCAGTCAGTAAATAATGCATCAACATGATAACATATATTGCATGTGTATGTGTGTGTGTGTGTATATATATATATATATATATATATATATATATATATATATATATATATATTACATACACTGAACAAAATTATAAACGCAACACTTTTGTTTTTGCCCCCATTTTTCATGAGCTGAACTCAAAGATCTAAGACTTTTTATATGTACACAAAAGGGCTATTTCTCTCAAATATTGTTCACAAATCTGTCTAAATCTGTGTTAGTGAGCACTTCTCCTTTGCTGAGATACTCCATCCACCTCACAGGTGTGGCATATCAAGATGCTGATTAGACAGCATGATTATTGCACAGGTGTGCCTTAGGCTGGCCACAATAAAAGGCCACTCTAAAATGTGCAGTTTTATCACACAGCACAATGCCACAAATGTCGCAAGTTTTGAGGGAGCGTGCAATTGGCATGCTGACTGCAGGAATGTCCACCAGAGCTGTTGCCTGTGAATTGAATGTTCATTTCTCTACCATAAGCCGTCTCCAAAGGCGTTTCAGAGAATTTGGCAGTACATTCAACTGGCCTCACAACCGCAGACCACATGTAACCACACCAGCCCAGGACCTCCAGATCCAGCATCTTCACCTCCAAGATCGTCTGAGACCAGCCACCCGGACAGCTGCTGCAACAATCGGTTTGCATAACCAAAGATTTTCTGCTCAAACTGTCAGAAACCGTCTCAGGGAAGCTCATCTGCATGCTCGTCGTCCTCATCGGGGTCTCGACCTGACTGCAGTTCGTCGTCGTAACCGACTTGAGTGGGCAAATGCTCACATTCGATGGCGTCTAGCACTTAAGAGAGGTGTTCTCTTCACGGATGAATCCCGGTTTTCACTGTACAGGGCAGATGGCAGACAGCGTGTATGGTGTCGTGTGGGTGAGCGGTTTGCGGATCGAGTGGCCCATGGTGGCGGTGGGGTTATGGTATGGGCAGGCGTATGTTATGGACAACGAACACAGGTGCATTTTATTGATGGCATTTTGAATGCACAGATACCGTGACAAGATCCTGAGGCCCATTGTTGTGCCATTCATCCACGACCATCACCTCATGTTGCAGCATGATAATGCACGGCCCCATGTTGCAAGGATCAGTACACAATTCCTGGAAGCTGAAAACATCCCAGTTCTTGCATGGCCAGCATACTCACCGGACACGTTACCCATTGAGCATATTTGGGATGCTCTGGATCGGCGTATACGACAGCGTGTTTCAGTTCCTGCCAATATCCAGCAACTTAGCACAGCCATTGAAGAGGAGTGGACCAACAATCCACAGGCCACAATCAACAACCTGATCAACTCTATGCGAAGGAGATGTGTTGCACTGCGTGAGGCAAATGGTGGTCACACCAGATAATGACTGGGTTTTGGACCCCCCCAATACAGTAAAACTGCACATTTTAGAGTGACCTTTTATTGTGGCCAGCCTAAGGCACACCTGTGCAATAATCATGCTGTCTAATCAGCATCTTGATATGCCTCACGTGTGAGGTGGATGGATTATCTCGGCAAAGGAGAAGTGCTCACTAACACAGATTTAGACAGATTTGTGAACAATATTTGAGAGAAATAGGCCTTTTGTGTACATAGAAAAAGTCTTAGATCTTTCAGCTCATGAAAAATGGGGGCAAAAACAAAAGTGTTGCGTTTATAATTTTGTTCAGTGTGTGTGTGTATATATGTATGTGTATGTATATACACACACACACACACACACACACACACACACACACACACACACATATATTGTAGGCAGTTTGCTTGTTAACACTCATGAAACAAGTGTGGTAATGAGCATTCTTATTTCGTTACCACAAAAACACATTCTGTATTTACTAAAACTGAATCAAAATGCACTGTTGGAACTCAATACAAAAAAGCAATAATTAAATAATAAAACAACTTTCCCTGAACTTTATGGACTTCACATTAACCGGATTAAGAGTTCTGTAAACAGCCGCTGCATCCAAAGCGTACAGCTGATTTTACTTTTCTATACACTGCTGTTCATTTTTTTATTGAGTGAAGTAATACTTTTATTTAGAAGGATTCATTAAAGTAATCAAAAGTGACATTAAAAACTTTTATAATGTTTCTAAATATTTATATTTCAAATTAAAGTTGTTCTTTTTGACGTTTCTATTCATCAAAGAATCTTGAAAATGGTAATACAATAATAATAATAGTAATACAATAATACTGTTTCCATGGTAATACATTTATAATGTTTATTGAGCACCAATTCAGCTAATTAGAATGATTTTTTTTTTTTTTGAAGGATCATATGACACTAAAGACTGGAGTAATGATGCTGAAAATTCAGCTTTCCCATTGACTCACAAACAGTTGCTCCACTAAGAACAATCAGTTTAAGTCAGGTCGAAAGGAAACCATTTTAATGTCAAGTTGAATAAAAGCTTAAAATAACAGCTTTAAAAAACATTAATGGCATATCAACACATTAACGTTCCTAATATATGTATAATTTTGCTGTGGCACTGCAGATTCAGCAGCGGGGCTGGAAACACTGCATCACAGGAAATCACTGCTGGATCTCGTTTAGCTACAGTGTCCATCCCTCTTCCTGCCGACTCTATTTTCTCTCCCCCATCATTCTCTGTTCTTGCTGGCCCTTTCGGCTCACTTGTTTCTGTCACTCGCGGTCCATCTCCGCATCCTCATTTTGCCCCTCTTGCTATCTCTCCATCCCCCTCAATCACTCTCTCTGCGGCGCTGGTAGGATTAGCATAGCTAATTTGAGCCGGCCAGTGTTCACTGAGTTGTGAATGTGCTAAATGTGCATTTCCATGATAAAGGCCGTGGCTCCGAGCTGCTCGTCTGTCACAGAAGTATGGCATTACTATTGTCCCCAGGGCTGTTGAGCCGCATCATTTTGTGTTTGCTTTTGAAGTTTTCAAATTCATTTTCAGTGCTTAGTACAGTACGCCGCTCCATTGTGCTGACAGAATATTACAGTAGATTGTAAAAGCCATGTTTCTCTGCTGAATGGGGTCCCCCAGGGCTCTGTAATGATGTATGCTAGCACTTTAGACATCAAAGTTAGCGTTTATGCAATCTTTAGTAAGCACTAGCATGCGTGAGTGTGTGCAGTGCTGCTTTTGTGTAATATAAGTCTGTGCGCCAATGCTGTGTGTGTGTTTACAGGTCGATGAGCTGTACGAGGGCTTTTGTATTCAGAGAAGGTTGCGTGATGGCGCCAGTAAGATGAAACAGGCCTTCACTGCTTCACCCTCCACTAAAGGCACACGTGAGAGCCTGGCGGAGGTCAACCGCAGATACAAAGAGTATACAGAGGTACATTATTAATGTTTGCCTGTCTGACCAGTTGGCCATTTTTTATCGCTTTGTTCACGCTGCAGCAGAGTACATGTTTTAAATCAACTAGAGTGTGGATTGTCTGAATGACTAATCGACTAATTGGTCTGTGTAATTAGGCTGGTTTCGGGTTCGTCTGTATCTGAGAGGGCGTTTACATAAGACATACAGTTCTCAAGATGAGCTTTTAAAGGTTTAACTATTTTCGACACAGCGTCTTAGTAATGCCAGATATGAGGCAACAGTCAGAAGTTTCTGAGTATGCATGAGATGTGTATATGTATTGATGGTTCTTTTTTCTTTTCTTTTTGAAAGAATGTAAAATTTTTATTCAGCAAGTATGCATTAAATTGATCAAAAGTGATAGTAAAGACCTGTATAGCGTTACAAAAGATTTCTGTTTCAAATAAATGCTGTTCTTTTAGAACTTTTTATTTATCAGAGAATCTTGGAAAAAATGTGCCACTTTCCACAAAAATATAAAAAAAGGACAACTCTTTTCGACATTAATAATAAGAAGAAATGAAATTCAGCTTTGCCATCATAGGAATAAATTATATTTTGAAATATATGAATACAATTAAATTGTTATAATATTTCACAATTTTGTTGTTTTTATTTGATCAAATAAATGCAGGCTTGGTGAGAATCAGACTTATTTCAAAAACAAACAGTAAAAACAGTAAACACTGGTCTATGTGAAATATTTCTTGCATTAAATAACTAAAATATGAGGAACAAAATCACAATTTGTCTTCAAGCATTTGCTACAATTATGTTTAATATAATTAGAATTATACATAACATATGCAAACAAACTGCCTACAATAATTGCATTATATAATAATAAATATACTTTTTAATTTATTTAATAACAATAATGCAGATTACTGTTTAGTAGGAATAATTTGGTCACACTTTATTTTAAGGTCCAATTCTTTCTATTAACAAACTGACTTTTGCCTCAATAAACTCCTAATTTGCTGTTTATTAATAGTTAGTAAGGTAGTTGTTAAGTTTAGGTATTGTGTAGAATTAGGGATGTAGAATATTGTCATGCAGAATATATGCTTTATAAGTACCAATAAACAGCTGTTAATAATAGGCATGCTAATAAGCAACTACTAGTTAATAGTGAGAATTGGTCCCTATACTGAAGTACTACCAGTAAGAAATGTTTATGGCCAATCAAATATCTCATTTCACCTGTCATTCATATTACCATGTCTTCCCATCTCCTCAGAACATGAGCACTTTTGAGGCCGAGCTGGAGAACCTGTTGGGGGAGTTTCATATCAAAATGAAAGGTACAGGATTTTTGCACAAAAATGTGAAAAAATCTATAAAATATTTGTTGTATTTAAATAGACTTTTCAACTCCTTTGCTCCCTGTCTCAGGATTGGCTGGTTTTGCCAGGCTTTGTCCCGGCGATCAGTATGAGGTGAGTTGTTTGTAAATTCAAAAAACGGAAACTCTTTCAGAACATACTGAGTTTCATGCATTCTTTTTTTCTGTAATAAAGCCAAATGCGTCTGTCTTCTATCAAATTACTAAACGCTTGTACTAATTGCCTGCTGTTCTGCCAAGTACATCCAGTTCATTCGTAATCACAGCTCTCCTAGCAACGTTTTCTCTTCTGATCCACAAGTACATACACCAACCAAACCCAATTAGATTTTGCAAGGCTGTATAAAACTAAACACTGAAAACTCCCATTGCTTTACTGCTCTATTAACAATTATGTGAACTTGTTTTGGCAGCGTTTTCCTAATTCTGACATTTTTAGTTCTTTTTGCCTCTCTCTTTCTTTTTCTGGCAGATTTTCATGAGATACGGCCGACAGCGGTGGAAACTGAAGGGGAAGATCGAAACGAACTCCAAGCAGAGTTGGGATGGAGAGGAGATGATCTTCATGCCCCTCATTACAGACCTCATCAACATCAAGGTGGGCTCCAGTCCACACAGTCATCCATGAAACAATGTGGCTAATTCTGACAGTGACATACTGGGTTGTAACCACCAAAGACTTTCAAAAAGACACGTCCCCTCAATATTGATCAACATTGATTCCTCAAATGTTACATGTCATTCCCTCAATCGTGAATATTTGGTTAGATCCTTGATGAATGCAAGAAAAACATATTCCTATAAGGAAAGCTATGCATTTATCTTGAATGAAACATTTCTGAATTGACAATTCTCCATTCATTATCTTTATTCTACTAGGTGACAGAGTTAAAGGGGTTGGCCACTCACATCTTAGTGGGTAGTGTGATCTGTGAAACCAAGGACCTGTTCACCGCTATGCCTCAGGTGGTAGCAGTAGACGTCAACGACCTGGGAACCATTAAACTTAACCTGGAGGTCGCCTGGTTGTAAGTGAAGTTATCTAATAAAACAAGATAAGAAGTGTGGGGTTTCAGCCACATTAAATGAAAGTGATGATATACACTGCCCTCCTCAGGACAGTCAATTACTTCTGCCTAACAGTTAATACATAATGTTTTTATGCTATATGCTATAATTTGTGTTTTCTTTCATTAAATACTTTAGTATGATATTAGATTGCTGTACATGAATGCATATCTGTCTTGTTTTTGCAGTCCGTTTGACGTGGAGGATCTGACACTGTCCTCAGGAAACGTGAGTAAAGCCACCGCCCTTCAGAGACGAGTTTCAGTGTACAGCCAAGGCACACCCGAGACGCCTACTTTCCAGGACACGTCTTTCTTTGTGAGTGCAATTCTGACAAATCCTCTCACTTCTGTTTAAAAATCTGCAACATTACACACTTAAATCCTGCCCTTGTGAAAAAGAAGTACACTTAAGCATACTTTTAAAATGAGTACAGAAATAAAAGAATATAGTTCAGTGTGCACTAAATGTTGTTGTTTAAAATTAAATGAAAATGTATTATAGTTTAAATTTATATTAAATGCAACTTCATATGAAATTTCATAATTACCTATATTGTCTTTGAACATGTCTTCTTTAAAGTGTACTGTTGATGTACTGACAAGCAGTTATGGTAAATTATAATATACTTTGATGTCATTTTTATAGAATCTTCTATGTATTTAAATATATTTGTAATTACACATTTGTAATGATAAATTTGCTATTTAGAACATTTAAATATACTAACTTTAAATGTAATATCAAAACACTACAGTTACAATAAAAAAATCAAGTACTTTACATGTGCTGCCATGACAAGATTATTAAAACATGATTTAAAATGTACTTTTAAAGTAAAACTTTTTACTTAACATTGCACTTTTTAAAAGTATACTAAAGTGTGTTAAGAAATATATTAATTAAAGTGTAAATTCTCTTTAAGTAGACTTAGGTGTCCTTTTATTTCATTAATGTTTTATTACCTGCAATTACAGTTAATAGTATAATTATAATATTTGAAGTGCACTTTCAGTGCAGTTAAGCACACTTCTTTTTCTCAAGGGTGTACATACAGTATGATACAGGATATTGAGGTTTTCAAATCAGGTGTTAGATCACACTGTCACATTTCCCACCTTAACAGCTGAGTACTAAACTAAATATAACACTACTGAGTCTGGCTAGCTGTTCTGGGTTCAGTGTTTATTATTTTGTGTGTATTATTGAATATGAAAGCACTTGCATCCTGTGTGTGAATGTTCATGTTTAGTCTGTGCTGCTGTGTCTAATGAATTGTATTCACTCTGTGGCGCCATGTGCATCATGGTTGTTGTGTGTATGTGTGTGTGTGTGTGTGTCAATGGCAAAGAAGTGGCATCCTCGGCGGTGGGAGGGTCAGCGTCTCTCATTCTTGCACACGCTCCGAGAGACGCTCTTAGAGAAACTCAGACGCAGTCGCTCCTTTGGCGATCTGGCTGCGCTGAGACCTCGCTCAAGGTCCAGTCTGGAGGTCTACGTGAGTCAGGTCACTATGTGCCCTGCCCTTCTGAGTGAACATCTGCGTGTGGCTCTTTTCTTTGCTTGCGTTTTCTGCTTTTTCACGCACAAACACACACGTTTCTTCTCACTCACATTCTTTAATATTAGATGTTTAAAGACCCTATGAAATAAAAAATTGTGGCTTTTAGTTCATGTTAGCTTTTGTGTGGATTATTCCACTGTAGCGACTCCTAATGGGAGAGTTCATGTTAGCTTTGAGTCCTTTTGTGTGCAACAACAACAACAACAAAAATTTAGCAGACATTTTTCTTCCAAGAAGATGGACTTAAAATATCGACTAATCTCATCCACAGGAGCATATAGAAATTTTTGTTCAGTTACATTAAATGAAAATCTGACCAAGAACCCCCTACCTACAATGAAATAGACCATCTTAAAGTTACGTTTAAACCACTCATATGTAAACTTTGACAAGTGCACAAATTATCAGCCTAGTTTATTTTAAGCAAAGGTTGTAGTTTTCACAATTGCTTTCCAGTTTTACGTGTAGTATGTATCTCATGGTCAATGAACAGACTGTGGGATGTCCCACCCCAACTTCCTGGAAAGAACATTTGGATATGTTAAACCAGGGTTTCCCAAAAGAAGGAACTGCTGGGGGTTCCTGAGTTGACGAAAAGCTATTTTACTTCATTAAAATAAACACGATTTAAAAAAAAAGACACTAAAAAAGATTAAATATTTTATTACAGAATATACACTAACATTCAAAAGTTTTTGCAAGAAGTCTCTTATGCTCACCAAGAATACATTTGATCAAAAATACAGAAAAATCAGTAATATTGTGAAATATTATTATAATTTAAAACTCTTTTCTATTTGAATATATTTTGATTTTATATTTTTTCAGCATCAGTACTTCAGTTTTCTGTCACATGATCCTTCAGAAATCATTCTAATATACTGATTTGCTGCTCAAGAAACATCAATGTTAAAACAGTAGTTCTGTTTTTTTATCAGGGTTCTCTGATGAATAGAAAGTTTAAAAGAACTGCATTTATAACGACGTCTTTACTGTCACATTTGATCAATTTAATGCATCCTTTCTATGAATTTCATTATAGAAAAAAAAATACCCAAACATTTGAATAGTGGTGTATTTAACAGAGAAATGAGAACATGCAAATGTGTTGTTAAAATATAGAAATTTTAACTTAGAAGTCAGGTCAGTGTTTTAGGTCAAACAGTTTTGGCTGACAAAACATTTGGGAAGCCCTGTGTTAAAAACCATTTCATGGAAGTCTTTAATTGTTCTGCTGCTCTTTAGTATGCTTGACTTTTGGACAGAAAATATTGTTTGCATCTTTAGATCACTAAAGCTACTGTAGATAATAGTGCTGATAGGAATAAATGACATCAGGGAACCCTATTTACCCTATTTTCTTTCTCTTTCCATCAAACAGTCCACTTTACCAGACGACGTCTTCGAGAACGGAGGCTACGGTGTGGCCGAATGCAAGCGCCTGTCCTTCACCTTCTCTGACACGCCCACCTCAAGCCCCGCCCCCATCCAGTCAAACCCTGAGATCACAGTCACGCCCCCTGAGACGGACCCTCCCTCTAAACCGGCTCCAGCCTCTGAGGACCAGCCGGTTGAGGAGGAGTGTGTGGAGGAAGACTGCGGCAGTGTCAGTGTCAGCGATCCAGACCTGGAGTGGGACCAGGCTGAGGCCCAGGGGCACGGCACAGGCTCAGCAGCCCACTCGCTGTGCTCCGAGAGTCAGCTGTCTGTGGTGGGACCCGAGGATGTGGTGTTCTTGGAGCCCAACATGCCTGATGAAGCCCTGGAGCTGAAGCCAGTGGAGCTGGACGGTGAGGAAGGCAGTCTGACCAGGCAGCTGGTGAGGAGGCTCACCTCCTCTGACATGCTGCCCGAGGCCAGCACTGTGAGCTGGTCTGGAGAGAGCAGCAGGACCTTCCAGGAGAGCAGCCTGGAGGAGGCCATTCAGTCCCTGCTCCTGCGGCTGGAGAGCTTAGGCCAGCGCTGCGGGGAGCTGCAGGACTTGGAGCAGGAGGTCATGAGACTCGAAGACCTGCTTAAGGTAAATGAGTTTTCTGTGATCTGTAATAGAAGAGTTACTGTTGAAATTTTGATGCAGACCTGAGTTTGTTTGATCATGAAGCTTGGTTTATTTGATTAGCATGAACTTAGGTACCAAAGAACCATGGTTAGCAAGAAAAGGGCAGTCTAGGGTTCAGATAATCCACAGTTTTGTAAGACTTGAGGGTAGATTTTTCTGCATCCAAAATTGAATACTTCCTTAGTATATAGTATGTGGACAGAGTAGTATGTCTAAATTCACAGTATTCATAAAACAGTATGCCAAAAGTCCCCGAATGTCCTACTATTTCTGGTTCTGAAGTGTGCATCTGACACTTTACTATCCAATGAGGTCACAGGAGAGGAGAGTAGTTGTGAATGGCAATGAAGCAACGCAACTGACGGTGGTAGGTCGCATGACAATAGCAACATGTCGAATGTAGTAGGGATGTCACAATACCAAAAATCTAGTAGTTGGTACCGATACCACTAAAAGTAGACGATACTCGATACCAAGTCAATACCATGGGGAAAAAATAACAATAATACTTAAACATTGACTCCTTTCTTTAACATAAAAACACAACATTAGTGGCACTTGGCCTTCAAATAACACACACTCATTCGTGCACACACACACACACACCCCTATACTCTGAATGCAAGCATTAGTTTAAATTCACTGACATACTGGCAGGCCGAAAATATTTTTTTAAACCATTAACATAAACAACAATTATTTAAACCACTAAAACCAGTAATAGTAGGCTATAATGTTAATAAGGATAATCCGCGGATGGATACACAATGAATGAACAAGCTGTAAGCTGTCAGACAGTCAGTAACTTTGTGTGTGCATGATCATGCGCAGCGCTTGTGCTTTGAGCTGCACGCTCTCATTTAAATCTCACACAATCCTATTTATATATCGTCACCGTTTTCCACGTTTAGTTCTTCTGTGTGCTTGTAGGTATTTTTCTTCTTCTTTACCCTTTGAGGACCGACTGAAACACTTCCAGGCGTATGCTCTGCCTGCCCCCGTCAGTTCCAGAAGAATTGCAGCCTCGCTAGTTGCTACCTTCGGTACCATCGGTACTTACGCTACTGTAGAAAAACAAGTACCGGCAGGATTTTAAAATGTTTATACTGACTTGGTACTGTAGTATCAGTTCTCGTGACATCCCTAGAATGTTGTATGTTTGGATTACATTCATACTACACACATTCATACTATATAGAACATACTTTTTTAACAGTCGTTAAAGTGATAGTTCAACCAAAAATGAAAATCACCCCATGATTTACTCACCCTCAAACCATCCTTGGTGTATATTACTTTCTTTTTTCAGACTAATACAATCAGAGTTCTATTAAAAAAATGTCCTGGCTCTTCCAAGCTTTATAATGGCAGTGGATGGGGGTCGAGATTTTGAAGCCCAAAAAAGTGCATCCATTCATCATAAAAAGTGCTCCACGCGGCTACGGGGGGTTAATAAAGGCCTCCTGAAGTGAAGCGATGCGTTTGTGTAAGAAAAATACACAAAGCTCTGGTGAGAATATGCTAGTCTTGTGAGAACCAAGTTTTGTTTACAACAGGGAAAGCAGTCTCCTCTTGGCTTATTGAAAGTGTTTTTTTAACTTTGAGCATCACGTTTTTAGAGCGTCCTGTCATGCGCAAGAAGACTCTGTAGAAAATCATTGAAAAGCAGCAAATTGGAAAGCAAGAACTTGTGTGTGATCAAGCCCCTTGTCTCAGATGATCTCAGTCTTAAATGAAGGTTGTTGTTTCTCCTCAGTGTCGGGTACCTGCTCATAGGAGCCGTTCATCCAGCCTCAGTTTGACAGTGGAGAGCGCTCTGGAAAGTTTTGACTTCCTCAACACCTCTGACTTTGATGACGATGACACAGGAGATGATGCTGCGACCCTCTCACGCGCTGTCTTCTTTGACATGGAGTCAGAGAGAATCGGGTGAGTTGGACATTAAACCCTTCGGTGATCAGGTTTCTCTGAAGAACTCAACTACATGGCCTCGGTAGTTGTGATTCTGTAGCGCCCTCTGGTGGTGACAGTATGTCTTGCATGTTCAACAGGTCAGGCCAACATCCAGAAGCAAGAGGCCACCTGAGTGAAGCCCTCACAGAGGACACTGGTGTGGGGAACAGTGTGGCCGGCAGCCCGTTGCCTCTCACCACAGGAAACGAGAACCTAGACATGGCCATTGTTGTTCATCTACAATACTGCAGTCATCTCATTCAGGTTATTCGTTTTTCCACCTTTACAGCTTTATTTTCTCCTTCTCAGATTCCAAAATAGTGTGAATTTTTTTTTTCTGTCTTTTACACCGAACATGGTCAGTCGATAGCACATTTACGGCATAAACAGATTGAACTGTGTCATTGTGTTTTTTTTTTGTTTGTTTGGTTTTTTTTATACGTATATAACATGCTAAAGTTTCTCTATGTATGGGATGCAGTTGTTGACCTCAGGAGGAAGCCAGTCGCAGCACAAGACATACCTGCACAAATTAACAACTCAAACACTTCTGTTGGAGGAGCTCAGTGAGAAAAACTTTGACAGACCGGGCAGCTGCATTTTAGTGTCTGATGGTGAGTATATCTTAAATATTTTGTTGTGAAGTATTCATGTTGACTAGTCCTTGTGAAAGAATTTTGATGTTACGGTAATTTCTCACATGTACTTCAAAGCTTGCTTTTCAAAGAGTTTTGGTTGTTTAAAAATGATATTTATTTTATTAAAGTGTTTTATTTTGCATTGGTTACACTAGCGCAAAAGACGTTTTTGCTAGAACATTATTATAGCACTTAAATAATCAGGGTCTAAAATTAACACTGGCCAAGTGCAAGTAATAATCACTTTGGAAAGCCACAACAACATTACATACTTTAAATGTAATAGCAAAAATGGTAAATCTGATCCTCAATAATGTGTGACACTTTATTTTTTTTTCAAAACAATGACAGACAAATGTTTACCTAACAGTGGAAAATTAGGTACCTTACATTTAATTTCAGAGATGCAAACTCTCCCTGGTAAAAAAAAAAAAACTACAACAAATATTTATATTAGTGTTGTCAAATTATTAATTGCAATTAATCCCATCCAAAATAAAAGTTTTTGTTTATATAACATATGAGTGTGTACTGTGTATATTTATTATGTATATATAAATACAAACACATGCATGTGTATATATTTAAGAAAAATGTTATGTTTATATATTAAATATATCTTTATATAATATAAAATATAAATATATAAATGTATATACATGTAAATATTTTCAAAATATATACGTGTATATATATATATATATATATATATATATATATATATATATATATATATATATATATATATATATATATATATATGTATATATATATATATATATATATATATATATATATACACATAATAAATAAACACAGTACACATACATATATTATGTAAACAAAAACTTTATTTTGGATGCGATTAATAGCGAGTTTGACAGCACTAATATATATATATATATATATATATATATATATATATATATATATATATATACACACACATACATAGAGTAAATTTTAGCATGAGGATATAGGGTAATATACTCTACAGTATATGGTGTTTAAAAAACTGTATAATAATAATAATAATTGTTGTTATTATTATTATTATTATTATTATTATTATTATTATTTGCTAAACAATGTAGGTGTGTATGTGTGTGTGTGTGTGTGTGTGTATATATATATATATATATATATATATATATTACTATAGTAATAATGCTATAATAAAAATGTATTTAATAATAATAATAATTTTTAAAAAATTAAAAGTAAAACATTTTTTTTTTCAAAAATGTTATATGTGTGATATTGCATAAACTAAGCTACCAAATGAAAATGAGGAACAAAATTACATTTTTGTTAAACCAAGGAATTATAATATAAGTGACAAAATGACCTGCAGTTATAATGTGAATGAAATACAATTTCATGGCACCTAATAAATATTTATGACTGCTAAATTTCCTCAATTCACTTGTGGTGAAAAGTTGTATTTGTGAAATAAAATCTCTTGGTTAACTAAATAGTGTTGCCTGGGCTGGTGGAGCATCCGGTGCTGATGTCTCTGTGGTCTGACTGCAGTGGTGGTCTATTTCATACTACACTGGACCGAGTGCTGAAGCACATGCATCTCAGCTTTGCCTTACCACTGCAACAGATTCTGCCTCACTCTCCTGACTCAGGTAGTGACAATAACAACAATATTAATCTGCAGGAGGAAACATCAGTGAATGTAACTTCAGCGTTCATTTGCCTGTGTTTGCTTGTGTGTCCAGTGATCAGGATGGTGGTGAATGAGATGATGGACAGGAGCGAGCTGGCCTCTTCCTTGTGTCCATCACTGTCCCCTCTGGCACAGGATGTCCTCACTGTGTTTCAGTTTCACCGCTACACTGTTGAACACAATGTCACGGACATGGAGCGACACCTGCTGGATTTAGCCAAAGAGGGTAAGACGCTTTATTGAATAATGAGTTTAAAGCTTTGTATATTATTAGCACAGTTTTAGCATAGCGTAAAACTCTCTTTTGTGTCCAAACCAGTCATGCTTGAAGAAGCCCTGAGCTGTGGGGATACAGAACGTTGTGTGAAGGAGCTACAGGAAGTGTCCGTCATGTGTCTCCAACCCCGCCCTCAAACCCTGTGGGCCGTGGCTGGGCTGTTGACCTCTGATGACCCTGATGTGATGAAGGCCGCTACAGCCTTCCTCTCCTCTGCTGCCTCACACAAACCCTTCAGGTCAAAGGTCAGTCTTTTACCTGGCTTGTACAGCCCATGGTTGGCTATTGGTGGAGTTGATTGATGGGTTTGTCTATAGCCGGGTTTAAATCTACACTGAGGCATTCAAAAGTTTGAGGTTAAGATTTTTTTTTCATGCTTTTAAAACAGGTCTTCAAGGCTGCATTTATTTGATCAATACACTAAAAACAGTATTACTGTTTTTATTTTTTACAATTTAAAATAAGAGTTTTCTATTTGAATATATTTTGAATTGTAATTTATTCCTGTGATGCAAAGCAGAAATTTCAGCATCATTTCATCATTCAATTTTTGAAATATTATTTTAATATAAATTTTTTTTTGATGATGAATGGAAAATTCTGAAGAACAGCATTTATTTAAAATAGAAATATTTTGTAACATTATAAATGTCTGTACTGTCTTTTTTTATCAATTTAATGTGTCATTGCTTAGTTAAAAAAAATGAAAACTTGACCCCAAACAATCTTAGATGCAATTCATGACTGCATAATCAGGTGCAAATAAAAGAATAAATAATATAAATGAAGAAATAAATAAGAACAAAAAGAAACCATAAAAATATGTTTACATATTGAGAAAATGTATTATTGTATTGTAGTTTTATTATATTGTCACAATTTTACATTTATTGAATCATCATAGTAACAGTGTGCATAAATAGATGTACAGCTGTTTGAGGACACCAGGAGGAGATGAAGTAGTTAATCTTTTCTGTGTGTTTGTCTTCAACAGGCTGTTGATTGTTACACACAAGTCTTATCAGAAGTAGACAGATCAAGAGCTGCATGTGCCGCTTTGAGCTGCCTGCAGGTCAGTTGGCTCTTTGATTGGATCACACGTCACTTAAACTGAAGATTAAATCATATCTGTGATTGTTTACCAGACTTTTCATTAAGCCTCTCTGTCTGTCTGGGGTTATTTTCAGGCTGTGGAGAGCATCGATGCTGTGGTGTTACTGTGTGACTCAGCAGATGAAGATCTCCGTCAGATTGCCATAGAAACCCTCCTCACTTTCGGTAAAACATCCCGTCACACTAATGACACATCCTCTGCACTATTAGTCAGTTTATGCTCTTTCTGCAAATTAGTGTAAATCTGACTGATACCCCATTCTAGACAGCATTTTATTAGACAAAAATGTGTATACTATGAAGTCATCAATATTTCTGGTACATTTTCCCAGAAGAGAAAGACTGTATGATTTAACTTTTAGAAGTATGCTTGCACCAGGGTCTCTACGGGTCCTGAACAAGTCTTAAAGGGATAGTTTTCCCAAAAATGAAAATTACCTCATGATTTACTAACCTTTAAGCCGCTCTAGATGTATATGACTTTCTTCTTTCAGATGAATAGAATTGGAGTTATATTAAAAAAAATGTCATGGCTCTTCCAAGCTTTATAATGGCAGTTAATGGGGTTTAAGTTTTGAAGTCCAATAAAGTGCATAAATCCATCATAAAAAGTACTCCACGTGGCTCTGGGGGGTGAATAACGGCTTACTGAAGCGAATAAATTTTTTTGTAAGAAAATATACATATTTAAAACTTTATAAACTGTAATCTCTAGCCTCCTCTGAGTGTCGTACACGTGTTCACAAGAGAGTGGCGTTCCAGCGGATGACGGAGGATGTAGACGTAGTGTAAGCTCCGGTGAGGATATGCTAGTCTCGTGAGAACCAAGTTTTGTTTACAGCAAAGGAAAACCAGTCTCTTCTTGGCTTATATCAAAATCCTCTCTACAAATCTTCGTTTTGTACTTCTAATTTGTGACAGGTGTATTGTTTTGTTCTCTCCTCTGCGCTTACATGATCATCTCTTCTCACTCCTTTCATTGCCTTTATAAAGCAAGGAAAAGCCATGACATTTTTTTTAAATATAACTCCAATTGTATTTGTCTGAAAGAAGAAAGTCATATACACCTAGGATGACTTGAGGGTGTGTAAATCATTTTCATTTTTGGGTGAACTATCCCTTTAAAATGTCTTAAATTTTGTTTTATCAAATGCAAGGTCGTATCAATTAATAAATATATTAAATGGTATAACAAAAGTTGTACCTAACATTTTAAACGTTTTTAAATTTGTGAACGGAAAAACAGGAATCACAATACAACCTAATGTGATTATTAACCTTGAAAAGGCTGTTGAAGGTTGAGCAGTTTAAAATCGATGAACACTGCACATTTATTGAATTATTATGAATTGTGACAATGTTTACTTTTTGGTGTTTATATTGTAATATGTTGTAGACAGATGTAAGAGTGCTTATTTTATCTCCATCGTTTTGAATGAGTAGCTGGGAATAGGAAAGCAAAGACATTTCGAAATAAGAGTTTTCAAAGTATTTCAGACTTGTTTATAATTAAAAAGGAAGGAAAGACTAAGAGCATAATTTAACGCATACAGTACATAAATTTCATATTGGCACAATCTTTTAATTGCCTTTATTTAAACACACTATTATTGTATCAGCAAACTTTTATCATCAGTGTTGAAAACTGCTGCTTAATATTTTGTGGAAACCATGATACATGATTTTTTTTTTTTTCAGGATTCCTTTTTTAGATCACTTTTGATCAATTTAATGCGTACTTGCTGAATTTCTGTGTTCTAATAATTAAGGAGTTCTTACTGACCCCAAACTTACTTAAAGTAAAAGACAATTCAATTTCAATATCAATTTTATTTGTGCCAGTCTTAAAAAAAAAAAAAAAAAAAAAGGTCTTAAAAATGTTCATGTAAATTATACATGGTCTCAATGCTTGTAAACATCACCTGAAAACTTCAACTCCAGCCTTCCTGTTTCTTACAGAGCATGTGTGTGTGTTTCTGTTCTCAGGTGAAGACGGGCGGCTGGCATACGAGCAGTTGGACACAGTGCCGAGGGAGATAGTGCGGCTGGGGACTCGCCGCGGTAACGCTGTTACCACTTCATTTTAGAAAAATGACTCGTTATCCCTCCTGTGACCCTGCACACTTCACACCACCTGCTAACAAGAGGAAAAGTGAAGCTTGGCCTTTGATTTAGGCCCATATCTTGAGACCTTCATCACAGAGTCTCCTTTTCTGCAGGATGTTTGCTACTCGTGTCACAGTGGTCATGAGTCATTGTTGCTGATTAAACAATAAGAGTGCTAATATTGGAAGTTAGTTATTTGCAGATTGCGTGTTGCACTGTTGGAGGTGTGTAAATAGAAAGCAAATCCTATTTTAATTTTGTCCTGGAATTTTTTTTTTCCTCTGTACGTGCCGTTCCGTTTCAGGGATTATAAGGGACTGTTTTAATGCTCCCCACTTGAGTTTTTTTGACCTGGACAGAGTGAGATTTCTGTAACCTCTGGGAAAGGAAAGATTTTGTGTGCTGTTTGAACCCAGCCGGTAATATGGACTACTGAAATAACCGGTGTGGGCGGCGGACTGCTGATTTATACATCGCTTGCTTGCCTTCACTGGTCAGAAGAAGATATTTCTATGGACGGAGCCTGTAGTGAACACTTGCATTAACACGGTACTAATGCCTGAGTGCATGGGATCTTACAACAAGTGCTGTTTGGAGTATATGAAAATGCACTTTTACACTATATTCAGTCAGAGAAGCGTGATGCATTACTGTGAATTTTTGGTTTGTACGTAAATGAAGACTGGAAGTATATTTTGCTCTGTGATCCGAACTCGCTTCTGTGCCTATTGCTACTGTACTACTGAGTCACGTGACTGTAATATCATTTGTTTTATTTATTTTTTCATTTCTCTTCACTATAAATGGTAAGATGCTGATTTCACCCTCTTTTTGTTGTTGTTTTTTTAATTACTGAGAACAGATTGTTTTAACGATGTACTAAATATCTGTTCACAATATGATTAGGTACAGTCAGGATTTGGTATTATTGAGGGGCTGTTCACTATGAATTTTTTTTTATATATATATATAGTTGGCATTTTACATATAGAAAGATGTTTTATTGATCAGTATCATCTTTTAACAGTGTATTCATGGAGTTATACAGTATTTGTGCTCAAGGGAACCTTTCCTAAACGTCTTTTCAGTATGCTAATGCACCTGACCCGAGAAAACACTCTTTGCTAACCAAACGCTTGCCTCGCTTTGTGACGTTTACACACCCTGTGTTGATCTTTAAAGCTCTTAAATGTGAATTTACACTTATGGCGGCAATTAAAACGCAGTTTTGTAGATCACCCAACTTATTTTTGCAATATTTTCTATGACATTGAGAATTGTACGGAAGCAGGGGCTTAAATCCATCAAAAGAGCACATTTCGAGGAATGTACTGAGTACAGAAAGGTTACTGAAGTATACGCCTCACAAGCACAACTGTTTGGTAAGATTGTTTCTTAACATGTTTAACGTGTTATTTGGCATTTACCGCACAAACTCCTAAAGCCATAATGATACAGAAGTCAATATATTTAAGGCTGTTTTGTGGTTTCTATTTATCAGAATTATCTATAACAGATATTCAAAAATAATACTTTTGTTTATGCTATTTTCTGTATTCAGTCACAGAAGTTACTGGCTGTTTTCTTGCTTTGTGAGTTTGTCTAATGACCACCGTTACAGTATTTGACCCTGGGCATTGGTGATCACTCCTTTCTTTGCACAGAGATATAAAGTAAGAAGGTTGAATTAACATTTATTGCCTTGTATTCATCTCAGACAGAAGCTCAGTGAAATTCAACTGCATTTATTGTTCAAACCTCATTAAAATGTAAATTAATGTCCTTGATAGGAAAGCTGTTGTTGTAATGGTTTTGTGAGCGTGTGCCTGTATGTGTCCAGGGCTTGAGCAGCACACAGCTTGCAATAGCTTTAGCTTCTACTGTTTGAATGAAAGCAGATTTCACTTGATGTCAGAATGCTAATGTTCCCTCACTTTCATTTTTTTTTTTTGTTTTTTCATTTTTGAGTTTACTGTATTTCCTCTGCTGAAAGTGGCAATAAAATTTATTTTTACATAATTATCAGATATGGCATTGTGCTGTTTTTACTTTTTTTTTTTTTTTTTTTAAATTACTACATGTACAATATGAGAGGATCCAGAACTGCACAGACATTAGAACAGCTCTTGCTCATTACTGCATAACAAAATTACACAATTTCAGCAGTTTTATGATCCATCCAATGGCAAAGCATGCTGGGAACTAGAAATTCACAGTCCAGTTTCAGGTAATAATGGCAAGAAAAATGATTCACGTTGTCCGTAACGAAATTACACAATGACAAAATGTTCAGTAATTGTGCTGCTTTAGTGCATTTTCATTAAATTCACCGAGCATTAACATTTATCGTTTATCTGAGTGTTTTTGTTAGTGTAAAAGGCATTTTATGAAGGCGCTTGTGAAAACGGAATGGATGATGTCACGATAACAAGCTTAACGAAATGAAAACAACGAAAAAAAGCTTTTTTAAAAAGTGTCTCGAGACAAGCAGACGCATGATTCGGTTCCTCTCCTCATTTTACGATAATTACATCAAGCCTTATTTTTCCTCTGGTCTGGAAGAACCAGACAGAAGCCACAGAAGTAAGATCCTGAAGGCTGGTCGACTGATCCGGAACACGCAGCTGCCCATAGCAGCGAGAGCAGACGCAGCTCGGGACATTGGGATATTAAGTTACACAGGTGATGAAAAAACGTGCCTTTTTATCGTGAAATGAAGTGGTTTTTTAAAATATGAAACTGAAACCGCCAGCAGGTGGTCTTAATGAGGGAGTCAGTGAATCATTGGCAAACGATGCGTTCAAAACAAAGCAAGTGATTAACGTTAGCTGTGTATGGAGTACTGTCTAGTAGTAGTTACTAACGGCTGTGCTGTGTAACAGTTAACGTTACTACATTTGTGAACCTGGATCACAAAAATAAGGAACATACATAGGTATATTTGTAGCAATAGCCAAAAATACATTGTATTGGTCAAAATGATTTTTCTTTTATGCCAAAAATCATTAGGATATTAAGTAAAGATCATGTTCCATGAAGATATTTTGTAAATTTCCTACCGTAAATATATCAAAACTTAATTTTTGATCAGTAATATGCATTGCTAAGACCTTCATTTGGACAACTTTAAAGGTGAGTTTCTCAATATTTGGAATTTTTAATTTTTTTTGCACCCTCAGATCTTCAAATATCTCAGCCATATACAGGTGCATCTCGATAAATTAGAATGTCTTGGAAAAGTTCATTCATTTCAGTAATTCAACTCAAATTGTGAAACTCGTGTATTAAATAAATTCAATGCACACAGACTGAAGTAGTTTAAGTCTTTGGTTCTTTTAATTGTGATGATTTTGGCTTACATTTAACAAAAACCCACCAATTTACTATCTCAACAAATTAGAATACTTCATAAGACCAATAAAAAAAAACATTTTTAGTGAATTGTTGGCCTTCTGGAAAGTATGTTCATTTACTGTATATGTACTCAATACTTGGTAGGGGCTCCTTTTGTTTTAATTACTGCCTCAATTCGGCGTGGCATGGAGGTGATCAGTTTGTGGCACTGCTGAGGTGGTATGGAAGCCCAGGTTTCTTTGACAGTGGCCTTCAGCTCATCTGAATTTTTTGGTCTCTTGTTTCTCATTTTCCTCTTGACAATACCCCATAGATTCTCTATGGGGTTCAGGTCTGGTGAGTTTGCTGGCCAGTCAAGCACACCAACACCATGGTCATTTAACCAACTTTTGGTGCTTTTGGCAGTGTGGGCAGGTGCCAAATCCTGCTGGAAAATGAAATCTGCATCTTTAAAAAGCTGGTCAGCAGAAGGAAGCATGAAGTGCTCCAAAATTTCTTGTTAAACGGGTGCAGTGACTTTGGTTTTCAAAAAACACAATGGACCAACACCAGCAGATGACATTGCACCCCAAATCATCACAGACTGTGGAAACTTAACACTGGACTTCAAGCACCTTGGGCTATGAGCTTCTCCACTCTTCCTCCAGACTCTAGGACCTTGGTTTCCAAATGAAATACAAAACTTGCTCTCATCTGAAAAGAGGACTTTGGACCACTGGGCAAAGTCCAGTTCTTCTTCTCCTTAGCCCAGGTAAGACGCCTCTGACGTTGTCTGTGGTTCAGGAGTGGCTTAACAAGAGGAATACGACAACTGTAGCGAAATTCCTTGACACATCTGTGTGTGGTGGCTCTTGATGCCTTGACCCCAGCCTCAGTCCATTCCTTGTGAAGTTCACGCAAATCTTGAATCGTACGGGTGTGGTTAACGAACTCAGCTCTCCGTCCCCACCTCCGTCTGTCAGTGGATCACCAGCTTCCTGACAGACAGGCAGCAGCTAGTGAGGCTGGGAAAATACACATCCAGCACCCGTACGATCAGCACTGGAGCTCCTCAGGGCTGTGTTCTCTCCCCACTGCTCTTCTCCCTGTACACTAACGACTGCACATCTAAAGACCCCTCTGTCAAGCTCCTGAAGTTTGCAGACGACACCACACTGATCGGCCTCATCCAGGACGGTGACGAGTCTGCCTACAGACAGGAGGTTAAGGAGCTGGCTGTCTGGTGCAGTCTTAACAACCTGGAGCTCAACACGCTCAAAACTGTGGAGATGATCGTGGACTTCAGGAGGAACCCCTCTGCACTCCCCCCACTCACCATCATGAACAGCACTGTGACTGCAGTGGAGTCATTCAGATTCCTGGGCACCACCATCTCCCAGGACCTGAAGTGGGACAATCACATAGACTCCATTGTGAAAAAGGCCCAGCAGAGGTTGTACTTCCTTCACCAGCTGAGGAAGTTCAACCTGCCACAGGACTTGCTGAATCAGTTCTACTCCGCCCTCATTGAATCCGTCCTCTGCACTTCAATAACTGTCTGGTTCAGCTCAGCTACCAAATCTGACCTCAGAAGACTACAGAGGGTAGTCCGGACTGCTGAGCGAATCATTGGTACAACCCTCCCCACTCTCCAAGAACTGTACTCATCCAGAGTGAGCAAAAGGGCTGGCAAAATCACTCTGGACCCCTCACATCCAGCACACTCCCTCTTTGAACTGTTACCGTCTGGTCGACGCTACAGAGCTCTGAGCACCAGAACGACCAGACACAGGAACAGTTTCTTCCCTCAGGCAATCCATCTCATGAACACTTGACATTAAAAGTGGAACACACAACACTATTATAAATTATTTATTCAACACACATACTTATTTTTTCATTTCAGATTTGCACATATTAGACCTGTGCACCATAACCTGTCTATATCATATATTGTGTTTTTGCTATTTGTACATTGCCTATTTTTATATTATTCTTTTATTATCTGTGTCCTGTCCTGTTGCTGTCTTTCTGTTGCACTGTAGAGCTTGTCACAAAAACAAATTCCTCGTATGTGTAAGCATACCTGGCCAATAAAGCTCATTCTGATTCTGATTCTGAATCGATTATGCTTTACAATCCTTATAAGGCTGCGGTTCTCTCGGTTGGTTGTGCATCTTTTTCTTCCTCACTTTTTCCTTCTGCTCAACTTTCTGTTAACATGCTTGGATACAGCACTCTGTGAACAGCCAGCTTCTTTGGCAATGAATGTTTGTGGCTTACCCTCCTTGTGAAGGGTGTCAATGATTGTCTTCTGGACAACTGTCAGATCAGCAGTCTTCCCCATGATTGTGTAGCCTAGTGAACCAAACTGAGAGACCATTTTGAAGGCTCAGGAAACTTTTGCAGGTGTTTTGAGATGATTAGCTGATTGGCATGTCACCATATTCTAATTTGTTGAGATAGTGAATTGGTGGGTTTTTGTTAAATGTGAGCCAAAATCATCACAATTAAAAGAACCAAAGACTTAAACTACTTCAGTCTGTGTGCACTGAATTTATTTAATACACGAGTTTCACAATTTGAGTTGAATTACTGAAATAAATGAACTTTTCCACGATATTCTAATTTATTGAGATGCACCTGTATTGTCCTATCCTAACAAACCACAGGCCTACATCAATGGAAAGCTTATTTATTCAGCTTTCACATAATGTATAAATCTCATAAAAAAGACCCTTAAGACCGGTTTTGTGGTCCAGGGTCACATTTGGTTTCAAAACGTACTTACATAATGAATTTAACGCGGTTGAAAACGAGGCTGCGAGGGAGACTTACTTTACAATGGCTCGCAGTGTATGGTCTCAAATCATGTAATGTTTCGTTACTCAGCAGCTGTGAGCTTTTTTTTTTTTTCTTTTGTGGAAATACCTTTCGTTGACCATACAATCCAGTGAATGCACTGTTTGTTACTTCCATCCCTCACAGCCTCATTTTAATTCCTGTCAAAAATTAAATATGGCACTACTCCAAATTATAGTAACAAATATAGGTAGTATGAATGAATGCCTTTTTATTTATTATTATTTATTTTTTTTGCATACTATAGACCTAGATCCGCCCCTTTTCAGTAGTTGTCCTCTGTCGTTTCGTTTGCTTTTCCACAACGTGAACCTAAAGTTGCACAAATTTACAAATAAACCGCTTGTCTTCTCTGTCTACTGACATTTGACATTGTACACATTACTACGGTGCCCGCGAGGTGACACGGTCGGTTCACTTAGTTTTGTCTTGGCCACGAGATCATTTTTTCAGGTAACGACATCCTTATGTAGCGGCCTCGAGATGTTATGTTGAGGGACAGGCATCTATTTCTCGTGGCTACGAGTTCAATGCGTAAACTAACCTGCGTGACCATAGCAACCCCGGATTATCAGAGATGAATTCATTAATATTTTATTTAGAATTAAGAAATTATATTAATTATTATAGAAATTATTACATTAAATTATATTAACCATGGCTACCGGACTGTATTACGTGCCATAGTCAGCATTCAATCATGAAATGTTACAAAGTGCATAAAATAAAATAGGCCCACAAGAAAACATTTTTATCCATCCCACAGTCTTGTAAATCCATTAACTGATCGTCTTTTTCCCGTAATATTTCTATATTATTATTAGCCTATTATTATTGGTTACATTTCGATATTCGTTTTTTCCCTTCATTTTGATCTCTCAATGTTCTGAATTGTAAATAACAGCCTACTGTAAATGCTGGACATGCCAATAAAGCTTTGATTATGCTGACTGGAATTTTTACTGGAATGCAGTTTAAATTTAACATATACCTATATTTAATTTTATTTCGGCTAATTAATAGACCATAATTATAAATACTATAGTGTTTCGTCGAGGAATTAATCATTCACGTAATTTCATTTGTAAATGAAAACACAAAACGCTTATTTATCGTACACGGGTATAAATACAATCATAAAGTCAAAAATTTATTGGCATAATTGTCAAGCGTTCACAGTATTTGCAAAATATATGGTAGACTAGCAAATAAAAGCATAATTACACAAAACGTTAATTGAAAGGGGAAAAAAGCATAATAAATATAAAAATAACCCAATAAGTTAATGTAATAATAATAATCAAATATTAAATAAATGTTTAATGTTAATAAAAATGTTTAATGATAATATCTGATAATCCCGGGTTGCTATGGCATTGAACTTGTGGCCACCAGAAAAATGGTATGTTGAGGGAACATCTGGAGGCCATGACATAAGGATATCATTACCTGACAAAATGATCTGAGCCTACTAATTATTTAAACTCTTAACTCTTTTAGGAGGTTATGAACATGCAGCTCAAGCAGCAGACGAGTACATGGCAAGCATGGTGGAGCTGCTGAAAACACCTGATTTTACAGATCAGCTCATCATTCGAGTTCTTGAAGGCCTCAGTGCAATCTGCTACCTCCACGTCGCCAACCAAGACAAGGCACAAGCACTTGGGCTCCCTGACACCCTGCTGGAGTATGTATCTCCAACCAGCAAACTCTCCTTTACGTCACAGCGCTGGAGCTGCTACCTGCTCAACATCCTCTGTTGCCACAACATCCCTATCATCTGCCACCTCAAGGAATCCGAGGCCCTGCAGTCCAGTCTGGAGAAACTGGCGAGTCTGGACTGGGAGGAGAGATGGCCATTAAACTACGCTCAGGAGCTTCTCAGGGTTTTAGGATTCCAGCAGAGCTCGAAGAAAGATGCTTTGCATGAGGAAGATGAGCTGAAGGGTTGCACTTACACTAAAAGTGGTTACATGTTAGGTAAACAATTAAAAAGCATGTGTACAAAATATGAGTTTATTTCCATTGTATGCATTCAATTTTACATATGTACACCGGCAGTGAACATGCACATTAACTACAGGTACTGAAAATAAAAGCTCATTTACAGCAAGGGTAAAAGGATTAAAACAAAGGTGCATTTCTGTTCTCAAAAGGCAAAGAAACGTTCAAATAAAACCAAGCAACGGGTCCATAATGGTTCTTTTCAGTTCAATATTTTCCAGGTGCCATTTCAGCTTTCAGTTGTGGAGTCATCCTTATGTGGCACATTATGGTCATGTGACTGTTCTGTGCCCAGTTCAACAACGTCCTGGCTCTCATCAGCTTCACTCTCATCTCCATGTTCTTCCTCATCTTCTGCATCAAAGGCTATTTCACGCAGCTCCTCTAGACTGTCTGGACTCTTACCAGTTAATCTCTGAGAGAAGAGAAAGAGACATAGTTAGAGACATAACTCGGGACATTGAGGCCGTTTCGCAATACGTGTCCTTCAGCGATCTTGCGTCCTTGAGTTCTCGCTTTACATCATTAACCGTCGAAGTTCAGTTCCAATTCTCAAGAACGCAAGTACAGAGGACGCATGAAAGTGCCAGGATGTGTTCTTGATATCGAGGATGCGTCGAGCCGTTAGAAATCCCAGAAGACGCTGCGGGCGGCTGCTGTACGAAAGCCTGTAAGCTTTAAACTCACTCGCGCAAATACTTGACGGCTCTTGAAAGAAACAATTTATCATTTTGTTTTGGTTAATTTTAATAAAGTGGTAAGACCCAGAGAAAGTCTGTAGTATTTTTATTGGCATATTAAAATGAATCTTAACAGTCAGTTAAACTAACCCTGTAAAATAAAACGATATGCAATTATATGAAAATAATATCTATAATGGTATGAAATAAGTTATGCCATTTGTTTGTAATGTTATATTATATTTGTTCATTGGCTGCTGCTTATGCGCTCAGTTAAACAAGAACGCAGCACATCTCAATTCTCATAAGGGTGCGTTCGGTGTCCTCGCATCCTTCCGAGTTGTTCTTCCAAGGAAGCTTGGCAAGACCGGTCTCCACGAGAACAAGTCCGTTCTCTGCGTTCTTGGAATTGAGAAACGGCCTGAGTTGGGCAATTTTAAATCTCTAGTTCCACCCTAATGGTGGTTACACACCATCACCGCTATCCACTTGTGACGCAAATAATACGGTTTCCTGGTCAAAGCAAGAATACAATCTCGACAGTCATACAGCCAACAATACTGCTATAGTCACTGTGTAAACTACAAAAACGTGAATCTGAAAACGAAGAAATCATGCGCATTACACGTTCAGTCTTATAGGTATGTGCGCAGATGCTTGAGGTTTCTCTGCAAAGTTGTCACCAACTACTGGCCTGGCATGCATAATACAACATTTTAGTGGTTTCCAAAGACCTGTGAGAATGAGAAGTAGCAATAGCTGCATTTCCATTACAGATGGCACAAGTTTTCCGATATTTTATAAATGTACATTTAAAAAAAAAAAAAAAGAGACGGCATTTCCATTAATGGATATGCGACTAAAACGTAACCCCCATTTCACAATAAGTTATGGCGATGGAAGTTGGTTGGTTTACATAAATTGCAGCCATTATTAAATTTACAGCCACTAGCCATTATTTTTTTTAATAAATCGAAAGATGCAGGCGTGTAGCTTTGCCGCAGCTAGTATTAAAAAAAAAAAAAAAAAAAAAAAAAAACACCCCCCACACACTTTTAGTACATTTTCATATAAACGTACCCTGAGATTCGGTATGGAGATGAAGATAAGAATAGGGATTGTTCAGTAGTATTTCAGCACTACTCTACTACGGTGTAGATTAGCAGTCGGTTTTCTTTAGGCATCTTATAAAACATTTGGATCTAGAAACAGCAATGTCAGGCTTCAAGTGGATTAAAAGCTATACACAAAGCACTTACTTCAATCATGTCAGCCATGTGTTGTACATGCTGTGCCAGCTCCTGGAACTCCTCATTTTCACTCTTCAGCTGAGCAATCTGTTCATCTTTGGCTTCAATGTCTTTGTGCAACTAATTTAGAAACAAAAGTTAAGAAACAAGTGAACACAGGCACCACATTTCTAATCAATTAAAGAGCACAGTGTTTTTAAGACATTAATAATCAGAATTATAAAAAGCTTCTTTCTAGAAGCAAAACGAAAAGAATTGGGGGGGGTTCTATACACCTATAGAACAGCTTATTCATCAGCCCTATAGAGAGAAGTGGAGTAGAATGGCTAATCATTAGCAAATTACCTATTGATTAACCTACCTTTTCATTCTCTTGGAGAACACGGAACAGGGCTTTCCGCCTCTCTTCTGCTACTTCCTTCCAGTAGGAGGACCCAGGAGTTTCTGGAGAGAGAAAAAAAAAAAAAAAAAAAAAAAAAAAAAAAAAAAAAAAAAAACACACACACGTTACAGGAATGGTCCATCACCCTTAGACTGCAAACATTAACCATGACAGTATTAACAGGTACAGCTTTGGCATGAACGTAAATCCAAATCAACTTGTCCAAACTGGACAGGGGATAATTTACCTTTGATCATGAGCTCATAGGCCTCTTGCGTGACTCTCTCAGGCTGGTTTTCATCCTCTGGACTTGTGGATTTTACAGCCACCTCTACTTTGACCCTCTTTGAGCCCGTCGCCTGCTCAGCGCTCCAGATCTTTCTCTTTGGAACCGCTTTGCCATTCTAAACAGGATGAGACCGTCTTTAACACTATCCCTCCAACTAAAGAGTTCACGCTTTGTAATGTCCAAAATAGCAACCACCTCCACATACCTCAATGATATGACCAAGGTTCTTATTGACAGCAGACGGCTGAAGGACCTGCAGCGTCCTCCTCCCCGATCCTGCTCTAGATGTTGGCGCTACAAGGAACTTCTGAGAAAAGAAAAAGTAAACAATCTCAGGGTCCTCAAGTGTCAAAAAAAATAAAATAAAGGCTCATTTCGGTGAGAACGAAAGTTAAGCAACTATCCAAGCACACCGTAACAGGCTCCATTCACCTGCCTCAACAGTCATTCTTCTCCTCTTACACCCGTTAAGCTGTCAGTACGAGATAGCAACAAGCAAGGTAACTGAGCAACTCAGCATATCGGCAGTTCTAACAAGCGTGGGAAAGGGGCAGGCCACACATCAGCTGCATGCTGTAAACACCTTCAATTCCCACGGGCAGCGATTGGACCGCTTGCATTATCTTACTGCAACATTCTTTAACCTGTAATTACCGTGGGAACTCGCCACAGAAGTCTCCTTATGACCAACTGCAAGTTTGGAGTTGGTTAATGTTTTCACTTAAACAGTACAGTGGCAGACGGATGTAGAGTTACTGGATTTCAACACATGGGCAATGATTAATTTAAAAACAAAGCAAGGTCCGAGTTGAGTTTGTCCTAAATGGGAAATTTGATCAAGTTAAAGACATGTTGCAATGTGTTGATAGCACTCTTTCCCTTTTTGACAATACTAGAGTGGATTACTTAATGGTCCAAACATATGAATAATATCTACAGGTCATTACATGGCCACAATAAAATCACTAATGACTCTTAATGGGACATTAATCAGTTTATGGGAGTGTTGCCAGATTCTTTTAAAACCCCATTAATCTGATCACCTAACAGGACACTGGTTCAGCAATCATCCATGTATTGATTAGCCATTGAATTAATTGCATCTACACAGCGTAAGGGCAAGCAGTCTCACATACCTTGATGTTTTCAGAGGGATTCTCTGCATGCTTGGGTCTTCTGATGGAGCTCATGTTTTCACCTAGAAGAGAGTTGAGTAATTTCATTAGTTGAACTGTCATGTTGGGCTCCAGTCTCTTTGATTTGGAAATAATCTTTTCATTCCCCTACACTTGTAATCGTCCAGTCTACAAATAATTGCTTTTAAGATTCTCATGATGAGAGATTACCAAAATTTTACATTCAGCACAAGTTTTTAAATTTTATGCTAATGGTTTTCAGCACAGCAAAAAAAAAAAAAAAAAAAAAAATTTGAGTTAAGAGACATGTAACGTTAGCTGACATACCCGTTAGTTGACATACCCATTAGCTTACAAATAGAGAAAATAGATCAACAAGACGATTTTAAAATTAAGTCAGCACCTTACACAGCAGTAACGTTACAAATTAAACAGTTAACGTGATAACACCAACTGATATCCAAAACGTTTTAAAACAATAAAAACATAACTGTGGATTAACACCATGTACTCATTCGCCATCTACGCCTATATAACTCTCAAGACCTTTTATACTTGTATAACAAAAAGACACAAACATAGATCAAAAAGTGTGTAGGCCTCGGTTTGTGTCCAGACCACAAACACGTTAAACGAATCAAGCCACACTCGTACAGACTGTACATTTAAAAACACATGGCCATTTCTTAAAAAGCAAGTCAAAGAAGATACTTACGAAAGTTTCCCGATAAACACAGACGGCTCTTAACAAGCAGCTACAGCACAACAGCTCGTGTGTGAAGCGCGCGCCGCTGGCTTAAGTACTGTCTTTGTACTGTCACGTGACTCCGGGATTCGCGCGGAAACAGCCCACCGCATCATTTCTGCCCACTTCACAGAATATTGTGTTTTCCAAAAATGTGTATGAAAATTATGTGTATATAATGTTAACTATTTATTACTGTATAGTCGAATGACAATAAGTTTTTAATGAATGTGTCCGTATGTACACTGAATTAAATTGTCTATCCTCTAAATTTCGATACTTTAAGTACCTTTTAATAATTTAATCCATGTTACAACCAACCACCCAGCGTTTTTTCTTCGGATAGGGGTGTAAATTTTAACAACAGCACTACTTGCACTAGACATTAACATACAGTTGGTTACACTTTATTTTGTTACAGTGTAATTATACATTTAAGTACTGAGTAATATTAATGAACTACATGTATTTTCTATATGGTTAGGGTTAAACCTAAGCTAAATTAAAGCTCTTTCTGATTCTGATTACTTGCATGTAATTATGCATAATTACTAGTAATTATAATAGTAAGTACATGTAACATCTGTAAAAAGGACACCTTAAAATAAAGTGTCACCATACAGTTTAATGGTAAGTATTAATAAGTGATTTGTAACAGACAAACATGGGAGTTTTTCCACAACAGAACTTAATAAATACATCAAAAAATCTTTGTGTTATAAATAAGCGAGTATTATATAAAAGTTTGAGACATATTGTGAAGAAAAAAAAACACTAGTTATAGGCGTTTAAACAAAACGTGTCACAACGCTGCCCTTCATAAACCCAGCTGACAGCAGCGCGCGATCCTCCTTTTTTATTTATTGCAAAACTTATAGACCACATACAGAAACACGGAGCAAAACATGAATTTATTACAACAAAGAGCAATCATAAAACGCGCGCTCCTCCTCGGTCACGTGCACAGCTGCGTGACGCGCATCGGCCATTTTGAGTTGTTTGTTCAGCGAGGAGCGCTTGTTATTTTCCAGACAAACGCAGATCAAAGGGTCGAAAGAATCGCTCGAAATACATTTCACCTTTTCCTTCCATCATTATGGGTCCACCGCGATGCAGATGCCGCCGTCTGTTACCTGAGAGAACGGAGGACTTCGGTCGGTTTGTCAGTTTATCTTGACATGGCATACACGGGTGTGTGACGACTGAGGAAAACTAACGGGAGATCATCACGCTAAACCTCCGCCGACGATCGATCCATCCGGGGCGGGTTTTTGCATTGGGCTCGGTGTTTTAAAACGTGTTAGGATTGTTTTACAGTGCTTGCTCGGATCGCAACGGGCTTGGAAGACAACTCGAGAAAAAAAATGACGAGAAACAATAGTTAGCTAGTTAGCCAGCCACGCATCGAAGCCAGTTTATGCTAGCATCGCGATAACAAACAGCAAACAGGCAAAAAACAAAATGTAACAGTCGGTTTATTGATGAATACTAGCTTTGGATGCTCTCCTAGATCTCATACTGGATAAAAAAAGAGATGTAGCTCCCTTCAACCAGGTTATTAGTCGGTGGCGAGTGTTTGTATTCAGCTTAGCTAGCGTTAGCTTGCTAGCCAGCCACAAAATAAAAGCCTCACAATGAAACTCAACCGTGGCAGGAGAGCTCGTGGGCCCATTTTATGCCCTTAAATCCCAAGATGTCCAGCAATCTCTGTGTTCTTACTCAGTGCCAAGATCTCATGGCATCTGCATTTCTCTGCCATGGTTGTCTTTCTCACCTGTCATTCAGATGTGCTTTTGTGAGACCGTTTATTGAAAGATATGATACAAGCAAGAGTCAATCCTGGAAGAGACTTTCCAAAGTCAAATCTCTTGGTCAGCTTTTTAGATAACTTTAAACAAGATTTATTTATCTAAAGACAGGGATCTGTCCCCTCACACACACAGACACAAACACAAAACTGTCGGTATGGGCTTTCAGTGTAGCAGGCATTTGTGTTTTCTGTCCTTTATTCAGTGATACAACAGTTTCTCATCTAAAAAAAAATCCTAGTTGATCAGGTCGTGTTATATGAGTGGTTTCTTTTTAGTTTACCCTTAGCCTTGGCTTGATTGTTTGTTTTAAAAAATGGTGTAACACATCAAAACTTAGACAAGTGCAAACTTACTTGGCCCAAGTGCACTACCCATATTGATTAAAAATGACTTGATTTGGTTTTGCTAACTTTGTTTGTTAATTCAAATTAGTATGTACTGAAGGTAGTGCTTGGTTATAGCTTTAGTTTTTAAAAGGGTTTGTAAACCACATAGTCAACTGTCAAGGAAATAAAAAGCAAAAAAAGTCTGCTTAAGGAAAGTAGTATTGTAGGTAACAATGGGAGACCCAAATTCTCGCCGGAATCAAACAAGAAACCGACTCCGCGCCCAGCTACGGAAGAAACGAGAATCTTTGGCCGATCAGTTTGACTTCAAGATCTACATTGCTTTTGTATTTAAGGAAAAGGTACGTTGAGTGACTCTGTATGAAACTGAGAAATTAATGACTGTTTGTCTATGATTGTTCTCATGCCTTTTCCCACTTTTCCAGAAAAAGAAGTCCGCACTCTTCGAAGTAGCTGAGGTGGTACCAGTGATGACCAACAACTATGAGGAAAATATCCTTAAAGGCGTGAAGGGTTCGAGCTACTCCTTAGAGAGTTCTTTAGAGCTTCTCCAGAAAGATGTGGTGCAGTTACACGCGCCTCGTTACCAGTCGATGCGTAGAGTAAGTGTTCACTTTCGACATTGTCAGTTGAAGATTAAGCTGCTGTCAGCTGTATAGCGACCGTAATGGTCTGTATTGTCTAAAAACCCATGTGTCATCATGTGGTTCGAGGTCATTGCTTTTTTTGTGTCTCACTGATGTTTCTGAATCTGTGCAGGATGTGATCGGTTGTACCCAGGAGATGGACTTTATCCTTTGGCCCCGCAATGATATTGAGAAGATTGTCTGTCTCCTGTTCTCCAGATGGAAAGGGGCTGAACATGAACCATTCAGGCCTGTTCAGGTATGTATATGTAATCTCAAATACGAGGAATAGTAATAATATTATTCCACGTATTTGAGGTTATGGGCTTGTTCAAACCCTTAACACCAAGTATTCAACATGCACAATGGGCATGAATAATGCATAGAAATCCATTCACAAATTTAATATAGTTACGTTTGCTTTTGAACGTTTACAGGCCAAGTTCGAGTTTCATCATGGAGACTATGAAAAGCAGTTTTTGCATGCTGTTGGTCGGAAAGACAAGGCTGGGATGGTTATGAACAACCCCAATCAGTCTGTCTTTCTCTTTGTGGACAGACAGCACTTACAGGTTGGTTCGATAAAACATGATATATGAAAGCCCATGGATAATATTTAAGAATGTCATGAGGATTATCAACTTTTTTTTTTTGTATCAATATTGTTTTTGTATCAATATTTTTTTTTTGTATCAATTTTTTTTTAATCAATATTTTTATTGTATCAGTATTATCAAGTGCTCACTCAAATGTTTTTTTTTTTTTTTTTTAAAGATTAACTTGAATGGCACTGTTAAATATAATCTTTAGCAAATCTCAATATGAAGCTTTATTTCTCAATACATGCTTTATATTATAGTATGGTGATGCTTAAATTTACTTAACTCAAAAATGATTGTTTGTTTTTTTATGTTTATTAATAGACAAAAGAATGTTTTACATACGTTTCACTAGGAATAATCTTAAATTTACCTGATATTGAAATGAAAAATCTTATGTTTATATTGACATGGTTGTCAATTGTTGTTTTTCATTACTACTGTGTTACTACTATGTGTCTTATAAAATACATTGATCTTGCCATGAAATTAGACATAGATGCTGGGACGGCAATGAAAATAAATAGATTTAATAGACAAAATCGTATCGAATTTTTACAGTGGCCATTTTAATTGGTTATTGACAATAACAAAAGTTTTTGGTTATCGGTATTAACCAGAATTTTATTTAGTGATTCCCAACTAATTATACACCTTATAATAACCTAATATTTACTGTATAACTAAATATTTATTAACCTTTTATGACATCTGTAATTTTGTTTATTGACAGTAACAGAAATAATTTCTTGGTAATCTTAATTGGCCAGAATTTTAATATCAGTGAATCCATCATAATTGCAAAACTTACAATAACCTAATATTTACTGTATATTATTTAATAACCTGGTTTTTTTTTTTGTTTTTTATCTTACAGGGTTCCAGGGGGGTCCTTAAGTCTTAAATTTACTTGTATAAATTTAAGGTCATAAAAAGTCTTAAATGTACAAGAGTCTTAATTATGATTTCAAGAGGTCTTAAATTTGGGTACAAACGAAAATTGTGATATAGCGTAATGTCGATTAAACTTCAAAAGGCTATGATTTTATTAAAGGGGTCATATGATGGTGCTTTAAAAAGAACATTCTTATGTGTATTTGGTGTAATGCAATGTGTTTACGTGGTTTAAAGTAAAAAAAAAAAAAAAAAACATTTTCCACATTTTATCTCCTCTAAGCCCCGCCTTTCTGAAACGGGGCGATTTTTACAAAGCTCATCGAGGTGTGCTCTGATTGGCCAGCTATCCAGTGCGTTGTGATTGGCCGAATACCTCAAGCGTGTGACGGAAATGTTACGCCCCTTACCATTACTTAATGCCGTGTCCCGGTTTACATGCACAACCGGCCTTGTTTTCTCCCATGTTCAGAAAACAATCCTCCGTGAAACTCGAGTATTTGTGTTTTACTGCTCTGGGACAGTGTTGTAAATAAACATGAAAAAGTAAACATGAGCGCTGCACGTTTCAAAGTCCAGTGCTGAGCTGCTTTGTGTACAGCGTTACCGGGGAAAACAGAAAATGAATGCGCATGTTCAATAAGGCTGTTGTTGTGAATAGGGTATTCCTGCAATACCGGAGGCTGTAGTTTCAGAACCACATTTCTAGGACCCTGTAATTTGTATCTTTTTTTTTTTTATTTATATATTTTTTTTTAATTTATTTTTTTGTATGTATTATAGTGGCTCATACTATTTTATATCACTTGCCATTCAATTCTGTATATTATTATTATTTTTAAGGAATTATGTTGTTGTTTTATTGAATACACTTAATTATTGTCCTAACCAACTCCTAACCCTAAACATACCCATTGGTAACCCTCTTGAAATATTTAACACACATATTCTGGTTTTAAATTCGGTTTTCTTGGAAAGAAAGTCTTGTGTCTGTGCGAGACTTCAGTTCATTAGCCGCAGTGCTTCACGTCTGATGTGTGACCCAGTTAAAGTGCAGTAAACGGTAAAACAATTGCGGTACAAATTAGTGTGATTATTAGTACTTTAAGAAATATAAAATAATTTGAATACAAATACTAATTTACAACATCCAGCAGTACAATGAACTGTTTTGCACAGCTAAATGGATATTGCTGACACCCCCTCGAACACTCAAGTTCATGCTAGGTCTTACTTTAAAAATAAGATGGAAAGATAAAAAATTAATAGTTTCCACGGATCTAGTCTTTGCATATGTTTGTTTGATGTTTGAATCAGTTCTCCTCTGTTGGAATAGATGGCGCTGTCCCAAAAAATAGGGTCCTGTGCAGTCCTAGAACTGCAGCCTCTGATATTGCAGGAACATGTTTTTGTTCAGACCAATGCGAAAATCGACCCGTGTTCTTACCCTGCAAACACGCAGAGCTGTAAATGTGAACTGGTGGATCGATAAGAAGATAATTCATTATAAAAATCTAAGCAGTAAAATGTGTTTAATTAATATAATAATTTATTGATAATTGTTTAATATAATAATTAATACTATTGACTGAAATGGGAAGTATATTGTTGTACAAAACTTTTTGTTTTTGTGAAAGTGTATTTGAACTGTAAATCATGCTTTTTACAGTCATTTTACAGTTTAATAGTTTACCATAGACATTGCCCGACCCCACTCATATGGTATTAATTTTATTTGTGCAGGTCTTAAAAAAGGTCTTAAAATTTGAGTTTAAAAATCCTGCAGCAACCCTGATTTTAATATTGGTTATTGGCAATAACATAATGAAATAATTTATTAGCTTATCAGCATTGCCTAGAATTTTAATATTGAATTACTAATAACTATACACCTTGCAATACCAGATATTTACTGCATAATATAGTATTTAAGAATAGCCTAATATTCTTTTGTCTCCTCTTTCTTCAACAGACTCCAAAAACCAAGCTCACAGTTTTCAAGTTGTGCAGCCTCTGTCTCTACCTGCCACAGGATCAGCTCACTTGTTGGGGGGTTGGAGACATTGAGGACCACCTCCGTCCATACATGCCTGACTAGGAGAAACGCACGGAAGACACCCCTCGAGGCCTCGAAGCAAGTTGACCTTATCTACACATCCCTCAGCTGAATAGATATGAACTTGTGCTTGGAACTCTCCTTTTTGTTAACCACTCATTTTCATTGTGAGATTTAATTTAGCTCCTTTTTTTTTTTAATCCTCCCTCAACCAGTCTCGCTTTGGTTCATCCCATCTCCCCTCTCTTTGGTCAGTTTTTATTTGAACCTGCATGAACATTGATTTTGAGTGGTTGTTCTCTTGGAGCTGCACCGTCAACAATACCCTTCACCGAAGGAACTCTTTACATTACGAAAACAAAACAAAAAACTAAAAAAAAGGAAACCAATGACAGAGGTCTCTCACATGTGGTCCTCGTGTGTTGGACTGGCTTTAACATCACTGTCATGAGGGATAGTTAACATGTCTGTTATATTCAGTAGGGATTTCATGAGTAATGATGATCAGTGACGGAGGACAAAAGAGCCTGAGTAGTCTTCCTCAAAAGGCTTCTATTACAAGGTGAACAATACTTGTTAACTCATTTGGTGTAGGCATTGTTTCTCATTCAGTTACTGCCTTAGTTTTTGCTGGACATTTTAATTTGAGTGTCATTCCTTGCCTATAATATGACAAACCTTGTTTGTTTTATCATTTCTGGAGGAGTGTTGCCTGATGGGGACGGAGGTGCGGTGTGTGGTGTATATCTAAAATGGTTGACAAACTGTCTGTTGGAAGAATTCTGATGCTGTTTTTTTCTTGGGATAGTTGGGATGGTAATTGTCACCAGTTGAGCAACTCATGCACTATATATACATACGAGCTACTGATACCAGATGTAATCATTGGTGGGGGGTATGTGATGGGAGACTGATATTCAAGCTTATGTACCTAATGAGAAATTTCGTAGTGAAGCTTGAAATGAATCATTACGCATTTGTTTATCTTTCATAGACCACCCCGTTCTGAGAGTACTAAATATTGAAGTGCTTGGGACTTGGTATCTATAAGCCATCTTTGTCTGTTCTTAAGGCGTAAAAATATTACTTTTTTTCCCCCCTTTTGAAATTCTGAGATTAAGTCGAAGGGGAAGGTGGGTCTTTGTCTTTATTTTGATGTACCCATTGTTTGAATAATTCTGTTGAAATAAACACTGCTGAACATATCCTAACACAGTGCAAAGATTTTTATGCTGGAGTTTATTAGGTAACATAAAGAACATGTTTCATGTTAGTTACATGGCATGTACATAATCAGCTGCCAAGGTGTTTAGTGTGTCTTCCCTGAGCAATGAGTTTTCCATTCGCCTTGTTGGTGAGATCTACTGTTGCAAATGCTAGAGTCCTTCCTTGTTTTAAAACCTGTGCAGTGATCAGGATGTCTTCTCCAATTTTAGCTGCATTCATGTATCTGTTAAATAGAAAGCAAACAAATTTAAGTGTCAAGAGTCCATTTCAGATGATGAATGTCATTTTTTTTTAATTGAGACAGACTATTTGTCAGACATTTCACTTTTATTGCAAGTTTTGTCTTGTCAAGTTTTAGCAACATAAAGCTATTGAACTACTTCCGTCATGATTAACAAGGAAACTTTTTTTTTTTACAACATGCCACAATAGGAACCTGACATCTAACGACCTAATACAATTACGAGTACATATCATAAAATGGCAAAAACACTGAAAACACTATTTCCAATAAACGTTATAAATTGTAGAAATTTATAACTAGACATTTATGAAAAATAGCCATGCCCTGAGCAAACAGTTAAACGTTTTGTCTAAGATCTACCTGAATTGCATAGTTAAATATGGTCTAAAAGTATGCTGTTGTGGTTTTATTGTGTGTTCATTTTTATTTGTTTGATATTATAGTCTAGAGAACAGAATTAAAATTTAAAGATTGTTTTGAGCTCGGTATTTGAAACCAACATACAAACCACTGCATTTATGTAACTATTATAGTAGTTATTTATATTTAGAATCTTTTATTTTATATTTAAATCAAATTGTAGCTTGTTTTAGTAATTTTGCCATGTGTTTTTGTATTTTTTATTAGTTGCTTTTAATATTACAATATAGCTTTAATTTTTTTTCAGTTTTAATTCTAGTAATGTTATCAGTTAATAGTATCTAATAATCGTAGTAGCCAATTGCAACATTTCTTTTTTAAATGAAAACAAAAAGTTCATTCATTCTAAATGTCGAAAACAATTAGTTTTATTTAACAGTAACAACACACCCCATGCATGAGACAGTAGTCGTGTATACAGTGTCAGTCAATCATATAGGCACAAGCTCACGTTATGTTCATGTCCACGCTGACCCCGGGAGCTCCTCTCTCGCTGTACATGATGGCAGTGGTGGAGATCACATCCACCAGTGTGGCTGTCAGTCCTCCGTGAAGAGTGCCTCCTCTGTTAGTGTGCTCCTCCTCCACCTTCAGCTCGCACACCACTTTCCCAGGGGCTGCAGACAATACCTCCACCTGATCACAACATGATCGGCTCAGTATGTTTCAGCCTGCAGCAAATATATTTACCGCAGAGTGAACTGGTCTGGCTGGTTCACACACCAATGTGTGGATCTCCAACGAGAATCACTTAATTTAACCAGTTACACCTACCTTACTTAAAACCCGGTCAAATCCAGGACAGTCCACCATCGCTCTCATGATCTGTTTTATTGAATTTAACGACATCGACGCCATCGCTGATATTGCAAATACCGAAACACAGCGAAGGACAAGTTCACTCTTGAAGTATGTTTTAAAGATGGCCCAAATGATATACAAAATAAGAGTATTAGTATTATCCAATGTAAAGCCCTTTTGGAGTTCCTCATCTAAAACTGCAGGTAACCAATGAAAAACTGCACGGTATTCTTCTAATCTAATAAGTCAATTTATGAATACATTTAGAAGCCAAGACTGAGCATTCGGCTCTAAGGACTTTTATTATGATAGAAGGGGTCATTCATGATTCATTTGAGTCTTTTTAATGAATCAGATGAACAAAACCGATCTGAACGATTCGTTCAAGAACAGGACTGAATCAATTTTAACTGCTAACTATATTTAGGTTCTTTTTGTATTTGTATTGAATTTGTATTTTATTATTAAACTGAACTGGCACACAGGTTGCTAGACTTTGATTAATGTAGGGTTTTAGAGCACTGGCTGGCCAGGTGCCATATGCTGAATCATTTCAGCTTTGAAACGAACTGTTCAAAAGAACCGACTCTTTCGGTACTACACTTAAATGCTTCCGAAAAAACCTCTATTTGAACAATAATAGTTCTTCGGTTCGGGACTCTCTGGTTGCAACGTTTAATGTGAAAATGAGTGTAATAATACTTTGAGAAAGTGATTTATAGTACATTGTAAATAAATTAGGTCCAGCGACCACAAGCATACGTTAATATTAATATTTTCTCCGTATTTTCGCGGGTTCCGCCCGGAATGTTTTTGTAGCTGTACGCGTCCATGTCCCGCCGTTATATTGAACTGCGAACATGTCCAACACTGTAATGTCAGGTAATCAACAAATGTC
This sequence comes from Spinibarbus caldwelli, assembly GCA_039654775.1. Taxonomy (NCBI): domain Eukaryota; kingdom Metazoa; phylum Chordata; class Actinopteri; order Cypriniformes; family Cyprinidae; genus Spinibarbus; species Spinibarbus caldwelli. The sequence continues at coordinate 22,198,112 of CM077244.1, forward strand.
TGCTCTGGAGGAAACGAGGACGAGTCTTTGCGATCAGTTTGCCTCCATCTCTGGATCGGACAGCGCTGTGGCGCAGTGTTATCTAGCAGAAAATGAGTGGGATATGGAGGTATAGTACTAATACCAAAGCGACTTTGCTAATACTGAACCAAGCTTCTATAAATAAACATTTTACTGAGTAATGCGTGTTTCGTTGTCCTTATTTACAACGACTGATGTTCTTATAAAAAGCTTTTTCATTATTATTATGATTTCTGTGTTTCTGCCAGAGAGCACTGAACTCTTTCTTCGAGGCTCATATGGATTCAGTGTTTGATGTTGAAGATGCAGAGGAAACTAAAGATGTGTCTGGGAATAAGAGAAAGGAGGTGAATTCTTCTGACACTGCTGATACTTCAGGAACAAAGAAGAAATTTAAGACAGGCCAGATGGATTGGTAATGTTTTCTCCTCTATTTATTATAAAGTAAAAACTGAGTTTGCTCTACATATACTCTATATCTATACTAATAATATTTGAAATCTGTTTTCAAATTGTTTGTTGTGCAGCATTGACCTAACAGCAGAGGAACCCACCTGCTCCAGCACTGTGAACCCCCAAGAAAGTCAGGCTGAAAGTGTTGTAACTGGATCTAATGCGGAGGACAGCAAGCTGTCCGTCATCAGCTGGAACGTGGATGGTTTGGACACATTAAGTCTTGCAGAGCGTGCCAGGGGCTTGTGTTCGTATCTAGCTCTGTGAGTTGTTTAGAGACCCCTGGACGAGTTTTATTTGACACTAAGGTTGTTTTGTTTTGGTTATTTTTGTTTTACTCATAACTTTTCATTACCTTATTGTTCTTTTGTAGATATACACCAGATGTGGTTTTTCTTCAAGAACTGATTCCGTCTTATATTCAGTATCTTAAGAAACGTGCTGTCAGCTACCTGTTTGTTGAAGGTAAGAGAATGACCTCAGTGCTCAGTAAAGTTATTTATTAGTTATTTACTGATTAATGAAGTTCTGTGTTATTTAAGGAAGCGACGATGGATACTTCACGGGAATAATGTTGAAGAAATCAAGAGTAAAACTTCTGGAAAGTGAGATCATCTGTTATCCTACAACACAAATGTTGAGAAATCTATTAGTTGCTCAGGTGAGTTTGTGGTTTGTGAGAATTATCCAAAGATTGTATTGAGATATAATGACTTAATGGAATCAGAAATACACTAGCATTCAAAAGTTTGGATTTTTCAATGTATGTACAGTGAAAACGGTAATGTTGTGAGTTACAATTTAAAATAACTGTTTTCTATTTAATAAATATTAAATTGTAATTTATTCCTGTGAATTTTCCAGTCTTTAGAGTCACATGATCCTTCAGAAATCATTCTAATGTGCTGATTTTCTGCTCAAGTGCTGAATATTTTTGTGGAAACTGTGATACACAATTTTTTTAGGAATATTTGATGAATAGAAAATTCAAAAGAGCAGCATTTATTTGAAATAGAAATGGCTTGTAACATTATAAATGTCTTTACTGTCACTTTTGATTAATTTAATGCATTCTTGCTGACTGCAAACTTTTAAATAGTAGTGTATGTATGCATTAATATTTACTTTTCTAGGTTATGTGTCTCTCGTAATTCTTTTGCTTCTCATCATTTATACACACTTTTTTTTTTTTTTTGACTCTTTTGTATCTTATTAAGGTGACTTTCTCAGGTCAGAAGCTGTACTTGATGACATCACATTTAGAAAGCTGTAAGAACCAATCAGAGGAGAGAATGAAACAACTGCGGGTCGTATTTCAAAAGCTGAAGGAAGCACCAGAAGACGCTACTGTAATTTTTGCCGGGGACACCAATCTCAGAGACTCTGAGGTAAATTTAAAAAAGTCTTTAAAATTCACCACAGGGACTAGATGAGTGATTCCCAACTGGTGGTACACAAAGAGTTTGAATTTGCATTATTTAAACCTAAAAGAAAACAAAATTGTCAATTCTTGTCTGTGGAATTGTGTAATGTATTCATAATGCATGTTAAAATGAACTCATTTTTTAGTTTGATGTTGAAGTTGAGTTTGACTGATGGGCCTGTGAATTATAGAAAAAGCTTGGGAAACACTGTGCTAACAATCACAATAGCTCCGAATACGATGGAGGAGTGAGAGTCACTCGTGCAGTGCAGCATTTCTGAAGAGTGTTTCTGTCTGTGTAGGTGGTAAAGGTGGGAGGTTTGCCTCCAGGTGTGTGTGATGTTTGGGAACAGCTGGGCAAACAGGAACACTGCCGATACACCTGGGACACCAAAGCAAACAGCAATAAGACTTTGCCTTACATCAGCAGATGTCGCTTCGACCGCATCTTCCTTAGGTCTGCTAAAACCGGCCCAAGAGTCACTCCTGACCACATGGCCTTGGTCGGAATGGAGAAACTGGACTGTGGCCGTTACACCAGTGATCACTGGGGAATTTACTGCACTTTCAAAACATGATTATTAAATCCCCAAGGACTAAATGTCTTGTACTAAAATAATGTGGAGTGTGCCTACAAATCCAGACTATAGATCAGTGTAAGAAACAAACACATACAGATAATAGTAGGATATAAAGTACTGCAGAAATAGATCTTATTGAAGGGTTTGATTAGAATGGATTACTTGTTTTTCCATATATTAGTCACACAAAATCTTCTACTTCAAACCATGATTTCAGTCATTCTCTGCTCTCATATAATTTCTTTTTAAAAATGTAAACGCGTTGACTGAATTTAAATAATTTTATTTAAATAAATGTGATCTTGATTTATTGTGGTAACTGTGGTACGGGTTGTGTGTCCTATATTATACCACAAGTGGTCAGTATTTCTCAAACATGGCCCTGTATATAAATAAGCTTTTAAATGTCATTGGAACAGAGGCACGGTGTACTATTACTTTTAGAAACTACAAACACAGTGTGTGTGCACTGTAAAATAATCTGTGAAATTAAAATGCTGTGTAAAATGATGACATTCAAAATTGTGCAAATAGAACCATTACATCTACAGTAATATTCTGAAAATACCAAAAATAGCTATTGTAGAACGCTATTGTGAAATACTGAACCAACCATATTAAAATTAAAATAATCTTTGTTTTTTTTTAATAAAGAATTTCTTTGCAGAATTAACAGATTACTGCGATTTAAACAGAAAATAAAAGTTAGGTTTATTTCACTTTACAGTTTGTCTATATTTCATTTTTCTTAATTTGTATTATCTTTTAATATTACAATCACAATTTATATTGTGTAAAATGATTTGTATAAAAAATTAATTCAAAAGTTATGACTTACTCTTAGTTGTGCCAGGATTTCCATCACACTGAACATTTTTGCAGCTCTGAACAAAGTTTTTTCACAAGTTAGTTCACTTACCACAATGTCAAAAGGTTGAGATGAAATATGACACGTGCAACAAAAAATATCAGTTGCAAACAGAATATTGTTACTGTGCATCATTACCAATCAAGCTGTAATTTTGTGCAAAAAGTGTGAAAATATTATGTAATTGTGCATTTTGAATACATAAAATTATAGCTATGCCTAAGCAAGACAAAGGAGTCTGCCATTTTATTCCAAAAATGTAAAAAAAAAAATTCCTAAACTATCATTTTCATCACAGAATGCTTTCAAAAACAATAAATTGAGATGGGGTGCACTGAAATAACAATGTGGCGGGAATTAAAAAAAAAGAAAAAAAAAGTGGACTTTGGAAATTGTTAGTAGACACATTAAATAAACTACTGAGTGTGTTTATCACAGCCTGAGTTCACTGAATCTATCTCTGAAATAATGTTTAGATAAATGTGCTACTTATTCCTGTTGCAGACTGAGAGAAATAAGCGGTGAGGTCTCTTAACTGTCCTAAATTAGCTGAAAGGATATGAGTGTCAAGGCAGCAGCTGTCTTAAGCAGGGTGGACATGTGACTCCAGACAACCTTGAAAGACACCCCACTGCCAAGGCTAATAAACCTTTTGCTTGGTCAGATGAGTAAATATTACATCTAAAGCAGGTCAGACTGCCACAGATCTGCCCTTGGGGTCTGTATGACTGGCTCACAGAGGTCTGCTTGCAGCGCAAACACACTCTCCTTGCCCCTCTCTCCAGGATAACATCCACTGTCACTTAAAGGGCCAGTCCTGTGATAGGTTTGTTTGAATATCCCTATACTTGTAGCTGACACAAGATAGTTAAGAGGTTGTTAGAGGCTCTCATTGTCCTCAACAAGACATGGTAGTAAATCGCAATGCTCTTCCCCTCAATAGGCATCACTGTAGCACATTGAATTGTTTTGACACATGGCCAGGAGCACATGTTATTTCAGGGAAGGGGGTATAGTGGGACTTTCAGATCAGTCCTACTCCAAACATTAAAGACAGCAATGTCAATATACCAGACCGAATATGCAATCAATGGTAACGTAATGACAAGAACGTGATGTGTTTGTTTGGTCAGCACGTTCCAGGAGGGTTTTCCCTTATCAGGGACACACAAGGTTACGGTCATGGAACAGCTCCAGCAGGGATCTTCCAACACAATCTCAAGGCAATTCATAACTATTTTACGCTTTGGTGAATTGGTGGATTTTATTTATGTGAATTTATTATTATTTTCTTGTTTTATGTTTAGGATGGACCCTCATGGTTACTTTATTCTAAAAATTGTACGTTTTCTACTATTCACATTATACAAAGTCATGAAATTGGCACCTGGTAAAATATACTTTCCCATGAGATTATAGTTGTTTATGTTTAGGGGTGGACCTTCATGATTACTGTTTTTGTTTGTTTGTTTTGTTTTTGGTTTGTTTGTTTAAAGAGATAGTTCACCCAAATGAAAATTCTGTCATTAATTACACAAATTAAGATGACCATCGTTGAAATAGTCCATGTCACATCAGTGGTTCAGCCGTAATTTTGTGAAGCTACGAGAATACTTTTTGTGTGTGACTATTTAACCATATTTTTCTCTTCCGTGTCGGACTTAGATGTGCGACATGCGTGTGGTGCTGCTGACGCAGGAGCCAGCGTTCTCACGTAGAACCCGGATGCGCTGTGCCTTGTTTACAAGCAGAGGAATGCACACACGTGTCGTGGTACTGTCTTCAGCGCACGTTGAAAACTGACACTGAAGAGAAGAAATTGTTGAAGAAAGTTATTTTTTGTTTTCTTTGTGCACAAAAAGTATTCTCATAGCTTCATAAAATTACAGTTGAACCAGTGATGTCACATGGACTATTTTAACGATGTCCTTACTACCTTTCTGGGCCTTGAACGTGTCAGTTGCGTTGCTGTCTATGCAGGTTTAAAAAGCTCTCGGAGTTCATAAAAATATCTTAATTTGTGTTCTGAAGATGAACAAAGGTGTTACGGGTTTGGAACGACATGAGGGTGGATTTTCATTTTTGGGTGAACTATCCCTTTAAACACACGTTTTCATACTGTTCACATCATAAAATTTCATACGAAATTTGCCAACTCGTAATTGGGTTGGGCGTATTTAGGGGGTTGGGTTAGGGGTGGACCTTCATGCTTTTTTTTTTTAAATCGTAAATCTTCATACAATTCACATTGTACAAATTCATACACTCTAAAAAAATGCTGGGTTACAACCCAGCGCTGGGTAAAATATGGACGAACCCAGCAATTGGGTTGTTTTGACCCAGAGGTTGGGTTACTGCCCAGAACGTTGGGTTAAACATTTAACCCAACTGTTGGTTGAAAACAACCCAGCATGTGTTCTGTCCAATATTTATTTAAAAAAATATTTGATTTACATTGTACAAAATTAATTCAAAATTGTCACCCAGATTGGGATGGTTACGTTTAGGTGGAGTTAGGGAACAACCTACATGCTTTTTGTTAAAAAATTTTGAAAAAAACTTTTCATACATATCACATAGTACAAAGTCATATGAAATTTTCACTTCATAAAATAGTTTACAATAGTTTTCTCATGATAACATATTGGTTTTGTTTAGGGGTGGACCTTTATGGTTATTTTCTAAAAATCATACATTTTTGTTCCGTTATGGTTTTTCTTTTTTAAATTGTATGTTTTCATTTGATTCACATTGTAAAAATTAATAATTAAATGAATAAATAATAAAAATGAATGCAAAATTTACGAGGTGGCATTTTCATATATTTTTAACATATTTAGGGTTGGGGTAAATGGTGAACCTTCTTAGTTACTTATTTCCTAAAAAAAACACATTTTCCTACAGTTTAACTGCACAATTTCATATGAAATTGCTACCTTGTAAGAAGTTACATACATACATCCTGAGACTGGGTTGGATCTTCCCCTTCATTTCACAGTTCAGACTGCACGCTTTAGGTTAGATAATGGTGCAGTTTGTACCATGTCACCGCAACTCCAAGATAACAGATACTGAAACAGGAGGCAACCATGTGAGGAATGAAATCTTAAGTAATTACGTAAGCAGACAATATAGCACTGTCAATCTGTAACTAAACAGAATGTTCAGCAAACAAACCATCTTCTGTTAACAGCCTGTACTAAGACGTGTCTCCTACACTGAATTAAATGCAGAAACACTGGGGTATTTATGTAGACTAGAGAGCACAGCACAAGATGCTTGTGTAATTTTTAAAAAAAAATTTATTTCATAAATAACACTGAATAAGCATGGTACAGCGATAAATATTCATTTACATTGCAAAATTCTCTGTATTACAAAATACAGTGTATGTAAAATGCACTTGTCAAAGGGGTCAAGAGGTTTCAGTATAGTACCTGATGTGCCCTAATCTGAAATTACATTTGTACCTTTTTTTTTTTTTTTTTTTTAAATGTGCTGTAATCTCAGATTAAGGTTTGCCAAGAACCTTACAAAACCCCTTTGCTATTATACGCACTGTTGCATATCCCACTGTCATTTGAACTGGAAAAATAAGACAAAAGCACTGATACATATCCTCAAATTGTCGTTTATTTTTGTTGTTTGTTCAATTTTGATTCTTTTTGCATTTTACATCCCAACAATCTATCTTTTCAGTTATCGCAACCCCATGCCTGCTCGAGTCTGAACACAACGCAGGCAAGTGTCCCGTTTCAATGTCTTAGGCAGCAAGAGGTACAAGGCAGGTTGACATCGTAACACAAGACCAGGATTGTTGGATCTCTACAATGTATCTCAGATGGCGAGTCAGCATGTTCAGTTTTTATTTATTGCTAAATTCAGAAAACAGAGGGGCTATTCCATTTCCTTGGAAAAAAATGAAATAAAAAAACCATTCGTCCCATTTTTAAGTTAAGGAATGTGTCCATTTGTGTACAGTTACACCAGCACTTTTCAAAATAAATGTAACAACTTGTTAGAAAACCTATTTGCACACTCTCCACGTAAGAAAAAAATGAGATGGTGTAGATCACTTTGTAGTAAAATTGCAATATTAATTCGAGCCCTTGTCAGCATTTCACTCAGACCCTACAGTCCAAGTAGCAGCAAAATAATAACTGGAGACGTAAATACAGAGTAAGATGAGATGGTTTTTCAGAATGAGCAGCGCACCAGTGTTCCACTGATTGTCAGATTATGGTGACGCTCTAGTGTTGATGCTGTAAACCAAACAGCGAGTCTCAAATGACACTGAGAAAGAAGTCACTACCGACCGAGTGTACATTTCAGTTACTGGGAAATCCATCATTGAGAGCATGTGTTTCTTATAATTAAAAAAAAAATAAAAAGTGGATAAAAAGCTCACAATGACGAAATCAAATGAAATCAAAGTCACCTCCACAATGATTTACAGCATGAACGGCTGGATTTATAGTATAGTTTCATGTCAACCAGCACAACAGTGTCGTAGTGTATGGGTTAATGTAACGAGAACACAAAACAAACCAATTAAGCACCAGGATTGCGTGAAATCCCTTGCATGGAGGGATTTCAAGTTCCCGGTGTGGAAGCTGTGAGTTCACTGTGACTCTGAGCTCGTTAACAGAAGCCTGTGCTAAATTATATAGCCAGGAACCAAATACGTCAGTCAATGCTCAAGAGTCTTTTGTTTCTAATTAGGTGACTCTCTAAGGAGGGAACGACAGACATTACCATGACTGGAGTCGCGTAATAACATTTTAGTTGTAGTTTGCAGTTTTGTCAGTTATTTGTAGCTGTTCTTGTCGTGCTCAAGTGTGCCGTGGAGGCTTTGAGCTGAAATTTCACTGGTGTGCATTTTTTTTAAAACTGCCAAAAGATGCATTGTAGGCAATTGTGAGCCATTTTAGCACAGTGCCAACAACCCATTAGACTGATGTGAATAATGTTGAACTTCAGCATTCATTACATAATTATAAAGTACTAACATATAACAATGCTTCCCTTTTTTATATTGTTATTATATATATATATATCTCCCCTAATTTAGGGAAAATATTTATATAAATACATATCTTTATATAATTATACAAATATATTCAATATATAGAATATATTCATATTAATTACTTTTCCCCGCTTTTCGTCTTTATCTTACATATTCAGTTTGTTAAATTCCATATGTGCAAACATTCTGAATTAAGATTCTAACAATGAATAAATTAACAAAAGTGTTGTCAAAAATGCTAACAGCCCTATAATAAAGCATTTGGTTAAATAATACAAGAAAGAAGGCAAAGAAGTTCAGTCCTCTCAATATGAGAATGAGAAATCGAACACGTACGATCATACCGCTGAGCTAATCATGCTGTACTAAAGGTTCTTGGCAGGACATCCTTAAATATCCAGCTAAGAAAATTTCCTTCCCTCCCATCTGTTCCTTACAAAACTGCAGGGTAGCAAAAGTGTTCCCAGTTTGGCAAAAGCCAGAATTTTTACGCAGGTGGTACTAACTGATAATAGTTTTTCTTACTCTAGACATAATACGAAAAGTATATGTGACCCTGGACCACAAAACCAGTCTTAAGTGTCTTAGTCTTAAGTCCATTGATGTATGGTTTGTTAGGATAGGACAATATTTGGCCGAGATACAACTATTTGAAAATCTGGAATCTGAGGGTGCAAAAAAATCTAAATATTGAGAAAATCGCTTTTAAAATTGTACAAATGAAGTTCTTAGCAATGCATATTACTAATCAAAAATGAAGTTTTGATATATTTACGGTAAGAAATTTACAAAATATCTTCATGGAACTTTACTTAATATCCTAATGATTTTTGGCATAAAAGAAAAATCGATAATTTTGACCCATACAATGTATTTTTGGCTATTGCTACAAATATACCTCAGCGACTTAAGACTGGTTTTGTGGTCCAGGGTCACATATATATAAACAAAAAAGAAAACATCTTAAGCATATTAACCTGATATATTAGTTGGGCCCTCTTTAGTAACTAACTACAATTCTATTACATTTGCTTTAATTAATTTACCCATTTCATGCTTTAGACCGCCTATAAAGTTATATAATTTTATATTAGTATCATAAAAAAAGAACTTTAAAAAGAAAATGTACCGCAAAAACAAATATATCTCAAGTCAATCTCAAACTTCTCATATAATACTGGCCCTGGGTCCCAATCTTTGGGCAATGTTTCCATCAAAGTCTGATGATGGGCACTTCGGCTCTTTGACAGTCCAGTGCCGCTCCACATCAGACCTCCATCATAACCAGAACAGCTGGCTGGGACTATAGCAGCTCCCAAGACAGATCTCCATCTGTCCAACTGGATACAGGATTGAAATATGTTCAAGAAAAGCGGCGTTCAGACCACGTTGATCCCCCCTCCCGCGGCAGCCCGTTTGCTGCAGTAGGTCAAGCCGCTGTGGTTGGCCGCTCCGCCGTTCATATACGACGTCTTCAGCTCCAACTGGCAGGCTGCAATGGCGGCGTTCAGTTCCACTTGTGCTCGATGTACAACATAAAACATCAGGCCGATGCTGATGAAGATCTGATGAGAGGAACGGAGAGAATGAGTCACTGGGTGGATCTGCTGACTGAGCAGGACGACGGTTGATACAAACATCCACATGATGGGACTTATTCAGTGTGGTTGTAAATTTAAGCAATAATTCCTTGGCTGATATATCAAAACATCCTGTTTCAGTCAAGAATTCATTACTGGCATCTAACTTTACTACACAAAAGGGCAAATGCAAAATAAGAACACATTTTTGGTCAAAGCTCTGCCAATGACCATCTATAATTATGGCTTACTACAGGTTCCACAAGAATCTAGACTAGACATAAATATTTCATTTCCTTATGTGGCTACATATCCATTGCAGAATCTGCAAAATACCATTTGAATAAATACATAGATAAACATTATTTTTCAATAATGTTATTAAATTCTTTATACATCTTATTTTTAGTGCAGGAGAAGACATGTGTGACCCTGGACCACAAAACCAGTCATAAGGGTCATTTTTTTAAATTGAGATTTATACATCAGCTTTCCATTGATGTATGGTTTGTTAGGATAGGACAATATTTGGCCGAGATACAACTATTTGAAAATCTGGAATCTGAGGGTGCAATAAATAAATAAATAAATAAATAAATAATATTGAGAAAATTGCCTTTAAAGTTGTCCAAACGAAGTCCTTAGCAATGCATATTACTAATCAAAAATTAAGTTTTGATATATTAACGGTAGGAAACTTACAAAATAGCTTCATGGAACATGATCTTTACTTAATATTCTAATGATTTTTTGCATAAAAGAAAAATCGAAAATTTTGACCCATACAAATGTATTGTTGGCTATTGCTACAAATATACCTGTGCTACTTAAGACTGGTTTTGTGGTCCAGCGTCACATATAACACAAACAAGTATATTCTACAATACAAAATAAATGAAATTGCACAGATTATCTGTGCACGTCCTTGGATTTTAACATTGGGTTATACTCTTAAGCATTAATCACTGTTTATAGCCTTTTGTGATTATTGTCTATTAGTCTCTCAATTGTTCAAGTGGCAAAGCTAAATCTAAATGCCACTGAAAGTTCCAGTGAATTCTGAGAATTCCAATATGCAAAGCATACTGGGAAACCAAAGAACTTTACAAAACAATGAACAGCTTCAAGGCAACATTATATTGTGCACCACTAATTGTGTGCAACTGTGTGTAAAAAACAGGTAATAGAGTGATCAATAGGAAGAGAGTCGGCGTTGCATTCTATAAACGTGACAAACTATACGTGACACAAAAATAAATAAATAAATAAATCCTAGTGTCCTAGAGACGCTCCTCATTTGCAAGCTGCTTCTTGAAGATTCTGCAAGTAGTATGTTAACTTATATGCCAAACTGTACATACAGGATTCTTACTGATTTTCTTTCAGAACCTTTCCAGTTTCATTTTTGTTTTTGGAGGTTTACCTGTAGACTGAACACGAAGTATCCACTGACACTCTGTTCTGCGATCACGTCCTCCATTGTGCGCAGGGTGGTGCCCAGATACGAGTTAAGGAGTTGTGTTGGGAGAAGTCCCACTGAGGAAGCCACTAAATAATTTGGCAAGGACACATCTGTGATCTGTCAAAGAGAGCGACAACTATATTTGGTCATAGAGTTGGTCAAGATTAATCACAGTGTTTTCACCCCCTGCAAGAATGTGTCATCAGCCTCATTTAGCCCCATCACTGTCCTTCACATGCTAACTGGACTTTTCTAGCCTCTCTAATGCACTACAATTGAAAACATTTCGATATCAATCATTTTTCTTTTCTACATTATCGTATGTTGACATTCAAGCAATTCAAACATTCAATTTTTTAAACATTTCACACATTCATTTCAATTTCCTCTATGTAAACAACACAATGCACAGATTTGTTCTACAACACCTGTAGGATGTTTTACTGGCTGTATTGCATTGCTATAATGCTTTGAATATTAAATATTTAAGCAGTGCTTCTGTCCTGCTCCAAGTCTGTTAGACTTTAAAGCAAACACACCCTACATAAACATATTAAAGCATTGTATAATTCAGCTGTATCACCTCTGAGATGTAAAAACATGGTGCAAATCTCTGTCTTCAAGTGCTAAAGTATGAACCATGATGTAAAACCCTTCTATTTTAGCTCATTAATAGACTGGCGAAGATGCAGGCATTGTTTGATTTGGCTTGTGTCGACCTATTAATATTCATGAACGAGATAAAATGATGCATTCTTGTTCTAAGAAGCGACTTCATTTTAAATTGCTGTGAAGCAATATTTTAAGTATGCACTATGCAGACACATGCATTGTGTTGGGTTACCTACATAATGCATCACATTCTGCTTCAGCAGAAAACACAGGGCACATTGAAATACGGCCCTTTCTATAGGACGTGCTTACTGAGGAAGCGAAACATAATTCCAGTGTGACCCGTTTAGAACAGACATACATCACACCCTTAGGCTATAATCCCTCTGTTATGTAAAAAAAAAAAAAAAAAACTGTGATGACCCAAGTGTTCGATCACTATAGCGTCCTTCAGAAAGAACAGAGACTTGCGTGGCTTTAAGGGCAATGACGCTGTGATAGTGTAATGTAGGTTATTTCTGACTCAAAAGTGATGGCTAAATAGGGCTGCACGATTATGACTAATCAGAAGTCTTTTTTTTCCATTTTGTGTAGGGCAACTGCAAGTCATAGGCATCTAAACAGAATTTTAGCATCTTTGAGATATATAATTTTTATTAACATTTGAATTAGATTTTATTTTTATATCTTCCGAATCCGATTTAAAAATGAGAAATGTTGCTTCAGGTAACGGAAATGTTTTTATAATTCTAGTTAATGATAACTGATTGAAAACAAATTTGATTGATTTTATACATCTGTAAATCAAGACTGCACATAAATGGCCAATTTTTTTACTAGTCCTCTTAACTGCATGAAAACAAAACAGTTATTCAAACGTATAATTAATTATACACAGAAAGTGAGCACCATGCCAATACTAGAGCACTCCCATTCTGTCCGTTGTTAGTTTACACAATTTCACACAACAGACTGCTCACACACAGAGTTTGGACTCCGTAGCAAAGTCTCTTTAAGACAAGTCATGTCACTCGGCGGCCATCTTTGAAACGCCTCTCGGGCATGCAAATGCAGCTCCTATCTCCTTGAATGGGGAAACATCAAATTCTCCCAAACTGTTCACTAAGCTTACGATTAAATTTCATATTTGAAATCACCAAAGAAATCTGACAACAACTGTATCATAAATGTAGTTTCTTTTGCTCAAATGGCGTTATAAAAAGCTTATTTTTCAGGCTAGATCAGCCAATACGCTTGCGCACGTCTCAGAACGCTGACTGTTTCTATAGCAATCGGGACTTCAAACAGCAGCTGCAATGACACACTGACTTTCCCGATTAGTGATTGGCTCTTTCATTCAGAAGGCGGGGCTTCCTGCGATTGATCGGCCAAATTGAGCGTTGCATTTTTCCACATTCAAAACTATACAAGTGACACGTCTTGGGTATTCTATAGCCTTTGCTCCGTAGCTACACAACAGTATCAATATTTTATTACAAAATGTTTATGGCTTGTTGATTATAATGGGAGTATTCTAGTTTTGCTTACAGTGTATATTGGCCGTTGTACAAAATACAAATTGCAAAGGCAAATTTACTAAATAACTACAACTTTGGATTTAAAGCTTTTTTGTGTGCCAGGGTATCAGGCGATGCGTCTTTAGCATCCAATTATAAAACAGTTGCCTTAATTAATAAGTCTAATATACAAGTGTTGAATGCAGAGATAAATCAGAGCTTTTAAGCACACAATGTTACAAATGTTCAACCACTGCAAAAAAGTTTTTGCAATTGACTGAATATTGTAATTGACAGTATTTACAATTATTTAATTACAGCAGCCGTAACTGTGATTTTGAATATTTTCAATCAACTGTGCAGCCCTACAAGCAAAAACCAAAAACAAAACAGCTGTTTAACATTAAAGCTGTTTGTTAACCCTAGAAAATGACAAATTCCTGCTGTAAGCAGGTGGTCAATGTTCATTTCCAGCACTCCTGAAAGCCAGATATAATCAGTCACTGTCAGCCAAAATGATCTGTCAAGAGGAAGTGGTGTAAAACATTCAACTAGTATTAAAAAACATCTGCTCATAATAATTACCATCATAAAAAACGTCAAAGGAGAAATACAGTAACATATGAATCATCCAGTGAATAAATTATGCAACCGGTATGAACAATAGTCAAATATGTTCCAAAATGGCAGGCTACAAGCCCACAAGTTCATATTAAAAAGCAAACCAACCTTAACGCCTGAGAAAGTCTAAGTATATCTCAAATCTAATTCAAAATAAACAGATGTAATCTTTCTTTGTTTTAAGAAGCAACTTCTGAAACAAGAGAATTAAACAGCTTGCTGAATAGTGACTACACTAAATAAATTTACATAAAATTCAAATCTCAATAAAATCACATTTAGGAGCCCAGAAAACTGTGTAACTTTTTTGGTAAATTATTTAAATGTTGCTGTATATTTACATGTGTCACCATGTATTTATCAAAAAGGTTAAAGAAACTGGGTTAGAAGTAATTCTGAGTAAGGCTAAAAATGCTGTTAGACACTTCAGTAGGTATGTATCACTGTTCTTTACGGTCCTCTGTCATTGTTAAAGGTTGCAGTTTCTTTCTCATGTGTGTCAGCTAATTAAAAATGTATTATGTTGGTTGTGCAAAGTGTCTGAAGGTAATATTTCAATGCACAGAGAGACCTGTCTTTATACCCTTGATCCTGTGAAGAGCAGTTATGTTTGATTTAAATCTGGCTCTGAGCTGGAGGTCTTAATTGTTTAATTCCAGCAAAGCTGGATAAAGCCACCTGAACATCCCTTAAAGATGAACAGCCACTTCAATGCTATTAATCGGACACCTTTGTGTGCTGGGTGTCTTTTTACTCAGTTAAAATAAATGTAATAAATTAATTAATTAAAAATACATAAATAAATAGGGAGAATCAAATGTTCTGCTCCAGCGAAAAAAGATTGTGAAAGTCTGAATGTCAGCGTTTTGGGTTTTTTGCTTCAGCATCGCTCAAAGCAGGGTTTCTCTCACTAGTAAGTAAGTGTAAATCGCGGAATGGATTTTGAGCAGAATGATTGCAGAGCACTTTGAGCGGGATGGAAAATCTTTATCACAATCCACTCATATGTTGATCCAGATCGGCTTTTGATAAAAAGGAATTGATTTCAGACATTTCTTGATAACACCAAAGCTAGACCATTTTCTTCATTTGGAGCAATTTTCAAATATATGACCTAACTGGTATATTTTTGTTGTTTGTCTGAAAGGAAACATTTCACAATATAAATGATCTGTTATTACTTATCTATTGTTTCTGTTCTAGTGAACAGCTGTATAAAAGCAATATCACATTTGCAATTAATGGTGGGTTATAGGGTTAAACAAAACCATTAAAAAACAATTTGTTACTTAAAACAAAATAAACGCTAGCTGAAATAAAACATATAAACCTTAAACTTATTTTATTTTAGCTAGTTGCCAGAACAACATTTCTCACTTAAAGTACAATAAAAAAAAGCAAACCCAAAACTGAAGTAAATTAAGGCCTGGTTTCACAGACAGGGCTTAGACTAAACCAGGATTAGGCTATAGTTCAATTAGGACTTTGAGTAATTTTTATAAAAGTGCCTTAAAAAACAAACATTACTGGGGCCTGTTTCATAAAACAAGTTTACCAAATAAGCCAGGTTTATTTCAGTTAGTCTGACTTATTGTCAGTTGATTTGGTTAAAAATAAGTCAGAATAAGTGAAATAAGCCTGGCTTGTTTGGTAAACTTGTTTTATGAAACAGCCCCCTGATCTCCATCTTGAGACAAAACAAAGGCACTGATATATTTTAAGATCAATCAGTGCAAGTTTCTTTCAGCTGAAACAGCTCAGACTTTCATTTTAGTCTGGGATGAGGCTTAAACCTTGTCTGTGAAACCGGGGGAAAGTAAAATAACTAAACAAATAAAATAAAACTAATAAAATCACAAATAATACACATTAATTACTAAAACTCAAATTAAAGTGAAAAAGGTACATTTAAAAAAAAATAATAAGTTATATATATATATATACACACACACACAGATGCATCTCAATAAATTAGAATGTTGTGGAAAAGTTCATTTATTTCAGTAATTCAACTCAAATTGTGAAACTCGTATATTAAATAAATTCAATGCACACAGACTGAAGTAGTTTAAGTCTTTGGTTCTTTTAATTGTGATGATTTTGGCTCACATTTAACAAAAACCCACCAATTCACTATCTCAACAAATTAGAATACTTCATAAGACAAATAAAATTTTTTTTTTTTTTAGTGAATTGTTGGCCTTCTGGAAAGTATGTTCATTTACTGTATATGTACTCAATACTTGGTAGGGGCTCCTTTTGCTTTAATTACTGCCTCAATTCAGCGTGGCATGGAGGTGATCAGTTTGTGGCACTGCTGAGGTGGTATGGAAGCCCAGGTTTCTTTGACAGTGGCCTTCAGCTCATCTGCATTTTTTGGTCTCTTGTTTCTCATTTTCCTCTTGACAATACCCCATAGATTCTCTATGAGGTTCAGGTCTGGTGAGTTTGCTGGCCAGTCAAGCACACCAACACCATGGTCATTTAACCAACTTTTGGTGCTTTTGGCAGTGTGGGCAGGTGCCAAATCCTGCTGGAAAATGAAATCAGCATCTTTAAAAAGCTGGTCAGCAGAAGGAAGCATGAAGTGCTCCAAAATTTCTTGGTAAACGGGTGCAGTGACTTTGGTTTTCAAAAAACACAATGGACCAACACCAGCAGATGACATTGCACCCCAAATCATCACAGACTGTGGAAACTTAACACTGGACTTCAAGCAACTTGGGCTATGAGCTTCTCCACCCTTCCTCCAGACTCTAGGACCTTGGTTTCCAAATGAAATACAAAACTTGCTCTCATCTGAAAAGAGGACTTTGGACCACTGGGCAACAGTCCAGTTCTTCTCGTCCTTAGCTCAGGTAAGATGCCTCTGACGTTGTCTGTGGTTCAGGAGTGGCTTAACAAGAGGAATACGACAACTGTAGCCAAATTCCTTGACACGTCTGTGTGTGGTGGCTCTTGATGCCTTGACCCCAGCCTCAGTCCATTCCTTGTGAAGTTCACGCAAATTCTTGAATCGATTTTGCTTGACAATCCTCATAAGGCTGCGGTTCTCTCGGTTGGTTGTGCATCTTTTTCTTCCACACTTTTTCCTTCCACTCAACTTTCTGTTAACATGCTTGGATACAGCACTCTGTGAACAGCCAGCTTCTTTGGCAATGAATGTTTGTGGCTTACCCTCCTTGTGAAGGGTGTCAATGATTGTCTTCTGGACAACTGTCAGATCAGCAGTCTTCCCCATGATTGTGTAGCCTAGTGAACCAAACTGAGAGACCATTTTGAAGGCTCAGGAAACCTTTGCAGGTGTTTTGAGTTGATTAACTGATTGGCATGTCACCATATTCTAATTTGTTGAGATAGTGAATTGGTGGGTTTTTGTTAAATGTGAGCCAAAATCATCACAATTAAAAGAACCAAAGACTTAAACTACTTCAGTCTGTGTGCATTGAATTTATTTAATACACGAGTTTCACAATTTGAGTTGAATTACTGAAATGAACTTTTCTATGACATTCTAATTCTAATATATATATATCGTTTGAATAATATATATATATATATATATATATATATATATATATATATATATATATATATATATATATATATATATATATATATATAACAGTTATATAATTCGAGAGAAAAAAAAATAAAAAAACTATGGCAATTGATCAATGACACCAAAGTAACACTGGTGCTAAATTAGTTAAATGAAAACATTTGACATGCGTTAATTCCTTGTCAAAAATAACAGTTATGTCAACAGCATAAATGGCCAAAAGTGACTTACCGAGAAGACCGCGTTCTGGAGGCCGAAAGGAATCGGCGTGAGTCTCGCTAAGGCCACAATTTTGAGTCCACTTCCACCCTCCACCACCCGAATAACAGCACTCAGCTGCTCACTGCTGCCGATCTTACCCAGAACCCAGTTCGACAGCAGTCGCTTACACACCACATGAGCGATGAAAGTCCCGATCAAAACCCCAACCATCACCAACCCCATGCCCAACACAAACCCATACAAATACCCCGCGGCCACGTTCAGCACGATATAGCCCCAGCCGCAGGGGAACGACACCGCGATCAAGCCCACTATGAACAGCATGGCTCCCACAAAACTATCCAAACTCTCCACCCACAGCAACACATCCTTCAGGTACTGGCGCACCAGAGCCACCGAGGAGAAGCAGACGGCTGTCAGGACGCACGCCAGCAAGGCGCTTTTAAAGCAACAGGTGGTGATGCAGCACGGATGCCTGAACTCGGGAGTGAAGGGCGCCCCGGTCTCGGTGTGACCCGCGGGGTCCGCCTCCGGTTTCCCGCCGCTCCCTCGCTCGTCAAAGACGTTACAGATCAAGATGTCGATCTTGTCGCAGTCCAGCGGCTCCGGGGTGCGCTGCAGCCAGCGGCTCAGCTGGAGGTGTCCTTTCCCCGCGGCGTGCTTCAGGGCTTTCAGCACACCCTGCACCGGCCCCGAGCTCCACATATTCATCCCGACCTCATATGACTCCACTGGAGCGATCGACGTCCAGTCCAAAAAATCTTGACCCTTGAATGTAGGTTACACGTTGCCCAACCTGGGCTCCTCTGGCGAAGCGATCCGCAACGATTTCCCTGGAAAGCGAAGACTAGCAGTCCAGTGATTTATCTCGGAAAGACTGATGTGGAGTCGTGCCACTTCAAGGACTTGAGATGCAACCGTGTCAGCTGTCGTTCGCTTATGAACGCCATACTCTCGATCCCAACATCAGAGGAATAAAACCCCTCTCAGACCGCTCCTGTCTGACGGGTAACTTCCCCGAGTCCAGCCACAGCTCGCTCCAGAGTCCCGCCGCTCAAACTCTCACATCTCTTCGCTCAGCTGAGCACGGCTATAAACGCTGTGAAAGACGGTGGTCGCTGCGTTTGTTTACTTGCGCTCCGCGAGCTCTAAACAGCTGTTTACGCCAAGCGTTATTCATACCACTGTTTGTTTCCCAGCATTCCGTGCGACATCGTCACGTGATCGCATGAGCTCAAGTCACTGTAACCATCGCGATAACACACTGCTGCTCTCTGATTCACCTGAAAATGCTGTTCACTGTAACATTTTAGCGTAAAGTACATTCACTAGTGGAAATATTTCACTGATGGTCGGATGATAGTTTTGGATAATCCAGTATCCATAAATATAAATTTACTAGAAACACTGCTTTTTGGTGTTATTGAGTAAAACACAGGCTATTTGACTGGAGACTCTTTGGATAAAAAATTATCTGTGTTGTTCAAAGTAGTATATATTTATATATGTGTATGTGTATGGAAGCCCATTTCTGCCTCATAAGACCAAAACTAACTAACTAAATAACTAAAGAAATAAAAAATACATAAAATGCATACATGCATGCTTTGGTATAATTAAAAAATTGGCAGACAGTCTCTTTTCAAACTTTATTTTGCAGATAGACTATCAGATTTTTGGAGGTTAATAATAAACTATTTTATTTTTTAATTAATTTAATCATATCATAAATTTAGTAAAAACAATATTTTTGGTGTTATGACGGTGTTATGATTTTGGTGTAGTGACAACATAGATTGGAAAGTATTTAGACACTCTTTGAACAAAGTATTATACCTTAATTGTTTTCTTACTAATTTATTTTTTATACTTTCTAATACTTCCTTTTACGGATAAATTTAGTATTAGATCTTAGATATATTTAAATTTAGATTCTATAAATATCTATAAATTTAAAGATTAAATGTCAAGAATAAATCTCCTTAAGTTACACTGATAGAATATTCAACCTTTAAAAGCCAAGTGGAAAAAAAAGACGTGTGTTGATTCTCATGCTCAGCCAATGAAAAGGCCCAAATTGTGCATCGTGACATGACAACACAAAGCTGCTCTGATGTACAGTCGCTTTACATTTTTATAGCATTAAAGCCAATCTTTTTATGCCAATCACTACTTTTCCTTTAGGAAATACAAATCTATAGCTTTGTGAATCCACTGAAGCGCTTTGACGTGTTTGACAAATCTAACCCCTCCCCATTTTCTGTTTTTAAAGTTCTTTTATCATTTTTCAAAGAGTCATTTAGCCTATACAAATACACTTAGTTCAATAGCAAGAGCAAAAAGAAACAACTTCAGCAAACACTGGGATTTTTATCTAAAATATGGTCAAATGTAATAGCCAGCCATAGATCTCCAGTGTTATCAGTGTTCATAATTATGATACTTGACACCTTTTACCTTTACCAACAGATTCTGTCCCTCCTGGAATGCTGCCACAGAAGCTCTTAACTGTGTAGTAGTTTATTAGTATATTTCACAATTACATACGAATACATAATCATGAGAAAATAAGCGCTGGTTCTCTGCCAGATGAAGGTGGTGTCCTTTTTTGCACACTTCACACTAGAATGAACCATAAAAGATTAATGGATGGAAGGTTATGGAGGGATTGGACTTTACCCTGGTTTTCATGAAATCACTTTTGAATTATTTTATCAGTATTTATGGGAACATTATCAGACTGGAATGGGAATGACTTGAGAGCACAGGGTTTGCATCATAGCCATTCATTTAGGTATCACCACACTGAGCAATCATCAGACCTGTCTGCCATGTAATTACAGATCGTCTGTGATTTTAGACATTGAGGGTTGAAGGCAACAATTGGCTTTGTCCATAAGTAAATGTGTATGAATGTAGAAACCTGACTCATCTGGCCACAGTACATTTAGAAGCACTCTGCTCAACAGTAATGGTTTTGTTCCCTTTACAACAGATTATGAGTCTTTGTTCATTGGCCTTGGTCAAGTGGTTCCAGTTTAGTCATAAACTACAGACAGTCTTTTAAAGTAGCCGGGGTCAGTGAGTTGCTTATTTAATTCTGTGTTAGTTTTTGTGGGTGTGTTTTTGTGTGATTAACAGCTGCCCAATTAATGAGTTTTTACTCGAGACTAGTAATTGCTACCAAACTAATGTAACTTAATATTTCAGTTTTACTGTCTTCAGTTTTTCAGTGATTACACTGATTCATTTGAAAATTGAAATGGGGACATGTTTTGTTACAAATAGGCTATGTTATTTAAATGCTTCAAAGGTAAATTTCTCATTAAAGGGATAGTTCACCCCAAAATGAAAATTCTGTCATCATTTACTCACCCTCAAGTAGTTCTAAACCTGCATGAGTGTCTTTGTTCTGCTGAACACAAAGGAAGATATTCTGAAGAATGTGGGAAACAGAGCAGTCTGGGGTCCATTGACTTCCATAGTATTTTTTTTTTTTTTTTTTAATTTTTTCCTACTATGGAAGTCAATGGTGCCCCAAAACAGCCTGGTTACAAACTTTCTTCAAAATATCTTCCTTTGTGTTCGGCAAAACAAAGAAATTCATACAGGTTTGGAATTACTTGAAGGTGAGTAAATGATGACAGAATTTTCATTTTTGGGTGAACTATCCCTTTAGCATGATGCTTGTTCTTGGCATTTTTACCACAAGATGTCGCTGCTGTTTCACATTTAATTCACTGAAAGATTTTTGTGCTTCAAAAGTGAGTTTTACTTAGTTACTTTTATCATTTCACAGTAATTGCGTTTACTATTTTTTTTAAAGATAGGAAGGTAGAAAGGACTTTTCAAATTGTTAATTGGTGAATTAGTTTTTTTCTGTAAGAATATTCGAACTGTGAACATAATCCTGCTTAACGCGCGCGAGTGTATTTTGAGCTGTGCTATGATCACTTAAATGTATATAGTTTACGAACGTTAAATCATGTCATTATGTACTTATCCTATTGTTGTAGGGAAAATATCAGTGAGCATACGTTTACTATAGCCTACCGTTATTACATTTTTATGCTGACATCTTTCTACAGCATTTTCATTCTGTGGAACGAGCGACTAGCACATTCTTCAGAACGTCATATTTAGAACGGCATGATAAGTGATAAATGGCACACGATCAAAACGTTATTAAGCTACTATTTTATTATTATTATTTTTTATTTATTATTATTATTTATTTATTTATTTTAATTTTTTTTTTTTGTTTTTTTTTTTGCAAGTTTTCCATTAGCCTGTTCTGTCATTTGCATCCAAACAAACATGAAGAAACACATCATACAACATCAAAATTGTTTATCCCCTCTGAGACAGGTAGGGAATAATGACTAGCGTGATAGCACAGCTCAAAGTGAATGTGATTGGTGCTCCGCGCAGCATCAGGAGACCTGTGGCTCATCACTGGAGTACAGCGGGAGATTCCTCACAGAGACACAGAGCAGAGCGCACGCTCCTTCTCCCTGCACGCGCACTTGTGTCAACGAATTAAGGCTTATTACTATACCTGAAGCAAAGAGTTGCAGTTAGATAATTATTTACCACAAGGAATCACTATGGATTGCTCTGAAGAGGTGCAGTCACTTTCCGATGAAGCCAGCACTCCCATCGAGTTGAAGAAAGGAATGTCAATATTTTTGGATGTGAGTATTTTAAAACATTTTTTTAAAACCTTGTCTGATTGTAATAACGAATTATTTATGCTGAACGATAAAATGAAATTGAAGACGTAAAATAACCTGTTGATAGATCTACAGTGCGGATTTTGTGTTGAGTCCACTTGCAGATTGACAGATCATCATCATAGCTTTAAAACAGCTCACAGTGCACGAGTTTTGTTAATTTGCTTAATATTAAAGTTCCTAAGTTGCTTGCAACTGTTTATATAGAAACATGTATAGAAATGTATGCATATATATATATATATATATATGTGTGTGTGTGTGTGTGTGTGTGTGTGTGTGTGTGTGTGAGAGTGTGTATATATATATATACATGTGTGTGTGTGTGTGTGTGTGTGTGTGTGTGTGTGTATATATATATATATATATATATATATATATATATATATATAGTGTGTGTGTGTGTGTGTATGTGACTCTGGACCACAAAACCAGTCATAAGGGTCAATTTTTTGAAATTGAGATCTATACATCACCTGAAACCTGAATAAATAAGCTTTCAATTGATCTATGGTTTGTTAGGATATGACAATTATTGGCCAAGATAGAGATTTGAAAATCTGGAATCTGAGGGTGCAAAATAAATAAATAAATAAATAATAATAAAAATAAATAAAAAATAAAAATAAAAAATATCAAAATATTGAGAAAATCACCTTTAAAGCTGTCCAAATGAAGTTCTTAGCAATGCATATTACTGATCAAAAATTAAGTTTTGATATATTTACGGTAGGAAATTTACAAAAATATCTTCATGGAACATGATCTTTACTTAATATCCTAATTATTTTTGCCATTAAAGAAAAATCGATCATTTTAACCCATACAATGCATTTTTGGCTATTGCTACAAACATACCCGTGCTACTTATGACTGGTTTTGTGGTCCAGGGTCACACACACACATATATATTTAATTAACTAAATTTAGTTGGATGTCAACTTAAGTGATCTCAGGTCTTGATGTTGAAGTGGTCTGGTGATGTGAGACTGATATTCTTCATAGATATTCATGTTATGCTATCATCATTTAGTCTGTTTGCAGTCATTATGCATAATGTTAATTAGCATATTATTAATTAGTCATTATGCATAGTTTATACACATTTGGTCATTAAATCTCTTTTCTGCTCTATAATGGATGTGGATCTTCTTTTACAACAAAGACACGCTCTAAAGAGCACTTGTAAGTGCGGTTTTAGTCGCTAATTAAATTGTAGTGTGCTGTCTAAAGAGCTTCCCCTGAGACATGAGGTGTGTATTGTTAATTATCATACAGGAATAAGGAAGCACCGGTCCCTGACAGATTGGTGGCATAGTTTTTCACTCCTCTAAGGAGGAAGCTATATTCAGCATAGTCTTGGCATGCCTAGCAGAGGACCATATTTAGAGTGTGAATATTCTTGCTGTGAATTGGGACTTTATTTATCAGACCACTACAGCGCGTCTGGGTGTTCAAAGTCAACATAGCCATCATTACTTTTTCTTTCATCTCTGCTCTTTTTAGGCCTTGACCTAAATAATTTAGTCCCTTTACATGATCAACGCAGCATGAATTTTCCATGGTCCTTAGTTATTAACTGATATTGTCCTATTTGCTTTCAGATATTGAGAAGAGCTGATAAAAATGGTAAGACATTGCCTTTCTGTGCACTTGTTGTTCTCCTGCATAATAAAGTGTTTGTTTAGTCTCGTACACATTACTCTAACTGTGCATCAATATGTTTGAATGGTTGTCCATTCCCAGTCTATGCTGTTGCTCTGTTGTCATGGAAACACTAGATGTCCATACGTTTTCTAATGTTAGTTAATATTTTAGTAGAGCAATACAAACAAATGTCACTGTGATCCTTCTTAACATCTCCTCTTATAGTTCAGTTTTAGCAGCCATGGAATTTTAAAAATAGCATTGATTGGATTTCTTATGTGAAGTTCAGTTCAGGCATTGTGAATTCAAACTCAGTTTTTTTTTTTTGGCTTTAGTATGCATACAATGATTTGTTGGTTTAACTTAAAGTAACTGAAAGGGAAATATATACACAAATAACTGAGTAAGATTAAAATGATGTTCATTGTAAGTTTATGTATCTGAATGATGTGAATGTTATGTCTAATTGTGCATATTGCAACAAAATTCAAATTATAAAAGTATTTGTATTAATATTACAATTATTAAAAATTATAATTTAATAGATTTTATGATAGTTTTATCAGTCTAATTTAAATTTTAACTCTCTGTTAATCATATTGTGCAATGTAATTGAATTGTAAACTATTTTACAGTACATATATACAGTATGTAAACACTATATTTTGAAGCATTTTTAATAAGTTCTGGCTCTGTAATATTGAATACTATCTTGTCAATCAATGCAATTTCACAGTCCAGTCAAGTCATCTTTATTTATATAGTCCTTTATATGATACAGATTGCTTCAAAGCAGCTTCACAGTAATAAACATGTAAAAATAACATTAACAATGATGCAATTTCTTTTTCTGCAAAATTTTCAATTTAAGCTGTAAAAAGTAGCTCTAAATAGACAATAGTGTCATTATTCAGCTTCAGTCAGTTCAGTATGAATTCAGTTCTGTTCAAGTTCAGGTCAGAAGGTAAGGTCGTCATTTAGCTCAAATCTAGTTTAATGTTGTTTCAGTTTGGTTAAAAAACAGTGCTGATATTGCAAAATTTGATTTGACTATAAAGCAGCTCCAGAGAAGACAATAATACCATCGTCCAGCTCCGTTGATATCAGTGAAGTCAAATTGATTATATTGCTAAATATTAAGTGTCTTTTAAACCCAGACTAAGCAAACAATAGTGAAATATTATTTAACATCACTGAATCAGTCTTAATACATGAATTTATACAAACAAAACACATTTTTATTGGTTAAATTAGGTAGAAATATCTCTTTATGGTAACGGTTGCAGGTTTTTCAGTGTATAATGTCAGGCACAAGGATTTCTGCAGACCTCTTTCCCTCTTCCTTATATTGTGTTCTTTCTAAGGCTCTTTCACTGCATTTTATTTCATATTGTATATTAGTAGGAGTATAGCACACGGCATGTGCAGCAGTACATTTATTCTATTTTGAGTATAGGCTGGCATGACTCACCTGCCACTGTTTGTTTGAAAACCTCTGGGTGTCTGCGCCAACTAACACGAACCCTCAGCCCTGTCGCAAACATTGTCTCGCGGCATCTGTGTGTTCATGTTTTCCCAAACACCTGAGATCTGACGTGCATGAGCTAAATTAACATCGTCTGAAAGATGATGAACTTTGCTTGCTTTCTCTTTTATAGATTGAACACTTTGTCTTTTTTTAAATCTGAAATACTTTTATGTGTTAGTTTTGTTTTTGAAGGCAACTTTTTAACCACATTTTCCTCTCTAAAGATGATGGGAAGCTATCCTTTGATGAGTTCAAGGCTTATTTCTCAGATGGTGTTCTGTCAGCAGATGAATTAAAGGAGCTCTTCCATACAATTGACACTCATAACACGAAGTAAGTATTGCTGCTTTTCATTCACATACACATACTAATGACAAGACACCATTTTGTGTTCCTCAGTGATTGAATGCACTGGTAACACTTTGGAGACTCTTTTGTGCAAACTTTCTTATTCATTTCACTTTTGGTGTGAAAGGGCTTTTACATTTACAAAAATATAACTTTTTTTATTTTAAAACCACACAAGCAAGTCCAGCCCAGATGAGAAAAGATAACTCCAAAGTAACGTATTCACATAAGTAACACAATTAGTTACTTTTTTGTGCGGGAGTAATGCAATATTGTAATGCATTACTTTTAAAAGTAACTTTCCCCAACACTGCCAGTGACCAGGAGTAAATGTTTGAATAAAACAGCAGATTTGTTGAATTGTATCATTACGCTCTTGGTCTTGCTGACAGACTCCAATCATTTGACATATGTGATGATGCTGACATTTATACTTTTAGGAGAGAGAACATTATGTGAATAAATTACTTGTTAGCGGCTCTTCAACACGAATCCAATATAAAAAGCATGAGCATCCCTCTGTGGGCATTGCTCCATTTTATGCATGCCAATTTAAACCAATCATGTTTTTTTTATCAGTATTTATTTATTGCTCCTAATTAATTTCAAATACAGTTTCTGAATGTCATTAATATATAAAATACCTATACATTATTCCATTAATTAAGTGTAGTATTTCAATGGAAATGTATTCTAACTGTTAGTTACATGAGGCAAAAGAAGTTAGTATCCTTAGCAGGATAAACTGAAATGAACAGCATTTCAAAACAAATTCTGCTAACTAATTTGAAGGATGCTATTGGATTAGTGAAGGTAAATCTCATATTATGCAACTATGCCTTGCTTTAGAGAGAGCTTACAGCCGACTAGATATGCACTGCTCTGAGAATTAATATTGCAACAAAATTAAGTACAGAGTTAGTTGCAAACTAGTAGTTACTAGTAGTCTCTATGTGGACTTTACATTCCAGTTTATGTAAGAACTTATGAATGGCTGGTGAAAATCTACCCTGAAGAGGATCGAGTCCAAGTCAAGATCGAATCCCGTTTCATACACCCTCTGATTCCATGTTTTCAGGATCATTTCCAAGACTTGATACCAGACTAATTTTCTTGATTGACAAGAAAAAAGGATGAAGTCACATACCAGCATACTAATCTTACTATTCTTGCCATAGAAAGATATGATAAAAATAATAACAGTATACAGGTGCATCTCAATAAATTAGAATGTTGTGGAAAAGTTCATTTCAGTAATTCAACTCAAATTGTGAAACTCGTGTATTAAATAAATTCAATGCACACAGACTGAGGTAATTTGTAAGTCTTTGGTTCTTTTAATTGTGATGATTTTGGCTCACATTTAACAAAAACCCACCAATTCACTATCTCAACAAATTAGAATATGGTGACATGCCAATCAGCTAATCAACTCAAAACACCTGCAAAGGTTTCCTGAGCCTTCAAAAGGGTCTCTCAGTTTGGTTCACTAGGCTACACAATCATGGGGAAGACTGCTGATCTGACAGTTGTCCAGAAGACAATCATTGACACCCTTCACAAGGAGGGTAAGCCACAAACATTCATTGCCAAAGAAGCTGGCTGTTCACGGAGTGCTGTATCCAAGCATGTTAACAGAAAGTTGAGCGGAAGGAAAAAGTGTGGAAGAAAAAGATGCACAACCAACCGAGAGAACCGCAGCCTTATGAGGATTGTCAAGCAAAATCGATTCAAGAATTTGGGTGAACTTCACAAGGAATGGACTGAGGCTGGGGTCAAGGCATCAAGAGCCAACACACACAGACGTGTCAAGGAATTTGGCTACAGTTGTCGTATTCCTCTTGTTAAGCCACTCCTGAACCACAGACAACGTCAGAGGCGTCTTACCTGGGCTAAGGAGAAGAAGAACTGGACTGATGCCCAGTGGTCCAAAGTCCTCTTTTCAGATGAGAGCAAGTTTTGAATTTCATTTGGAAACCAAGGTCCTAGAGTCTGGAGGAAGGGTGGAGAAGCTCATAGCCCAAGTTGCTTGAAGTCCAGTGTTAAGTTTCCACAGTCTGTGATGATTTGGGGTGCAATGTCATCTGCTGGTGTTTTTTGGAGCACTTCATGCTTCCTTCTGCTGACCAGCTTTTTAAAGATGCTGATTTCATTTTCCAGCAGGATTTGGCACCTGCCCACACTGCCAAAAGCACCAAAAGTTGGTTAAATGACCATAGTGTTAGTGTGCTTGACTGGCCAGCAAACTCACCAGACCTGAACCCCACAGAGAATCTATGGGGTATTGTCAAGAGGAAAATGAGAAACAAGAGACCAAAAAATGCAGATGAGCTGAAGGCCACTGTCAAAGAAACCTGGGCTTCCATACCACCTCAGCAGTGCCACAAACTGATCACCTCCATGCCACGCCCAATTGAAGCAGTAATTAAAGCAAAAGGAGCCCCTATCAAGTATTGAGTACATATACAGTAAATGAACATACTTTCCAGAAGGCCAACAATTCACTAAAAATGTTTTTTTTTTATTGGTCTTATGAAGTATTCTAAATTGTTGAGATAGTGAATTGGTGGGTTTTTGTTAAATGTGAGCCAAAATCATCACAATTAAAAGAACCAAAGACTTAAACTACTTCAGTCTGTGTGCATTGAATTTATTTAATAAACGATTTTTAACAATTTGAGTTGAATTACTGAAATGAACTTTTCCAAGACATTCTAATTTATTTAGATGCACCTGTATGCAAGTAAGCATTTCTAAATTTAAATCATTCAAAGACTCACTTACCTCAAAGCCTTTAACTGATTTCCGCCTATATATTGGTGTTGTATAATGGTGTAACCAAAAAAAAAAAAAAAAAAAAAAAAAATTCTGAACAAATCATTTAATCAGTCTGTTTTTTTTTTTGTTTTTTTTCTTTTTCTTTTTTTGATCAACAGAGTCATAACATTTGACCCATTGGGCTGAATCAAAATCCTCAGTACTGTTAAGGCTCTTCAATTATTTGATAATTAGAGTAATGGACACAGTCAGTTTACCAGAGAGATTTGCCTGAGTTCACCTGATGCTTCTGAATCAAAGAATCAATTCTTTCTGGAATCAACTCCCACCCTACATATTAATAATACTAAGGAGATTAGAACCCTAAATGGTGCCTCCAGTATCTCTTTATCATTTTTACAACATTTTTCTTGCTGTATGAATTTGTCACAAAAAAAGGCATGACTTAGTAGCAAGCATGCTAGAGCTTCGCTTTAACGCAGAGCTGGAAGCTTTGACTTCCACCCAGCAGCCACTCTGTTCTGATGATGTCATTACAGCGTCTGCTGTGAGTAACATCCAGTGAGGACGACTCAAACACGACGCACTCCTGTCACACTGATGCTTATCGTGCTTCTGGCTTGTTAGACAAAGCCATGTCAATGGTCCATGCTGATGTGTGTGTTTGTGCGAGAGAGATAAAGAAGTTTGCTTTCTTCTGCTTTATTCTGATTTTTCTTGAATGAAAATGAAAGGGTTTAAAATTGTGCAGAAATAATGCATGACGTGCCAGAGGAAAAATCTGAAGTGTTTGGTTTTTTTCTGGGAGGTGAAATATCAAACCTACATTTAAAGGGTTCAACCAAAAATTAAAATTATAAATATAAAATATTTAAATATAAATATCCCAATATTTCACGATATGTAGTGATTAATGTAATCTGTGTAGCATATAAGGAGTAAATATTCATCTTGCCTTCACCTCCTCACAGAATGATTCCATGTCACTTAAGTCATCTTGGTTTCCATAGCAGCAGCTCTCCTGGCTGCTACATGCTCCCTTTGTAGTAGGTGTTTGATGAGAATGTGCTTCTGATTTTATTTTCCATTCATTGTGTGGCTGGGCCGATTCGGTTTGATGTCGTATTTCAAAGAAAAAATTGCTTTTGTGTGCCAACATAATGGTCGACTCTTCCCCTTAGTACAAGCATAATATTGTTTTGGGTCAAGCATCAATTATTCATTATGATAGATAGTAATGAGTGTGAACCTGATAGCTTTCTCAGGAAAATGTCCACAAAGTTACTTGTTACTTGTCCACTTGTTATACAATACATTTTACCTGAAGTATGATCCCAAATCCCATGTTATGTTTGTTTTGAGAACTATTAGTTATGCAAAATTAAGCATTATGTAAAATTAACCTGGTATATAGAAACATATAAAATGTCCACATCCTTACAGAGGTCATAATTTGGCATAGTTTGTAGAACTGACAATCAATTGATTGTAATAATATTTTTTAGTTATTAAATTCTTTTGTGCAAACTTGTTACTGCATGATTTTTCATACACTACAAAACAACAACAACAAAAACTACTACTACTACTACTACTACTACTGTCTACTACTACTAAATAATTTTCTTGAAATTTTCACAAATTGTAGTGCATTTACCAGGCTCGTTCATTCATCAACCCTATTACCAATATTGTAAGAACAAACATTTTTCTTTACTTGCATACATATTATTTTATTTTATTTTGATATTTGTTTTTTTTTTTTCTTTTTGAAATCATTTTTTTAAACTGTGTTTAGACACATTTAAGAGTTTTAGGTCTTATTTTGTACTCTATTTGTGGAAAGTAGCAGCTGTATGAAATCTTGTAAGATGAGGTGTCCTGCATTTACTTTCAGTATCTCAGACACTATCATATGTGTTTGATATGTCTGAGAAAATAATTTAAAGCATGACTTCAAGCGTACTGACGGATGACAGAGGTCTTTATCTAAATATGTCTGTTCCACCATCACAGATCAGATTGTCAGTATATGGATTATTGCAATTCATTAGTCACAGACAGAGAATCCTGGAAGGATGATTCCTTGAAAACGTTTTCTCAGAAGAATTCATAAATCTTTCCTTGAAAGTGACCTAACCATTAAAATCTAATCTTTAGGTGTGAGAAGAGCTCAGGGTTTTTTATGTCTACGCTGAAAAAATTCAACCCACTAAAAAGGCAAAGACCCACTAAAAAGGCAAAGGCAAAAACTTAATGATAGTGATTTCATCCCATTTTAATAACAATTTCAATCCCTGTAGCCACTAATGCTTTAACCGGTGGAATTTTTAACCACTTTATTATCTGAGAGCGAACAGTTATTTAGTGTCTATTACACTGAGGTCTATCTTTCTATGGTGTAATGTCTGGAGGAGCAGGTGGATAAGACATGAGATATGAAGATTATTGTTAGTGTACAGCAGGTGCTTCTTAAGGCCTTATTGATGTGTTGTCTTCGTCTGTGTTTTGAAGGCTTTACCACCCGCTACGAGGTTTAGCTCAGTCAGTTAACAATTCAGCCAAAACACAAAGCCCCTGTGACTATATTTTATCCAGCAGGTCTAACAATAGTTATTCTTTGGTGTCCTTCCATCCTTTAGAGTCTAGACAACCACTGAATGCAGTCGTTGTCTCCAGACAACTGCCAAATGCTGCAAATCTTCCACCCACTGTGCTGCAAAAAGGATTAAACGGTTAATCACTGTCACTCTGTGAAGCTAATGGAAAGTGCTGTTAAATTTGGCATATTTCTCTCAATAAAAACCCTGTTTGATGTTCAGTGTGAAAGTAAAATAAAACACTAATTTTACCTTTCAGCCAATTTGCACGTTCCCATTCATTATTACCACTACATTTTGAATAATAGTGATTTTTAATACAAAAAGTGAAATATGGATAAAAATACATTTAAATTATTCTATAAAAATGTTAAAAAGATCAATAATATTATATTAAAATATGATATAAATGTTATTTATAAATATATGTGCTGTTTTATATTTAGTTCCTCACCACTACATTTTTATAGTTTTTAACAAACAGAAAAATAATTTTTTTGTTACACAACATTACACATTGTGTACTCTGATTTTTATTATTCTCATCCGGTAAGATGATGACTTTACCTCATGGCATTGAGCCTCTCATCAGAGCAGGGTTGAGATATGGACTTGTCAGTGGACTCAGTGTTTGCCTGGTGGGTGTTATTCAGGGTTAGAGATTAGCTGTCTAAATATGACCCTCTCTCATTAGACAAACATCACAGTCCCAAAAGACCTGCCTTTGAGCGGGATGCTGTCTGCATAGCTTGAAATCAGCACAGAACATTAGATGCAGCTCACATGTCTTTTAACATGTTGTAACATTCATGTTGTGGAAAAGAAATGAACATGTCTGCTTATGGTCTGTTTACAGCAATGTGGACACGGATGAGCTGTGTGGTAAGAGTTCACACTTTTTATTGTTAGTATTACTGGGAGTTTCACTGTGATGATGACAAGACACTTGAGGCAGAATTTGGGGTTCCTCTGAACCCTCTGGAGACACACTTCAGAAATGACAGTATACTGAGAAAGCCATGAGATCTTTCATGAAATCTAAAGACTGACAATGGTTCCACCAGTAAGAGTGAAGCACTCACAAAGTTTCTTGAATAAACAATAGGATATTTAAGGCATCTTTACAGACTGCCTAGAGGTTCTCCAGAGGGATCTGCCTCAGGTATCTTTTCATTTTTTATTTTTTTTATTCAAATTATATTTTACTTGAAATGTATTACGCTGTTTTACATACAGTAATTATGGGTCATTTATTTATAATAAATCAATTATATAAAAAAGGGTTTGTGGTCAGTAAAATCAAATAACGCTGTACGTTTGAACTATTCATCAGAGAATCCTGAAAATAATTATTTTTCAGCATCATTACTCCAGTCTTCAGTGTCACATGATCCTTCAGAAATCATTCTAATATGCTGTTTTGTTGCTGAATTATTACTGGCACTCAATTTAATACTGGTTCTCATTATTATAAATGTCATGAATAACAAATTATTATAAGTAACAGTTCCCCTTTCAGTCGGTCACTCCGAGTCACGTCGGATGACCGACGAAATTGGGATCTCGCCAGAGAGACCAATCCACTTCGAGTGTAACTAAACGAGCCAATGGACATTGGCATGCGATTATTGCATCCAGCTGCCGCTGATCACAGCGTGAGCATAAGAGGCAGCTGATGCACCGCATCAATTATCCTTTCGCTTCGGAGCCGAGCGGTAGTGGTTAAAGCTACTGCTATCCCTTCCAAGAGAGTGTTCTGCGAGCGAGTGCGGGCGTTACGGCGCGGCAGCGGTGGTCACGGTGTCCGGGAGAGAAAGATCGTCTTCCTGCTGACAGCCACACTAGGAGTGTGCGGTGGCCAGCTCCCCTGCGTGCTTCAGCACTAAAAGAGCATTTCTCTGAAAGAGCAATTTCTCTAAAAGAGCAACACGGGTGATCGCGTCTTTTTAAAGATGTCTTTCACCCGTGCGTTTCTGGGTGTGGTCGTTTCCTGGCGCCTCAGGACGGTCACGATCGCTTCCTCACGTGTCTGGGCATTCAGCACGCTGAGGTGGCTTTCGTGGATGGTTCATGTTCTTCTTGCGGGGACATGACCATCTCGGAGTGCGACTCTGCTATGTCAAACATGGCAGAGTCCCTCTGCCTGCCGTGATCCGGCGTGCACACTGGATCCGGTGGAGTTAGAGGTGATTTGAGGATTACGGCGAGGGCTTCCCCAAGTGGAGCTCCTCACCCCTCAAGCACTCCGCAGCCGGTGGAGCTGCCGAAGGAGCGCGCTGGCCACGCGTTTCCTTCGGTGCCCCCTCTGACGACCAGATGTCGATCACCGCATCGGAGGGCGGGCCCTCTCTCTCCGGGGATGACGACCCGGCTGCGTTGCCCCCTTCGGGTGTGGTAGCGTTGTCCGTGCCAGACCCAGAGATGACGGCTATGCTTTCCCGGGCCGCCGAGAATGTCGGGCTCGTGTGGAATCCTAAAAAGCCACCGTGTCCCGATCCTTCGAGGCTGGGCGAGTGGTTCCTCGGTGGGGGTGGCGCTGGTTCTCAGCGCCCCCCTCCGGTGCCATTCTTTCCGGAAGTGCATGAGGAGCTGACAAGATTGTGGAGGGCACCTTTCACTGCCCGAAACACATCTTGTAGTTCTTCCGCTCTCACCACCCTCGATGGTGGAGCCGCTTTGGGGTATGCGGGCATCCCCTCGGTGGAACGGTCTGTGGCCATGCAACTGTGTCCAACAGCCGCTTCCACCCTGCGGGGTGATCCGTGTCTCCCCTCACGGGCCTCTAAGTATTCGTCAGGTCTAACTGGCAGTGCTTGTAGAGCCTGTGGGGAGGCGGCTTCCGCCCTCCACGCTATGGCGTTGCTGCAGGTCCACCAGGCCAAAGCACTGAAAGACCTGCACGAGGGTGGTCACGACCTGGCGGTTCTACATGAGCTGCGTGCTGCGACGGACCTCGCGCTACGAGTGACGAAGGTGACCGCACAGTCTCTGGGTTGTGCGATGTCCAGGAGCGCCATCTCTGGCTGTGTCTCGCTGACATGACGGGGCAGGAGAAGGTACTCCCGTGTCACAGACCGGCCCTTTCGGCGACGCTGTCGAGAGCTTTGCCCAGCAGTTCTCGGCAGCCCAGAAGCAGACTGAGGCAAACACATCATGCGCCGGAGGAAACCTGCTGCTTCCACCCCGGCTGCAGCCACTCAGCCTGCTCGTCGCCGTGGGCGCCCCCTGCGGCCGTCCCCGCTCCCGCGCAGCCGCAGCAGCCTTCACCAGGCAGCGTCGTGGAGCCGGTCGCAGGCAGGACGCCCAGCCCGTCCAGGCCCCCGCCAAACCTGGCGGCAAGCGCAAGTGCAAGAGGCCCTGAGACGGGCGACCCAGAGATGGAGGAGACCGCTCATCGGGAGATGGTGACTGCACCACTCCCTCCCCCGGAGGAGGGCCGGGTGGAGTATCTTTTGTTCATTTTGTTCCGCCGCTGGCCCAGCAGCCAGCGGTACCCAAAACATCAGTAAAGAGCGGTCTCCTCAATCTCCGGGTCTCAAGAGGAGGAGAGTGGTGATCCGTGCATCACAGGATCACTTCCCTCCTCCTCTCTCGCCAGCAGGCAGCGGGTGGTTGCCCAAGAGCACCCCTCCTGCCCATTCGTGGAACCAGGTAAGGGCAGTAGCACTCCAGTCCCCGCTTCAAGTCGTCAAACGCAGGGCTGTCACAAGCCTCAAGCCGGGTTCCTGTGTCTCCTCCCATGCGAGGAGAAATCAGGTGAGTGCTACACTACACACCCAGACCCCGCCCCCTGCCGTCACAGGCCAGGCCGTCACAGGCCCTGGGGCCGGTCCCTGTGTTCCACCTCGCTGCCCCACCGCGGGCATGTCGGTGGGCCCGTTGGCCCCGCTGGTGCGGTCTCTCGGAGCCTGGTTAGTGCTCCCCAGCCCGTCCCGGTGGCTCCTGCGGACCATCAGACTCGGCTATGCGATTCAGTTCGCCCGGCGTCCCCCCCAAGTTCAGGGGCATCCGGTACACTTCAGTCAAAGCCGTCGATGCCCCTGTCTTGCTCGCGGAGATTGCAGTCCTACTGGCGAAGGATGCAATAGAGCCGGTCCCTCCAGCCGATATGAGGTCGGGGTTTTACAGCCCTTACTTCATTGTGCCCAAGAAAAGCGGTGGGTTACGACCGATCTTGGATCTGCGAGTTTTGAACCGTGCACTTCACAAGATGCCGTTCAAGATGTTGACGCAGAAACGCATTTCTGGATGCGTCCGTCCCCTAGATTGGTTTGCAGCAATCGACCTGAAGGACGCGTACTTTCATGTTTCGATTCTCCCGCGAGACAGGCCATTCCTGCGATTCGCGTTCGATGGTCGGGCATATCAGTACAAGGTCCTGCCCTTCCGGCTGTCCCTTTTCGCCTCGTGTCTTCACCAAAGTCGCAGAGGCGGCCCCTTGTTCCCCTGAGACAACGGGGTGTGCGCATTCTCAACTACCTCTACGACTGGCTCATACTTGCACAGTCTCGAGAGCTGTTGTGCGCACACAGGGACCTGGTGCTCAGGCACCTCAGCCAGTTGGGCCTTCGGGTCAATTGGGAAAAGAGCAAACTCGTGCCAACGCAGAGGATCTCTTTTCTCGGCATGGAGTTGGATTCGGTCAACCAGACAGCACGCCTCACCCAGGAACGTGCTCAGTCGGTGCTGAACTGCCTCAAGACTTTATCAGGCAGGACAGCGGTCCCACTGAAACTCTTTCAGAGGCTCCTGGGGCATATGGCTGCAGCTGCGGCCATAGTTCCGCTCGGTCTGCTCCATATGAGACCGCTTCAGCACTGGCTCCATGATCGAATCCCGAGGTGGGCGTGGAAACGCGGTACTCACCGGGTTCAGATTACACCGGCCTGCCGCAAGACCTTCAGCCCGTGGTCAGATCCTTCGTTCCTTCGGGCAGGAGTGCCCCTGGAGCAGGTATCCAGGCATGCTGTGGTTTTCACGGATGCCTCGGCCACCGGCTGGGGTGCCACGTACAACGGGCACGCAGTATCAGGGGTTGGACGGGCCCCCTTCTGCGTTGGCATATCAATTGCCTCGAGTTGCTGGCAGTACGCCTTGCCCTGTGCCGCCTCAGAGGGCGCCTTCGGGGCAGGGACGTTCTGGTCCGTACGGACAACACTGCGACCGTTGCCTATATCAACCGGCAAGGCGGTTTGCGCTCCCGTCGCATGTCGCAACTCGCCCGCCACCTCCTCCTCTGGAGTCAGAAGCATCTGAGGTCCCTTCGTGCCATCCACATCCCAGGAGTGTTCAATCAGGCGGCCGACGAGCTGTCTCGAGCGGCACTTCCTGGGGAGTGGAGACTCCATCCCCAGGCGGTCCAGCTGATTTGGAGTCGGTTCGGAGTTGCTCAGGTAGACCTGTTTGCATCTCCAGAAACCACCCACTGCCAGTGGTTCTACTCCCTGTCCGAGGCAACGCTCGGCAGGGATGCACTGGCACACAGCTGGCCCCAGGGCTTGCGCAAATATGCGTTTTCCCCAGTGAGCCTGCTAGCACAGACATTGTGCAAGATCAGGGAGGACGAGGAGCAGGTCCTGTTAGTGGCTCCATATTGGCCCAACAGGACCTGGTTCCCGGAACTCATGCTCCTCGCGACAGCCCCTCCCTGGCCGATTCCTCTGAGGAAGGATCTGCTTTCTCAGAGACGGGGCACCCTCTGGCACCCGCGTCCAGACTTGTGGAAACTTCATGTGTGGTCCCTGGACGGGACGCGGAGGTTCTAGGTGACCTGCCCCAGGAGGTAGCGCTCACTATCGCTTCAGCACGAGCACCGTCCACAAGACGGGCCTATGCGCTGAAGTGGAACCTGTTCGTCGAATGGTGTTCCTCTTACCAGGAGGACCCCCGGAGATGTTCGATCAGAGCCGTGCTTTCCTTTTTGCAACAAGGGTTGGAGCGTAGGCTGTCCCCCTCCACCCTTAAGGTATATGTTGCTGCTATTTCTGCCCACCACGACCCCATAGAGGGGAGGTCGGTGGGGAAGCACGATCTGGTCGTCAGGTTTCTTAGGGGGGCCAGGAGGTTAAATCCTCCGAGGCCTCCCTCCCTTCCCTCTTGGGATTTGGCTTTGGTGCTAAGAGCCCTACAAACTGCCCCCTTTGAGCCATTGCAGTCAGTCGAGTTGAAGTTTCTTTCTATGAAAACCCTACTCCTGACTGCATTGGCCTCAATCAAGAGGGTGGGGGACCTGCAGGCATTTTCGGTCGACGAATCGTGCCTTGAGTTTGGGCCGGCTGACTCCAGTGCAACACTGAGGCCCCGGCCCGGCTATGTGCCCAAGGTTCCTACCACGCCCTTCAGGGACCAGGTAGTGAGCCTGCAAGCGCTGCCCCTGGAGGAGGCAGACCCAGCCCTAGCTTTGCTCTGTCCTGTACGCGCACTGCGTCAGTACGTGGATAGAACTCAGAGCTTCAGGACCTCAGAACAGCTCTTTGTCTGTTACGGAGGACAGCAGAAGGGGAAGGCTGTCTCCAAGCAGAGGATGGCCCACTGGATAGTGGATGCCATCACCTTGGCCTACGAAGCACAAGGTGTGCCCTGCCCGCTCAGGTTGCGTGCTCACTCCACTAGGGGTGTCGCATCGTCCTGGGCGCTGGCTCGTGGTGCCTCGCTAGCAGACATCTGTAGAGCTGCGGGTTGGGCGACTCCCAACACGTTCGCTAGGTTTTATAGCCTACGTGTCGAACCGGTTTCCTCCTGTGTTCTCACCTCAAACGGGTAGTGGCACTGAGAGGGCCGGCTCAGAGTCGGCTTGCGGCGTCCTTACGCCTAATTCTCCAGAGAGTTCCTTAACCAGGCAAACCCTGTTGAGTCCTCCAGCACTCCGGCGTCCGGACACGGCGGAGCGTCCGGCGCCAGGCCTTCAGCCAATGAATTCTTGAAAACTGGTGCGAGGCTAGTGCCCATATGAGAGACCCTGTCGGGATCCCATATGTGTATTCCACGGTATTCTTATTAGAGCCGTGTTTCCCCTGGCGGACCACGTTCTGCCATCTCTAAAGATGCAGCCTGAGCCATCTCAGAGACTTCCATGTGCAAAAGGGCCCTCTGGGTTACTTCACATGTTTGAATGTCACTTAAACCCCCTTTGGGAGGAGGTGACTCCGCAGTGTGCCTCTTCCAAGTGGAAGGGCACGCTTCCCAGTGTTATCCTAGTCCTACTGTTTGGGTTGCTCAAGGAACACCAGTAGTTGACCTTCTCTGTGTAGAGCCCGGTCCTATCGTCTGCCTTATAGGAAGAGTCAGGAGCCCTACACAGGGCACTGGAAGGGGCAGCTCCTGTGGCGCTTTGGTAGGGATCCCAATTTCGTCGGTCATCCGACGTGACTCGGAGTGACCGACTGAAAGGGGAACGTCTCGGTTACGTATGTAACCCTCGTTCCCTGAAGGAGGGAACGGAGACGTCACGTCCCGTCGCCACAGTCGCTGTACCACCGCTGAGCTGCCGGGTCGCCGGCTCGGCTCCTCAGCGAAAACATAATTGATGCGGTGCATCAGCTGCCTCTTATGCTCACGCTGTGATCAGCGGCAGCTGGATGCAATAATCGCATGCCAATGTCCATTGGCTCGTTTAGTTACACTCGAAGTGGATTGGTCTCTCTGGCGAGATCCCAATTTCGTCGGTCATCCGACGTGACGTCTCCGTTCCCTCCTTCAGGGAACGAGGGTTACATACGTAACCGAGACGTTGTGTTGCCTAATATTTTTGTGGAAATCATTATACTTTTTCAGGATTATTTGATGAATTCAAAGGACAGCATTTATTTGAGATAGAAGTCTTTTTTAACATTATAAATGTCTTTACTGTCACTTTTGACTAGTTTAATGCAACCTTGCTGAATAAAAGTATTAATTTAGTACTTAAAAAAAAAAAACTTATTTCTTACTTCTATTTCTTATTTCTAACTTTCTTACTCCAAACTTATGAATGGAACTGTATCACAGTTTCCATAAAAATATTAAGCAGCATAACTGCTTTCAACATACTGATAATAAGAAATGTTTCTTAAGTAGCAAATCAGCATATTAGAATAATTTCTCAAGGATCATGTGACACTGAAAACTGGAGTAATGATGCTGAAAATTCAGCTTTGCATCACAGATATAAATTACATTTTAAAATATATTAAAATAAAAAAACAGTTATTTTATATTGTAATATTTCGTAATATTATTGTTTTAACTGTATTTTTGATCAGTGCAAACATCAAGTATATTTTGCATTATAAATACAATGTATATACATATTTTACAGTAGGTCTCAAATTATTGTATTCAACTTCTTTGAAAATATATTATATATGTAAACAATAAGGTACTCGTATCGTGAATAAATCGCATCGTATCTAACAACGCCCATCAGTCCTGATTTATTCACCATACAGCACGGCCTCGAGTACCTTATTGCTTTTATAAAACGGTTACCACACACACGTAAAAACACAAATTTATGTTTTGAAATGTTACTTTTTTTGAGAAGTTCATTAAATGCTTTCCTTCCGCTAAAAAATAGTTCCTGACGGCAAC
The DNA here is from genome assembly GCA_039654775.1 of Spinibarbus caldwelli. Lineage (NCBI taxonomy): Eukaryota > Metazoa > Chordata > Actinopteri > Cypriniformes > Cyprinidae > Spinibarbus > Spinibarbus caldwelli. Next base: position 22,238,265 of record CM077244.1, read on the forward strand.
AGTAAACGGCAAGAGAATGTTCCGAACATGCCTCTCATCTAATGCAGCTTAAATAAAAACAGAGAGGTCTTATCACTCGCTGTGTCGTTTATTGTTTTAACACCATATATGATATTTTCTCATCAACATCTGCTTATCTCTCAGCATGAGGAAACGTGTGTTTTCTGTCTTTTAGTTTAAAACAGACCGATTCGCGACACAGTGTGAGTTTGCAAGCGTCATTACAGTGTAAACTGATGGACATACAGAATCATACCTGAAACAGAAAACTAATAAATACAGTAATATTCCCTCCTCACTTCGGAAACTGTGGGCTTCCACACAGACGCGTGCCGCACACACATCAACACATCTCTGCATGAGAAGCGTTTATTAGACGGCTGGGGGCGGGGTCTCAAAATTAAAGACGAAAGATGCAACATAACGCCACCTGGGTACACTCATACTTCATTAAATAAATAACAAACAGTTAATTCTGCCGAAATGCATAATAAATGAAACAGTTTTGATGCTATATTATTGATTGTTTATGTTGCTAAGGGTGTTGCTCAGTGATACACAGAACGGTTGGGTGAAGCGGTCATAGCCGTGCTGTATCGTGAATAAAACACAGCTGCTGACCAATCAGAATCGAGGAATGGAACTAACCGTTTTTAAAGATTCTTATTCTATGCTAATGCATGTAATTATTTCCATTATATCAAATGATGTTTGAAATGTGTTTTTATGAAAACACTGTTGCGTGTATCTTAATATTTTAAATAGTCTTTATTTCTTTTAGAATACTTCTCTCAGCATCTTGGAGAATATGAAAATGTCCTCGCTGCCTTGGAAGATCTGAACGTATCCATACTGAAAGCCATGGATAAAACCAAGAAGGTGAGTTGCCTTCTCATGCCTTGTTTAACAAATGGACTTGATCTCAATTACATACTTGACTGAAACCACATCTATGAGAAAAGATTGAAAATAGTTCCTCATCTAATGTATGTCTGGCCATCCTCCGACTGAAAGCAATGTTAGCTGCGTACTTGAACATATGTAACCTTTGTAACTCTCAGCATTTGTGAGTAGGCAGTAGATAGACTTGATACCTGTAAGCACTAAAATTAGTATTCTGCATGCATTCCTGGAGGCTGTCAGTGTCTTATCTTAATCACATGCAGCATGTTCTCTGGCCCCTAATGCGGCCATTAGGAGTGTAATTTTCTCTGAGTCGTAATAAAGCTGTTCACGTCGTGCACTGTGGGAGCTGTGAGAGTGGATGAAGATGGATCTGATCAAGTTCAGATTCACATCTGTCTGACACACAGCCGTGCTGCTGCCCACAACCTGTCTGTCCTCAACATGCTGCGGGAAAGATGAAGCTGTTTGATCTCAATATGATAAAGTGCTTTATTCATTTTTCATTATTAATGTCGGTTTATTGATAAATGGATGTTATTTGTCAAGAATCAAAATCAGACTACTCTCAAAATAAAACAATTATGTGGCTGCAAACTGCAGTCTAAAAAAAATTGTGTTTCTCACACAAACAATATTGACAGTTTTTTAAAGAACTTACAAATTAGTATTCACTGCAAGGTAACACTGAAGTATGAAATAGCTGAAGACTAATGTTTGTGAACTTTTGGACGTCACCCACAACATTGGGGATCATTTTTGAGTTACCGTAAGAATCTTTTCATTTGTGTGGTTCTATAAACTACACTCAAGCTATCATTTTATAAAAGACTGCTACACCACAGTCTTCTAATAAAAGTAGCTTAAACTTTTAATAGGGAATTTAATAGAGATGATTTAATACTTCAAATTTATTTGGAAAAAAGAACAACAACAAACATTTGAATTAGGGTAAATCAGGGGTTATTTTCATAAACTAAAAATTAAAATATTTTCATTACGTGAAATAAAATAAAAATTAACTGAAATAAATTTATATATATAAAAAACTAAATTTAAAAGAATATATATTACACATAACTAACAAAATTACTAAAACTTTAACTAAAAATAAAATGAAAAGAAATTATAAGAATAAAATCTAATTTGAAATGTTGGTGATACTAAAATAACACTGTCGTGAATGCATTAAATAGCATTTAAACAGGTATTTTTATATTAAAAATACAGCCAATAAATATTTTCATTAATAATTTATATTAAAAAAATGTGGTAGGACACAGCAACATATATAAGAGTAAATATATATGTAGTATATATGTATTTCACTACAATAAATAAATAAATAATTTGAGTTAAAACCTCTTGCATGGTTTGTAGCACATAGTTTTAATTTTACTATCCGTTTTAATATTACTATGCAACTATTTGTATATGTGCTACAAACCATGCAAGAAAGATGATTCTCATTTATTTATTGACACTTTGTTGTTCTTCTAGTTATTTGCCTGTAGCAGCTAATGAAATGAAAATCTCAAAAAAAGCTTACTTCTGCATATAAAAATAGGGTGGATAGTGATACACAGTGACAAAAACATTTTTATCACATTGCAATGGTACTTTCTAAAAACTACACTACTTTTTTATACTATTGTCACATACTGAAAAATGTATATAAAGTTAAAAGTGTCGATACTTTAGGGTTGTTACTCCCCAACACTGGCCCTTAGTTTCCATCAAATGTTCATATACAAAAATTTAACAGAGATCTTGTATGTTTAAGCTATGATTTATGGACAATAATTAATATTTGTTAATACGTGATTGTCACAGTCATTAACTTCAATGCATTACTATAATGTGCTTGGTTATTGCACCGCAGTAATTATTATCATTTAAACAGTTTGTATATTAGACACATGAATAACATATCAAAAAACACATATAAAAGAGATTTTAATACACTGCATCTCTCATGTAAAACATAGGATGATCTGCTCACAGATGCATTGATTGAGTTATTTGGCTGCAGTCTTGCTCATATAGTTGTGCAGTGTTGTTGGTGGTTATCAGCACTGACATTCTGGTCAGAACAGCGGCGTTTATTGTGCTGAGTGTCTGATGTCAGTAATGGGCACAGTCCACATTGACCATCAGAGGAGCGCGCAGGTACGAGCTGCGTGCTTCAGTTCCCGCCGAGCCATTTAACCGAGACTGTCTGCTGCCTCGCACAGATAATGAATTAGCCAAGCGCTGACTCCAGACACCACAGACATGCCACTTAATGCATGTGAGCGTCTCAGAAATGGAGTCGTCAGCATGAAGGGCAGTGCTGTGTTATTTCATTATGCCGCTTGATTAGTGAGGCAGACAGAGGAAGTGAAACACGATTAATGAGTTCAGTAGGACTTTTTTGTGAAAGACTACTGGCATTTGCTTCTGTGTTTTATTGTATGTCCTTAACCTTCAGCATTACTGTGAGCAAAAGAGCAAACAAATCCTCACACTGAGATGTGGCCGTCTGCTGAAGATGATGAGAGAGAGGTGCAAATTGTGAATGATTGTTTTATCACTGCATGGTTTAAAGGTTTAGGTACGTTGACAGGTGCTGTCTTTGTTCAGACAGAATTTATTTTTGATTTGATACTGTTTTGCAATGTTCAAAGAGCATGAGGAATAACACACTACTCATTTAGAGGCAAGAGCCCAATTCCCAATATTAAACCTCAAAGAGAGGAACAGTGCAAGATGGAAAAGAACATCATTTGAATGCCTGTGTTTAAAATATTTAAACAATTGTGTACCTCCACACATTTGGACCTCCACTGGCTAGGGATTAGGGATATGCCGGTATCAAATTTTCATGTTGCGATTAATTGCTAATGCTTTTATCACGGTATACAGTATTATCACGATATTGAAATTTAGTTGCAAAAAAGTGTTGTCATAATACAGTATAACAGGTTTAATAACTTTTTTTCTTATAACAAAAATATCTGAACATTTAAATGCAATAAAGCAATACACAAAAATGTAGAAAGTTAAAAATTTTACACAGATTAAAGTGCAAAAGAAGTAAAAGACCAATAGGTATCACTTTACAGTAAGATCTCATTAGTTAACCTTAGTTAATGCATTAACATTATCAATGAACAAAAGCTACATTTGCTACAGAAGTTATTAATCGTTGTTAAAAATAATACAACTTTTAGTTCATGTTAGCTTGGGTTCATTTAAAAAAAAAAAACAGTTTATAACACAGTTTATAATTATTTCGATTTTAACAACGTTATTAAATATTTGAATTACCTAAGATTAATGAATGTTTAGAAGAATTTTTCATTGGGAGTTTGTTAACTAATTAATTAACTAATGTTAAAGCTGCAGTCCGTAACTTTTTTGGGCTAAAAATTATCCGAAATCAATATTTGAGCAAGTACATAACCAGCCAGTGATCAAATCTGTTGCCTTACTTTAGCCCGATTCACAAAAGTTAGCTTATAATAATGTTTTCTAATTTGAGTGGTAGAGGGTAGGTTTCCGCGGGAAATTCGAGCATGGCACTGCGTCATTACGTCACGTCTGTAAACATAAAGAAGTTTTCCCGGCTACTAGGCTATATAACATGTGAGGATCCTGCAGGTGGCGGTTCGTTTATAGCCTTTTCTCACAGCAGCTAGAATAATTAAATGTATCATTTTAATGGCGGATTGTAATCCAGAAAGGATTATGTGTTTATGAAACACATGTGAATGAAATTAAATTGTATTCCAGTTTTAAATGTGCTTCTGATTGCAGATAGCCTGGGATTACACAAGATTTGTATTTTAAAGAAAACCAGTTCGAAGGGTGCATAGTTTGCTTTTTGGGTTAAAATAATTTATTAATATGAAATTCGAATGGCATGACAATTAGATTAGACTGTACAGAAATTGAAATCTACCCGCTAATACACACTATACTCACAGCCACGCAATGCTGATGTTGTTAACATTAATAATTTGAGAATATAGTATAACAATAATAATAATTTGCACGGTTAGATGTGATATGAGCTAACTGATCGTTAGATTTAATTACCAGTGGTAGCGCGATTTATTGTAATTATTTTTTCCTCAGTTGGGTGGAGGGGTGGGCGATATGGAACAAATATCATATCATGATTTTTTTTAGAAATAATCACGATTCACGATTTTATCACGATTCTTTGTCATGTTGGTTTTACTATTTTGCAAGTTGTCTGAGCATTACAGCCAAACTTATTTCCCTATTAAAAAGACAAAGCCTTTCAAGAAAAAAAAAGAAAAAAAAAAATAGAAAAAAAAAAAAAGAATGGCAGATATTTAGGCCAAAGTGGGCGAAGATAAAAAATCTTCATTATTTTATCTTTGTTATTAAAAAATAAGAACAAAGATACACATTACAACTACACATAATATACAAATAAAACAAACAGTGCCATATTTTCAGGTACAATAGGTATATTTAGCAGGAGCATTCAAGAAATTGAATGAACAAATATAAAAATAAAACACTATATAGACTGATTCCTAAAGCAACTGTATTAAAGTTCTTCAGTCAAGAATAGTGAGTGATTTTTCTCTTTGTGTTTTGTTGTTTTATTAACGTTAAAGGAATAGTTCACCCAAAAATAACAATTCTGTCATCTGTCTGTCAATTCTGTCATAGTGTTTTATTTTTATACCACCATTTATTCATTCAAAAGTTGTTTTAAACCTGAATGAGGTTCTTTCTTGTGCTGAACAAAAATGCTATTTTGAAGAACGTGGAAAACCAAACAGTTGCTGGTCCCCAGTGACTTCCATAGTATTTTTTTTTTCCTACTATCAAAATCAATGTGGACCAGCAACTGTTTGGTTACCCACATTCTTCAAAATATCTTCTTTTATGTTCAGCACAAGAAAGAAATTAATACAGGTTTGGGACAACATGTCAGTGAGTAAATAATGACAGAAATTAAATTTTAGGGTGAACTATCCCTTTAATGACAGTCGGCTGCATGTTTAATACTGTCCCTTTAAGACCTGCACGCATCTAGACCTGGCGCTTTTCTACTGCGTGGTACAACTCGATTCGGCACGGCTCAGTTCTGCTCGGTTTGCGTTTCCACTGCAGTTTAGTACCGCTTTAAAGTGGGTGGGATTATTCATGTGTCGTTATAGTTGCGCCGCCTCTACTGCCGTGACTCCTGAAAAACTTTTTAATTCCGCGTTGCTCCATCACGCTCTCGCTGGATCCGCTCCTCGGCTATCAACGAGAGGACAGTCTGTACTTCCTCAACAGACAATGAAACTGAGTGCTGATTTAAATCTAGCGGGCCTGTTGTGTCTCGTGCCGCAAGTTCAATGATGCAGGTAGTGACGATTTTCTCCGGCCAATCAGTGATCAGCAGAGTTTACACGTCACGTTTTGGTAACGGTACGGTTCACTTGGAACCTCGGCTGAGGTGGTACTAAAAAAGTACCAGGTACTGTACCCAGTGGAAAACCCCCCAAAAGCGAGCCGTACTGAACCGTACACTGTAAAAAAAAATTCCGTAAAATTTACGGTAAAAAACCGCCATTTGTGGTTGCCGGAATTCTACCGTAAAAAATACGGTAACAACATTTTAGGTTTTACGGTTTTAACTTAAATTTACAGTTAAATACTGTAATTACATTAACTGATATACCAACCTATTAAAGTACTGAAATCTGTTTTGTACCTTTGAAATACACTGATAACCACCAAATGCAGGTGGTGATGAGAAAGTCACATGATGAACCAAAGCCCATCACAAGCAGCTTTTAAATAATAACATATATAGAAGGTGCACAGTGTCATTCACACAAACACTAAACACCATCATGGTGAGACTCATTAAACTGAAATATGCAATAAACATTAATTTAACAACATTAGATGTAACATACAACCCTAATAAACATAACTGATAAGAAAAAAACTGAGAAGCAGCATAGTTATTTTAAAGAAAAAAAACATCAAATTCAAACAAAATTTGAAATGCAACGCAGGGAATTCTGGGAACTTCAATTTACGGTTTTTCCCTGTAACTTACCGTTAAACCATTTAATAGCTTTTTACTGTAGCATTTTCACAGTTTTTTACCATTAAAATCACAGTCATTTTTTACAGTGTACCGTGTCGTACCATGCAGTGGAAAAGCGCCATAATGCCATAATGACATAATATACAGGCACGTATCCGTTTTTCTCTCAACTGTTTACATTCATTTTTGACATAACCGAGTCTATATGTAAACCCTGTGTGTTTTGACAATATTAGCGCAAAAGATAACTTAGTTCAGTAATCAGGCGCTGTTTGACAGGCTTTAGCGCGCATGCTTCGGGTGTATGCAGCGCTCAGAATAAGCGCACGCCAGACCAGCGCGCGAATTAAACATTTAAAAGCACATGCAAATAATGTACTTTTGTGATTGCAAATAAGTGCAGTGTCTAGTGAGAGTAACTCTACCGCTGAGTTAACGCTGATGTGAATGTATATGGCATTGTACAGTATATTGATACGGAGGCACCAGAACTGCAGCTGAAAGAATGTGCTCTGAAACACGATACTACGATATTTTTTCAAAAGCAGATCGTGGAGATATTTTCATCGTCCACGATCAAAAATCGTCGTATCGCACACCCCTAGTTGGGCAGAAAAAACGTGGCAGACTTGTTACTTGTTCAGATGGCAATATATGGTAAGAATATGAATAAAGAATAAATTCTTATTTGGGTCATATATTCCAAGACGTAGACTAATCTGTGATTCCTGAGTACAGTATCCACACCGGTGCAGTGACTGACTGCCACACATTCACCTCAAAACATTAGATTCATCCACGCTGGAACCGTGCAGGAACACTGGACCACAACCTCGTGAAGATTATTCCGCACAGAGCTGCAATTCCAGGTTTTCAAACAGAGATGGCGACAAAGAGGCAAAACTTACGGACTGCAGCTTTAACTAATGAAGCCTTAATGTAAAGTGTGACCGAACAATAAAAAAATCAAAACACTGTCAAACAATATCTAGGGCATGTTGTTGTCCAGATTAAAATGTAAAAAAGTTTTAAAATAAATAGCAAAGTATTTGGCGTTGTGATGAACACCACTGCAAATACAAAAATCTGAATGGCTGTTTAAATCATTTAAATACGTTTTAGAGAGTAGAGCAGCTGCTTTATTTATGGGTTTCCAGGGTAATAACGCTGCATCTGCTGTACAGCGCCCTCTGCTGTCAGAGAGTGAATGTGCGCTTTCATTCAGAGCGTCTCTCACGTGTTTCTCCATGTGCTTCTCATCTGTGCTTGTTTACATCAGAGTTTACACCTTACAGCGGTGTTGTGCATTTAACCAGTTAATGTAAAAGTATTCTTAAAATGCATTCAAAATTCTGAATAATTTTTGATAAATAATTATTTTCGTTATTTTGAAGTGCCCACGATAACAATACCGTGCATATTCATTATCGTGATATATTGCATTACCGAATACCGGCACATGTCTAATATGTATGTAAGGCAAAACACATTTCTAGGCATTAAAGCACAAAATAAATAAAAAAGGACAGTAAAATTGTGAAATGTTATTACCATTAAAAATAAATGTGGTTATTTTAATGTTTTAAAATGTAATTTATTACTGTGATGCAAAGTTGAATTTTCAGCATCATTACTCCAGTCGTCAAGGCCACATGATCTTTACCACTCAAGAAACATTTCTTATTATTATCAATGTTGAAAAAATGTTGTGCTGCTTAATATTTCTTTGGACACTGTGATCTTTTTTTTTTTTTTCAGGATTACAAAAAAAATATAAAATTCAAAAGAACGTCTCGGTTACGTATGTAACCCTCGTTCCCTGAAGGAGGGAACGGAGACGTCACGTCGGATGACCGACGAAATTGGGATCTCGCCAGAGAGACCAATCCACTTCGAGTGTAACTAAACGAGCCAATGGACATTGGCATGCGATTATTGCATCCAGCTGCCGCTGATCACAGCGTGAGCATAAGAGGCAGCTGATGCACCGCATCAATTATGTTTTCGCTGAGGAGCCGAGCCGGCGACCCGGCAGCTCAGCGGTGGTACAGCGACTGTGGCGACGGGACGTGACGTCTCCGTTCCCTCCTTCAGGGAACGAGGGTTACATACGTAACCGAGACGTTCCCCTTTCAGTCGGTCACTCCGAGTCACGTCGGATGACCGACGAAATTGGGATCCCTACCAAAGCGCCACAGGAGCTGCCCCTTCCAGTGCCCTGTGTAGGGCTCCTGACCCTTCCTATAAGGCAGACGATAGGACCGGGCTCTACACAGAGAAGGTCAACTACTGGTGTTCCTTGAGCAACCCAAACAGTAGGACTAGGATAACACTGGGAAGCGTGCCCTTCCACTTGGAAGAGGCACACTGCGGAGTCACCTCCTCCCAAAGGGGGTTTAAGTGACATTCAAACATGTGAAGTAACCCAGAGGGCCCTTTTGCACATGGAAGTCTCTGAGATGGCTCAGGCTGCATCTTTAGAGATGGCAGAACGTGGTCCGCCAGGGGAAACACGGCTCCAATAAGAATACCGTGGAATACACATATGGGATCCCGACAGGGTCTCTCATATGGGCACTAGCCTCGCACCAGATTTCAAGAATTCATTGGCTGAAGGCCTGGCGCCGGACGCTCCGCCGTGTCCGGACGCCGGAGTGCTGGAGGACTCAACAGGGTTTGCCTGGTTAAGGAACTCTCTGGAGAATTTAGGCGTAAGGACGCCGCAAGCCGACTCTGAGCCGGCCCTCTCAGTGCCACTACCCGTTTGAGGTGAGAACACAGGAGGAAACCGGTTCGACACGTAGGCTATAAAACCTAGCTAACGTGTTGGGAGTCGCCCAACCCGCAGCTCTACAGATGTCTGCTAGCGAGGCACCACGAGCCAGCGCCCAGGACGATGCGACACCCCTAGTGGAGTGAGCACGCAACCTGAGCGGGCAGGGCACACCTTGTGCTTCATAGGCCAAGGTGATGGCATCCACTATCCAGTGGGCCATCCTCTGCTTGGAGACAGCCTTCCCCTTCTGCTGTCCTCCGAAACAGACAAAGAGCTGTTCTGAGGTCCTGAAGCTCTGAGTTCTATCCACGTACTGACGCAGTGCGCGTACAGGACAGAGCAAAGCTAGGGCTGGGTCTGCCTCCTCCAAGGGCAGCGCTTGCAGGCTCACTACCTGGTCCCTGAAGGGCGTGGTAGGAACCTTGGGCACATAGCCGGGCCGGGGCCTCAGTGTTGCACTGGAGTCAGCCGGCCCAAACTCAAGGCACGACTCGTCGACCGAAAATGCCTGCAGGTCCCCCACCCTCTTGATTGAGGCCAATGCAGTCAGGAGTAGGGTTTTCATAGAAAGAAACTTCAACTCGACTGACTGCAATGGCTCAAAGGGGGCAGTTTGTAGGGCTCTTAGCACCAAAGCCAAATCCCAAGAGGGAAGGGAGGGAGGCCTCGGAGGATTTAACCTCCTGGCCCCCCTAAGAAACCTGACGACCAGATCGTGCTTCCCCACCGACCTCCCCTCTATGGGGTCGTGGTGGGCAGAAATAGCAGCAACATATACCTTAAGGGTGGAGGGGGACAGCCTACGCTCCAACCCTTGTTGCAAAAAGGAAAGCACGGCTCTGATCGAACATCTCCGGGGGTCCTCCTGGTAAGAGGAACACCATTCGACGAACAGGTTCCACTTCAGCGCGTAGGCCCGTCTTGTGGACGGTGCTCGTGCTGAAGCGATAGTGAGCGCTACCTCCTGGGGCAGGTCACCTAGAACCTCCGCGTCCCGTCCAGGGACCACACATGAAGTTTCCACAAGTCTGGACGCGGGTGCCAGAGGGTGCCCCGTCTCTGAGAAAGCAGATCCTTCCTCAGAGGAATCGGCCAGGGAGGGGCTGTCGCGAGGAGCATGAGTTCCGGGAACCAGGTCCTGTTGGGCCAATATGGAGCCACTAACAGGACCTGCTCCTCGTCCTCCCTGATCTTGCACAATGTCTGTGCTAGCAGGCTCACTGGGGGAAACGCATACTTGCGCAAGCCCTGGGGCCAGCTGTGTGCCAGTGCATCCGTGCCGAGCGTTGCCTCGGACAGGGAGTAGAACCACTGGCAGTGGGTGGTTTCTGGAGATGCAAACAGGTCTACCTGAGCAACTCCGAACCGACTCCAAATCAGCTGGACCGCCTGGGGATGGAGTCTCCACTCCCCAGGAAGTGCCGCTCGAGACAGCTCGTCGGCCACCTGATTGAACACTCCTGGGATGTGGATGGCACGAAGGGACCTCAGATGCTTCTGACTCCAGAGGAGGAGGTGGCGGGCGAGTTGCGACATGCGACGGGAGCGCAAACCGCCTTGCCGGTTGATATAGGCAACGGTCGCAGTGTTGTCCGTACGGACCAGAACGTCCCTGCCCCGAAGGCGCCCTCTGAGGCGGCACAGGGCAAGGCGTACTGCCAGCAACTCGAGGCAATTGATATGCCAACGCAGAAGGGGGCCCGTCCAAACCCCTGATACTGCGTGCCCGTTGTACGTGGCACCCCAGCCGGTGGCCGAGGCATCCGTGAATACCACAGCATGCCTGGATACCTGCTCCAGGGGCACTCCTGCCCGAAGGAACGAAGGATCTGACCACGGGCTGAAGGTCTTGCGGCAGGCCGGTGTAATCTGAACCCGGTGAGTACCGCGTTTCCACGCCCACCTCGGGATTCGGCCATGGAGCCAGTGCTGAAGCGGTCTCATATGGAGCAGACCGAGCGGAACTATGGCCGCAGCTGCAGCCATATGCCCCAGGAGCCTCTGAAAGATGTTTCAGTGGGACCGCTGTCCTGCCTGATAAAGTCTTGAGGCAGTTCAGCACCGACTGAGCACGTTCCTGGGTGAGGCGTGCTGTCTGGTTGACCGAATCCAACTCCATGCCGAGAAAAGAGATCCTCTGCACTGGCACGAGTTGCTCTTTTCCCAATTGACCCGAAGGCCCAACTGGCTGAGGTGCCTGAGCACCAGGTCCCTGTGTGCGCACAACAGCTCTCGAGACTGTGCAAGTATGAGCCAGTCGTAGAGGTAGTTGAGAATGCGCACACCCCGTTCTCTCAGGGGAACAAGGGGCCGCCTCTGCGACTTTGGTGAAGACACGAGGCGAAAAGGGACAGCCCGAAGGGCAGGACCTTGTACTGATATGCCCGACCGTCGAACGCGAATCGCAGGAATGGCCTGTGTTGCGGGAGAATCGAAACATGAAAGTACGCGTCCTTCAGGTCGATTGCTGCAAACCAATCTAGGGGACGGACGCATCCAAAAATGCGTTTCTGCGTCAACATCTTGAACGGCATCTTGTGAAGTGCACGGTTCAAAACTCGCAGATCCAAGATCGGTCGTAACCCACCGCTTTTCTTGGGCACAATGAAGTAAGGGCTGTAAAACCCCAACCTCATATCGGCTGGAGGGACCGGCTCTATTGCATCCTTCGCCAGTAGGACTGCAATCTCCGCGAGCAAGACAGGGGCATCGACGGCTTTGACTGAAGTGAACCGGATGCCCCTGAACTTGGGGGGACGCCGGGCGAACTGAATCGCATAGCCGAGTCTGATGGTCCGCAGGAGCCACCGGGACGGGCTGGGGAGCGCTAACCAGGCTCTGAGAGACCGCACCAGCGGGGCCAACGGGCCCACCGACATGCCCGCGGTGGGGCAGCGAGGTGGAACACAGGGACCGGCCCCAGGGCCTGTGACGGCCTGGCCTGTGACGGCAGGGGGCGGGGTCTGGGTGTGTAGTGTAGCACTCACCTGATTTCTCCTCGCGTGGGAGGAGACACAGGAACCCGGCTTGAGGCTTGTGACAGCCCGGCGTTTGACGACTTGAAGCGGGGACTGGAGTGCTACTGCCCTTACCTGGTTCCACGAATGGGCAGGAGGGGTGCTCTTGGGCAACCACCCGCTGCCTGCTGGCGAGAGAGGAGGAGGGAAGCGATCCTGTGATGCACGGATCACCACTCTCCTCCTCTTGAGACCCGGAGATTGAGGAGACCGCTCTTTACTGATGTTTTGGGTACCGCTGGCTGCTGGGCCAGCGGCGGAACAAAATGAACAAAAGATACTCCACCCGGCCCTCCTCCGGGGGAGGGAGTGGTGCAGTCACCATCTCCCGATGAGCAGTCTCCTCCATCTCTGGGTCGACCGTCCCAGGGCCTCTTGCACTTGCGCTTGCCGCCAGGTTTGGCGGGGGCCTGGACGGGCTGGGCGTCCTGCCTGCGACCGGCTCCACGACGCTGCCTGGTGAAAGGCTGCTGCGGCTGCGCGGGAGCGGCCGCAGGGGGGCGCCCACGGCGACGAGCAGGCTGAGTGGCTGCAGCCGGAGTGAAAGCAGCAGGTTTCCTCCGGCGCATGATGTGTTTGCCTCAGTCTGCTTCTGGGCTGCCGAGAACTGCTGGGCAAAGCTCTCGACAGCGTCGCCGAAAGGGCCGGTCTGTGACACGGGAGCATTCAGGAACTGTACCTTCTCCTGCTCCTTCATGTCATCGAGACACAGCCAGAGATGGCGCTCCTGGACATCGCACGACCCAGAGACTGTGCGGTCACCTTCGTCGCTCGTAGCGCGAGGTCCGTCGCAGCACGCAGCTCATGTAGAACCGCCAGGTCGTGACCACCCTCGTGCAGGTCTTTCAGTGCTTTGGCCTGGTGGACCTGCAGCAACGCCATAGCGTGGAGGGCGGAAGCCGCCTCCCCACAGGCTCTATAAGCACTGCCAGTTAGACCTGACGAATACTTAGAGGCCCGTGAGGGGAGACACGGATCACCCCGCAGGGTGGAAGCGGCTGTTGGACACAGTTGCATGGCCACAGACCGTTCCACCGAGGGGATGCCCGCATACCCCAAAGCGGCTCCACCATCGAGGGTGGTGAGAGCGGAAGAACTACAAGATGTGTTTCGGGCAGTGAAAGGTGCCCTCCACGATCTTGTCAGCTCCTCATGCACTTCCGGAAAGAATGGCACCGGAGGGGGGCGCTGAGAACCAGCGCCACCCCCACCGAGGAACCACTCGCCCAGCCTCGAAGGATCGGGACACGGTGGCTTTTTAGGATTCCACACGAGCCCGACATTCTCGGCGGCCCGGGAAAGCATAGCCGTCATCTCTGGGTCTGGCACGGACAACGCTACCACACCCGAAGGGGGCAACGCAGCCGGGTCGTCATCCCCGGAGAGAGAGGGCCCGCCCTCCGATGCAGTGATCGACATCTGGTCGTCAGAGGGGGCACCGAAGGAAACGCGTGGCCAGCGCGTTCCTTCGGCAGCTCCACCGGCTGCGGAGTGCTTGAGGGGTGAGGAGCTCCACTTGGGGAAGCCCTCACCGTAATCCTCAAATCACCTCTGACTCCACCGGATCCAGTGTGCACGCCGGATCACGGCAGGCAGAGGGACTCTGCCATGTTTGACATAGCAGAGTCGCACTCCGAGATGGTCATGTCCCCTTTTTTTTTTCAAGAAGAACATGAACCATCCACGAAAGCCACCTCAGCGTGCTGAATGCCCAGACACGTGAGGAAGCGATCGTGACCGTCCTGAGGCGCCAGGAAACGACCACACCCAGAAACGCACGGGTGAAAAGACATCTTTAAAAAGACGCGATCACCCGTGTTGCTCTTTTAGAGAAATTGCTCTTTCAGAGAAATGCTCTTTTAGTGCTGAAGCACGCAGGGGAGCTGGCCACCGCACACTCCTAGTGTGGCTGTCAGCAGGAAGACGATCTTTCTCTCCCGGACACCGTGACCACCGCTGCCGCGCCGTAACGCCCGCACTCGCTCGCAGAACACTCTCTTGGAAGGGAGAGCAGTAGCTTTAACCACTACCGCTCGGCTCCGAAGCGAAAGGATAATTGATGCGGTGCATCAGCTGCCTCTTATGCTCACGCTGTGATCAGCGGCAGCTGGATGCAATAATCGCATGCCAATGTCCATTGGCTCGTTTAGTTACACTCGAAGTGGATTGGTCTCTCTGGCGAGATCCCAATTTCGTCGGTCATCCGACGTGACTCGGAGTGACCGACTGAAAGGGGAACAGCATTTATTTGAAATGTGAATCATATCATTTGAAACACTGATGAATTTGCAATGAAACTGTTGTTTTACCACATTTAAAATGTACAGTTCTCTCTTTTGAGAAAATGGACCACAATTTTGCTAACACACACATTGAGTATTTATAATTTATTTGCTTATTTATTCATATAAACCTGAACCGATTTCTTGTTTTAGTAGGAAATCTGTTCACAATGGAAAGAAAACTATGCATGTCCATATTTAAAGGGATAGTTCACCCAAAAATGAAAATTCTGTCATTAATTAATCACCCTCATGTCGTTCCAAATCCGTAAGACCTTTGTTGATGTTTTTGATGAAATCCTAGAGCTTTCTGACCCTCTATAGACAGCAATGCAACTACCATGTTCAAGGCCCAGAAAGGTAGCAAGGACATTGTTAAAATAGTCCATATGACAGCAGTGGTTTAACCTTAATTTTATGAAGCTACGAGAATACTTTTTGTGCACATAGAAAACAGAAATAATGTAATAAGTGGCCAAATCATGCTAATCACACTCTGACTTGTGGTGAGAAAAAACAAGGTATTAACAAAGATATTTTCTTTGATCTCTCTCTTCACACCACTTGATAATGTGTACATCTCTATTGCATGAGCTCCATTAATCATCAGCAACAACAGATAGTGATGCTGTATGGCAACAAATAGCGTTGTGTTTATTGCATAAGGCCACGAGTGGGTGGGCTAACCAGCTGCTGTGATGCATGTGGTCTCTGCCCTCAGGACAGGACTCTATAAACAGCAGCCACACTTATGAACATCATACTTTGAGCTCTCATATCATCCAGCCAATATCTCTTGTCTTCAGGTGGAGCCATAACAGATTTATAGCTCAAATATTAACAATATTGTTTTTATATTGGTGATTTTATCTTCAAATAATGTTTTCATAAGAAGAACATCTTTGTAACATGATTCGCTTACCTTATAGTATCTCATTTAGTCAGTTTACAGAATCACACATCAGTTTCAAACTTATGTAACAGCTTGTCATTAAAAACAATGGAATATTATTTATTCATGTATTTATTGGTTGACTTATTTTAAAAAGGGCATTAAATATGTCTACGCAGAGCAAAATTAATGTGCATGCATTATTGTCACAATCTCTATGATTATTCTGAAGAATTTAATTGTGATCTATGAGGTATCATTTGCATGCTGCAGACACTTTGTATTGATTGTCTGAATGTGTGTTTACGTGATACGTGATTGGCTGCTGTGTAAAATGTTGGCCTCAAGCACTGACACTGGAAGGAAAGATTAGTGATGTTTGCTGCTTCAGCTTCAGGTTATGCAGGTCTTGGTTGCAATGATTCATGCCGAGGTTATTGTAAAGGGCTGCGTGTTTAACCCACTTTGTAAATACACATGTGTTGGTGGATCTGTTGGATTTGTGACTGTCAACATCCTGAGTAAGTTCATAATAGACGTGTCGTGCAGCACCTGTTTCATAACTGGATGCTCAGAAGAATTATGTGTCCTGTTAGCTGAGGGATGTTCTCGACTTTAATAATGGCTTTTCTTTCTGACAGAACACGGTTGCTTTGGCGTGCGACATAATTATAGAGGAGGCTGTTGATTCCTAACGTTGAATAAGCGACGTACCATGTGCTAATAACATACCCATGCAGCCCTGCCTTTGAGACTGCGGATGTGAAACAAAATCTCATCCAAAAAGATAAAGAGGCTGAATGAATGCTATGATGCATAAACTATTTCAGTCATGTACATGGATTGCAAGTATGTGGAAAAAAACGCTTAGCGTAGAGTCAAATGTTTAGGTTTAGATAGTTGTATTAGCTTGGCTCAGATGCATTCATTCAGCTGTCTGGGTGCAAAAACCTACACTGAGCTTTTTGATTTTATCTATTATCATTTCTTTGGGACTGTCACTTTACATCCTGCCACTGTGGAATGAATGTTACTTTTTTACTGATAATAAGATTTATATAAAAATTATACAGCACTGTATATCCATTCAAATGTTGGGGTCAGTACGATTTTTTTTTCTTTTATTCTTCAAGGATGCATTAAATTGATCAAAAGTGAAAGTAAAGACATTAATAATGTTACAAAATATTTCCATTTCTAATAAATGCTGTGCTTTAGAACTTTATATTCATCATAGTATCCTGAAAAAAAAAAGTTTTCATGAAAATATTAAGCAATATAACTGTTTTCATGATCATGTGATCACGTGACACTGAAAACTGGAGTAATGATGCTGAAAACTCAGGAATAAATTGAGTTTTAAAATATAATAGAAAATACTTATTTGAAATTGTAATAATATTTCACAATATTACAGTTTTTACTGTTCTTTAATTAAATAAATGCAGCCTTGGTGAGCATAAGAGACTTCTTTCAAAAGCATTAAAAAAATCTTATATATATAAGAAAAAATCTTTTATATATATATATATATATATATATATATCAATATTACACACACAAACACACATATATAAAATTATATAGAAATATATAAATATAAAATATATCTATTATATAAATAGTATACAATTATAAAATACACATAAATAAAATTATAAAATAATCCTTCATTCATATTTTAGTGTGTCTGAAAGGCTAGTGTATTTTAATGAAGCCTTTGTCTTTAATCTGCAGGACTATCTGGAGGCCACACATCTGGAGCAGTTTGTGACACGTTTCCTGTTGAAGGAGACCACCAGTCAGCTGCAGTCTCTCCAGAGCTCTCTGGAGTGTGCCATGGAGACCACAGCTGAACAGACCCGGCAGGAGAGGCAAGCCACCCAGAACACACGCTTGCATTTTTTTAAGCGTACAGTTTCCATCGTACATGTGGAGTGAGCGGGAGATGAGTGCATATTTTCAATTCATTGTCTTCGGAAGCTGAACGTCAGGCTCTTTCAGGGGATTGTCTGTGACAGCAGAGCAGAACAAGTGGTGATATTATCATAACACTGAGATATGTTTGACTCAATACAAATCACATATTACAGTATGAAACTGTAATTACTGTTTAGGTGCTTTCATTATAGCTAGACTATGACAGGATTAATGACGAAATATTAAACTGACACATGTATATGTTGGACACTGACAAAGTATGCATTCTTCCAAATGTAATCATTCATACACTTCTGAAAAAAATTGGAATAATCACATTTTTTATGTTGTTAAAAAAATCTCTTATGCTCACCAAGACTGCATTTATTTGATTAAAAAGAACCGTAATGTGAAATATTATTACAATGAAAAATAACTGTTTTCTATTTAAATATATTTTAAAATGTAATTTATTCCTTTGATGTAAAGATGAATTTTCAGCATCCTTACTCCAGTTTTCAGTGTCACATGATCCTTCAGAAATCATCCTTAAATGCTGATTTGCTGCTCAAGAACATTTTTATTATTATCAATGCTTGGAACAGTTGTGCTGCTTAATATTTTTTTGAAAACCATGATACACTACTATTCAAAAGTCCAAGGTATATTTTTTAAAGGAAAGAAATGCATACTTTAACTCAGTAAAGATTGAAAAATATTTTCAACATTGATAATAATGAGAGCCATTATCAATAATTTAATACTAATAATAATTTAGCAGCAAATTAACATATTAGAATGATTTCTGAAGTATCATGTGACACTGAAGACTGGAGTGATGATGCCTTCATAGCAACAACTTAAATTTTAAAATACATTTAAATAGAAAATGGTTATTTTAAACTGTAATAATAATTCACAATATTTTACTGTATTTCTGATCAAATAAATCAGACTTGGTGAGCATAAGAGACTTCTTTCAAAATCATTAAAGCATCCAGAAAGGGGACGATGCCAGTTTAAACTGTCACCGAATCTACATAACCTGTGTGTGCGCCTGCATGTGTGTTGTGCTTAATTAGCAGCTCGTTTTGAGCTCACAGCATCTCTGACTCACTGCATTTGTGTGCTGAGGAGGGTCTACTGCATGGTCCACCGTGGGGGTCAGCAGCTCCTTATAGAGCGCAGAATTTAGAATACAAAATGGGCTGTTTTGTTCCAGCACCTGGATGATTGCATGCTAGAGAGCGCTGCGTGCCTGAGACCGTATGTGTGTGTGTGTGTGTGTGTGTGTGTGTCACAACGTGCCCACTACCTCTCCTCCCTCTCAGCGTGCAGCAGCTGTGCTGCTCCGCTCACCTTATGATCTCAAGAAAATTAGCTGGAGCAGCTGGCCTAAAGAAATGAAGGATGCTGAGGTTTAAAAGGAAGTGCTTCCTTTTTCTTTTTCTGTCTGTACTTAAAACCACTCTGGCTCTCATATAGCCAGTCGCATCCTAATTAATTGGTCAATTTATATTACCTCATTATCGCCTCTGCAGGCGATACGGTGTGTCTAACTTAATAACTATGCGCCACTGAAATATACAGCATTTATTGCAGTTATAAGTAAAAACAGAGGCAATTATAGACACTATTTAGGGGGGCTCCAGCTCATCCTGTGTTTAATTTCAGCTCTATTAAAATCTGTTATTTTATATATATATATATATATATATTTTTTTTTTTTTTAAATTGTTCTTCATGGTACTTAATACAGTTTGAGGATATGTAACTTAAAAGGGACAGTTCACCCAGAAATGAACATTTTGTTGAACTTAAAATAATATATTTTGAAGAATGTTGATAACCAGACAGTTACTGGTAGTCATTTACCTCCATAGAAAAATAATAATAATAATAATATGAAAGTCAATGGCTGCCAGCAACTGTTTGGTTACCAACATTCTTCAAAATATATATATTTTAATGTTCATCAGAATAAAATTCATACAGGTTTGTAACAATTTAAGGGTGAGTAATTGATGACAAGTGTTTTCAGTTTTGAGTGAACCATCCCTTTAATTTTATTGCATTAAGTTTTATCTTCCCTCTTTTCAGAGACGGACTCTGTCATGGTATTTATTTATTCATAGGACTGTCATAAAATATATTTAACATAATATATAGGTCATAGTATACTGTAGGAATTTACAATACATTTCCATTTGTTAACATTAGTTAAATATATTAGATAACGTGAATGAAAAAAGAACAATACTTTATTGCATTTATTAATCCTATAGTATTATTTTTTAAATCAAAAAATTTATCTGTTAGCATTAGTTAATGCACTGTAAACTAACATTTGACAAATTTATTTTAGTTTATCTTATTAGCTAACATTTGCAAAGTTTAAAAAATGCAGAATTGTTAATGTTAGCTAATGCGTTAATTAATGTTAAAAAGAGAGACCTTATTGAAAAGTGTTACTAAAATGTGTTTAACTTCGTAATTTTTACATACATTTACCAAATTTAATCTACTTTGTTTAATATTAAATCATCAGATTAATAATTCATGTTTAATCAATTAAGAGATTAATCATGATTTTGTCAGCAATAGTTTTTAGTACAAATTTAGTCCAAAGACATTTTAAATGATTTCACATTGGAAACATGTCTTTATATCTCAGTGGCATTGGCTTTGGCCCGATGTCTCCATCTCTCAGTCCTCACAAGTCATTTTCAGTCAACCTATCACAGATCTTGACGTTGCTAATACAGCTGTACCAAGTCTGCAGCCTCACTCACAATCCCATGAGCACACTCAAAATATCTCCACTCCTGCCATGCCAAGTCCCCTTTGACCTTTATCTCGGTTGGATGAGTTTTGACAGAGCACATATTTACACAGTTAAAGGGATAGTTCACCAAATATGAAAACTCAGTATCATTTACCCATGTCGTCACAAACCCTTTTTATCTTTCTTCCATAGAAAATAAAAGGAGATGGTATGCAGAATGTTCATGCTGCTCTGTTGAATAGATCCGTCAAGATCCAAAAAAGGCACTCTTATGGCTCGTTTCCACTGAGCGGTACAGTACAGTACAGTTCAGTACAGTACGATTCAGTACGGGTAACCCTGATCAGGGTTGCGTTTCCACTGCCAATAGTACCCTTACTTGATAGGCGTGGTGTATGCCGGAAAGTAGCGATCGACGATAAAGCGCGACAATAAGCACAACTCTTTTTGTTAAATGTCAGTTTTAATGAACAATAATAGCCATTATAAAAGTATAAGTACAAATTATAAGAGGCTTATATAAGAGGAAATAAAGACAAAAGCAAACAATTCAGTCAAACTTATGCTACAGGTCAGCGCTGTGCTATGGTAAAGTTCAAATTAAATATATAAAGTTAAACGTAATTTTGTGCTCAGCCAAAGCGATGACCAGGAACAAATAATAGATTCATGAGACCACGAATAACTGTTAAATATAGCCTACTCAAAACGAATTGTATCTCATGTTTAATCACTAGAGACATCAGAGCCAGAGGCAAATTTCGGAAGGACTAGCCGAGCGTAAGGCTGCTCTCGGCGGATACATGAGCACTGAGCACCTGCTGATCGCATGGAGCTCCGAAAATCGGCATATCAAATTTTAAAATAGGCACTATCTTTATAAATAAACCACAGATTTGAGTTTTAAACAACTACATTCTCGCCTGAAAAACTCTTAAAACTACATTTCATGACACAATAACAGTATATTTAGAAAATTATGCGGGTTTTTGGGCAATGACGTTTCACCAAGAACAGATAAGAACGCATATTGAGAAACGGCTATTGTCTGTGTGAAAATATAAAATTATAAAATACACTGTTATATTTTTTTTGTGTTTGCGCACCCTGATGTAATTATAAGTCCAACAGTCACGGACAGCAGAGCGGAACGAGTGAAGGAGAAGCTTTATCCCTTTGTATCACGCAAAAGTGACGATTCTAGTCAACCAATCAGCGTTCTGCAGTGAGTTTAGCTCCACCCTTTTGGTACCCTTTGCTGTGCTAGGTACCCCAACGGAAGGGTACCAAAAAAGTGGTACGGCACGGTTTGCTATTTTGGTACCATTCACAACTTCTGACAGTGGAAACGGAAATAATTGCGTACCGTACCATACTGTACCGAACCGTACCGCTCAATGGAAACGAGCCATTAAAGAAAGCATACTCGCTTATTAGGAAAATGAATAAAATAAAATAGATTTAAGTATGAACTGAATGTCATTTTTTCAGGCACTTAACTGCATGTTATTTGAAATTAAGTTAAAATGCATTAAAGTTTCAATTTATATAAAATGCAGTTTGAAAATTAGAGTGCTTTTTTGACTTTAAATATAATTTCATAATTATTTATATTGTTATTGAAACATGGTTCACTTGTACTGACGAATGAACTGACAAGCATTTATGGTAAACTAACATATATCTTAATGTCATTTCTATTCAAACCATGTCATGTATTTAAATATACTGTATTTGTAATTACACATTTTATTACATTTAAAATATTAACTTTTAATGTAATATTCAATAACACAATATTTACAATTATAATCAAGTACTTTACTGTACTTTAGAATGTTAGAATAAGTGTACATCTTTAAAGCATGCCAAAAGATTAAAACATAATGATTTAAAATGTACGTTAAAGTAAAACATTTATTTTGACATTATTACAAAGTGCACTTTCTGTCTTTTATCTGTTAAGAAACATATTCATTTTTGCGAAAACATGAAAGTGTACACTTAAGAGTCCTTTTATTTCATTAAGATTTTATAAGCAATTACAGTTTAAGAAATACACTTTTAACATTTAAAGTACACTACAAGTGCACATGAAATACAATTAAGCACACTTTTCACAAGTGAATAGCAGTTCATTTTTAACAGTTAATTTTAGAAAAAGAGAAGCGTTAGCTTTCTCCTCTTATATTCCATGTAAGAATAAAATCATACAGGGTTTGGAACAACATGAGGGTGAATAAATGATGACAGAATTTCCATTTTTGAGTGAACCATCCCTTTAAGGAGCATTTTCCTCATTTTTTTCAAGCACAGAGCAAACCTGTGCATGTCTTCACATGGCTACACACACGTAACCTCTTATGTCACCATGCTTTTGTGTCACAGTTGACAATGTGGAGTTTCATAACATTAGTGTTTTTTAGAAAGCGTATACACATTTTGAGCCTAAAGGTTTTGAGATGGCGAGGCCTGGCATTCTATGACCAGCTCATTGTGTGCTGATCAGGGTGGATTGATTCCCACTGCGTTAGATGTGCAGAAAGTGGCTGGAGGCCAGAACAAATTGAAATAGCATGGTCCATTCTCTATTCCGTCTGAAGCGTCGAGTCAGGCTCTCTGAGGAGCAGCACCGCACACAGGGATGAAACAGGGGAGATGAGCTCAAATCTGAATCCCGAGCTCACAGGAGCGCTCACCCCATTCACAGCACTGCTTTCATCTATGTGTGCGAAGCAGACCATTACCAGCTATTAGGAAGAAGCACTGCTGCTGATATACCTCCATTTTTGTTTTTCACACTGCGCCTTTTCCATATAATTTCCTGTATAAGAAGAGGCTAGTCTCTGGAGAACAGTTCATTGTGTTTGTCAGTTCAGATCCATGGGTTCCCGCAGGTGTGTGGATGTGATTCCAGCTGAGTTTTAATCACCTGTGTGGCTCTAGCTGATTCATTTGCTGCTGATTTCAGTGTGCTGATGCAGTTGTGAGCCATTTTTAACCACGGAGGGTAAGCTTCCCTCAGGACGTGCGTTATGCAACAGTGTCTTTAGGGATAATGAGCAACCAACCAAGCCTTAATTTTGACACCTGCCTGCCTACATTTATTTCATTGTCTCAAGAGTTAAAATAGATGCAGCATGCTCGAGAACAGCTGAACAATAGATATAATTAGATTGCACATAATCATTTTTCACTCCCACTACTGAATAGTAAAATGGTATTTGGTTCATAACATATCATCTTTTTGAGTGTTTGATGGCACACGATTACTTCCTCATAAAAGTCAGACGTTGTACTGTACAATCAGGTTGTCATTATGGCAAAATAAACCCTAACCGGATGACCAGGATTAAGTCTGATATCAGCATAAAATGGTTTATTTTGCGATAATAACTGTACATTATTCTACTTACAGCTACTTACTTGCATAAAGAAATAGATAAATAATAACTGTATCATATAATAATATTTATTTATTTAAAGACTTCCTAATGCAAAAACCAAAAAAAATAAATAAATAAATAAAAGTCTGAGATTTTTTTTTTTCTCTTAAATGAGCTTTTTTTTTTTTTATCAGGCTCCTATCAGGTTCCTTATTAAATCTTATCAGGTTCAGTAATTTCACTTTAATTGCAAAGAGAAGGTTATAGTCAGTAATTGAATGCCTTATTTTCGGAAATGTCCGGTGTTATTTTCAGGAGCCTAAAAAAATACTCATTTAAAATAAAAATCCCAGATTAGAGGTTTTTGCATCTGAAGCATTCATTCATTCATTCATTCATTCATTCATTCATTCAAATAAATATATTGATAAAATGTTATGAAATATAAATATATTATTTAAAATATTAATATTTTACTTGCATATTCATATTTAATATATTATTATTAAATATAAATAATAAACACATTAAAATATTAATACATCACTTGTAGCTTAAAGCTTCTGCAAAGAAAACCAATTTATAATATCATAATGTTAATCTATTATTAATAATCTGCAATGTTTTCTTGCTTTAACTAGGCACTCTTTCGCTGTGTACAAGGTTATGCTTACCATAAAATTAGTACTGAAGTCCATTTATGTTTACAAGAGGTCACAAAATTCTGCAGTTGTAGGGCTAAGGGCATAATTTGTGTTGGAATGAGACTGTAGATGTATACAAGAGATGTGAAAGTGGCAATGGACAAGTTGCCATGGATAATCATGAACTGTACACTTTATTGTTATACAAAACCATTTGTATAATGCTCCATGTCATGATTGACCAATAAAAATCAAGTTGTCCAGAGAACTGTGTAATACAGAACATTAAACCATCATCATCACTCTCTTATATCCAAGATTAAAATTACTATTATTACAAAAAAAACCCTTCTATGTTCTGGAAGAGTCTGACAACATGTAAGAAGCCCGCTCACTTATTTTGTACATTTTAATTGCATGAGGAGCAGGGCAGAAAGGTCTTGTGCAATCAAAAAGGCATCAGTGAAGTCGTGATGTTGAAGAACTGCGTTTTGATGCTGGAAAATGTTGAAGCATCATTTGCATGTGAATAGACTGTTTTTCTGTTAATACAATTCAATTAGATGCAGTGTATGAATGATATTAGCATAGGCATTTCAGCTTTTCCTGCAGTGAGTGAATAGCCCTACATAATGTACTTACTTGATCCACCAATGCAGTATCGCCAATGTCCTCTTTTTAATCTGACTTTTGTTCTTCTAAATAATTTTTGATTAAGGCCTTATTACAGCCCAACTTTTCAGTAAGACAGGATACTTGAGTGTGCAGTTGTTTGTTTTGTTCTTCTAACTTAGCTATGCATTGAGCTCATACTTGTGCTATGGATGAAGTAAATTCTTTGTTGCAGCCTTTTATATTTTTCTTTCCTTGAGTACTTTTTTTTGCATTCTTCAAGAAACCAAATCTGTTTTGGATCCCATATTATACTATATATCTTGTCAAAAATGACTGACTCAGTCACTATTGAGTCCATTCGTTCTTCTAACAATTATCTGAACTCACTCTCTCTCCAGAAAGAAGTAGCTACACTCTTAAAAATAAAAGAGCGTTTTTGCAGGAATGCCATAGAAAAAACAATTTTGGTTCCCAAGAAGTGATTTTCAGTGATTAGTTCTTTAAAAGAACCATTTTTTCTTAGTGTGTAGAACATTTGATAGTTCTAAAGAACTCTTTCCAGAAAAGTTTGTTCCAGCTGGTAAACACCCTTGAAATACTATTGGTCCATGGCGATTACAGAACTCTTTTCAGGTTAATTTCTTTTGTTCAGTCCGTCAAGGTCAGTAAAGTAAAAACAAGAACACACTGGAGAGCTGCTTTACAGTAATTCTCATTGAAAGCAACGCTGGCACTGTTTTTCATGTTTAATACTGTAAAGCTGCTTGCTTTAAACCAATCTATTGTATAAAGCGCTGCTAACTAAATTATATTCTATATAATCAGAAGCTAATAATGAGATGAGCATATGAGAAAAATATTACTCTCATTCCTGAGCATCTGCATTGTGTGTTTGTGTGTGCCGTCTCGATCACAGACAGGGGCCTGTGAAGCCAGAGGTTCTGCCCATTCAGTGGTCAGGAAGGAGATCTAATCGAAGACTTCAAAGGAATAACAGCTTGTCTCCGAACAACCCACTTCTGAACCTTGTCAATTCAGGTGATTATTCTGAGCCTCAGTGCTCTGGAGGAAGAAAAGAGCACATACGAACACCCAGTGGGCATGCAGTTGACAGCAGATCTGGAAAAAAGTTTAGGTAGGAGGGATTGTGAGGAATGACTATTGGACAGACTCCAGAAGGTGACAGTGAAGTTGACGGTATTAGGTGAAATGCATCTTTGCTTGTGCTCATTGCTGATAAAAAACATGATGAGATGATCAAATTAATAAACAATCCTTTACAGAGCATGTCATAAAACATGCTGCCAAAATAACACTCCCAATACAATTTGATTCCAATTCAATTACATTCAGCCAGAGCAAGTGCCTCCTAGAGCCATATGGCAAGTGAACAAGAGAGAGCTGCATTTGTGTGCTGAAATGTGTGTTTCTGCAGGTCTGTATGAAGAGGACAATCAATGGATAACTCAGATCAACAGACTGCAAAAGCTGATCGACCGTCTCGAAAAAAAGGCAATGGCTACACAAATGATTTCTGTATTTCTCATTATAATGCTCTCCCTCTCTGTCTGTTATCACTCTCTCTTCTAACTTTACAGTTCATTTGAAGGTAAATGTCATGAAATCTGTCAAGAACATGTCTCAGTCATATCGTCGTATTATAAGATATAAAATTATATTCTGCTTAAAAAATGAAGTCTGTTTTTAAGACTATGAGATGTATCTCAAAAAGAAAACTTAGTATTTATTCTACATTCTTTAATTTATGCTGACTTAAAAAATTAGGTAACACTTGATTTTAAGGTGTCCTTGTGACACGTCACATGTATTTACTATTATAATAACTATAAATTATGCATAATTACATGCAAGTAACCCTAATCCTAACCCTAATCCTTACCCTAACCATATAATAAGGACATGAAGTTAATTAATATTACTCAGTACTTAAATGTATAATTATACTGTAACAAGGACACCTTAAAATAAAGTGTAACCAAAAACTGCATTACAGTAATGAGAATCTAATTAAAATCATTACTGAGAATAATGGAAGTTGCAAAAAATAAATAATAATAATAATAATAAATAAATGAATAAATAAATACATCTAAAATACTTAAAAATGTAAAAATGCATTACTGTCATGACAATGAGATACATTACTTTGATAAGAATGATATTTCTTGCATTATGGTAATATGAATTTTTAGGTAAAATATACTTTATAGTCATGCAAAAATTATTATCCTAAAAAACAGGTTGAAATTTTTAATGCAAAATGTAATTTCTTATATTTTATTTTGATGTTTGTTGTCATGAGATTCAAACAGAGATGTGGTAAAACTGGTTGTGTTTCCTTCATAGGAACTGCGTTTGGAGCCGGTGGAAGAAGAGGTGTTGGAAAGCTCCACCAAACCAGTAAGTCATTTATGGTCACCCTGTATGTCACCGTATTCTCAGAAAATCAGTCACAGAGACCACAGGTGCCTGTCGTCTAGGAAACAGCAGGATTGAAAAACTAGTTCCAAGTTATTCTTTTTGATTTCCTTTTTTCCTCCGTCTATCACTCTTCCTCTCTCATTTGGCTCTGCATCTTTTGCACAGTACTTTGAGAGAGCTTTTCTCCGAGGCTCACAAGATGTTGTTTACATACTTTAAATAGGCGGTTTGTGTGTCTGTGACTCTGTGCTTGTGAACGACAGGGAGAAGAGTGGTACCCAGACCCCTGCGGAGACTGGCTGTAAACACAGTTATGCGTGACTGCCGACAGACACACAATACAACATCATATCGGACATTCTGAAGCATAAAATTACACACAAATGAGTAGTTTCTTTTTCAAATAAGACTCCCATCCCATTTCACAAGGCTTGTTTGCAAACGTCCTTTGCACAAACAAATGTGTGATCAGCAGTCGGTTTATTACGAGCGATATTTCAAGTCTGATTTATTGCATTTGTGTGTATCACATTCTCATACATACAAATGAAGAAGCATTTATCTCTCCATGGTCTATGAAACTCTATTTCGTGGCTGAAGTTAAATAGTCTCTCATCAATTTGTTATTTGTCGGTTATCTAAACAGACCGTGACATTCACTAGCACAAACTGTATGCATGGAATAACAATTTCAGCATTGCTAATGCATCTGTATCATTCCATCGTTTTGTTTGTGTTCATTTAGCATTCAAGTCTTACTTCAGCTGTGATTTATGTTAATAGGACTGATTATGTTCAAAGCAGATCTCCTTGATTTGAGGATACTTATAAAGGACAGTCTTTCTACTTGACATTACATTCATTTGTAGCAGATAAATATGGGAATTTAATAGTTTGGGATGCATTGCACAAAAACAGCATTGAAACAAAATGCAGTTTCCTCTGTGTATTTGTAGAGAGAGTTAGTTTGTG
Organism: Spinibarbus caldwelli; assembly: GCA_039654775.1. NCBI lineage: Eukaryota > Metazoa > Chordata > Actinopteri > Cypriniformes > Cyprinidae > Spinibarbus > Spinibarbus caldwelli. The sequence goes on from CM077244.1 coordinate 22,266,969, forward strand.
AAAGATGGGAAATGGCAATAGCACAGGGCCTGTGGAGAGGTCACCATGTCCCGCAGGGTACAAACTCTCAGTTCCTGTTCTCTTCAGCTCCTATTCACCTGTCAACAGCCTGTTTTATAAAAAGTAGCTATTATGACGTGCGTCTTCATGGCTTTACCTGATGCTTGAGACCTGAGGGGTTTCTCTTTATTCTCACACAGATCTGAGTCACAGCACCACAGGTGGAAATTTTATGTTTTAGTCATGTTTTAATCCGACCCCATCAAGCCCTGTTGGATTCAGTGCTCTGTAGTGTTGATCTGACATCTCTTAACTATGACTCAAAAAGCCCTGTATAATTAATACATAAATGAAATAATTTATTACACACATACACATACCTGTTTGAGGTCTGTAAATTTTCTTTCTTCTTAAAGAAATTAATTTATTCAAATTAATGCTGTTCTTTTGAACTGTATATTCATCAAACAATCCTGGAAAATGACAAATATAATAACCAGCCCCTGACTGTTTTCAACACTGATAATAAGAAATCTTTCTTGAGCATCAAATAAGCATATTAGAATGATTTCTGGAGTAGACTGGAGTAATTATGCTGAAAACTCAGCTTTACCATCACAGAAATAAACTACATTTTACTATATATTTAAATAGATATTAAATAGAAAACAGAATTAACAAAATCTTACAGACCTTACCAATATTTTATAATAATTTTTACAGTGCCTCTCAACCCTCTCACCTTGTCTTTTTGGTCCAGACTCAATTTCAGCTTGTAGATACTTTGCGTATGATCTCTATCTTTTATAGGGAATATTTAAAAAAAATGATCAGACATATTGTCGGAACAAGATCTTTAAAGGGTTAGTTCACCCAAAAATGGAAATTCTGTCATTAATTACTCACCCTCATGTCGTTCCAAATCCATAACACCTTCGTTCATCTTCAGAACACAAATTAATATATTTTTGATGAAATCTGAGAGCTTTCTGACCCTCTATAGACAGCAACACAACTGACACGTTCAAGGCCCAGAAAGATAGTCAGGATATTGTTAAAATAGTCCATGTGACATCAGTGGTTCAACCTTAATTTTATGAAGCTATGAGAATACTTTCTGTGCAAAAAGAAAACAAAAATAACAAATTTATTCAATATCTTCTCTTCCATGCCAGAATTTGATGCACGCTCATGACAGTAACACGACGTGACAGAAATTATTGAATAAATTCGTTATTTTTGTTTTCTTTGTGCACAAAAAGTATTCTCATAGCTTCATAAAATTAAGGTTGAACCACTGATGTCACATGGACTATTTTAACGATGTCCTTACTACCTTTCTGGGCCTTGAATGTGTCAGTTCTGTTGCTGTCTATGCAGAGAGCTCTCAGATTTCATCAAAAATATCTTCATTTGTGTCCCGAAGGTGAACAAAGGTGTTACGGGTTTGGAACGAAATGAGAGTACTTAAAGTACTGCAAAAGAAAACTGATCCAGGAATTGTTTTGCACACTTTCATAAATAACCCATGGTTGAAATCCTATATGAATCATGTTTTCTGACTGCTGCTCTCTTCTGTGACCTCCCTCCCAGCACATCCTGATCGTGCAGAGGCAGCTCTCAGTGCTGGAGGAGGAAGTGGAGGAGTTTCGTCTGGCTCTCCGGCAGTACATCGACTGCGCCAGCACCCAGACCGGCTGCCTCCAGTGAGTTCACACCGCCACGGCATCTGGGTGACTGTCTGGTGCATTTGCATACAGCTTTGTTTGTGAGGGGTCAGTCTAGGGCAGTTCTCCAAGCGATCAGTACACTCACATCCATATGTTTGAATTCGATGAATTAGATGTGTCATTTTACAGTTGGAGGCTGTTGTTTTCTGCATGAGTGGGGTCTAAGAAATACCTGTAATTATTACTGTTAGAATCCAATTAAATCAAGAAATATTTAAGACAAGACATCCAGTCGCTCACGTGGCAGAACGTCAGCAAGCTTACAGCGGACCGTGAATGAATTGCATCGTGCTGTGAGCATGTAGCCGTGTGTTTACGAGCCCTCAGTCCAGGTTTGACTTTTAACTCAGACATCACAAAAATGTCAGTGATCACATTAGGTAGCAGTTGATTTCTCTGGAACATTTTCTAATAAAGGTAGACCATTTGTTTGATTTAATTATGAGCTTTTCACTAAGTGGCTGATTAACAGTGGGAATGGCTTGGATGAAGAATTCTTTTTTGGATTATTAAATAATTGACTTGCTTCAAGCTTTTCAGCTCAAATGACTCACTGACAACCTTTTACACCAGAACATTGAAGGATTTGATGGCTTACCAATATTCACATTATTTGTTAATGAAAGGAATGGTTCACCCAAAAATTATATTGCTGACATCATTTACTTACATTTACTACTGACATTTTTTCCTTTTCGTGGGATGAGATGTTTTGTTGAATGTTCCATGCTGCTCTTTTACACTTTAGTAAAAGTGAATGTGGACTATGGCTTAAAAAATTACAAAAATTAAGTATAACAACACTTGTGACAAACAAGTGTCCTTAATTGTACACTTAAGTGTACACTTGTTGTGTATTTCAAATCGTACAAATAAAAAAAAACTGTACTTGCAGATAATATATTAAAATAAAAGACATTAAAGTGTGCTTAGAGAGCTCACTTTGTAATAATGCAAATTTAAGTTTAAAAGTACATTTTAAATTAAATCATGGTTTTATTAATCTTTTGTCGTGCTTTAAGTGTGCTTATTTTTGTGTGTTGATGACATACCAAGAATATGTAAAATACTTGATTATATGTTAAATTTATGATGTAGTGTATTAATCAATGTTACATTTAAATTGCAACTTCATGTGTAATTACATAATATATTTAAATACATGACAGACGTGTTTAATTAGAAATATAAGTATATTTATTTAAGTAAAGTATATTTTATATTATTATAAATGCATGTCAGTATATTTGACACTTTCAAAGACAATAGAAGTAATTATGAAATTACATACAAAGATGCAATTTTAATTTTACATTCTTTACATTTTCTGAAACCCTTTGAACAACACAGAATTAGAGCTTTAAACTTTATGGAGTCATTTTAAGCAAACCAGTTTGATATTAATCCTACACTGGCTCTGCTCTCTCGGCAGTGTTGCAATTCAGCGGCTTGCCAACGAATCCCGCTTCATACTGTATGAGTTCTGGGAGCAAAGCAACGTGTGGAAGAAGTAAGTCACTCCCACATTTTCACTCTTTCAAACCACTTCTCACAAGCTTCATTAGTAATACAGTCCCAAAGATTCCTTATTGCAATCAAGGAAATCCAATAACTGGATAAAAAGCCTATTTGTTTTCTATTTATAGTCATCTGCAGACCAATTACAGCAAAACCTTCCAGAGAGGCAATGTGGATTTCTTAGAGACGCCAGAGATTATGACAACTATGCTGGTTCCAGGTAAACTACAGTAAAGAAACTCTTTGAAAATAAAATATATCTTAATTTTGTTACGCAATGTATATAATCAATTGTATAATATTTATCTAAATAATATTTATTTGCTGTATTAAAAATATATCATAACAAAATCTGTTTATTAATTTGTTTCTTTTCACAGCATCATGGTGGGTCCTCAACAATAACTAGAATCTGTCGACCCCCGTTAGATGACAGCAGACATTATGAGGACCATACACAAGCCTGGACTGACATCTGTAACCCTGTCATCAGGAACACGTTGTTTTCATATTTGCTGTATAGTCATAGTGACTAGCACTTGCTTTCAGTGTTGTTACATTCTTAGCTCTATAGGAGTAGTGTAAACTGAGGATGTCAAATAAAGCAATGAGATCTTTGTTCTCCAGTAATAGCACTCCAATCCCATCAGAGATGCGTAAGATATGTGTTCATCTGTGCCGTGACAGTACAGTGTTGAGTGCTGTCAGTCTGTCTGTAGCACAGGTCTGTGTCTCCTCACGTAGCAGCACTTGACATGACCATTTCTTTGAGAAGATATACTTCTGTTCTTGTATTTTATGTAGTTTGTCAGCTCAGAATGAACATATGAAATTAATGTAACCAACCACAATTTTCGTCTTAAGTTTTGCCAAGTGGAGGTAGTATCAAGTGGTCAATAAAGATTCTAAGTGGATGTACTGGCTTATTTTCATTGAATCTCTCTTGGGATTTTTCTACATGAAATCATATGGAGTTTGGAGATGGCGACAGCATATGAAAGCTCTTCTTGGTCCACTAAGAGAGAGGACTGATTGTGCCAGACTATTTCCCAGAGCCAGATAACTCATCGAGTGCCACATCCATCGCTCAAGAATCAACACTGCCATCAAGTGGATGGAAAGAAAGACATAAATATATTGGCGTAAATGAACTAAACTAGTTTTCTGAAAATACAGGTGCATCTCAATGAATTAGAATGTCGTGGAAAAGTTCATTTATTTCAGTAATTCAACTCAAATTGTGAAACTTGTGTATTAAATAAATTCAATGCACACAGACTGAAGTAGTTTAAGTCTTTGGTTCTTTTAATTGTGATGATTTTGGCTCACATTTAACAAAAACCCACCAATTCACTATCTCAACAAATTAGAATACTTCATAAGATCAATAATAAAAAAACATTTTTAGTGAATTGTTGGCCTTCTGGAAAGTATGTTCATTTACTGTATATGTACTCAATACTTGGTAGGGGCTCCTTTTGCTTTAATTACTGCCTCAATTCGGCGTGGCATGGAGGTGATCAGTCTGTGGCACTGCTGAGGTGGTATGGAAGCCCAGCTTTCTTTGACAGTGGCTTTCAGCTCATCTGCATTGTTGGGTCTGGTGTCCCTCATCTTCCTCTTGACAATACCCCGTAGATTCTCTATGAGGTTTAGGTCTGGTGAGTTTGCTGGCCAGTCAAGCACACCAACACCATGGTCATTTAACCAACTTTTGGTGTTTTTGGCAGTGTGGACAGGTGCCAAGTCCTGCTGGAAAATGAAATCAGCATCTCCATAAAGTTTGTCAGCAGAAGGAAGCATGAAGTGCTCTAAAATGTCCTGGTAGATGGCTGCGTTGACTGTGGACTTCAGAAAACACAATGGACCAACACCAGCAGATGAAATGGCAGCCCAATTCATCACTGACTGTGGAAACTTCACACTGGGCTTCAAGCAGCTTGGATTCTGTGCCTTTCCAGTCTTCCTCCAGACTCTGGGACCTTGATTTCCAAATGAAATGCAAAAATTTACTTTTATCTGAAAAGAGGACTTTAGACCACTGAGCAACAGTCCAGTTTTTTCTCCTTAGCCCAGGTAAGATGCTTCTGACATTGTTTCTGTTTCAGAAGTGGCTTGGTAGCCCTTTTCCTGAAGACGTCTGAGCGTGGTGACTCTTGATCACTGACTCCAGCTTCAGTCCACTCCTTGTGAAGCTCTCCCAAGTTTTTGAATCAGCTTTGTTTGACAGTATTCTCAAGCTTGTGGTCATCCCTGTTGCTCGTGCACCTTTTCCTACCCCATTTCTTCCTTCCAGTCAACTTTTCACTTAATATGCTTTGATACAGCACTCTGTGAACAGCCAACCATTCAGTAATGACCGTCTGTGACTTACCCTCTTTGTGGAGGGTGTCAATGATTGTCTTCTGGACAACTGTCAGATCAGCAGTCTTCCCCATGATTGTATAGGCTATTGTGTAACCATTTTGAAGGTTCAGGAAACCTTTGCAGGTGTTTTGAGTTGATTAGCTGATTGGCATGTCACCATATTCTAATTTGTTGAGATAGTGAACTGGTGGGTTTTGTTAAATGTGAGCCAAAATCATCACAATTAAAAGAACCAAAGACTTAAACTACTTCAGTCTGTGTGCATTGAATTTATTTAATACACAAGTTTCACAATTTGGTAGTGAAATAAATGAACTTTTCCACAACATTCTAATTCATTGAGATGCATCTGTATACAGTGTGGTCCAATAATATGGATACCACAATTTTAGACTTTTTCTTTTTCATTTCTTGAGTTGAAAATTTTTATATGTGAAGACCCAACTAATTTCTGCAATAGACACACGTCCTCTTACAGGTTGATTCATAACGCTTCCAGTTGACTGGAATTTCTTAATTATTGTCCTGATAGTGGAAATGGGCATTTTCAGTGTTTTTGCTGTTTTCTTGTAGCCACTTCTCATTTTGTGAAGCTCAACAACTGTTTGCTGCACATCACAGCTATGTTCTTTGGTCTTACACCCATTGTGATAAATGACTAAGGGAACTTGGCCTATGTGTTACCTCTTATTTATACTCCTGTGAAACAGGAGGTCATGGTTCAACAGTTTCAAAGCACACATACTCCTAACTGTATATACAGTCAATCCAAAAATTATTCAGACACCAGATATCATTTTTGATAATTTTTTACTAGTGGGTGCAGGACACTTATGTAAGTGAGCATAGCAAAATAAAGTAAACTGTGACATATTATACCCAAAAATTCTTCATAGAGTGGACTACCAGTAAAACTGATAATAATTTGGGACCAAAAATTATTCAGACACTTTGACCTGTCCATGTTTTGCTTAAGTGTTTTTTCTTTAATTGCTAATACAACCTTTTTACACCATAGACTGAGCAAAATTAAGCATTGCTGGTAATTGCTTGACCTAAATTGGTATTATATAATTGTGTACTTAAATTTAACAGCTCACAGCTATTCAACCTAATTCATTACATACCTTCCTATCAAAGTTATCTGACATTATCAAGATGATTTTTTTTCTGACACAGTTTAACTCTGATTGCTTGTCGTATTTCATTACCATTTTCTAAACTATAGCAAATAAACTGTGATAATGTGAGAAATGTTGAAGGTCTCTGAATAATTTTTTTTTTTTGACTGTATACTCATATGCAGCCATTACAAAAGATTCAAATGTTCACTGATGCTCCAGAAGGAAACAAGCTGCATTAAGGGTAAAAAATTTTGAACAGGGTTATGTCTTTTTTTTTTCAAATTTTTTCCAGTTTGTTTGTTTTTGTTTAAATAGTTTTTTTATTTAGTACTGCCTTTATTAAGCTACAGAAGATAAAATAAGTATACTTCATCCTGATTTTCAAATTCAAAAAGTTTTCACCCCCTGGCTCTTAAGGCATCATGTTTCTTCTTGAGCATTACTGAATGTTTGAACCTTTTGTAAGAGTTGTGCACGAGTCCTTCAATTGTCATCAGTGTGAAAAGATGAATATCTCTATCATAGTCACTGCTGGAAAACATGCTGGAAAACAAAGTATTTGTAGGACCTGGAGGATTTTCTGAAGAACACGAATAATAAATAATGTGCATTATAAATTCATGTAAAATATCTGATTCAGGACAGTACTAAATAAACAATAACATGCATTAGGTATGATTCCTCTTAGTTTTTGCCAAAATAATTAACATTTTGCAGATTCTGCGAGGAGTATGTAAACCTTTCACCACAACTGTATTTTTACTCATTTTGTGGCAAGATATGATTCACCGTAAAGGAAGAGGTCTAATCAGTGTATGTGAATAACAACAAGCGGGGCCCTGTTGTCCGCTGCTATAGGTGACCATGTCTAATGACAGCCTGACCTTTGAAAGACCATGTGGTGTTGGCTTCTTACTGAATTATGTCACGTCTGCATTAAACAGACACACAGAGCATTCCTGAATCTTTAATTAACAAGCCTGTGTGACAGAAGAGACTAGAATATTCTTATCAAAAATACTAATGATGCCACTTGTTACAAAGCAAATCACGCCTTATTCGTCCAAATAACACATTGTGCCAAATGAAAGGAAATCAGGAGGCTTTTGTGCAATGCAAAATAACATATTTGCAATTATACGTCAAAAATAAAATGACATTTCATGTCAAGCTGGCACGAAGCATCACACCGTCAAAGGGCAGGGATATTTTAGCATTTTATTGAGAAATTATTGTTTTAAAAAGACCCAAGCCATATTCCAACTTGAACTACAGACTTTGTGTGCTCAGTTTCCTATGTACAAGGACTTCACTGGCTTGTCACATTCAGAACAAGTTTAGATAGTATAGTTATCTCCATTTGTCTTGACAAAATACTGAACTACTGTAAATGTAAGCTACAGCAATACTAGCAAGGTTGTGGTGAGTTGTGGAATTAGGCGGGTAGCAGTGGGGCGTTTACATTCTACACACAGGAAAGAGCACTAGACACATGGTGTAACACTTCCACTGTGCCCTGTCAGTAACAGACTAACAAAACACTGTTTCTGAGTGTCTACAAAAGAATCAAATTAAAATCATGCACGTCATTTCCCATTCACCAAGTGTCTGATCAGTGAGTTAAATTAAAGGAATATTTCAGGTTCAATACAAGTTAAGATCAAGTATTTGTGGCCACAAAAATATGTATTTTCAACTTGTTTTCTTTAAACGGTTTAAAGGTTACAGTGAGTCTCTTAGAATGGAAGTGACTGGAGCCAATTTTGGAGTATTTAAAAGTAGAAATGTGAAGCTTATAATTTTATAAATGCACTTACATTAATTCTTCTGCACAACAGTCATTTTTTTAAGTTGTTTTAGGTGTTCTTTTGTCATATTTATTATTTATTGCAAATACATTAATACTGTTATTCAACAAGGACACATTAAAGATGAACTAAATTCTGTTTCAAATATAAGTTTTGAACTTCCTATTCATAATAGAAATATGAAAAATAAAATGCATCACAGTTTCCGCAAAAATATTAAGCAGCACAACTGTTTTTAAATTGGCACATTATAATGATTTCTGAAGGATCATGTCACACTGAAGACTGGAGTAATGATGCTGAAAATTCAGCTTTGACATCACAGGAATAAATTACATTTTTAAATATATTCAAACAGAACATAGTTATTTGAAATTGTAATATTTTATAATATTACTGTTCTTACTGTATTTTGATTAAATAAATTCAGCCTTTGTAAGCTGAAGTTTTTTCACATATAAAATCTTGCTGCTTAAATGTCTTGCTGCTATACTATTGAACGATAGAGTATTTTAATGTTTATAAATTGATCCCATTCACTTCCACTGTCAGCGCTTTTTTTGTTTGTACTGTCAAAATTATTTTTGTGCTAATCAATCAATATCATGACACAAAAACTAAAAAGCTTAAGTTGCATTGAACCCAGAGTTTTGTTTTAGAGCTCCAGTGACTGTGTACATGCAGTTTTTCTTTTAAAGCCACAAAGAATGCATGATTATTGCTCACAGTGAGTTTGAGCAGCCTAAATGGGTTTGGAAATACTGCTAAATTTCATCAGAGGGAGATCCCCTAACGGACACTGAACAAAAAAATAAAATAAAAATAAATAAATAAAATGTTGGCACAGCATTTTAAGAACAGTTAAATATATCTGAACATGACAGATAGTGCCACCGTGGGTGCTGGCAGGCTCTCTGAACACATAACCTCTCTCAGCTCAGAACGGCTGTAGAAACTAGCAGCAACACAACAGAAGAATTGCATAAAATTGTAGTGCAATGGGCAAATTGTTCATAAAAGATCATCTCTTTTGGTCAAGTTGGTAACAAAATGCAGTACGTAAAATATGTTTGATATCCACCCACCATGACAATTCCAAGAGGTGTACCCCGAATGGATTATTTGTATTATTTTTCTAGTTTTTGAATCACTGATTTCACTTTAATTCCTCAAGCCATCATAATGCGGGTTCAAATCAGTTACATCAGAGCTAATCAATAACTCAATCTGAAACATTTGCAGGTATCTAAACCCCCTGGATTCTTATGTTCCTGTAACAGTTAACCTGTTCAAATTAAGAGAAATCAAACACTAAGGACTTTAAGGATGGACGCTTTGTCTACGCAAAGGTGTTCTCTGGATAGCTGACTTTAATCGCACCCCAGTAGCAGGCCCGTACCAGACAGATGAGACCCAGGAGATACGCGAAGGCCCAGGATACGTAAGTAGCGTGGTAACGCCTGGCGAAGTCCTGAGTGCCAACCTGAGAGGAAAAACACAGGGATGTGATGAGCTAACATGCGTAGATTAATAGTTCATACCCAGAGTCCAAAATGAACACCTGCCAAGCGCTAATTTGAGTGATACTCATTAGTTGGATGGTAACTTTTTTTAGGAAGTGCAAAAAATATATGGTTTAAATCAAACTGTGAGAATGATCATCTGACTCTGATGTAAATTACAAGCGTGACCGAAATAAATCTGTTACTAAAGAAAAACGTGACTTCATGTCAGTGGAAAATATACAGTTTTCCACTGTGTATCCAGGACAATTACTAAGTGTAATGAAATTACTAAGTGTATCCAGGAAGGTTTTTTGTTTTTATCCATACTGCCATGTAGTGAAACTCCTGTGGAGAACTTCCCACCAGAATACACTTCTAGGAACAAAATATAGGGGGTCATTACATGACAGGTACAAGAACAGCTAATATGAATAAATCATTTATATTCTTAGACTCCGTAAAACAAATAATATATTGCATAATTTTGTTTTCATTTTTTTTCCATCATCTATTTCTTTTTGTATAATTTTTGTTACATTAAAATATGGATGGAAAAGCTGAAGTTAAATGGAAAATATGATTTACCCTTTTAGATGTTAAATTATCTAAATTTGCTCTTCTTAAAAAATGTATTAAAACATGATATTTTCATATAAACAAAAATGTGTCTTTTTATACATTGATTAAAAATACTTTTATACTGCTATATTAAAAAAAAAAACCTGTAATCCAAAATACAGTTTACACTGCCTTGGTGACATTTAAATATATCTAAATATAAATATATATTATGCACAAATAAATATACATACAGTATATACATAAATATAGATATTGTCACTTTTTAGTCTTGTTTTGCCCTGAGTTCTTCCTGTGTTTCCTTATTTGGTCACCTTCCTGTCCTTGTTTAGTTTTATTGATTAATCCCAGGCACCTGTGTTTTGTAATTATCCTGTGTTTATTAGTTTCTACCTGTTCAGTTCTCCTTCGTCTGGTCTACTCGTTACATTCCCTGTGTTTCTTTGGTTTATGTTCAAGCTTTCATGTTGGATTATCCCCTGTGTTTTCATTTATTAAAGACTTTAGTTTACGCCTCGTCTCCTGCATTCTCCCTGTAACACCACCGTGACACATATATGTTCAAGTTTGGGGTCAGTAAATTTTTTTTTTTAATGTTTTTGAAAGAAGTCTCTTATGCTCACCAAGGCTGCATTTATTTGACCAAAATATAGTAACACAGTAATATTATAAAATATTATTATAATTTTAAAATAACATTTCTATTTTTATATATTTTAAAATGTAATTTATTCCTTTATTTTTTATGGTGCTGAATTTTCAGCATCATTTCTCCAGTCTTCAGTGTCACATGATCCTTTAATCACTTTAATATGCTGCTTTGCTGCCTATCAATGTTGAAAACTGTTGTGCTGCTTAATATTTATGTGGAAACTATGATGCATTTTATTTTTCAATTTTCTATTTTGAACAGAAAGTTCAAACGTTTATTTGCATCCTTGCTGAATAAAAGTATTAATTTCTTTAAAGAAAACCTTACTGTCCACAAAAATTTGGACGGTAGAGAACGCAACAAAATTTTTTATGACTATGAACCATACTAAATAATACTCACCGTTAAACCGATACCGATGAAAATGCAGATCATTCCTACTGTAATGTAGGCACAGCAGCGCCTTCTGGGTAGAGCACTGCCTACAGAGGATCTGAAGACAAAGATAGCACATGTGCTTAGTACTAGTGCTGCTTTAAACAGACTGCAAACTGACCACACACCTAATGCGGCGGTTTTATTGGGCTGTTTCAGTCTCTCAGTACAGAGGTATAATGGTTTTATAACATGAATTAGTCAGTGCTTGGCTTGCAACTCTACATAGGAAAGGCAGTTTGGAAAATGGAGTTTAATGGCTACTACACAGAAATGTCCAAACTAGACCGAGGGCCTCATTTATTAAATGTTGCGCAGAAACCATTCTAAATTTGATCTTACGATCATCTCTCAAATATGTGTACGTGTGATTCATAGAATGAACGTTTGCACAGAAAATGCACGTACGCCTCTTTCAGATGTGAAATCTATGAATCAAATTATCTTGAACTTGCGCGCAACTGATTTGTTTCAGCTCTCTACCTTGTAAATGACTCCTAATTAATGCAATTAACAGATCACTGGTCATTGTCCAAATTCTTTCATTTAGAACAGCGAGCTGCAAGAACAGCTTACATTTTCAAAAAACTTCAGGACTCGAACAAGAAAAAGTGTGTACGCCTGCTCAGACCCTGAAGTGACGCTAAGCACTTTTCCACGTCAAAGACCGCTTTTACAAATATGAGAGTTTGGGATGGATTTAAGCGTACGCACACTCTAAGATCAAATCTGTGCATATGCACGCTTTATAAATGAGGCCCTGAAGGTAAACTACAATACACTGGAAAGAGTAAAATACTAAGCATTTTTATATTTGTCTAACTTAAAATAATGGTTTCAGGTTTAAACCTGTTCTGTTCAGTTTTCTAAAAAGCAAAACGTCTGTTTAAATAGCATTTTTGCTTGACATCAGAGTGTTGATGTGCAGAACACATACTGGCTATTGCTTTACTGACTGATTATTTTTTAGTACATAACAGGAAATATGATGCATATTTTAAAAACACACCACAATAATCATTAAAGAGATAGTTCACCCAAAAATGAAAATTCTGTTATAATTTACTCTCTCTCAAGTTGTTTCAACACTGTGTAAGTGTACGGTATTTCTTCTGTTGAACACAAAAGAAGATATTTTGAAAAAAAAAAAAAAAAAAAAAAAAGAATTTGATGGTCCCCACTGACTTCCATGGTACTTTTTCTATACTATGGAAGTCATTGGGGACCATCAACTGTTTGTTTACCCATATTCTTCAAAATATCTTATTTTGAGTTCAACGGAAAAAAGAAACTCACACAGGTTTGGAATAACTTGACATAATTTTCATTTTTGGGTGAACTATCACTTTAAGCTCTTTTGAAATTGCCTTCATTCACAGTAAATAAACAAAATTAAACATCGACTAATGAAATGTTTTTAGTTTTATTTTAAATGCAAATTCTACTTTTATATTATAGCTAATTTAGCTTTTTGTGAAATTAAGTTGTAAAAAAAGATTATTCTAACCTACATTAAGTACTATTTTGGCTTACGTCTAAAGAAAATATACTGATTAACTATGGTATAGTCCTTATAATAAATGTTTTTACTTTCTTTGAATCTGATTGTCTTTGGAAGATAAACATTTTGAGGACTTTTTAAGAACTTAACCTAAATATAATTTGAGAAAAACTAATAAATTTGGCTTAACAAATTTTATTTTAATAGTATTTTTTTTTAGTATAACTTTGTTTTCCCCAGTGTACCAGGCTTTTGAGATCTCTCACTTGGTTCAGCACAGAGCCCTCGGCTGGCAGACAAACTCTTGTAGTCACATGGTCTGCTCTTTTTCCTGTTTGAAGGCCATTAAGTCTTACCATGACCCTTCACATGCCTCTCATGTGATGGGATTTTCAAACATTCTTCTAGAATCACGACAAATCAGATAGCTTAAGGTGCTTAATTTCTATCCTGCTGCTGATTGTATCTCCTTCTCTGCCTCTTCCAGAATGGAAATCTGTGCTTTGGGATACTCTGTTGTCATAACTCTCCCTCGCAGCGTCACTAGCATGCAGGGCTCATGTTTCAGTATGTCAGCATGATACGCTCGCTGTCTCAGGTGACTGGCAGACTGGCATCACATTGCCTCCCTCTCTAACTGGAACTCGCCAGGGTTTATTTACTTTCACTTCTACAAACCGGCCAGTACAAACTCAAGCCTGACCTCCGGCTAGTAACGCACATCACGCACTGAGATTTACGACATTTCTCCTGGGAACGGCACATCACTGGTGGAGTATTGCCACAGACATCACATTTTTGACGTACAAATATTATGACAAATGATGGCAACTCACATTTTTTTGCAATGCGGGCACTTGGCCAGCGTATTGAATCGGAGCTCCATCCACTGCAAAAACAAGGAGAGTTGAGAAAGTGGTTACTTCTAGAGTAAGCAGGACAAATCATTTTCAAATCTACACCAAACTTGATTCCAGCGGTCAGTGCATAAAATTCAATATTAGTTTAAATGGCTATTGATAAATTATTCAAATAACTAGCAAATCTTTTGGAGAGGATTTCAGTGAATAAATTGACACGAATAAAGGAATATATTAGGAGAATTAGTGGATTTAACCCTGTACAAAGGCAAAAAGCAGTTAAAAAACTAGAATTCTTTAAGATTGTAACAGAAGATTTCACAAAAAACATGTAAACCAAATTTTTCTGTCGCTGCATCTTGCCTCTGTAGGCTACAAGTAGTTATGATCATTTGAGTCACAGGCCTCCAGACAAAAATATACAACTAAAATGACACATAGGAGCCAAATGACTTTAAAACAAATTACGGAATTGCTTAGTACAGATGATTGTTTAGAAGTTCACTGAGTTCATAGCATCTTACTTTAGTTATTAACAGTCAGTGAATGAAATGAAGATTCAGTATATAGACTGACGACATAACTTACTTAGGTTTTTGTTGTATTATTTTGTATAATTACTGTTCCTGCTAACTCAAGAGCAAATTCAAAGCAGTTGTGAATTCATTTAAATAAAGTTCATAAGAATTGGTTCTTTTGTTCATGGACATCATGACTTGCGATGGATTCTTTGTCGAGTTGACACAAAATGATGAAACCTGACAAAACTTAAAATTTTCAGTCAAAATATTTTTTAATGTTTTTTTTTTTTTTAAATTCTCTTCTGCTCACCAAGCCTGCATTTATTTGATCCAAAATACAGCAAAAGCATTAATATTGTAAAATATTTTTAGTATTTAAAATAACTCTTTTCTATTTGAATATATTTTGAAATGTAATTTATTCCTGTGATCAAAGCTGAATTTTCAGCATCATTACTCCAGTCTTCAGTGTCACATGATCCTTCAGAAATCATTCTAATCTGCTGATTTGCTGCTCAAGAAAATGTTTTTTTTTAAATTATTATTATTATCAATATTTAAAACAGTTGAGTAAATTTTTTTCAGGATTCTTTGATGAATAGAAAGATCCAAAGATCAGCATTTATATCAGTATATATATATATATATATATATATATATATATATATATATATATATATATATATATATATATATATATATTTTTTTTTTTTTTTTTTTTTTTTATAGAAATTAATACTTTTATTTAGGAAGGAAGCTTTAAATTGATCAAAAGTGATAGATAAAGACATTTATAATGTTACAAAAGATTTCTATTTCAGATAAATGCTGTTTTTCTGAACATTCTTTTCATCAAAGAAACCTGAAAAAATCTACTCAGCTGTTTTCAACATAATAATAAGAAATGTTTTTGGAGCAGCAAATCACAATATTAGAATGATTTCTGAATGTCACTGGAGTAATGATGCTAAAAATTCAGCTTTGAAATCACAGGAATAAATTACATTTTAAAATTCAAATAGAAAACAGTTATTTTAAATAGTACAAATATTTCTAAATTTGGATCAAATAAATGCAGGCTTGGTGAACAGAAGAGAATTCTTTAAAAAAAACATTAAAAATCTTACTGTTCAAAAACTTTTGACTGGTAGTGTATATAAATGTAATACATTTTAATTTTAGTTTATTTTTCACAGTCTGGAGCCCTGGAATCACATATTTCTAATTAGTTTGTCATTCTGTCAGTTCCACCAGCTGAGAAGGTGGCAGTGTATTAGGACCTTGAAAAGATCAGAGGGGCCGCGAATAGCCAGGCCTGAGGAAGACTGGGAGCACTCATCATCATCATCATCGCTGCCCTACACAGCAGGGGCATCACAGGACACTAAGAACATGTGCACTACAAAAACTCTACACCACATGTACACTACCCTACAAAAGTCAGGAAGATTTTTTAAAAGATAGAAATGAATACTGTTATTCCGCAAGGACGCATTAAATTGAAAATGACAATAAAGACATTTATTATGTTACAAATAATTTTGCCCTTTTGAACCTTTTCTTTATCGAAAATATTAAGTTTTTAATATTGATAATAATAAGAAATGTTTCTTGAGCAGAAGATCAGCATATTAAAATGATTTCTGAAGTATCGTGTGACACTGAAGACTGGAGTAATGATGCTGAAAATTCAGCTTTGGCATTACAGGAATAAATTACATTTTAAAATATATTCAAATAGAAAGCAATTATTGAAATATTACTAATATTTCCCAATATTACTTTTCAAATAAATGCAGTCTTGGTGACCTTACTGACCTCAAGCTTTTGAATGGTAGTGCAAATGCATTCACAGATCTTCTCTGCTTTGCACATACTGACACGGGAAGAAATATTATTGTAGGTCAAAGATGAAATATTAATATAAAGATGTGAGACCGTACAAGGAATGTGTTGCCGCAGTGGCCGCAGACCACGCGCATGCCCTCAGGCTGGACTGGCAGAGCTGGCTGGGCGGGCTGCTCCTCTGGGATCACCATCACAGGACTCAGGTTGATGATCCGTCTACTGGGGGCCCAGAAAAACAATGTCAGTTTTTCACTTCCTACATATTGCAAGTTAATTATTAACGCTATTAAGTATGTATCTTGTTTGATAACACTAACCCTTTTCATTAAATTATTAATATGATCAAAACAGGTTGAAAACCCTGTTGGACAGTACCTACTACATGTTGTCTGTCATCTGATTAATAGTTTATACGTTTTTAGAAAACAAAAGATATTTTCGTATAATTGTAAAAAAAGGTTGTGGTACTTGTGTCTTTTAGCTGAAAGTGGCAAAATCCTTAATGATTTTTATATTGTTTGTAATATTTCAAGATGGACACTTACTAGACTGAGGTTTGCTTGATTATCTATACATCTTTTCTTTTTCTTTGAAAAATCATGTTATAATGTGAATATCAAATTTGATACATCAGGCTTTTGTGGATCATTTATTTGTTCATCTCTCAGTCATCATTGTATTATATTGCATTACATGTTTTGCCCCCAAAATAAAAACTACAGAGCTTTGATCATAAAACTAAGCATTTAAATACCATCTAAGACAGAATATTGTGAGATATAGAGTGACAACTGATATTTATATGAATTTTATGTAAACAGTCTATTATACTGTTATAAAAATCTCACTGATTTACATTACAAACTATCAGAATTTAATCTTACTTTTTAGCCATATAAGTATCAGCAACTGCGCCAAATTACATGTTTTTGCTCAGTTTGGGCCTCAGAATAAAACTGAGAAACCAGATGTTTTTTTCTTCCTCAAGCATGAGCATCTTTGCTAAAATGTTAATTTCTTTAAAAAACAAATCTTATTGACACCGTTCACACTATATCATACTATATGAGCCATAAAACCTTGATGTATCAATGACACATATGCAAACTTTTACCTTTTTTATATATATATATATTTTAGGTAAAGGTTCAATCAGCTTTTTCACTTCACAAAATTAGATTTTTCTGACTATTATTTCATATGTCAGGCTTTTTACAGTGATTTCACATAATTCTCACAGCTGTTCTTTCACTACAATAATTCTATAAATGCTCAGACTGCTTTGTAAAAGCATATGAAATGTTCTGATATAGTGCTAAGTGCAAACTCAAAAGAGCACTGCTTGTTTGAGCATTTATGGTAATGTACATCCGCAGTAATATACTGTTGCAGATCCCATAACACATACTGACTAAATGACCCTCTGAAGTGTGTCTTTAACACTTACCAGTTGGGCCGAGGGCATCCTATTCTCCTAGATGTGTCTTTACAGATTAGCAGGCAGTTGCAAGGACATCTAACATACTTCTTTCCTGTTGGTGGATTTTTTATAGGCTGTTAAAAAAACAGACACATCATGTTTCAGACGGGACCATGTAATATGCATGCCTTAATATAATAAATCTCCCTTATGATTCTGAATTTGCTTAACTGCTCTTGCTTAAGCATTCTTCTGTAAGAAACCAACAACTCTTTATGTAATAATTCTATTATTATAGGGACTAGTCTGGCAACCTGAATCTAGACAGAGCAACCTTTTAATACATCTTATTGAGGTCAGGTCTGCATAGGAATTTATGAAATCTGAATCGAGCTGAAGGTTTAATGTAATGCAACACATACTGTATACACTCTAAACTAATCTGAAATAGAGCTTTGTGAATAAGATGAGAAACAAAACATCATGATTTTGCTGTTATGTGAATCAGGTGACTCTGGAGTTCAGATTAAGCATCCACTGTTCATGTGAAGTGTTTCTCATGCAGACAATTCAATTACACTGCAATCCAACCCTCTTGAGCACACAACACTTATGGGTATTACGTGGATCCTTCATCCCAAACACAATTACCTGTAGGCTCTATGAGGATGTGAGGACTGTATTGTGGACTAAATTGATCCATTATTCACTGATAAACTTCACCTCCACTAAAGCTTGTGTCTAGTCTGCATTCACGCCCAGATTCAAAACTTGTGTTATCAACAGCTGCTAATACTTTTGTGACTGTAACGTTTTTGAATCTGGATATGAAAGCAGCAAAGACATCAGGCTCAGCAAGAGGGGAAATGTCAAAAGAGACTTATTAAAGCAAATTTTAGTTCCCCTTTCAGTCGGTCACTCCGAGTCACGTCGGATGACCGACGAAATTGGGATCTCGCCAGAGAGACCAATCCACTTCGAGTGTAACTAAACGAGCCAATGGACATTGGCATGCGATTATTGCATCCAGCTGCCGCTGATCACAGCGTGAGCATAAGAGGCAGCTGATGCACCGCATCAATTATCCTTTCGCTTCGGAGCCGAGCGGTAGTGGTTAAAGCTACTGCTATCCCTTCCAAGAGAGTGTTCTGCGAGCGAGTGCGGGCGTTACGGCGCGGCAGCGGTGGTCACGGTGTCCGGGAGAGAAAGATCGTCTTCCTGCTGACAGCCACACTAGGAGTGTGCGGTGGCCAGCTCCCCTGCGTGCTTCAGCACTAAAAGAGCATTTCTCTGAAAGAGCAATTTCTCTAAAAGAGCAACACGGGTGATCGCGTCTTTTTAAAGATGTCTTTTCACCCGTGCGTTTCTGGGTGTGGTCGTTTCCTGGCGCCTCAGGACGGTCACGATCGCTTCCTCACGTGTCTGGGCATTCAGCACGCTGAGGTGGCTTTCGTGGATGGTTCATGTTCTTCTTGCGGGGACATGACCATCTCGGAGTGCGACTCTGCTATGTCAAACATGGCAGAGTCCCTCTGCCTGCCGTGATCCGGCGTGCACACTGGATCCGGTGGAGTTAGAGGTGATTTGAGGATTACGGCGAGGGCTTCCCCAAGTGGAGCTCCTCACCCCTCAAGCACTCCGCAGCCGGTGGAGCTGCCGAAGGAGCGCGCTGGCCACGCGTTTCCTTCGGTGCCCCCTCTGACGACCAGATGTCGATCACCGCATCGGAGGGCGGGCCCTCTCTCTCCGGGGATGACGACCCGGCTGCGTTGCCCCCTTCGGGTGTGGTAGCGTTGTCCGTGCCAGACCCAGAGATGACGGCTATGCTTTCCCGGGCCGCCGAGAATGTCGGGCTCGTGTGGAATCCTAAAAAGCCACCGTGTCCCGATCCTTCGAGGCTGGGCGAGTGGTTCCTCGGTGGGGGTGGCGCTGGTTCTCAGCGCCCCCCTCCGGTGCCATTCTTTCCGGAAGTGCATGAGGAGCTGACAAGATTGTGGAGGGCACCTTTCACTGCCCGAAACACATCTTGTAGTTCTTCCGCTCTCACCACCCTCGTTGGTGGAGCCGCTTTGGGGTATGCGGGCATCCCCTCGGTGGAGCGGTCTGTGGCCATGCAACTGTGTCCAACAGCCGCTTCCACCCTGCGGGGTGATCCGTGTCTCCCCTCACGGGCCTCTAAGTATTCGTCAGGTCTAACTGGCAGTGCTTGTAGAGCCTGTGGGGAGGCGGCTTCCGCCCTCCACGCTATGGCGTTGCTGCAGGTCCACCAGGCCAAAGCACTGAAAGACCTGCACGAGGGTGGTCACGACCTGGCGGTTCTACATGAGCTGCGTGCTGCGACGGACCTCGCGCTACGAGTGACGAAGGTGACCGCACAGTCTCTGGGTTGTGCGATGTCCAGGAGCGCCATCTCTGGCTGTGTCTCGCTGACATGACGGGGCAGGAGAAGGTACTCCCGTGTCACAGACCGGCCCTTTCGGCGACGCTGTCGAGAGCTTTGCCCAGCAGTTCTCGGCAGCCCAGAAGCAGACTGAGGCAAACACATCATGCGCCGGAGGAAACCTGCTGCTTCCACCCCGGCTGCAGCCACTCAGCCTGCTCGTCGCCGTGGGCGCCCCCTGCGGCCGTCCCCGCTCCCGCGCAGCCGCAGCAGCCTTCACCAGGCAGCGTCGTGGAGCCGGTCGCAGGCAGGACGCCCAGCCCGTCCAGGCCCCCGCCAAACCTGGCGGCAAGCGCAAGTGCAAGAGGCCCTGAGACGGGCGACCCAGAGATGGAGGAGACCGCTCATCGGGAGATGGTGACTGCACCACTCCCTCCCCCGGAGGAGGGCCGGGTGGAGTATCTTTTGTTCATTTTGTTCCGCCGCTGGCCCAGCAGCCAGCGGTACCCAAAACATCAGTAAGAGCGGTCTCCTCAATCTCCGGGTCTCAAGAGGAGGAGAGTGGTGATCCGTGCATCACAGGATCACTTCCCTCCTCCTCTCTCGCCAGCAGGCAGCGGGTGGTTGCCCAAGAGCACCCCTCCTGCCCATTCGTGGAACCAGGTAAGGGCAGTAGCACTCCAGTCCCCGCTTCAAGTCGTCAAACGCAGGGCTGTCACAAGCCTCAAGCCGGGTTCCTGTGTCTCCTCCCATGCGAGGAGAAATCAGGTGAGTGCTACACTACACACCCAGACCCCGCCCCCTGCCGTCACAGGCCAGGCCGTCACAGGCCCTGGGGCCGGTCCCTGTGTTCCACCTCGCTGCCCCACCGCGGGCATGTCGGTGGGCCCGTTGGCCCCGCTGGTGCGGTCTCTCGGAGCCTGGTTAGCGCTCCCCAGCCCGTCCCGGTGGCTCCTGCGGACCATCAGACTCGGCTATGCGATTCAGTTCGCCCGGCGTCCCCCCCAAGTTCAGGGGCATCCGGTACACTTCAGTCAAAGCCGTCGATGCCCCTGTCTTGCTCGCGGAGATTGCAGTCCTACTGGCGAAGGATGCAATAGAGCCGGTCCCTCCAGCCGATATGAGGTCGGGGTTTTACAGCCCTTACTTCATTGTGCCCAAGAAAAGCGGTGGGTTACGACCGATCTTGGATCTGCGAGTTTTGAACCGTGCACTTCACAAGATGCCGTTCAAGATGTTGACGCAGAAACGCATTCTTGGATGCGTCCGTCCCCTAGATTGGTTTGCAGCAATCGACCTGAAGGACGCGTACTTTCATGTTTCGATTCTCCCGCGAGACAGGCCATTCCTGCGATTCGCGTTCGACGGTCGGGCATATCAGTACAAGGTCCTGCCCTTCCGGCTGTCCCTTTTCGCCTCGTGTCTTCACCAAAGTCGCAGAGGCGGCCCCTTGTTCCCCTGAGACAACGGGGTGTGCGCATTCTCAACTACCTCTACGACTGGCTCATACTTGCACAGTCTCGAGAGCTGTTGTGCGCACACAGGGACCTGGTGCTCAGGCACCTCAGCCAGTTGGGCCTTCGGGTCAATTGGGAAAAGAGCAAACTCGTGCCAACGCAGAGGATCTCTTTTCTCGGCATGGAGTTGGGTTCGGTCAACCAGACAGCACGCCTCACCCAGGAACGTGCTCAGTCGGTGCTGAACTGCCTCAAGACTTTATCAGGCAGGACAGCGGTCCCACTGAAACTCTTTCAGAGGCTCCTGGGGCATATGGCTGCAGCTGCGGCCATAGTTCCGCTCGGTCTGCTCCATATGAGACCGCTTCAGCACTGGCTCCATGATCGAATCCCGAGGTGGGCGTGGAAACGCGGTACTCACCGGGTTCAGATTACACCGGCCTGCCGCAAGACCTTCAGCCCGTGGTCAGATCCTTCGTTCCTTCGGGCAGGAGTGCCCCTGGAGCAGGTATCCAGGCATGCTGTGGTATTCACGGATGCCTCGGCCACCGGCTGGGGTGCCACGTACAACGGGCACGCAGTATCAGGGGTTGGACGGGCCCCCTTCTGCGTTGGCATATCAATTGCCTCGAGTTGCTGGCAGTACACCTTGCCCTGTGCCGCCTCAGAGGGCGCCTTTGGGGCAGGGACGTTCTGGTCCGTACGGACAACACTGCGACCGTTGCCTATATCAACCGGCAAGGCGGTTTGCGCTCCCGTCGCATGTCGCAACTCGCCCGCCACCTCCTCCTCTGGAGTCAGAAGCATCTGAGGTCCCTTCGTGCCATCCACATCCCAGGAGTGTTCAATCAGGCGGCCGACGAGCTGTCTCGAGCGGCACTTCCTGGGGAGTGGAGACTCCATCCCCAGGCGGTCCAGCTGATTTGGAGTCGGTTCGGAGTTGCTCAGGTAGACCTGTTTGCATCTCCAGAAACCACCCACTGCCAGTGGTTCTACTCCCTGTCCGAGGCAACGCTCGGCACGGATGCACTGGCACACAGCTGGCCCCAGGGCTTGCGCAAGTATGCGTTTCCCCCAGTGAGCCTGCTAGCACAGACATTGTGCAAGATCAGGGAGGACGAGGAGCAGGTCCTGTTAGTGGCTCCATATTGGCCCAACAGGACCTGGTTCCCGGGAACTCATGCTCCTCGCGACAGCCCCTCCCTGGCCGATTCCTCTGAGGAAGGATCTGCTTTCTCAGAGACGGGGCACCCTCTGGCACCCGCGTCCAGACTTGTGGAAACTTCATGTGTGGTCCCTGGACGGGACGCGGAGGTTCTAGGTGACCTGCCCCAGGAGGTAGCGCTCACTATCGCTTCAGCACGAGCACCGTCCACAAGACGGGCCTATGCGCTGAAGTGGAACCTGTTCGTCGAATGGTGTTCCTCTTACCAGGAGGACCCCCGGAGATGTTCGATCAGAGCCGTGCTTTCCTTTTTGCAACAAGGGTTGGAGCGTAGGCTGTCCCCCTCCACCCTTAAGGTATATGTTGCTGCTATTTCTGCCCACCACGACCCCATAGAGGGGAGGTCGGTGGGGAAGCACGATCTGGTCGTCAGGTTTCTTAGGGGGGCCAGGAGGTTAAATCCTCCGAGGCCTCCCTCCCTTCCCTCTTGGGATTTGGCTTTGGTGCTAAGAGCCCTACAAACTGCCCCCTTTGAGCCATTGCTGTCAGTCGAGTTGAAGTTTCTTTCTATGAAAACCCTACTCCTGACTGCATTGGCCTCAATCAAGAGGGTGGGGGACCTGCAGGCATTTTCGGTCGACGAATCGTGCCTTGAGTTTGGGCCGGCTGACTCCAGTGCAACACTGAGGCCCCGGCCCGGCTATGTGCCCAAGGTTCCTACCACGCCCTTCAGGGACCAGGTAGTGAGCCTGCAAGCGCTGCCCCTGGAGGAGGCAGACCCAGCCCTAGCTTTGCTCTGTCCTGTACGCGCACTGCGTCAGTACGTGGATAGGACTCAGAGCTTCAGGACCTCAGAACAGCTCTTTGTCTGTTACGGAGGACAGCAGAAGGGGAAGGCTGTCTCCAAGCAGAGGATGGCCCACTGGATAGTGGATGCCATCACCTTGGCCTACGAAGCACAAGGTGTGCCCTGCCCGCTCAGGTTGCGTGCTCACTCCACTAGGGGTGTCGCATCGTCCTGGGCGCTGGCTCGTGGTGCCTCGCTAGCAGACATCTGTAGAGCTGCGGGTTGGGCGACTCCCAACACGTTCGCTAGGTTTTATAGCCTACGTGTCGAACCGGTTTCCTCCTGTGTTCTCACCTCAAACGGGTAGTGGCACTGAGAGGGCCGGCTCAGAGTCGGCTTGCGGCGTCCTTACGCCTAATTCTCCAGAGAGTTCCTTAACCAGGCAAACCCTGTTGAGTCCTCCAGCACTCCGGCGTCCGGACACGGCGGAGCGTCCGGCGCCAGGCCTTCAGCCAATGAATTCTTGAAAACTGGTGCGAGGCTAGTGCCCATATGAGAGACCCTGTCGGGATCCCATATGTGTATTCCACGGTATTCTTATTAGAGCCGTGTTTCCCCTGGCGGACCACGTTCTGCCATCTCTAAAGATGCAGCCTGAGCCATCTCAGAGACTTCCATGTGCAAAAGGGCCCTCTGGGTTACTTCACATGTTTGAATGTCACTTAAACCCCCTTTGGGAGGAGGTGACTCCGCAGTGTGCCTCTTCCAAGTGGAAGGGCACGCTTCCCAGTGTTATCCTAGTCCTACTGTTTGGGTTGCTCAAGGAACACCAGTAGTTGACCTTCTCTGTGTAGAGCCCGGTCCTATCGTCTGCCTTATAGGAAGGGTCAGGAGCCCTACACAGGGCACTGGAAGGGGCAGCTCCTGTGGCGCTTTGGTAGGGATCCCAATTTCGTCGGTCATCCGACGTGACTCGGAGTGACCGACTGAAAGGGGAACGTCTCGGTTACGTATGTAACCCTCGTTCCCTGAAGGAGGGAACGGAGACGTCACGTCCCGTCGCCACAGTCGCTGTACCACCGCTGAGCTGCCGGGTCGCCGGCTCGGCTCCTCAGCGAAAACATAATTGATGCGGTGCATCAGCTGCCTCTTATGCTCACGCTGTGATCAGCGGCAGCTGGATGCAATAATCGCATGCCAATGTCCATTGGCTCGTTTAGTTACACTCGAAGTGGATTGGTCTCTCTGGCGAGATCCCAATTTCGTCGGTCATCCGACGTGACGTCTCCGTTCCCTCCTTCAGGGAACGAGGGTTACATACGTAACCGAGACGTTGTTTATGGTTGTCAACCTATGTCATAGCTTGCTGCATTTATTAACTGATATGCGATCACATGCATAAATCAGCTACTTTACAGCTATAAATATGGCTCAATCAATGAGAATTTAAAGTTGTAACAATCCATTTCAGAGAGTCTGTTTTCAGCCTTTGTTTTTAAATTAGGTGTATTACAATGTGAATCATAATTTGTTAACATTTTTTTTTTTTACATCCATCAAGTTCCAAATAAAAAGATAAATGAGATGAAGATTAGTTACAATCCTATTCAAAAGTTTGAGGTCAATAAGATTTTTAATGTTCTTGAAAGAAGTCTTATATGTTCACCAAGATTGCATTTATTTTATAAAATACATCAAAAATAGAATTATTGCGAAATATTATTACAGTTTAAAACAACTGTTTTCTATTTGAATATATTGTAAAGTGTAATTTATTCCTGTGATGGTAAAGCTGAATTTTTAGCATCATTACTTCTACTACAGTCTTCAGTGTCACATGATCCTTCAAAAATAATTCTAACATGCTGACTTGCTGTTCAAGAAACATTTCTTATTATTATTTACGTTAAAAACATTAATGTTGTGCTGCTTAATATTTTTGTGGAAACCACAATACATTTTTTTCAGGATTCTTTGATGAATAGAAAGTTCAAAAGAACAGTTTTTCTTTGAAAATATAAATATTTTGTAGTACTGCAAGTCTTTACAGTCATTTCAGTCATTATCAATTTAATGCGTCCTTGCTAAACAGAAGTATTAATTTCTTTCAAAAACAAATCTTACTGACCCCCAGTGTTGGGCACGTTACTTTAAAAAAGTTATTAGTTATAGTTACTAGTTACTTCTCACAAATAGTAACTGAGTTACATCATTATAAAAGTAACTAATTACCAGGGAAAGTAACTATTGTGTTACTTTAAAAAAAAAATTCAAATGTCAAATAACTTGGATGCCCCCAATATTAAATATGTTAAATTAATTAAATGGACACTAAATAGAATAAATTATTATTATAAAACATTGTACATTAATCTGCACTATTTATCTACTGACACTTAACCTCAGTCAGTCAAGCATTATAATATGATATTATGATAATTTAGCATTATATGATGATAGAACTTTAGTAATTAGAATAACCAAGTATGAATGCATATTTGTCATGCTGACTGAATTTAGGACTGGTGGTGGTGCTTAAGATATTGTTTGTCATTTAGTGTTTCTATAAAAAAAGGGGGAAAAAATTGATAAGATAACAAAACTACTACGAATCCTACTACCAATAACAATATAAAACGCACTAAGGATTAATGAGCTGCTGAGTTCATGAATATTAATCACGTAGTCTGCATTCGCTCGAATTGATTTGCTGAAATCAAAATAGGGACGATAATATTTGAGCATCAGCCAGTGAGATTGTCGGTTGCGCATTAGTTCCGCCCACTACCATAGAAACCGGCAGTTCTTAAAAGCTGAAGAATTCCAAAGGAACTCCGTTATTTTGACAGGAAAATACAACAAAGAATATCGTTTACATGAAGCACGTCAAATCTGCATGTTATGTAAGACTCTCTTGCTCTGTATCTTTCTTTGCATGTGTGAGACAAAGCGACGGCGGAACTGTGCGCCTTCACACTAGAGTTTATGGTACGTCAAATACAGCTACACTGCGCATCCATTCAGATGAACTGAAAAATAAAATTCTAATAATATCATAAATTATAGTAACACCGCATTTTATGGTCAGTAACGGTAACGGCGTTGTAACGGGGGAAACAGTAATTTGTTTGATTAATCGTTACTGAAAAAAATAATGCCGTTAGTAACGCCGTTTATTTATAATGCCGTTATTCCCATCACTGCTGACCCCAAACCTTTGAATAATATAGTGTATATTCCATTAAAGTATTTAATTCACTGGATTAGAGAAATATAGGCCTTACCACATGGTCCTTTAATATTATTCTTCATTGAATTTTTGGTATATACTACAATACCATAAAATGTTACCATAAAAGTATCCATTAACTTGTGGATACGCAGTTGGGGGTCTCTTACCGTGGCCTCATTACAGACGGTGCACTTCACCACGTGCTGATGGAGCTTGCCATCCAGAGTTATAAGAGACTGGCACACTCGACAGTTAATGACAGGAACTCCCCCTGCATCTGGACTGGCGATGGCTGTGTAGGGTGGAGGTAATTCAGCTGCAGAGGGACAGAAACCAGCATGCAGTCTGTCAGTGTTGCATGACTACTACACTCTTAAAATTAAAGGTTTCAAAAGGTGTTTTAGCAGTGATGCCATAGAAGAACCATTTTTGGTTCTCCAAAGAACCTTTCAGTGAACAGTTCTCAAAAGAACCAATTTCTCTTAGTGTGAAGAACCCTGTTCCACTTTAAAGAACCTTCTGTGCAATGGAAAGATTCCATGGATGTTAAAGGTTC
This sequence comes from Spinibarbus caldwelli, assembly GCA_039654775.1. Taxonomy (NCBI): domain Eukaryota; kingdom Metazoa; phylum Chordata; class Actinopteri; order Cypriniformes; family Cyprinidae; genus Spinibarbus; species Spinibarbus caldwelli. The sequence continues at coordinate 22,294,414 of CM077244.1, forward strand.
TTCATGGAACTATAGATACCAATAAAATAGTGTATTCTTTGTTACATATTTATATAAGCTAACTTGAGTAGTGCAAGATACAGCAGAAATTACATACTGTATTACCAGTTTGGGTAAGTTAATAATGTACAGTTAGCCAGTCATTATTGCAAAGTAAACCCAGACAGGGTGAGGGTCAGGTTTTGCATCACCCTTAAGAGGTTTGTTTTGCCATAATGACCAGCTCAGTTCCATTACTCCATGTATTATTCCACATTATTGCAAGGCTATTTATCGAATATATAAATAAATGGGCATGAAGTATTGATTTGAATTCAAATTATTTCATTATGTGAGAAGAACGAGACCACAGAACAATAATAGACATGAAACTATAGCACAGTTATGCACTAATTTGTTTTCCTGAGATAAAGGTCAGCAATTTAGCGGCCATTATACAAAATATTCTAGTATTCTAGAGAGCCGTGTAATAAGCAATGATTATTATTTGTTGAATAATAAAACCTCAGAAATGAATCAAACACTACAAGTGCATCTAGACAGGCCTACTTGTCTTTAGAGCTAGAATCCACTAATATATGTTTTATTTCTATTATAAACATGTCTCGCTTTGAGTCCCATTCAACGGACCCAAAAATGCAGATTCATTGTGTTTAGCAATAAGTGCATCCTACTCACACTTTCGATTACTCTCTCACATTCATTGTACAGTAGCTGGGCCATCAGCCAAACCCTGCACTCAGTCTCCACTTGTCTTCAGTATTACTGAAATTCAGAGCTCAGCCACTGCGTATTCTCAGTGAAATTAAGACATGTTACTCCTGCTGTCTGTCACTTCTCATTCTGAGGTCACGCTGGCCAATGACACAGTCATATTGCAGCCATATTGAACATGTGACACCACAGCAAAAACAACTGACAGCAGCTCTGGCCCCATGACCTCCCTCAGCTGTCAGGGATCATCCATCTCTCTATGTGCTGCTGCAGGACACCAAACACAAATACTTGATCTGAGAACTGAAATATTTTATCACATGTAAAAAGTTCAAATATTGTCCTAATAAAGAAAAATGTCCCTTGAGGATTTATAAAATCACATTGTTTTGATACTAATACAAGCTCTAATATCTATAATAATGGAAAACTAGATTGCGCAAAAAAAAAAAAAAAAAAACGATGCAAGTTGCATTTTACTCCAACTATTATATAATATGATCCTGTCTCAAATATAATTTAAAAACAAAGTAACTGAGTAAAAAATTGCAATTTTGAAAAATTGTTGCTAGGATTTTGTAATGTTTTTGAAAGATTATGCTGCATTTGTTTGATCAAAAATACAGTAAAACAGTAATATTATGAAATATTATTACAATATAAAATAATTGTTTTCTATTTTAAAATTTAATCCTGTGATGCAAAGCTGAATTGTGTCTTCAGTGCCACATGATCCTTCAGAGATCATTATAATATGCTGATTTGCTGCTCAAGAAACATTTATTATTATCAGTGTTGAAAACAGTTGTGCTGCTTAATATTTTCTGAAAACCATGATACATTTTGTTTTCAGGACTCTTTGATGAACAGAAAGTTCAAAAGAACAGCATTTATTTAAAAAATAAATCTTCCATAACATTATAAATGTCTTAACTGTCACTTTTGTAATGTAATCAATGTAATGCATCTTTGCTGAATAAATGTATTCATTTCTTTCAAAACAAAAAAAATGTTACTGACCTCAAACATTTGAACGGTAGTGTATACTTTATCATAAATGATGTATAGTGTGATTCAATGATTCAAAAACACTCTAAGGCTAAAGGAGTGTATTGTTTTCATTTTCTCATTTTAACAGCAAAGCATCCTATTAAAGTAGTATGGTAGGAGTTATTTAAACTTATGGGCCTGTTCTACCTGCAAGCCATTGCTGATGACATCAAGAACATCAGCTGTCAGTCCTATGATGAGTATGTATTTCTTCTCCCTCCACTTATATTCCTGCAGTATAATTTTAATTTTGCCATGAAATTGCTCTCCAGCCATTCTTTGACTGACACCTTATGTTACTGCTCTTTCTCGTTTAGGAAGTTTGTTTCTTTGTTCCATGTTGTTTAATGGGCTTTCTGCAGAACAGACAAGGAAAGACAAGGATCAGAACATGGCTCAAACTGCACCTGCTTGAGCACAAAGACAGCTGTGTCATGAACAAGTACTGTGCCACTTTGCTTCTTTTAAAGGTGAAGTGTGTAATTTCTGCACCACTAGCAACACCAAACCAAACATCCAAAATATTTGAATAAACAGTCCTTTCCAAACTCACGCCATTGGTTCAATGTTGCTGTGTCAGGCTGGTCAGGATGAACCAACAAACAATGCAATGTCATGAGACACAATGTTTAGAGTATTAATCAAAACATTATTAGCCATTAAGGATAAAAAAATCAATTCTCTTCATTGTTTTCAATAGGCTATAAAAATTAGTCTGAAGTTGCTGCTGTCTCATGTGTTTGGGATGCATTCATGCAGTTGTGTATATTGTAGTAGGCTGACTATATTGTCCATGCTGACAGTTTATAAGCAGATATCCTTATGCCTCACACATTAATATAGCATATAGCGTCTCTCCAGGGGAAGATGGAAAGTACAGGTCTCATTTCTCTGACACCATCCTGCACTATTTGTAAGATGAGAGGCCTTTTCCCAACCCTGGAGCCTGCAGACAGCTGTTGTTGCAACTCCCTCTATGTCCATCTTACTATCATGTTTAAAATCAGAGAGAGGTTGTGCACCCCATGTGTAGCAGAGATTAGCATGCATTGACAATAATGAGAGTATGAGAGTGTACATAAATCAGTAAATGTGTTCTAGTTTTTCCCCTTAATCCATAATCTGCAGCTGTATTAATAATGTGCAAAACTGCATTATTTTACACTGAAATTACACTTTTGGCTGGATGTAAGCGCTATTCTGTATCATAACACTAAAATGTACAGTATAAAAAATGGATATTCAGGATCATGTGCACTGTTGTGAAAGAAAGGTGTGCGCTCGTTTTATAAAACACGACAAAACGAGTGCAAAACTTGTGGCACTATACTAGTTCTATCTCAATCATCTTTGCAAGCCAAAATTGTAATTGACAACATTTGATTACTTGCCCAGGCCTAAGGCAAAGTTGATCCAGTCCTCCTTCCCATCCCTAGACCTTCAAGAGTTTCAGTCAATTAATATTTGTTTATCTTGCGAGATGCTTGCAGAAATTACATGACATCACCAGCGGAGAGAGCAATATTCGGTCTGGTTTTCACCTCGGAGGACTGATCACATATCACTAAAATAAAACCCATGCAGACAAGGTCAAAGCTTTCTTATCCTTTGTTCTACTCAGTCTAACAGCACAGAACATGGTTAAAGACCATGCAGACTTTAAATTTCACAGTTCTAATCTTATAGGGTTTGATGCACACAGGTGTTTCCAATAAATGCAGCTTTGGTTTCCAAATGCAACTGCAGAATAAACATCAGTCTCAGCAATGTTGTGCACAGACTTCAGTCCAGCTCAGCAGTTCCTCCCCCAACAGGACAGGCTAATCCCTCTCATAGACTCAGTGGGTGAACGCTCGTGGTCAAAAAAGCCAAAGAAACCATAATCCAGGGGTTTGAAATACTAGGCCAGATAATAATGCTAGAGTACATAGTTTAGCACACATAGTTTACACCGCTCACATCACCTGATCATGGTACTTCATGGTAATAAAGCCATTATGAATAATGAGATGAAGTGTAAGCGGATCATTACAGTAAAAATGTAAATCTTTTTCTGCTAATCAGAAAGTGCAATATGGGCAGATTTACAAAAGAGCAAATATGGGTTGACAGACTGTTTAGTAGAGGATTCATTCCTGTTTTCAAATATTTCAATGAATTTCAAATATGTATTACATGTTAATAAAAGCTTGTTTACATCCCAGAATCGCTATAATTAAGTAGTATTAGCTTATATCACATAGGTTATATGTCAGTATGGCGCTTTTCTTCTCAGTATCTGCCAATAAAAACCTCTATTGATTATCTATGTCTGTTTAGTGGGTCCATGTGGAAATCTGATGCCCTTTTTTCCTCATGAATGTTTCCTTAAACAGTCTTTGGGGGTCTTATTTATCAGTTGGTTTGAAAATCTGAGAGAACTTTAGTTCACAGGGCCCTCATTTCTTCAGTTCACATGACTGGTTTTACTATTAAATATCTAATGAAATGTATATAAAATATTATGTAAAACAGTAGGCCTATAGTATGTAAAATATACCATCAAATAGGCTTTGCTACTTATTCATACTTGTAAAAGGTGGAACTGTCCAATTTTTGGCATCCTCACTTGGATTTGATGTCTCATTACAGCCTGGCAATCAAATACATAATCAATTATTCATGATTAGCGGAAACGAAAGTAAAGTCTGGAAATCAATCAAATCCCATATTGATTGACCACTACGCTGTCTAGAGGACCTGCCTGCGGTGAACGTGATTTCACCAAGTGCAACATGTTCCTGGATCAACATCCTTGTTGATCCTGGAACAACATTCCAATCAACCAATCAGAACTGAGGGTTAATTTTTTTTGTAGGCTTATGATCAGGGTAAGGTGCTTCTACACCCTTGTTAATCAGCTATCATTTCCCACTGATTTTAGGAATAAATTATGGGTAGGGTTAGGTTTAGGGGTAGGTATTGGGTTAAGACAGTAATGTTGATCCAGGATCAGCAAAAGATGTTGATCCAGGTACATGTAGTAAGTAGCTACAGGTAACAATGACACTAAAATATAGTGTCACCAGCATTACTGTAGCAGACTAAGAATTTATATAAAACAAAAACTGCACACTCTTCACAGCCTATGTGCAAACCAAAACGTTGATATGTAGGCTACAATGCGAATTGACATCTTTCCTTGTCTCCTCTTTGTTGTTTACTTTTAGCAGTATGTCTTATGTAGGAATAAAGAAGTGTTTTATGACTTATATAATGTTTAATATGTTTACAGAATCTATATGATGTGGTCTGGGCCTATATGATAGGAACTGGCACTTATAGAGGTATATGAAATATAAGCAAAACATCTCTAGCAAGCGAAATGTCAACTGCCATCTTAAATGCAGCGACCTCAAAATACCCATAAAAATCTGCAGTGTTAGTCGACCATCGTTTAATAACCGATAAATCAGATTGTTTAGCTGCTAACTAGCTTAAAATTCGACACAATGTGTCCTTGTTAATGAATGCAACATTTTGTACCCATCACATGAGGCTGCGATGGCACTATCAGGCAGACCGAGGCCCGTTCTTCTGGCACGACCATCTGAGCTGTTATTCCTTGTCGTCTCCAAACAATGTATCATATTAAACGGGCTGTAGGCTGCTACAGATCACCGCTCAGTACTATACGCCCTAAATGATTCAGCACTCCTCCACCGGTCACAATCCACATTTACCTCTCGGGCTGCTCGGGTCCTGCAGGTACGGCGGGGCGGTGGGCGAGTTCGGTGCTGACAGCAGCGGGGATCGTTCATCCATACCGTCGGAGGCCATTATATCAGTAGGTCAGCACGGAAAAACAGCGGCAGCGGCGAATGGCGGTGGGCTCCGTCCCCTGCTGTAGTCTGGAGAGGGGCACTGAGACTGAGCTCCAGCAGCAGGGCAGTGGAGAGGAGGAGTCACAGACGTAAGCGGGAGGATGAGAAATCACTGCTGGACCGGTGTTCTGTCGATTTGTGCTACCCTGTCAGATTTTGCTACCTCCCATTAAAACTGTAGGTAGTACAATTCGACAACGAAAAATGCTACCTGTCAAATTATGATTTATTAAAGTCTACACTTACCACAACCCTAAACCTACCCTTACAGTAATGCAAATGCAGTAATTATGTGTTATATTCGCGGTTGTGGCTAGAAGGGATACAGCTACCGGAAACCAACAATAAATAATTTTTTCTACCTATTAGATTGTGTTTTATTAACATCTACACCTACCCCAACCCTAAACTTACCTATACAGTAATGCAGATACATTAAATATTGTTGTTCAGCGTGAGAAAAAGGACGCAATATTGATGTGCGCATGCGCAATAAGCCCTGGTAGGAAAATCTGACGGGTAGGATAAAATGTCAGGACACCTGGACGGGATCTCCCTCCCTTCTGCAGCCACTGTTGCCTGCTAGTCTTTCCGATCGAGTCTATTCATTTGACCTTGTAAAGGTGTATTTGCTCATCACGGGAAAAATGTTTATGTTCTGTCCTGAAGCCCACTTCTTCATCGGTCATACTGGACAACAGTGCCAGAAGGAAAATTATTTGTAAAGCCATTGCAAGAAGTGCTCATACTGAGCTGGGGCCAGTTGTATAAACATAGCCACTATGTTAAGACTGTGTCTTAAGAACCAGTTTGACTAACTAGCAGTTAACCAAGTGATAATCAGTCTTACTTTTCAGAATCAAATTAAACCAATCTACCATTTTATGTAACTGAATTTACAAATTTATGACCAGTCTCGAAGAAACATGAATGAATGGATGGATGAATGAATGAATTTTAAGACTAGTCTAAGCAGTTTATGCAACTGACACCCGATTCTATAATTCTGTAATTCTCTAATTCATATAGTTTATTATTTAATTTCATATATCCAAACAAAACTAAAAGAACTAAACTGAACACATATAGGTCACTAAAGTGTCTGAAAAGTACTATAACAAAAAAGAAAAGGAAAAAAAAAGATCAGAACATAATTCAACATCAAACATCAAAGTTGATTAATATGTCCAAATAAATTGATATACTTGTCTTAACTTTGTCATTTTCTTTTTTAATGTCATTTTTAGCATTCTTTGCCAATAATTTGATTTCATCCTAACAATATTTTGTTTATTCTTATTGGTAAAAGATATTTTAATTTTATACTATGTATATAATTTTAAGACAAATTACCACATGCCATGTTACCTATCTTTTCAAGTGTTTACAAAAAATTTTATGTAAAGGTATTAAAACCTGTATGTGCCCATGTATGATGTGTTACCCATACATTAGGGGACTTATTTAGGTCAAGGATATTGTGTTGGACACACACACACACACGAAATGACTGCATTCTGCATTCAGGCATGTCCTATGATAATGTCTACATGTAGGCTATAAGTGCATTTACATACGTATTATAGTTTTGTTAATTTGCAAAGCAATTATTTGCAGTTTTTTTTTTTTTATCATTGCAAGCATTAAAGACCAGAGTCATATTTGTTTTACATTACTACGTGTTTTATTTAATTTTAACCGGAAGAGTCATTTAAACATAGCTAGGCCTACTCTTTTGCTTTGTTGGAAATAAACTTATTGTTTATCGCATTTTTTTCGTATGCCTGGTCTTATCACAGTCCTGTCCTACAATCCATCTAAGGCGAAGGATTTGTTCATTCATTTTTATTACATTAGTCGTCGCTCGTCCAGTGGGCCTTGCTGACTTACTGAAAGATGTGGGTTACAGTCTGATGGCGTATTAATAATTAATATTCATGAGGTTTGGCCTTCGCTGTAGTATTTTGTGTCCAGTCTAGAAACGGCGCACTGCGCATGTCAGAGCAAAAGATAAACGACAACTGCATGAACACCGAAGCGCTCACTTACATTGATTCATTCAGGTAAGAAAAGAATCGTTTACATAAATATTCATATTTGGTATGAGGCAAACCCATTTTAATCGTAGGCATTGCATTTACGAACTGGTTCCGAGCAAAAAAGCCTGCTACGTCTTTACCTTAGCTTTGTTTTTAGCCAAGCGGTTATTAGTGATGCTCGCCTACCAATGGCCTTCTGTCATTTTCTTTACTTCGCGCTTTCTTCTGAAACATAAACACGAGACACGACTTTAGGTCAATCAGCTGTCATAAATCCCAAACGTGATGACGGCTGTTATTTTGGATACCGTGTTTATCTTCTTTTAGTTATTGTCACAGCCATGTATTCTATATAAGATACAGTTATCCGTGTAACGGTATGAAGTGTTGCTAGGTTTCACATCTTTAAGGAACCTCTGCACTCTGTATTGAAGATTCTATTTTATTCAGTTCTTTGTTAAAGGCCATGCTTGATTTAAATGTTCAGTCCTATTTGATTCTCTATTAAATGTCATATACTATTCTATTTATTTCTCTGTTAAATAATCTATTGTTTCTGTATGAAATATTTTTACTTTTGAAGGTTCATTTTGATTCTATCCAGCTCTCCGTTGAAGTTCTGTTGTGTTCGATTCTTTATTGAAGATTCTGTTGTATTTGATTCCCTGCTAAAGATTCTATTGTAATAGATTCTCTTTTAAATATTCTGTTCTAAGTTTCCAGTTATTCCTCTGTTCTAATTGTCTTTTAAAGATTTTATTCTGTTTGATTATTTATTAAATATTTTGTTTTATTCTGTTTAGCTTAGCTTTCCATTAAGGCTTTGTTGCATTTGATTATCAAAGATATTCTAGTGTATTTGATTCTGTATTAAAGACTCTGTTCTATTCTTTTTTTTTCTATTCAAGATTCTGTTATATTTGATTCTCTGTTAATGATTCTATTCTATTTGATTCTCTATCAAACATTCAGTTATATTTGATTCTCTGTTAATGATTCTATTCTATTTGATTCTCTATCAAAGATTCAGTTTTATTCGTTTCTCTATTAGATATTCTGTTCTGATTCGAGATCCCATTTTGTTTGATTCTCTGTTCGATATTCTGGTCTATTTGGTTCTCAATTAAAGATTCTATTATGTTTCATTACTGAGTGAAGGTTGTATTTTAATCTCTTCACTTCTCTGTAGATGTTTCTCTTGTATTTGATTATCAAAGAGGTTGTGTTCTATTTGATTCTTCATTAAAGGTTCTGTTCTGAGTTTTTTTTTTTTTCTAAAGATTCTGATTCTCTATTCACTATTTCATTATATTACATGCTCTGTTAAAGATTCCATGTTATGAATTTCTACTAAAATTCTGTTCTAATTGTTTATTATATATTCTGTTCTAAATACTTTTGGTGGTATTTATATGCACAGTATTTTAGACATTCTGCTTTTAACCCTGGTTTTATAGTACAATTTGTATTTTTCACCCATTCAGTATTAAAACTTTGCTCTTATCACCAGGCGTAAAAAATGGGGAAAGCTCTTTCCCACCTGCCGAAGCACACTTGTCATGATGAGGGTAAGGACAGCCTGACCTCATCGTCCGGGTACAGCGCCATGCAGCCTGATGACAGTAAGAACGGGGGAGACGTGTCTCAGTTCCCATACGTGGAGTTCACTGGCCGAGACAGCGTCACCTGCCCCACATGCCAAGGCACTGGAAGGATCCCGCGAGGTACATTTCTAAACTCAGTTTAGAACACTTCGTCTAGAGAGTTCCTGTTAATTGAAATGTCATCTCTCACTAAAAATGTACCCCATGTAACACACTGTGACATGCTTATGCAGGCCAAGAAAATCAGCTGGTGGCTCTGATCCCATACAGCGACCAGAGGCTGAGACCAAGGAGAACGTAAGAAACCTTGAAAGATTTTTATCCTCATGCGTTTTGTTAAACCAGTTAGTCTCAATCCTTTTGTGAAACTATTAAAGAGCTTGCATTTGTTTTATGTTATAGAATACTGATTGGGCTCTCTGACTAAATCTGTGTTATGTATGTCCTACAGCAAGCTGTATGTGACTGCTTCAGTCATTGTGTGCCTGCTGCTCTCCAGCCTGGCTGTGTTCTTCCTTTTCCCACGTTCCATTGATGTCAACTATGTGGGAGTGAAGTCTGTCTACGTGTCCTATGACCAGACCAAACGCATTGTGTATCTCAATGTCACTGTAAGTTATCACTGAACACACATGACACAAGTGATGTTTTTAAAAGTGTTACAGTGTATCTGCTTCAGAAGGAAATTTAAGAGATCCCAGTTAAGAAAATTCTGTTGTCATTTAAGGCTGGAATACACTATACTGAACAGATTTTAAAATTCTAGGCATCATACATTTGCCAGCTTTTAAAATGGTTATAGAGGGAAAAACTGGGCATCAAACACTAAAAACGAGCAAGGATCACGCACTAACAGACTTTCAGGTCGTTCCTAACGCAAGAAGCTCATGCAGAAATGTGCCTCAGATGAAACCAGACGCGTGACAAATCAAAATAATGTGTTCTAAAATCGGCATAAATAATAAACGTTTTTCAGAGTCTGAAGCTATTAAATCAGAGTCTGTGCACATCGTACTCTACACAGTTTTCTGTGAAATCTGTCAACTCCGACTGTCCAAAATTTGCAGACAATTGCGAAAAATTTCGACAACTAGTGTCAACTCAGACTGTAAAACGGGGCTAAAATCTGTGCAAAAGTCCTGTAGTTTATTGCTTATTACTATGTATTCTGTTAATTTGTCTTTCTTTCTTTTAAAGAACTCATTGAATATTACTAACAACAACTATTACTCGGTGGACGTGGCCAACATCACAGCCCAGGTGCAGTTTTCCAAGACTGTGATTGGAAAAACCCGCATTAGCAACATAACCACTATTGGCCCTCTGGATATGAAGCAGGTAGAGCTTTATTTGAAATAGTGGTTAAAATAGGTATGTTTCAGCATATATATAAAGATTGATCATTCTTTTGTAATATTTCTGTTTTCTTGTCAGATTGACTACATGGTGCCCACCACTATTGCAGATGAAATGAGCTATATGTAGTAAGTTTACACACTTTTCATGCATGAAAACATAAGGCGTAATAAATATATATTTTTTCCTGGCAGACCTTTTCAACAACTTCTGTTTTCCAGTGACTACTGTACCCTGCAGAGCATCAAGGTGCACAACATTGTGGTTATGATGCAGTAAGTATTGTGCAAAACATTGCAAGCTATAGTTTTGTTAATCAGTGTTTTATGGTTTTGTTAAAGCCATCAGCCCCATGTATGCATGTACAATAATCATGTTTAACAGCAAACTTCTTAATGGAAAACTAGGAATGTAGTTACCTATGATTCTGCAGAGAAATCTCTTTCATGACAAATGATGTAATAGAGTCAAACAACGTAGATATTTGTGTGTGTGTATGTGTATATATAATGTAAAAGTATATGTGGTTTCTCTATTCACACTGAACATCTATAAAACAATAGTTTTATCTAATAAATCAATAGTTTTAACTTTAGTATTTATTTGCCATTTCCATTTGATTGTCAGTCGCTTTATGAGATTGAAATTTGTTCCCTCATTAGAGCTGTCAAGTACATAGTCTTGCCTTTTTGATGGATTTTCAAATACTTTATAGCTTCAGATTACAGTTTGTAATGTTGTGATTCACCTTGTAGCTGGCTGATTTGGTTCATGGCTCAACTCATTAATGTTAATGAAAAATGAATGTGAAAAACACTTCCAGAACCAAGGCCACTGAAGAAGTGAACAGGCACCGTTGAACTCTATTGTCATTTATTTCTAAATACTTTTTTACTGACGTAAACTAATTGAGATAAGTAATAAAGAAAATACTTCTTGTTTACATCTTGTTTGCATTTACATAAATAAAAATTGTCATCATTTACTTGCTCTCAAGTTCCAAACCTATATGACTTTCTTTCCTCTGTTGAACACAAAAAAAGATATTTTGAAGAATGCTGGTAACCAAACAGTTACTGGTAGCCATTGACTTCCATAGTATTTTTCCCATACTATGGTAGTCAATGGCTACCAGCATCTGTTTGGTTACCAACATTCTTCAAAATATCTTCTTTTGTGTTCCACACAGGTGAACTACTCCTTTAAATTTACAGGTTTTACCAGTGTTAAATTAAATGGAATGGAAATATTAAATTTAGTGAAACATTTATAATGTAAATACATTTTATATATATATATATAAAAGCAAATGTATAAATTACTTCAATAAGCATATGTCCTAACACATTGGACAACAAAACATCAGGTTAATGTGCTTGGTTTACTTGCTACTAACTTGGCTTGTTGGCTTTGCAGGATAACTGTCACTACGGTGTACTTTGGCCATGCTGAGCAGGTGTCTCAGGAGATGTACCAGTATGTGGATTGTGGAGAAAACACTACTGCTCTGCATGAGTACAGTCTGAATACTCCTCTGGCAGGCTAGAGCTGAGCCTGATACTGTAACCCGTCACCCTGTCCCTCACCGCTCCACTCAATGTGTCATTGTTTTGGCAAAACTGGTTGAGTGTTTACTGTACTTCTGCCAGTTAACCACTAGATGTCATGCTGTTTGCAATTAACGAATGATGCACTTTATTGTCCATGTTCTCCAAGCAATATGAACATTGTGAGATCTCGAAGTTCTCATTCCAGTTCAATTTGCCAAACTGAATTGTTTACTACAAATTCATTTTTGACAAAGTTCCATTGTTTTCAAGCACTACATATAGTATTTAAAACCTTTCTAAAGTGAAGTAATTATGTATTTGACGACCAACTGTGCTTTGGGTTATTATATTTATTTCTATAATTTTGAACCTAATAATAATTCACTTTAAGTGATGGGATCAATCTTAACCCAAACACCAGGAGTTTATTGCTGTTGGAAATATTACCTGATGTTACCTGAATTCCTGTTTAGACCTCATTCCACAGATTTGGTTCAGACTCAGAAGCAGTATTACAGGTATTAAACAGTATTACATATTTAAGATTATGTTCAGCCACTGTGTGTGTTTCATACAAAAGGATCATGTGACACAAAAGGATCATGTGACACAGGAGGGAATGTCAGCGTAGATAGTGCACAAGTTGGGAAAAGTAAAATGCTTCAATCTATTTATTTTGTAATGCAAAGTTTCTCATTGTTACAGTTTATAATCTGTCAATCTCTCCACGAGAAATTGCCTCTAAATGCAAACTGATAAAGCACTAATTACGTAGAACAACAATCACTGGGATCTGAGAGCATCCGGCTGCTTGCATGATGGAAGATAGTATGAGATGATCATTCCCTCAGATTCCCTCATGTTCAGAATTTAAATGCATTTCACAGAAATGTAGAAGTTTGCTTATTAAAACTAGATGGGACGTTTTGATTGAAAGAACTTTGATAACATTTTTAACATTTCTCTAAATGGAACTTTACATTTTTAAACATTTTAATCATGTTGTAAAAAAGCTTCACAGATTATTTTTGCTTAAAGGTGGTCTATTTCCTTTGTAATAGAAGTGGCTGCTAACATGATGTGGCATTTATGCAGTTCATAACAACCGCTGGCTTGATGTAGATGTACCCGTTTATATGTAACACTTGTGATTTTTGAGAAAAGTGGTTTGGACTGCTTTAGAGGTACACTGAAATAACTTGATGCTGACTGGTTTCCATTAAATAAACCTGTTTTGAGTCATTTGTCCTTTTTTTTTTTTTTTTTACAAAATTTGAGAATTATGCAAAAAGAATTACGAATTCAAGAAATGTATTTTAGAATGTGGTATTACCTTAAATTATTTATTTTATAATATTGCCCTGATGAAACATCATTATGTTTCAGATACATTAATATTTTTATATAAAAGCACACTTTTGGATTAAATTCCATTTGTTGCATGAATAAACGCAAATACATTTTTTTTAATACCTTACTGGATCATTTTAATTTATTTTTTACCAGGTCTAAGAAGACTAAGTAAACAATTTAGCAGAGGAAACAACCTGAAACTTTAAAGGGATAGTTCACCCAAAAATGAAAATTCTGTCATTAATTACCTACCCTCATGTTGTTTCAAACCCGTAAGAGCTTCCTTCGTCGGAACACAAATTATATTTTTGATGAAATGCAACAGCTTTCTGATTTTCACAGCAAGAGAACTACCATGTTCAAGGCACACAAACCTAGTAAGGACTTTAAAAGGACGTTAAAATAGCCCATGTGACATCAGTGGTTCAACCTTAATTTTTTGAAACTACGCGAATATGTTTTGCGTGCAATCAAAAAAAAAAAAAAAAAAAAAAATTCATACCACAATGTGAGTGAATTCCTCTGCTCGTAAACAAGGCGCAGAATACCTTGATGCATGCGTCGTGGTACTCCAATAATGGCAGCTGACCGTCCCGGAAGAGAAGAAATTGAATAAAATCATTACTTTTGTTTTCTTTGTGCACAAAAATGTATTCTCGTACCTTCATAAAATAACGGTTAAACCACTGATGTCACATGGACTATTTTAACAATGTCCTTACTACCTGGGCCTTGACTGTGGTAGGACCCTTGCAGTCTATGGAAGGTCAGTAAGCTCTCGGATTTCATCAAAATATCTTAATTTGTGTTCTGAAGATGAACGAAGGTCAAACGGGTTTGGAACCACATGAGGGCGAGTAATTAATTACAGAATTTTCATTTTTGGGTGAACTAACCCTTTAATGCTTAGTAATGACTGAAATGACTAAAAAACACCTTTAAAAGTCAATTTCTTAAGATATTTAACGCCACAATTTTACAATAATACTATAAACATAAGTATTTAAAATACATGCACTTATTCTACAGACTTATTCTGCACTTTATTTCTCTCTATAAAAGTATCTACTAAGCTATTAATGTTAGCGCAACAAGTAATTGAAGTGGGAAATAACTCCACGTAATTAGGAGATTTTTATTTCCGATGCTTCACCATGACAACAATAAAGCATGTAGAACTGGGTATTGTAACCCACTGTCTAATTAGTGTTATTTCATAACCCCAACACTTACCGTAAGCATTATTTAGAGTTTACACAATGGCAGTTTAAACTGGGAGCACGCTTTTATTAGCTAGCAACAAAGCCATCTATCAAGGGCATAGATTACACAATAGTTGTCATGGAGACAGAACTGCCAATAATAGGCGTAATTTATGTACAGTTACTCGCTATAATTATGTCGCAATTGCTTGTCTCTTTAAATAGAGGTTTTTCAAAACTGCAGAATTGTTTATAGGCACTGGTAAACTTTTACAGAGATTCACCAGTGTATCTACATTCGCTAGATGCAAATGCAAACATATGCCAGGAAGAAGAACAGGACTTCATAACCATAACCTGAAAGTGAGACATATGAGTTCTTTATTTGATCACAAATGACTTGTTACTGAGTCTGTTTTGCCACAAGAGGGAGTTATGAGTATCATCCCAGGCCCCTTGAGTGATAGTTTTCATAATGTGTGGATTTGCATAATGCACTGCTGAGTTTATATGATCAAATTTGCAGCGGAGGAATGAGGTTTTGCTTTATCATTTACAGCTCCTCAGAGACCCAGATCTGTCCAAAGCACAGATCCCTCAAATTATGGTTGTCATGGAGACAGAACTTCAAGTGAGGAGACAACTGAACAAGGGGCAATTATGCCGCACCAGAGTACTGTATACACATAATTATCATAACCATAAATATATGCATTATATGAATGAGCCTGAGATTTTATGTAATCACTTATTGTCTTGTCTGTGCAATGCTATATGTAATATTTTTACTCATGTAAACCTGGTAACTTTGCCTAATATTCATGCAAGCACACCAGAAAAGCAGTTTAACATAACTATGTGTAAAGCATGACTTGGCACAAACTTCACTCATTTCTTTGGAAATGCATAACCAAAAGTATTTCTTCTTTTTTCCATAAACATGAAAAGATTTTCTGTGGTACTCAACGTCATGCCACAGACACTATTGACTGGACTCAAGCTGTAACTAAGTGTTTTGGAAAATTCCTTTGAACAGATTGTTTACTGGTGTCACTTTCAGTTAAAATGACACTTGATGCTCCGTGACAATAGATTCTATTGTTTCTGTAAAGATCGACCAGTGAAATGTTTAAACACACCTACTTCTTTATGTCTGGTTTTCACACTTTAAAATAATAGTAACCTCATTAAAATGATCATATGATCATTTTAATGAGATTACTATTTTATATATATATTTTATTTTATTTAGATTTTTATGGTTTTAGTTTTAGAAGCTCATTCTAAAACTAAAACCATAAAAATCAAAATAAAATAAACTTGAAATAAATGTTAACTAAAATAAAATATGCATTCAACATATTTCTATTATAATGTATTTATAACAGTATCTCAGTGATCCTAAAATAGATCCAAACTCTGAACAAAAAAAAAAAATTAAAAAAAAAATAAAAACAAACAAACTCACATTTTTGTATATTTTTTAAATATATAAAGAGATTTAAAATATTAAATTGGTTGATTTAAATTGCTATATACATAAATTTTGCAAAGAAATAGGCACAAAATTACCTTTTAAAAATATTTATAAATAACCCATTTATCATAAATAATTGTCATTTGGAACATTTTTAAAATATTTTATTTGCACTTCTGTTTGGAATGATCATATAGCATGAAAGTTTTGAACCCTGGTTTGTAGGGTTCTTACAGTCACATGCATCTCTGATTGAACTTCAGTGTGTGATACAAGGTAACATGTGACAACTTGTTGCATTCAGTTTCTTACTGCACTTTGTGCAATGCTGCAAGAGAAAAAAAAAAGTTTGTGTGTGCAGAAGCAAAAGCTGACTGTTTTGTTTGTTGCTATAAGTGTGAATGCAACTGTGTGAATTTTCCCTGCCTAAAGAGAGAACCCGGTCCTCTACCAGAGGCAAATGTGGTTTTATCAACACATAATAACCAGAATCTCAGAAATAACGCAGAATTCTTTGGCGTGTGATGCAACGCAATGTATAGTGCATATGACTTCTGTTTCCCATAAATAAATTCCCATAAATTGTTTTATGGGTAATGCACAGATAATGTGGCCATGTGACATATCTGTTTGATGGAACAGCTGATAAATTATACAGAAAAGCGGATACAGAAATCAACACTCTGTGAGTCATTCTATATCCGGTTATACAAACAACAAAAGATGCAACTTTAAATGAAAATTGTTAGACATTTAGTCATCATTTATATAATCTTATATGTAAATGTTAAAAAGCATGGTTTGCACCGTATATAAGTGCTCAGTAGATCAGGAACAGTGGAATGGCGTTCCTGAGCACAATCTCCTCAATCCCAGTGGAAAGGTTTCATTGGACAGACATCAGAAACTCCATCAGTCACTCCCTAAAACAGGATTAATCAAGCTCTATCACTCTTGTGGGTATACAGATTTGAAATTGTCCCTTTTGTTAGAAATTAATTGAGTTGCTAAAAAGAAGCCAATACAAATTCAACTTAACTATGTTTTCCCAAACGATTTCATGAGAACCGTGTCACCTGGGTGCAATGATGAAAGGCTATTATCATCATTCTGACATCAGTAGTAAAATGTATTTTAACCCTATAAAGCCTGTACTATATCATATTTGATAGACTAATTTCTAAGGCCTCTAAATTACAAGATGAAAACTTTGTTGAAAAACCAATTGTCCACAATCTATATGCCTTATGTCTTCTGATTGATAGTTTATACTTTTCAGCAAGTAAAATGCCTTTTCAATAAATATCAATAAATATCAATATCAATATCAAATATCAATTCGCCTACGTATATCATACTATATGAGCCATTAAAAGCCTAATGTATCAAACATGGTACTCAAACTTTTTCTCTATATATTTTGTCTTTAATAAACAATTAGTCTTGCACACGTGCAGGTTATCGATAGGTGCATAGGACAAATTACCAAAAATAAATCAAAATTCACAACAAAAATGAATGAATGAATCCCACACACTATCACTACTTGTATCAAAAAAATAGATTTATTCACTTCACACACTTTTGCAAGTACTGATAGTGTGCAGGATTCACACTTTGAACTAACAGGTTGGTTTGGTCTACAAAGGGTTTCTTTTTTCATTATACACTTGCTATTCTCTGTGTGCATATAACGTGGCTTGAAATGACAAGTCAAGCCTGGTTCCCTCCTCATCAGAGAGTTTTCCCTGATCATGTTAATACCTGGCTTGTTGGAGGCTATGTTAGGTGGGGTTTTTTAACGTTTTGACTAATGTACTATTAAATAATGGATGATTTGTTCACACAGGTTTACCGCTATCCTCTTCCAAAGGACTAGAGGGCAAGTCACTAGAAATCAAAGGTCAATTTCTCAGGACACTCTTTGATGGTAGCAAACATATTTACAGTATATGACAGTCACACCTTTGACTTCCTGAGAGATGCTGAACTACCAAAACTAGCAAATGTTTCCTTTTTAGTCGCATGGGTAAACCATGTGTCAGTGAAAGATTTGCTACATGAATTAACTGCTTGTTTGTTGTTTAAAGTGAGACCCTTCATATAATACCCTCCTCTAAATGGTTGTTTTTTCCAGTGGTTTTTTATAAATTTTCTTCCTAACCTAATTTAACCTCAACCCCACCCATCTTACTGAATGACTTTTTCCAGCTGCAGCTGAAATATTTTCAACCTATTTTATGATAAATATGCAATATTTATGAAAATAAGTTGTCACAGTGTCTCATCTACTACTATTTGTGTACTTATGTCTTCAGAAAAGGTTTTAATGCAAAATTTCTTTGGGACTAACTGTTAGATGTGCATGCATATACACAAAAAAATGAGGTAATATGGTGGTGTATACATAACAATGTGCAAAATGTGTGTGATCCTTGTAGTGCAACAGTGAGAGATGCTCAAAAGCTCTGAATATATTTAGCATTATGCAGTCTCCCATATAGAAAAGCCTGTTTACGCTGAATAAAAAAATAAAGAATAAAAAAAAAACTTTTATTCTAAAAATTCTGAGTTTATACTTATACAGAAATGAGCAATATAAACTCAAAATTCAGAGAAAAAAAAGTCAGAATCGCAAGATATACTCAGAATTTTGGGTTTTTTCTTCGCAATTCCAAATTTACATCTTATAATTCTAATTCTGAGTTTATATCTTGCAATTCTGAATTTCTTTTCTCTGAATTAAAAATTCTAAATTTTGTTATTTCCACCAGGGTCCACAGCTACAAACTGCACCGGGGCCCCAGACATCCCAGTTACGGCCCTGCTGGCACCCTAACCTTTGGAGGGTGCCCAATGTCTTGGAAGTCCTTTGGCAAATTTGCTATTCCAAATGGTAGACACTCATCTACCAAAAGGATACATTTATGTATTTTTAACTATTTTAGATTAAATTCCCCTTCGTTATGGGAACAAACTTCACGTCATATGTGCTTCAGTTCACTATTACTACTCAAGAGTTTTTGTACATCACTTCAGACAGCACTTTCTGTTAATTTCATTTTCATTTTCATCAGAGTCAATAAGAGCTGCAATAGGGAAATTCAATAAAACAATTACACATATATTACTCAATATCTTTTTATTTTCCTCTCTCTCTCTCTCTGAGTATTTAACTACTTCACCGTGTTCCTGAACACACCCACTTAAAGTGTCAGTGGAGACATCTGCACACGGCTGTTATTGATTCAGTGCTGTCAGACCATAGAGCTACACTGTCTGTCTCTCACCACATCTGCACCTGACCTCTCTCAGTCATGGGGCTTCACCACAAAGAGTTTGAGCAGGCTGGCAAGCGCCCAGGTCTACAGATATGGAGAATTGAAAAGATGGAACTGGCCCCTGTGCCTGAAAACTTACATGGGAACTTCTATATAGGCGATGCCTATCTAGTGCTCCACACTGTCAAACAGAAGGACTCGTGCTTCTATGATCTGCATTACTGGTTGGGTAAGCAACGGATTTTCTGTCATTTATAAAAGCACTTAGGTCTTTTGAATCAACTTTTTATGTTTAAATACTCTATGTAGAATATTTTCTGTTACTTAATATTGCATGTGACTCTGCAGTTAAACAGTAAATTGACTAATCTCAGTAGCTTGACTAGTACCTTAATGTTCAGTAGGGTACCAGTATAGTCTAATTGTATTCACAAACTATTGCAGAACTGTATGAATGATGATTTCAATGTTATTTGGAAAAAAACAAACAAACAAACAAACAAAATCTCAGTCACTATTTAAAAGGCTGAAGAAAGGCTAGGGCAAATTAGCTGACATGATACTTAAATGTGCTCATTGTAAACACGCCAGCAGATAGACTGAGCAAAGTAGAGTATATGACCCCAATAAAATGACGCTTTAGAATTATGAAGGTTGTAAAATTTATTCTCAGAAGTACTGGGTCACCTGATATTAATAGTGGACTTTCATCTATACACCTTCTGTATGATGAGCATGTTTTTAATTTCTGAATTAAAATTCGGTTTGATATTTTGAAGAGCCTTAATAAATGAAAATAGTATTTTAATGTTAATTTCTAACAAACAATCAAACAAAAAGCTTTACTGATTAATAAGTCATGTGGTCCAGCCAACATACCAAAAAAAAAAAAAAAAAAATTCCGAAAATAAAACAGGAAATGATGCGGACCCTCAATGTGACATAGGTCTCGATGAATAAATCTCTTAAAATAACATAATTTGACATTTTTACAACATCAAAATGTCATGTGATTTTCAAAATCATGAAGAGTACATTGCTAAAAATATAGCAGACTCTCATCTGCCAATGATCTGAGTCTTGCTTTTGTTTAAAAGGGCTTTGTTTTTGTTTTGTGTTTTTTTACTGGAGATGCCTCAGGCATACATGCTTTGGTTGCTTTAAAAAGCTGTTTCACAGCAATTTAAAAAAACAAACTTCTGTGGTCAAGTTGCAAAAGAAAAGAAAACAGGAAGCTCATGAATATGAGAATGACCATGGTTTATGTATTTTACAAGAAATAGACAAGAAATATGACATTAAATTTCTGTTAATGTCACCAGCTTGCTCAAAGAAGATCACATAAATTTAGAAGCCATTTAGTTGCCAGAAACCATGTGTGCACTTAATACCGTTTCCTTCCTCTGCTGAGAGAAAGCACTTTCTTTACTCCATTAGACGTTTCAGAACTGTCAATATCACAGATGTTCTGGCCTTGATTGTATTTGTGGCCATAACCACACACACACACAACCGCTTCCATTATGAGTCATTAACCACTTCCAATGCAAATGGATTCCTTAATGATGTTTCTGCCCATCACGTCTTTCTTGCCAAGTCATATACCCTAAAAAAAAAACTACTACAAAATGGACAGATCGCATAGAACAGGCTTTTACCTCCGATAACACATCTATGGTCACAGGCAACAACTAACATAGCAGGTTTTAAAGTGTAAAAATTTATGCTGGGTGAATAAACACTTTGTATATCATTCGTCATCAAGTGCGAAAACAAACAGCTCAATGTGGTTTGCAAATGCAATGTTTATGCGGCTGATGAACTGAAAGTGTACAAGAAAAAAAGCAATCACTTAATTATTAACCTGAATGGATGGATGAATAGGTCACAGAAGTAAAAGATCCTTCTTTCTCTCTTTCTAGGTGAGGAATGTACCCAAGATGAAAGTGCAGCGGCAGCCATCTTTACCATTCAGATGGACGACTACCTGGGAGGAAAACCGGTCCAGTATCGTGAATGCCAAGGTTTTGAGTCCACCAACTTCACCAGCTACTTCAAAGGCGGGATCACATATAAGGTTTGAGACAGTTTATAACCCTCTAGACGACAATTTTCTTGTAGTTTTTGTGCTCTAATGACTAACAGCAGCGTATTATTCCTCACTTTACTTCAGGCCTATCTTAGGTCAAACATAAAGCTGCTGTTTAAACTGATGGAAAGACTAACAGTTGCTGCTGTATTTATTTGCAAATTGAGAAAATGTTTCCTATACTTCACAGTGCAAATCTAGGATTAGTCTTTTTGTTTACAATTTGGGTGAGGTAAAACCTGCTTCTCCAATACCTTCCTAGTGTACATAGGACCTTATGTTTTTCACAAACATACGTGGTCAGAGGGGATGTTGTGTTATAGCACGTGTTTGGGGACATTCAACTCCTCACTGTTGCAATTGGCCTCAGAATGAAAATTACTCACGGGTTTATAAATGGAAAGGGTTTAAAAATGGAAAAACAAAAAGAAAGAGCAGGAACGTTTTAAAAAATATTTTCCAACCTTCTCAGGCCGGAGGTGTGGCATCAGGGTTTCATCACGTGGTCACCAATGATCTTACTGCCCGCCGACTCTTCCACATCAAGGGCAGGCGCACTGTCCGGGCCACAGAAGTGCCTCTCGCCTGGGCCAGTTTCAACAACGGTGACTGCTTCATAGTTGATCTGGGAGCGGTAAGATCTGCAGCAAACATACAAATGGCTGTGTTAGGTTTTTTTAATAGGATATTTAACCTAAAAATGAAAATCCTATCATCGTCCATTCACCCTCATGTCGCTCCAAATGCATTAGACTTTTTTTTTCCTGTGGAACATCCGTGGAATTATTTAGCAAAATGTCCACACTGCACTTTTCCATTTACAGCGAAAACCGCAGCTGGTAAAGTACAAAAAGGAATCCAAATCCATAATATCTTATGCAGTCTATTCTAAGTCTTCTGAAATCAATAGTTTGTGTGAAACTTAAGTCATTTCTTGCTAAAAAAAAAATCTTAAAATCACTGCAAAATACTATGCAGTGTTTAAACACCATCAGGGTGAGTAAATGATGACTGATTTTTATGTAAACTGTTAATTAAGAAGGAAGGGAATCACCTTTGATTGCTAACTGACTTATAAAATTCATTTTTTGAGTAATAATCTACAAATTTTTTCACCTTTCAAACCTTAGACAGTTAACACATAAAATAAGATTTTTTTGAAAAGTACAAATATAATAAAATAAGTACAGTCTCAGTTAGGAGAATCCAGATAGAATCACTAAAGAAATGCCATGTATTACACTTCATTTTCCATAGACAATAACTGGCTGGTTCACTTGTGCAGTGTATTTAATATCCTCTCTGTATGCACTTTGGGTGGGTTTGATAATTGGATTGCTATCAAATTGCTGACTGTCAACATACTGTGTAGAGCAAATGTTGTGAGAGCACAAGGGCTGAACCACATCTCACGCCTAACAACAGAAGCATCTTTTAAGCTACTAACAGGCTCTTGCTGACCATGAATTACATAGGATAGTTTGCAGGAAGATTAAATGTGACAATACCATTTGACTAAAATATTTGACAGCACACTTAGTGCTGTACTTTCTCACTTCTCCAAAGGAACCACAGTGAAATAAACAGAACAGACAAATCCTGACTGATACCATTCCACAATGACAGAGTAAAAACAATTATATGGTAGCATTTTCAAAGGTAGAGGTGACAAAAATGATTTCTTAAGAAATACTGCCATGAATATA
This sequence comes from Spinibarbus caldwelli, assembly GCA_039654775.1. Lineage (NCBI taxonomy): Eukaryota > Metazoa > Chordata > Actinopteri > Cypriniformes > Cyprinidae > Spinibarbus > Spinibarbus caldwelli. The sequence continues at coordinate 22,317,698 of CM077244.1, forward strand.
ATTACCAAGAACAAAACAGAGGCCAGTGTATTCCAAGGAAGTCTGCTATTGTACACATAACAAACATGATCATGTATTGCTAGGATCTCCACCAATTAATAAGATTTCTGAAACTAGGTGATCTACCAGTGGTGTGGGTCTAAGTGCAACAAGTTTGAGCGCCTCAAAGCTGCACAGGTAGCTACTGGCATCCGAGACAACGAGAGGAACGGACGAGCTCAGCTGGTGGTTGTAGAGGAAGGACATGAGCCTGCAGCGATGATGAAGGTATCAAATAAAAATGCCCATCAAACGTCTTAAGTATGGGATAATTTGCATGCAACACAACATTAAGCATTCAGGAGAACTATTAAGAGCATATTTTTTTACCAGCAGAGCTCACTTTTCACCACTAAGAATTTTACAGCTAAAGCAATGTTTGCTATAGGCAGTATGATATCAGGTTTATCTGGAATGTTTGACATTTTTATACCTTGGCTTTGCACATCACAGGTTCTCGGTGAGAAGCCTGAAATCCCTGAAGGTGACGATAATGAGGATGTGGTTGCAGACATGTCAAACAGGAAAATGGCCAAACTTTACATGGTAAACAAGTCTATAAACTTCAGTTTAATTCATCTATATGCAAATCTAATAGACACATGCACACAGGCACACGCACAATGGAAATGTAACAGGATATTATTTAAATACAATTGCACATTACAGGTATCAGACGCAACAGGGAAAATGCAAGTGTCGCTTGTGTCAGATGAAAATCCGTTTAACCAGAGTGCCCTGTTGTCTGAGGAATGCTTCATTCTGGACCATGGAAAAAGCAAAATGATCTTTGTGTGGAAAGGTATTGGTAAACTGAATCCGTTAAATGAAAGAGTTGTGTAACCATCTTACTGAGATTCCTTGACCTTATTTTTTGATGATCTAGGCCGCAGCGCAAATCCAGATGAAAGGAAGGAGGCCATGAAAACAGCTGAGGGCTTCATTAAGCAGATGGGATATCCTGCCAACACCCAGGTTCAGAAACATTAGATATGTGTATATGTTTTGCTGCATTATCATTTACATTCACTTGAATGAGTGATCATACCAACCATAGTTGGATGTAGCAAAACTGTCAGAAAAAAACAAACAAACAAAAAAAGCGGTTTCTGGAGCAGTACCCTTAAAGGGACAACTTCGTACCCTATTTACCCCTAAAATAGGGGTGTCCAAACCTGATCCTGGAGGGCCACTGTCTTGAAGAGTTTAGCTCCAACTGTAAATAAATACACCTAAACCAGCTAAATCAAGGTCTTCAGACTCACAAGAAACTTCTGGGCATGTGTTTGGAGCTGGTTGGAGCCAAAATCTACAGGATGCCAACCCTCCAGGAGCAGGACTGGAAGGTTCATAGTAGTACCTTAAGGGTACATCAGGGGTAGATGATTGCTCCAAGATGTTGTATGCCTAAAAGGTACTATTTTTGCACTTTTTTCAGACAGGGAACATGTATAGTATTCTTTAGGTCACCCAGGTCTTTTCGTCCTTGTACACAGATCCAGGTTCTTCCAGAGGGTGGAGAGACACCCATCTTTAAGCAGTTTTTCAAAACCTGGAAAGAGAAGGACCAGGCTGAGGGTCTAGGCAGAGTGTATGTCACTGAGCGGATCGCCAAGATTAAGCAAGAAGTGTTTGATGCCACCAAGCTGCACGAGTCTAATCAAATGGCTGCTCAGTACAACATGGTTGACAATGGCACTGGGAAAACACAGGTAACAGTTTGCATACAAGAGATTGTATAAGTTTTGTATAAGTTCAATAAGTATAATTGTATAAGTTCAATTGTGCTGGCGTTTAGCATAGCAGAAGATGAACATCTTACTGTCAAAATGACACTCAAAATTAAACTAGAAGATAAACTCCTGAATGATTTTTGCATTTAAAAATTGTGGTCACATTTACCGCTGTTCAGTGAAATGCAGTCATTTTAAGATGTCACCATGCAGATTTCGGAAACAGGTTCAAGTTGGTCACGTGGATTCACTGTATTGACCAACAAAGTGACTTCTGTTTGAGAGCACCTTAAGAGGACGTCATTGCACAGCAATTACAGATTGTTCTATATTATCACAGGATGAAATCCACCTGTCCCAACATGTAATTATAGCTGATGGATATTCTTAATCTGGTTTTGTTTCACAGATTTGGAGGGTGGAGTGTGGTAATACCACAGGTGATACCAAGGTTCCTGTTGACCCAGAGACATACGGCCAGTTCTATGGAGGGGACTGCTATATCATTTTATATACCTACACCAAAGGAGAAATCATTTACACCTGGTACGCCTCATAGAAGTTGACAGTTTCCAGAGGGGGAGTCAAATCATACACAAAAATAATCAAATAATGCTTATCGCTCTATGTTTTCACCCTCAGGCAAGGTTCCAGCAGCACAATAGATGAACTGACAGCTTCAGCCTTTCTCACTGTTGAACTGGACCGTTCGCTGGGAGGAAATGCTGTTCAGGTGAGTGGGATTTGAATTTTATCTATATACTAATTTACTGACTGTGACTGGGGCTGGATAATGGACTAGATATGTAGGGATTCAAAGATGTTCAGCAGCCCTGACTGAAAATCTAGAAGAAAACACAACTAGGCCACTGTTGTTTTCTTACCATGGTTCCCCATTCCATGTCCATTCAGGTTCGAGTGACTCAAGGTAAAGAACCACCTCATTTGCTGAGCCTCTTCAAAGACAAGCCTCTGATCGTGTACAAGAATGGGACTTCTAGAAAGGGAGGACAGGCACCCGCACCTCCAACACGTCTCTTTCAAGTGCGCAAGAACCTGGGCACCATTACACGGATTTGTGAGGCGAGTCCTGGTCTCCATATGGAGACAAACTCAATGTCCAGAAACAGGAGTTTGGTCATATGAAATTACTAGGAAAAGGAGGATCTAGATAAACCATCTTTTCATGTCTAACTTGGTCATTTATAATCAGTAGCTGATCCAAGTTGGTTTAGGTGGTTGATGAGCTGGACTACCATGTGGTTGACCATCTAGGTCATTCTGGTTAGCACTGGCAGATCATCTAGTCCAAGATGGTGGGGATCTGTTTGACGTTCCAAAGCAATGTTCATCTTTGGTTAGGCTAACCTATTTTTAAGTGTAACTTCAATTTAGATATGTCCTTAGAGTGTGTTGGTTTGTGGTCTAACAGGTAGATGCTAAAGCATCAAGTTTGAACAGCAATGATGCCTACCTGCTGAAGTTACCTAAAGGGGATGGTTACTTGTGGAAGGGGAAGGGGGCCAGTGAGGATGAGGAACGAGGGGCAAAATACATATGTGAGAAGCTGAAGTGCAAAAACAAGCCAATTACTGAAGGAAATGAGCCAGGTATGGCCAATGTGCAATAGATTAAATTCATACTCTTCATACATTGGTAGGAGTGAAAGGAGTGGAACGACATTTACATCTTTTAACTTTTACATACTTGTTACTCATTTTCCCATTGAAAGAGGACTTCTGGAAAGCTCTGGGTGGAAAGACGAAGTATCAGACATCTGAGATGCTGGAGAGCAAATCTATAGCACATCCTCCGCGCCTGTTCGCATGCTCCAACAAAACTGGAAAGTTCATCGTGAGTATCCTGGACCTGATAAGAGAGGGCCAAAGTCCAGTTCAGTTTCACATTAGACTTTCGAGACAAATTCTGCATTGGAGACTATGCTGAAAATGTAAAACATGACTTGGCTTCCTGTGCTAACTGCTCAGATACTGTTACATATAGGCAAACTGTTGTTTGGACACAAACCATGCATTTTTACAACTATAGATTGAAGAAGTACCTGGTGAGTTTAACCAAGATGACCTGGCAGAGGATGATGTCATGTTACTGGATGTCTGGGATCAGGTAAGACAGTTATCTTTATGACTTCCTCCGAGATTATCTCGAAGATTCAAAGGACAGCAGTTGTCTCTGATTAGATTTCTGTCAATCTTTATTTTAGTATTCAAAGATATCTCCTGACTTTCATGGATTAGCATGTGCCACTGACCCTTGATTTCCTCTCTCAGGTGTTTGTGTGGATTGGAAAGGATGCCAATGAGGTGGAGAGGACTGAGTCTGTAATATCTGGTGAGATGCCTCAGGCACACGTTCCTTAAAACGTTTTTCTTCATAATCTAAATTCAAAACAGAAACCCCTTTAAAACTCAACAGGTTTAACAGCATACTAGAACAAACAACATTATTCTCACATGCAAAAGATACATTTTAAATTTAAGATTATGTAAAACCTGAATTTTGATTATGTCCTCTCTTTGTAAACTAATAAATATAGTCATACAACTTTTTGAATAAGTATTTGTACCTTTGCAGCAAAGACTTACATTGAGACAGACCCATCAGGACGTGACAAGGGGACACCTGTTGTGGTGGTAAAGCAGGGACACGAGCCCCCCACCTTCACCGGCTGGTTCCTGGGGTGGGACGCCTCTCGATGGGACAGCGACCTCATGGCAAGAGCAGTGCAATCACTGCAGGTTTAGTGAAATCCTGTAAGTCCTGAAGTCAATAGTCTTGACTGGAATGATAAAACAGAAAGCTGTTTAATGAGGCATGACAAGCGATTAGACTATTCCATTACAATCCTAAAAATATGCCACATGTAAAATTACTCAACATACGTCAGATCTTAAAGTTGTGTATTTCTCTTTAATTTGTTTGCACACATTTATATTTCTGCTCTGGATTTCTATAAGCATGATTTCAAAACATACAATAAAAGAATCAATACATTTTTCAAAAATGTCTTGTCTTAGTCAATGCAGATGTCTTGCCTTAGTCAATGCAATACACAAGAGCCACCTAGAGAAAAAAAAAAAAGAATTACAAAACAAGTAATACATTCCAGATGTGATGTACCCACCAAGACACACAAAAATACTGTGGAAATACTATGACCAAGAGCTGGTATAAGAAGATACCATGGTACTTAAATTCATGTACCAACTGGTACTTCCAAGAACACCATGGTACTACTATGATACATGTCATACATACAAGCACACTGATTATAATTTAGGAAATGCAAATTTCATGGTTAAAATTTCATCACACCCAATGAACTATTTGAAAATATTTACTTTATTCTGGTACATGCAAATTGTAAGTAGCAGGATACAATGCTGTAAAATTATTTTAAAACCAGCCTGCACAGGCTGATGGGGATCTTCAATATAATTACTCAATAAATATTGAAACAATGGTTAAATGTGTGTTGAGAGCTTGTAATGATGATGCATTGTACGTGGGGAGCTAAATGGCATGGTCAAGTGCATGATACACTCATAATTAAAGTCATTAAGGAAGGATTGAATCATATTTTTTCACTATGCTAGTGGCAACATCTCATTGAATTTCATTGTTTTTACATCAAGCTAATCATACTTTCTACGTCTTAACCTGACCACTACCCTTAAAACTAACCCTCAGCTGTACACTTCATTATATTTAAAGACTAATATCATCTGAAACATTTATAAACAAAAAGATTTATAAGCAAAAACAAGATTGCTCTGCCTCATTTAAATCATGAATACTTGTAAACATGTCAGTGGCCACATTTGTGACTGGTGGGTATATAGTAAGCAACTGTTTGATTCACGTCTCAAAATTGTATTACTACCTTTACATAAACAATAAAACTAAAAAGCTAAAACAAAATAAATATTTGTACTTTTGGTTAATCAATTTGACAAGGTTTTTATTTTTAACACTATAATTTCCCACTGCTTACAGTTGTGGCCAGAAATACAACAACAACTACTACTACTACCACTAATAATGATAATAAAACTGTATTGGCTGCAGTTTGATTCATGGGAATCTTACAGGCATAATATGGGTTTAAATGAGTTAAGCAATGGGTGAATAATCAGGGCCCATTCCTTTCAATACCTCAAGATGGCGCACAAGTGAAACAAAACGTTTCACGCACAAAATCCATTACTGGAACTGACAAAACCCTTCATCCAAAAAAAATAAATAAATAAAATAAAATAAAATAAAATAAAATTTATATATATATATATATATATATATATATATACACACACACTTTTGGCAATATAGTGTGTATATTATATATATGTATATATACACACACACACTATATTGCCAAAAGTATTGGGTCACCCCCTTCTAATGAACAGGTTTGACTACTTTAGTAATTTCCATGAGTACAAATCTTAATGTTTAAGCATATAATGATATTCTAGGGAATTGTGTGCTTCTAATTTTAAAGCAACAGTTTGGACAGGACCCTTTTCTATTCTAACATGACAATGCCTCTGTGTATAAGGCAAGGTTCAAAAAGAAATGATTGATTCAGTCAGTGTGGAAGAACTTGACTGCTCTGCAGAAAGCCAAGTCCTAATCCAAGCTGAGCACCTCTGGTGTGACTTTAAATGCAGGCCTTGAGCCAAAAACTCATCACCAAACACCAATGACTTGTACATACACTATATGGACAAACGTATTGGGACACCCCCTTCTTTAGAACAGAAAAAGGCACTTCCAAAACTGTGGCAACAAAGATGGAAACATAATTCATGTATTTAAAAATTGTATTTCCATCTCTGTTGCAACAGTTTTGGAAGTGTCTAAAATGACTGTACCCATATGTACAAGTTATTGGTGTTTGGTAAAGAGTTTTTGGCTCAAGGTCTGCATTTAAAGTCACACCAGAGGTGTTCAGCTTGGATTAGGACTTGGCTTTCTGCAGACCAGTCAAGTTCTTCCACACTGACTAAATCAATCATTTCTTTTTGAACCTTGCCTTATACTCAGAGGCATTGTCATGTTAGAATAGAAAAGGGTCCTGTCCAAACTGTTGCTTTAAAATTAGAAGCACACAATTCCCTAGAATATCATTATATGCTTAAACATTAAGATTTGTACTCATGGAAATTACTAAAGTAGTCAAACCTGTTCATTAGAAGGGAGTGACCCAATACTTTTGGCAATATAGTGTGTGTGTGTATATATATATATATATATATATATATCCTCCCTTCATCCAAACCATAGGGTAACAGATATTGGCCCGGTTTCACAAACGGGGTTTAGCTTAAACCAGGACTAGGCCTTAGTTAAATTAAGATATTTAAGCAACTTTTACAAAAATGCTTTAGAAGAAAACATTACAGGTGTGCATCTTGACACAGAATAATGACACTGACATGTTTTAAGATACGTCAGAGAAAGATATTTTCAGTTGAGACAGCTCAAACACGCATTTTAATCTGGGACTAGTTTAAACCTTGTCTGTGAAACTGGGGGACTGAGTGCTGTTTAATCCAATAGAAATACTATATGTTACTTAAAATAAGTTTAGATATTCAAAACCACAAAGCTGTTACCCAAAAGGCTTGATTGTAAGAAATTAGCATTTAAAACAGTTTTCATGCATTATTTTTGAAAGGTATATATTGTATATTTGTTAAACTTTTGTTGAATAATCACATTACATTACACATCATTGAAATGGGGTTCTAGTGTCATCTTTTTAAGTGATAGACTGAATTGGCTAGTTTATTAAGTAGCTCAGACGAACGGTTGTCAGTCTAGGGTATTCAGTAGTCAGATCTCCGGTGTCTGAATGGATGTGTGGTGCACATGACAGCACGTCCATCACGGGCTAATTGTGTTTTGATAGCACCACTAATTAATCTGGCACTTTGATACACCTCCTTTCTTTGACAGCGCTGGCTCACTTACACTACACAGCAATTCAATTAGCTTTCACACTTTGATTTAGCTTTTCTTTACTTCCTTTAAAAGTTAAAAACTCTTCTACTGGGGCTCTTTTTGCATACAAAGGTTAAGGTCCGAACTGAAAATCATCTTTTCTATAAGCAGCCAACCATATCGTGTGCTCCGTAATTTCTTTAGTCGATCGTTCTGAATCAGAAGCAGTAATAACAGTTTGGTGAATGAATAACTCTTTTGAATCGGTTCTTTTGAACGAATTGCTGAAACACGTTAACAGAACGGGCTGAATCGGTTCGTTATTTAGTCTGAATGATTCACTGAATCTTTTAAGAAGTGTCCAACTCACTCAGTAAAACATTAACTTATTAGATGAAGTGGATATTTCCCATTAATACATTGAAACAAAACCTACACTCATTTTTTTTGGATGCCAGCTAAAGAGTTACTGATAATCTAGTAACGCTCACCTGTAAGCGCGTCTCTCAAACTTTAAACGCCTTGAGCGACATGAACAGGTGGTGAAAAGGTGTGTCCGAAATGACGACGGGCTTGACTTTTCACCAATCAAACTTCAAGGAAAATAACACGCGCGTACTGAATTGAACCAATCAGCGCGTAGTTCTACGCAGGGGGCGGAGCCAACCCTGCTAGAGTGAAGTGGAAGGCAGCCCGCTGTAGAGTCGGTGAAACAGGCGCTGTTACAGGGAGTGGATGCACTTGTCGGCTCAGCTGATCTGAATGGCAACAATATTTTGGAAATAGTCGTAATCATTGTCATCTAATGAGCTAACGAGTAACGCAAGGATCGCACTAAATAAGGTGGGTGCCGAATGAAATTTTAATTCCATACGCGGGTGCATACAAAGCTTAAATTGTAGAAAAATAGCATTAGTCTGTGCAATAATGTAATTTAGAGTAACTTATTATTTTGGTAATGAGTCTATAGCGTTCTGAAGCCCGTTAAGCATTTTTAGCGCACAAAATAATAATGATTCTCATGTTGAATCACTTGTTGGGATAAAATGATGACAAAATTCATGTCTTTATGTATGGAGATGAGCCCCTCCTAAAGCGCTTTTACAGATGGCCATAGAGATCTGCGACAGACTCGTGTTTTCCCCGTTTACATAGGCCAGCTTGAGCATTTTTCTCAGTTTGCAATTGGCAACTACTGTTGAACAATAAAATAGCAAGAATAGATGAACAGGAGCCTATGCGCGCTAGGATTTTTACCGATGCGTAATTCTGGTGCCCCTGTGGCGCTACATGTGCTGATGGGCTTCCTGCTGTTTCATCCTTCATTCACCATCACTGGAACTGAATGACACCCAGCTAGGCTGAATGTGTGTGCCTTTTAGAATGACAAAGAGAGAAGCATGCTTACTTGGAATGAACAGCCAAGTAATGGAGAGCTGTAAAAGTGTGTGTCATGGTGCTCCACTGCTGGCCTCATTGCATCATCTCCTTTTTCATTTGGTTTCAGGTTATAGCAGCAGCAGATCCTCAGGGGAACAAGAGAAGCCTTGTGAATTTTTGGTGAAGCATCAGCGGTAGCAGCGGCGACACCTGGTCTCCTGAGTCTCCGCGTTCGCTTTCATCCTCATCAGAGTGGCGTAACAAGATGGGGAATGGATTATCAGAGTCCCATGCCATCTTTCCCTGCCTGCCGTCCTTTCAGGCCCTGCACATTGTTATTCTCGGCTTGGACTGTGCCGGTAAGACTACTGTATTGTACCGGCTACGCTTTAATGAGTTCGTGAACACCGTTCCCACCAAAGGCTTCAACACGGAGAAGATCAAGGTGACTCTCGGCGGGAAAAGCCGGACTGCAACCTTTCATTTCTGGGATGTAGGAGGTCAGGAAAAGCTCCGGCCTCTGTGGCGCTCCTATACGCGGTGCGCAGACGGCCTCGTGTTCGTAGTGGACTCTGTAGACACTGAACGCATGGAGGAGGCCAAGACGGAGTTGCATAAGATCACACGGCTACAGGAGAACCAGGGGGTGCCCGTGTTGGTGGTGGCTAACAAGCAGGACCTACGCAGTGCGTTGCCACTAGGTGAAGTCGAACAGATGTTAGCACTGAACGAGCTCGGCTCTCATACGCCTTGGCACCTCCAACCGGCCTGTGCCATCATCGGAGAAGGTCTACATGAAGGCCTGGAACGGCTCCACTCCATGATCATCAAGCGGAGAAAGATGATGAGGCAGCAGAAGAGGAAAAGATGACTGTTTGTTGATGGGATGTGAGCTGGATGTGGTGGTAGGCCTCTATGATGGCTCTTCTGGTGATGTGCCATGGGCCTTTGTGGCCCTGCGCTCCTGGAATTATTGTTTCGGCGGGCTGAGTTTTATCAGTCAGATAGTTCTGGATAAATACAGTTCAGAGACCGCAAGAGGACAATATTGATTTACCACTTTGGTTGTTGGATTGTAACAGCGGTGGGATGATCACATGGAACTTTTACATCAATACAAGTGTTACAAAATGTCAACAGGTCTTGTGGTACATTGAGTTCTCATGAAGGACAACACTGGACATGAACTTGTAAATGACGAAGACCTATCCCTAAAGTCTTAGCATCCTAGCATTCATGTAAAGTCTTGAAATAGAAGGATTGATTACCAAAGTTGCCATGGACATCATGAGAAATCCAATATATACATTCAGGTGATGTGTTTTCCCCCATTGGTTTTATCCAGAATGGCCAACCGTCATTTTCCCTGGGTGTTTGTTGTCCCGGTGGACAGGGGAACCAGAATAAGCTTTATGGATCACTTGTTTGGGAATGCACAAATGTTGAAATCAGACTGGAGAAGGGTTGACCACTAAAGTAATTCAACAGGTGAATGTGGTAACTGTCAAGAGGTTAATTCAACATGTTGATGCAGTAACTTCTCCCAAGTTTGAGGACTACTGGTGTCATTTCTAGCTGTACCCACATTGTGTGCTTCCCTGAACGACAAGAGATGTTTAAATGCACTTTAGCAATTCCCTTTTCTAGTCTATGAGCTTGCAGCATCTGATTTTTTTGTAAAGAGTTTATCATGCTACAAAAAGAAGTAATGTATTGCTTCAAGTGAAGCATTTTTTTTTTAATATCCACTGTTCCACATTCAAATGTGTCAGTTTGTCAATCAGTGCTCGTGTGTTGGGGGATGTTCATATTTATGTGTCAGAATTTGTACACTTTGAATAAATCCACAACTACACTAAACATCATGTTTTGAGTCCTCATTACTACCTGTTGCATGACATACTCATGCTAATTATCAAAGTTTATGACCTGACAACGTCTCTAATTGCATTTTTAGTCTGATAATCGTTTGACGCACTTCACAGTTGAGTCACAGAAGGTTGTTCCTTTATAGAGTCATTAGGACATGCAAAAGAGGTAACGACGTGAACTGTATGCGTCCCGTTCTAGGCATGTAACCAAACAGGGTGTACTTTGTACTGTCATTGAACACCTATATAAATGTTAAAGGTGCTGCAAGAGTGCAATTATTGCATCTCCATATTGAATATAAAAGCTGAAATTTCATTTGTACATTGTGGTGTTTACTCTGAAATCATGTATTTCAGAGTCATCAGCTATAAAAATGAAAATTTTTTCTATGCACTTATTTTAAAATGTTACATTTTAATGAATTTTCAATGAATACAGTGAATTTAAGTTCTGAATTTAATTGTTTTGTCATAAAGTTAAAAATGACAGGACGATACCATAATGAAGAAAAAGTAATTAAAATAGTGAAATTCAACAAACAATCCTAAATAAATAAATGACCTATAAAAATGTTAAAACTTTGTTTTTGAAAAAAAAAAAAGATTAAGATGTATTCAAGGTGTAAGGAAAAACAGGTTAAATTAACGAATTAAAACCACATGAGACCAACTTGAAAACAGACAGTACATTTCTAAGAAAAACTAATTGGCACATGTGTTTTAATCCAGTTTCTGGTATATTATTAGATATCTAGTATATTAAAAATAATATATCTAGTGTATTATTTATTGTTTAATATTTTTCTTCATCATGGACAGTCTTACTTGTTATTGACCCCTAAAACCAAAAATAACAAAATGTTCTTGCATAACAAGCCAAACGGACTGAGTGTTCATGCTTAATTAAACATTAATCAAATGAGACTGCACAAAAAGAATTTTCTCTTTTACAAACTGTGATACGTAACTGCGCAGAGTTTTAAACACAGCTGGTTTGCCCGAAGCCCCACAGAGTCGCTTGTTATGTTTGGACAGGATCTGGCACAGCCGGTTCTAGCACAAGAGCGTTTTCCCTGGGAACAATGAGGCTTTAACACAGGGAGAGAGGGGTCTGTACACCAGCTGACCAGTTCAAACAGGAATCCTTCGCTGGACGTTGGTCGGTTCAGTATTCTGGATGACAGACATAGATCACACGATACCGGCTTCAGAGATAATAGAGGTGGGATTGGCTTCTAATTGGGTCTCAAATCATGAAAAAAGCAAACATATCCTCCACAAAAGCCAAAGCACCATGCTCAGGGAAGACCTGCTGTTTTGGGTCTCATACAAGGAGACGGTACAAAGAGAATTCACAATTTAGCATCTAAAACATAGTTGCATGCTTTCATATATTATGTTTTGGAGGGCAACAACATCAAGACTCAGTAATCCAGCTTGGCTGGGCATGAGGCTTTGGAGAGAGGTGTGATCTGGCTGTCTGACTGTCTGCTTTGATTTGTTTGAGAACAGCACTTGAGAATTATACCTGACATCCTCTGCTTCACAAGCAATGTAGATGAGCTGAGGAATTTTAATGCACCGGTGTGTTGTGCCTTTTGTCTTTGCATGAAAGTACAGCTCACTTGTATTAGTAATGCTGTTTCTTTGAGGGGGACTGGCGTTATGCCCAGCGCCCCATGGTCTGTTCCACTAAAACATCATTTAAGCAGGACAGAGGTTAAGCTTGTGTGCCGAGGTTAGCAGTTCCCATACTCCCCTATCACTCCTGACCCTTCCTGTATGCTGCTGTGACCCAGTTTGGGCCTCTTTCCTTCTGATCCTGTGATGTAAGTGACGTGGGACTGAAGGGCCTGTGTTGGTAGAGGAGATCAGAAATCAGAGCAGGCTTCCTGTTTGCTCCACCCTAGAACACACTGAGTCAGGACATGGCATCGAACACTCCTTTCACCGGGCGTCCTGCTTGTCTCTGCACTGCTGCGCGTCATAAAAGAGCCACTTACGCTTGTAAAACTATAGCTTACGGTCATAAAAGGTGCTCCAGGCCATCATTAAGGCCATTTGGGAATGTAGAATCAATCTGGAACACTAAAAATTTATGCACAGCAGATGTTTACTGTAATTTGGTGTTCTCATGACTTGGAGATAAATGTTTCTAATGAGCAAATTTATATATTTCCTCATTCTGTTGGCTACATGCTGTGTTGGCACAATATGGTGATACATGAGAAGTTATGACAGAATGGATCATGAATGATTCTGAATAATGAACCAAATATGTATTTCAAATAATTGTGTATAACTGAAAGCAATCATTTTAAATGTTACAAGTTTTAAAGTAGAAGTCATATTGGTTAACCAAGACATATTTAATGCCATTTAAATTTGGTGTTTACACATATTTTAAATGCAAAGCTGTGAAATTATTTCAATGAGGGCAAATTTATTTCAATGAGGGCAAATTATTTCAATGAGGGCAAACTATATATGTACACTAGCATTCAAAATGTTGGTGCCAGTAACATTGTTTTTTAAATAAATTAGTACTTTTATTCAGCAAGGATACATTAGAGTGATCAAAAGTGACAGTAAAGACAGAATGTCACAAATTATTTCTTTTTCAAATAAATAATGTTTTGAACTTTATATATATATATATATATATATATATATATATATATATATATATATATATATATATATATATATTATTTTATAAGAATCCTGAAAAAATATATCTGGGTTTCCACAAAAATAGTAAGCAGCACAACTGTGTTCAACATTTATAATATTAAGAAATGTTTCTTAAGCAGCAAATCAGCATATTAGAATAGTTTCTGAATGTGACACTCATGAAGACTGGAGTAATGATGCTGAAAATTCAGCATTATTTTAAATTGTAATAATATTTCACAAAATTACTGTTTTACTGTATTTTTTTATAAAATGAGTGCAGCCTTGAGCACAAAGAGACTTCTTTCAAAAACATTTAAAAAAAATTATACCAACCTCAAACTTTTGAAAGGTAATGTATATAATCTATTTGATCAGTGTATCACAACCTAATAATAAAGCTGTTGTATCCCAAATATACTTTTTAATTTAACAAACATAACAAGCATGACATTTTTAAAAAAGATTTATTTTGGCATTTTTTGTCTTTATTAAGATAGGACAGTGTAGAGGAGACAGGAAGTGAAGTGGGAGAGAGACAGAGGGGGGTGGGATCGAGTCTTCAAGTCAGGATTCGAACTCAGGGCGCCCATAACACAATGGCATCATATGTAAGCGAAACTGCCCAGTAGGCTATCGGTGGCAACCGAATATGACATTTTGAGCAAATGTAACTAAACTTTGAAAATTCGTTATACACAAGATCCACATTTATGCATTTTTTCTAAAGCCGAATTATGTGTCACATGCATTACATGACAGATATCCAAGATGTTTCATGACAAGTCTTTTGATCAAATGATTGTTTTTCTGTGTAAGCCATAACCAACTGGCAATGGTTAACACCTTAGTTTTTAAGAAGTGGCTGATTGACAGATGAGTAGAGAGTCCTAGAGATTAGCATTTACACTACAGATGCAATGTAGCTACACATGTTTCCGGCTACCTCCTAATGTGGTTTTGGGTGATTAGATCCCAAAATGCTTTGGACGTCACCTGAAATGGGCAGTAGTACCATAATCAAAGACTTCCTTCAAACAACACTATAATCATCACTTTCATTTGTGCTCCTGCTTTTAGATGGCAAAGAGTTAATGTTTAGGCCGTTTAATGGTTGGCCTTAAAAGTGTCTGTCTCAGAGCTTGAATTGTGATCAACATGTGTTTGAAGTCAGTGCATTTATCTGTGTTGTCTGGCTGCAGTGGTGAGGTGTGAACGTTTGAGCGCAGGGTTGAGTGTGGTGTGAACGGGTGGGTGGAGGATGATAGGCCTGGGTGAGAGGGGAAAGCAGAGCGAGATAAGTGCTCCACCACTCCCTGCCCTTCCTGAGAAGCACAGCGGCTCCCGCCCTTCTTAACACACACATGCCAAGATATGACGACACAATCGTACTTATGAATTTATTCATCCCTGTTACAAAGGAAGTCTTTCTCTTCTCTTAAACACAGTCCTTTTGGATAATTTACTTTTGTTGGCGTTTAGAAGTAATTATGGGTTTAATTGTACTGAGCAATATGTGGTTACTTGGAAAAAATAGTGCTATGGTGCTTTCACACATTGCTAAGTCCGAATGATAGTGTTGAAATATAAGAATTAGACAAGAAAAGGACCAAAAAAATGAGACTTTTAGTATCAAAACCATCCGAAAATATTGTAAACATTTAAGAACATTTCTCTTTATTCTGTGTTTTAGGATTGGTATGGTTTGAATGAAGCTCAGTGTATCTTATGCAACTGGTGGTAAATTTCATGGCTTAGTGATCATGGGGGCACCTTCTGGTGAGGTTATTTAAAAGATGTTTTCATGATAAGGGTATTTTGGTAAAGACTTTTTTTATGATTTAAACAGTTTGAGCCAACTTTTGTGCTCATGTCAAATAACTGTTTACACTTATGGTGATTTAACTGATTCTTAAAGAAGAGGTCAGGAGTTGCATCATGTTTCTCTTACTCCCTTTATTTTGGCCCCCAAAACACTCCCTTGCAGGATAAAGAAAATTATGCCTTGGTAATGTTGAGCAAAAAAGCTTAACATTACCAAAGCACTGGTAACATTATATAGGTTGTGTTGCATATACTTACAAATAAAATAAAATAAAATAAAATAAAATAAAATAAAATAAAATAAAAGGGTAGTAATAGCAACAATTTATAATTCAGCATTCATAACTGTGAGCATACGAGAGGAGGTGAGGGAGAGAAAGAGAACAGAGAAATGAAGAATATGTGTATGCCAGTATATATAAATTAAAAAAAATTAAAACAGACAGACAGACAGATAGACAGATAGACAGACAGACAGATAGATAGATAGATAGATAGATAGATAGATAGATAGATAGATAGATAGATAGATAGATAGATAGATAGATAGATAGATAGGTCGGGAGTAATAGCAACATAATTTAAAATTCAGCATTCATACATGTGAGAGGAGACAAGGGAGAGAAAGACAGAGAGAGAATGAACAGAGAGAGAAGAAAAGTGAAGAATACGTGTGTAAGCGAGTATCCCTCAGTATGTCTGACAGTTCAAAGCTGAGCTGCACTTAAAACAAAACCTCAGTAGAGTTGTGTAAGTATTCAGTTTGAATGTGCTCTTTTACTGTCCTCAAAATGACCTCTCATGAACTGTGATTCTTGACAAATGCCATCATTAATTCATCCAGAGACTGATGATTATGGGCCTGACCTGCATGAAATGTATTTAGTAAAGTGCTGTTACCTCAACCACATATTAATGAACATGAAAAAATCTATTTAGTGCAATTCAATGGCATGGTTTTTTACAGACCGTCCTTGGCATGAGTTTTCATGTGTTTACTTAGTATCTTCTGTAACACATACAAAATGAAACATTATCGGGTACAATATTATGCAAGTAAAACAAACTATAAACCCTAATATTAGAGCAACATTGTTCAGTCTCTTCATATTCTCATGTCGTAGCCAAAATCAGTGCACACTGTATATATTTTAGAAGTCAGATACTATGTGGCTCCAGGCTGCATCATCTAGTTTAAAACATTGAATATAAATAGTATAAAGTGTTTGCATGAAGTATAATTGTGGTCTTAGGATGGTGTCCGTCTGGCTGGAGGCACTAGGCTGGGTTGAGGAGGGTGGGAGAGGATGACAGGGCAGTTGCAGTGGACAGGAACTCAACTGTTGTGTTTTTTCTAGAGAGCTTTTGTTAACACAGAGGGTGTGGGTGTCCAGGGCTTCCTGTCATGGTCTTGAGAGGGGTCTACAGGGCCAGTTCAGATAAGACTAAGTCAAACAGAAAAGCAAAGAAAATGGGTGGAAGAACTTAGTGTAGAGTAGTTCATCAGTCAAACCTCTGCAAATGCAATTTGGCTGGAAAATCAGTTTATATTTGAACTCAGCTGTCACAATGTTGAATTTCAGATAGGAGTTCCTGTTATTTGATTATATACAGGTGCATCTCAATAAATTATAATGTCGTGGAAAAATTCATTTATTTCAGTAATTCAACTTAAATTGTGAAACTTGTGTATTACATAAATTCAATGCACACAGATTGAAGTAGTTTAAGTCTTTGGTTCTTTTAATTGTGATGATTTTGGATCACATTTAACAAAAACCCACCAATTCACTATCTCAACAAATTATAATATGGTGACATGTCAATCAACTAATCAACTCAAAACACCTGCAAAGGTTTCCTGAGCCTTCAAAATGGTCTCTCAGTTTGGTTCACTAGGCTACACAATCATGGGGAAGACTGCTGATCTGACAGTTGTCCAGAAGACAATCATTGACACCCTTCACAAGGAGGGTAAGCCACAAACATTCATTGCCAAAGAAGCTGGCTGTTCACAGAGTGCTGTATCCAAGCATGTTAACAAAAAATTGAGTGGAAGGAAAAAGTGTGGAAGAAAAAGATGCACAACCAACCGAGAGAACCGCAGTCTTATGAGGATTGTCAAGCAAAATCGATTCAAGAATTCGGGTGAACTTCACAAGGAATGGACCGATGCTGGGGTCAAGGCATCAAGAGCCACCACACACAGACGTGTCAAGGAATTTGGCTACAGTTGTCGTATTCCTCTTGTGCGTCTTACCTGGGCTAAGGAGAAGAAGAACTGGACTGTTGCCCAGTGGTCCAAAGTCCTCTTTTCAGATGAGAGCAAGTTTTGTATTTCATTTGGAAACCAAGGTCCTAGAGTCTGGAGGAAGGGTGGAGAAGCTCATAGCACAAGTTGCATGAAGTCCAGTGTTAAGTTTCTACAGTCTGTGATGATTTGGGGTGCAATGTCATCTGCTAGTGTTGGTCCATTGTGTTTTTTGAAAACCAAAGTCACTGCACCCATTTACCAAGAAATTTTGGAGCACTTCATGCTTCCTTCTGCTGACCAGCTTTTTAAAGATGCTGATTTCATTTTCCAGCAGGACTTGGCACCTGCCCACACTGCCAAAAACACCAAAAGTTGGTTAAATGACCATGGTGTTGGTGTGCTTGACTGGCCAGCAAACTCACCAGACCTGAACCCCATAGAGAATCTATGGGGTATTGTCAAGAGGAAAATGAGAAACAAGAGACCAAAAAATGCAGATGAGCTGAAGGTCACTGTCAAAGAAACCTGGGCTTCCATACCACCTCAGCAGTGCCACAAACTGATCACCTCCATGCCACGCCGAATTGAGGCAGTAATTAAAGCAAAAGGAGCCCCTACCAAGTATTGAGTACATATACAGTAAATGAACATACTTTCCAGAAGGCCAACAATTCACTAAAAATGTTTTTTTTTATTGGTCTTATGAAGTATTCTAATTTGTTGAGATAGTGAATTGGTGTTTTTTTTTTTTTAAATGTGAGCCAAAATCATCACAATTATAAGAACCAAAGACTTAAACTACTTCAGTCTGTGTGCACTGAATTTATTTATTACACGAGTTTCACAATTTGAGTTGAATTACTGAAATAAATGAACTTTTCCACGACATTCTAATTTATTGAGATGCACCTGTATTTGATTACTCTAATAACAATAAAAGAGCAATGGAATTCATACAGAGTGCAATTTTTTTCACTTGCTCAACCACAAAAAAAATGACACCTGAATATATAACATAATGTACAGTAACTTTATTATTAAATTCATACACATTTCTAATGCAAAATGGCATATTATGAAATGGTTATACAAATATAAAAGTATAAAGAATATAAAAATATAAAATACATAATATTATACATTTTCATGAGTGAGTGATTTATGGAGATTTTGAGATTTTTTCATTATCAAATTGCGCAAACTGAAATTGTGAATTTAAAATACGCACAATGGAAATACGTCAATTTTGCGCTAGATTGTAAACCTACCAACATCCATCGCATTGACTTATCGCGAGAGGAAAAATTACGTTTTAGTCACATAACATCGGTTAATGGAAATGCTGTCATTTTGCAATAGTTTTTTTAATCAACATTTATAAAATATCACAAAATTTTTGCGCAAATCTGTAATGGAAACACAACTAGTAACTATTTTACATTTTGGCAAATTGGTAGCCAATTCATCTGCGTTTGTTTAATCTCAGTTGTACATTTTTGTATGATCTGCTTACAACTACATAAGCCCTGAAGGTTAGGTTTAGCAGTGGACCTACATACTTGAAAAAAAAAAAAAAAAGTATGTTATAATTTATAAATAATCGTCACCTCACAAAATAGTTACATTTTCCTGTAAAATCAGATTGGGACATCTTTAATGTTGAGTCCTTATGGCATGTTTTAAAAGTATTTTCAACTAGTTTTCCTAAAAATTCACCGCTCCTTCCTCTTAAAACTTATATAACCTTTATTTACGCCCTTTCATCTCACCCTGTACAGCGAGCCTCTGCCATGTGCCCTGTCATCCTCTTTAAACATTCAGACATTTAAATAAACACCTCAGCACCTCCACCCTGAAGCCACTCTGCTTAAGAGCCTTTTACTGTCTGTGCTCTCTTTGCTCATCTATGCTCCCCGTTCACGTGCCAAACCTTTTCCAGAACACCTCAATCCCTCTGATCTGCCTGACAACAATCACGTCTGGAAATTATTTAACGTTTCAGTTCCCATGCACATCAGCTATGCTCACACAGCCAGAGGAAACACAGGCCTTGCTGCTGCATTTGTGCAGAAAATGCCTTGGGGTTATGCAACTGTTGGCACAGTGCTTCGGCAGACCTCTGTGAAAACACACAGTGTGGAGATAATGCTGGAACCTGTGAGATTTAGGCAACAGTAGGGCCACTGTAAACAAACCTCTGAAAGCCGTCAGCTCAGATCTGAGGCAGACAGAGTGCTGAGTAAATGACAGCTGTCAGGAACAGGGGCGTGTGGAGAGGTGTGTCTTAGAGGAACAGCGGCGTACGGCGGATGTTTACTTGAGGGAACCAACAAGATTATCCTCTCAGCAGGTGAAAGTCTCAGCGTGCCGGCTCATTATCGCTGCTGATGCCACGAGGAAAAGAGATGTTGTGAGACTGTAGACCCATGTTCATTTACACAGCAAAATACTTTTGGACTCTTTTTACACCTCTTCTAGGTGATCTGATTTCAGCATTAAATACAGGTGTAAATGGGGTCCAAAATGTTTTGTGATCAGATGGCTCAAGCCACAATTGAATAAGTAAAAAAAAATCAAGTGACCACATTGCATTAGTATTGAAACAGTAGCAGAAGCCCTTTAAGGCAAGTCATGTGATGTGACACAGTGGCCAGATTATAATATATTTAGTCATGTGAGTTTAATGGGAGAAGACAGAAATTTATTTAACAGTTTACATTAAAATGACAAAATTACATTTCATAACTTATTTTAAAATCAGAAGAAAATTCAAATCTTTTTCAAATTCGAATTCAAATTTTTCCTGATTTGAATAAATGAATGAATGATTAAATAAATAAATGATTAAATGAATGAATGAATGAATAAATAAATAAATAATGTTTTTGAAAGAAGTTTCTTATGCTCATCAAGGCTGCATTATTTAGATAAAAAAGTAAAAAAGTAATATTTTGCAATACTATTACTATTTAATACATCTGTTTTCTACTTGAATACTTGTTAAATATATGACAAAACTGAATTTTCTCCAGTCTTCAATGTCACATGATCCTTCAAAAATCATTCCAATATACTGATTTGCTGCTCAATTCATGTTGAAAACAGATGTGCTTCTTAATATTTTTGTGGAAATCATGATCTATATATATTTTTATGATTCTCTGATGAATAGAAAGTTCAAAATATATATTTTATATACAGTGCCCTCCACTAATATTGGCAACCTTGATAAATATGAGCAAAGGCGGCTGTGAAAATAAATCTGCATTGTTTATCCTTTTTATCTTTCACTTAAAAAATTCACAAATTCTAATAATTGAAGTAAAACAATTGAAAGTGGGGAGAAAATCTCATGATGAAATAAATGTTTTTCTCCAATGAGTGTTGGCCACAATTATTGGCACCCCTGGAAATTCTGAAGTATATTCACATTCATATTTAATTTTTTTGGCACACCAGGGTGACTAGGAGCATGAAATTGTCCAGCCATGACTTCCTGTTCCACAGGATTATAAATATGAGGAACACAAAGGCCAAATTCCCTTAATCACCAATCACAAGCTAAGAATATAGTTCTGATGTGCAGAACAAGATTGTTGAACATCACAAAACAGAAAGTGGCTGTAAGAAAAGAGTTAAAGCATTGAAAATCCCCATTTCCACCATCAGGGTAATAATTAAGAAATTCCAATCAACTAAAGATGTTAAAAATCAGCTTGGAGGAGGACGTGTCTATATCGTCCTAATGCACAGTGAGGAGGAGAGTTTGAGTGACCAAAGACTCTCCAAGGATCACAGCTGGAGAATTGTAGGGATTAGTTGAGTCTTGGGGTCAGAAACAAATCAAACATCCCCTACATCACCACATGTTGTTTGGGAGGGTTTCAAGGAAAATTCTCCTCACTCATCCAAAAACAAACTCCAGAAAATTCAAAACAACAATCCAAAGCAAACATCAAAATAAACACAAAAATGGGTCACTGAGCACAAAATGAATTTTTTTTACCATGGCTGTCCCTGTCCTCTGACCTGAACCCTACAGAAAATGAGTGGGGTGAACTGAAGAGAAGAAGTACAAACATGGAGCTGTGAATCTGAAGGATCTGGAGAGATTCTGTATGAAGAAAATGGTCTCTTATCAGGTGTTCTCCAAACTCTTCAGGCATTTTTAGGAGAAAACTCAGAGCTGTTACCCTGGGAAAAGGACATTGCAATAATTGAGTACCAATAATTGTGGCCAACATGAACTAGAGAAAGCATTTATTTCACAATGAGATTTTCCCCCCACTTTCAATTGTTTTAGTTCAATGATAGGTTGATATTTTGTGAATTCTTTGAATGAAAGATAAAAAGGATAAACAATGCAGATTTATTTTCACAGCCGCCTTTGCTCATATTTACCAAGGGTGCCAATATTAGTGGAGGGCACTGTATATTCAAAATATATATCATATGTTCAAAATTTATATATTAAGCAGCATGCAGTAGCACACTAACACAGTGAGTGATATATATAAAAAGAGATTTTTCAGATGTATTTACATAGGTGTAAACAGAGCCTCAGACTAAACAAAGTTATCCAACTGTTTCAGCAGATTACGCATTTTGGAGGTGTCTCTACAACTTTTTAAATGAGTCCAAACAGCTGCTCTGGAAAACTCCCACTTTCTAGCAGAGCTGCTCTGACACTGGCAGAAACAATAACACAGTCAAGGCCGAAATTCCTCACAGGTTACATAAAGCTTCCACCATTGTCCTCTGTGTAGCCACAGCACCACGCTCCTTATGCAGATGAAAGCTTGCTCCAGTTTGATCCACCTGTGCTGTTATATGACATAAAGATCATTTTGTCCCTGATCTGCTGACACAGATACACCAGTAAAGCATTTAATCCCTGAGGGGACAATCATCGCCCACGATAATGTTTGGGATGAAGCTGGCTGTGAAGATTCAGGCACGGTGACAAGACTGTGGTTAGCATTACATACAGTACATTATAAACCAGATTACATAAACCATGTACCCTCTAGGAAGATTGATAAATCATTGATGGAGCTAAATAGAATAATTAAGAGGCTGTTTTAAGTTATTAGGCTATTTATTAATGAATCTCTGCTTTTCATACAATCACACATAATATATGAGGGATATCTTTTCTCTTTCACTGATCCAATGTATTAATATATTCACAGAGCTTTGAAATCTAAAAATAGCATGCATGCAACCATGAGTTGAATGGCTAATAGCTTATGCAAAGTGTGTTACATTTTGGCACACACTTTGAATACGCTAACAAAAGCCTGCTCACAACTGAGCTATTTTGAGATGTGCAAGTTTTGCCTCTACATCACAGTATCATATGGGAAAAAGCCGGAGTAAAATTCCCCTGATTTTAATGTCATATTAGCTTTGTCTGTTCATCCCATCATCCTTTGCTCTTTTTTCTGTGCGCTAACTGTTATCTTTGCCCTTTCCTGCTCGCTCATATTCCATTCTCATACCTTTTCCTCTGCCGTCATTTGCACACATCCATCTCTTAATTCATTTCCAGTGCTTAAGTTTCCGTGCTCCCTTACACCTTGTTTACACCTAATATGAAAATCTATCTAGTGTGATCTGATCACAGTTGAGCATGTAACAGAACAAATAACAACATAACATTCAAAGATTTGGAGTCTGTAAGATGTTTTTAATGCTTTGAATGAAATCTCTTATGCTCACCAAGGCTGCATTTATTTGATTAAAAATACTGTAATAACAGTAATAATGTGTCATTTTATTATAATTTATAATGACTGTTTTCTATTTGAATAAATTTTAAAATGTAATTAATTTTTGTGATGCAATGCTGAATTTTCAGCAGCCATTACTCCAGTCTTCAATGTCCATAAGAAATTATTCTAATATGCTGATTTGCAAGAAACATATCTTTATTATTATTATTATTATTATTTATTATAAGTGATTATTTGATGAACAGAAAGTTTAATTACTGAATTAAAAAAAAAAAACTTGAACATGGTTATGGAATGACATGAAGGTAAGTAAATAAAATCTTTTTCTTCTTCTTTTTTTTTTTTTTTTAGGTGAAAAGCCATTTAAAACCAGGTCTAAACAGGGTCTCGGTTTCGTTTGCAGACCTCTTTCTCGCTCACTTAATATTTTTTTACATCCTCTAAAGGTCTTGTTGATATGACGTTAATTGGCCTGAGGGTGGGGGAACAATAGCAGGACAAAGGGTTGCTTCCCCCCCGTTCAAAGCACACAGCAGGGGGAGGATGTTGCCATGGGGGCTTTGTGTGGTGCCAAAGCCGACGGTCAATAGTTTAATTTGTGACAGATGACCAGCAAAGGGGCTGCTCAGTGTGAGCCTGTTGCTCTTGCATTAGCAAAAAGGCTAGGAACCTTTTCAAATAGTGATTTTACTGTTGTAAATGAGTCTTCAGGGCGAAGTACAGTGAAAAGAAAAACAGAAAGAGCACGACTGATCAGCAGAGCTTCTTTGAAACAAATCATTTGTAATGTGTACAAAAACACCTTAAGCTAATCTGTTTAGCATTAACTATAACTTCTGAAAGACTGCTTTACTGATATTCTCCGTCTGGCTGTGATCAGTGGACTATAAAAGTTCTTCTGTCTTTTTTGGACCAGATGAGATCGCTGGACTCGGCTTGCACCACAAACACTTGTGGTTGTGTAACCAAACATCTGCGGTTCCAGTAAAAGCATAAAAGACAGTGAAAAAATGGATGAAGGGAGGGAGCTCAATTTTTTTTTTCACCTTTTAGGGTGAAGAAGGGCTGTAATTTTATGCTTTTACCCAGCAGGTTTTGAGGCACTAACTGCCAAAGAGACAGGTGACAGGTAGTCTCAGCCTCAGACGGCATGACCCATGGACTGCAGACAGTCTGTTTGCTGTTGTCTGATGCATATTGCATCCACTGGTAAAGACGGTCACAGCATTATTTATTTATTTATTTTTCCATGCCAGCCTGTGATTGTGGTGTACTCCAATTCAGACAAATCCAGCCCTACACATCACATAAAAACAAAACAAACCATAGCTGCTCACTTTACATGTGAGTCAGTCAAATAATCTCTTCCTGATTAAAAGGATAGTTCACCCAAAAATGTCTGTGTTTTTGTTTTGTCTGTACAATGAAAGTCAATGGGCTCCAATGTTTTTTGAACAAAAACATTCTTCAGAATATCTTCTTTTGTGTTCTGCAGAAAAAAAAGGAAGTTTGGAAGTCATGTTTGGAATTTTTTAAATTTTATTTTTGGGTCAGCTGTCCCTTTAAGAAACTTGTAATCTCAAAGCCTCCATTGTACTTATTGTACTCATTGTATACAACTTTAATAGTCGTGCAAAGGCATGTGTAAATGTTTTAAAAATAATAACAGGGATTTCTGGAATTTGCTTGAGTATGTGGTGTGACCGTTACGCTTGCTAACCCAGATTTAAGTGTGGCACTATTACCACAACCCCAGAATAGCTCTGTATTTCATTTGAACATCAGCTGCTCTGCTGCATGTCAATAAAGAATATAGAGGCCAGAACAGTAATATTCATGAGAATCTTAACAAGTCCTACTAAAATTTCAGGTCTAATCCCTTGTTGTACTGTCATAAATGGGATGCGTTCTCTTGATCCTACTCCTCTGCCTGAGGCCTAACAATTATGCTGCATGCCAGTCCCATCACTAAAGTACAACCTGATGCTAAACATGAAAAAATGCTTTTTTGCACAGAAATAGATGGCATGCAACCATATTTGACAAATGCTAAACTAATCATTGATTTCTCCTGTTTTGTATAACAGATGGGGCTGTGTGATGGAAAATTCAAGAGGTTTTATTGCCATGGCAATAAAGTTGTAGATGAAAGCACAGATACCCTCATCTCCCCATGGTGATATGATCATGTCTGTCATCAGTCATTCCCATCTGAGTAGCACAACCTCCTCCAGCTGCACTGGGATCACTGGAGGAGGACTACGAGTGTGTTGAACAAGCAGGAAGAGGAGTGTGTTTGTGAAGTAGACAGACAGTGCAAGCACATGCACAAGTAGCATGAGATGGTTCAGATAATGTGTGTTTGTGAATGCCTCAAAGTTGTGTAATATGAAGTTTATGTGAAGGATCTTTCTGATTTAATCTACGATTATGTAAGAGTCACACATCCAGTTCCCAAAGCTGTGAAGAGGACTGGACCACAACCACAACGTCACACAATACAACTGACAATTGTGTATGTAGCAAGAACAAGAACAACAAACAAAAAAATTAACTAAAATAAAACACATAGACAGACCAAGATGAAACACAATACAACACAAGACAACACAGAGACAGGTGAAACAAGACAAAACAAAGAGACTCAATAAAGCATATAAACAGACAAAAACAAAATAGACAGGCTGAAATAAAATAAAACACAGAGACAAAACAAATCACAGAAAGAGACAAATTCCAAAAAAACATAGGCCAAAACAAAACAAAACACAGAGACAGGCCAAAACAAAGCTAATAGGCAGGTTGAAACAAAACAAAGCACAAAGACAAAACAAAACAAAACAAAACACAGAAAGAGACCAAAAAAACAAAAAACAAAAAAAACAAAAAAACAAAACAAAACAAAACAAAAAAAAACAAAACAACAAAACATAGCCAGGCCAAAAAATCAAAACACAGACACAGGCCAAAACAAAACAGAGGCAAATGAAAACACAAAACAAAACACAAAGACAGGCCAAAACACAGAGACAGACAAAAACATAAACAAATAAATAAATAACTATTAAAAAGTTTAAACAATAGTTTGAACAAATCAAAAGTTAACTATTGTGCTGTAAGCAACACTTGGCTAGGTTTCCCAGTAAAACATTCGGTAACACTTTCTATGAAGCCCATATTTATAATACATTATAAGGATAGTTTTAAGGCATTATAATGAATGCATAATGCATTATAAAAAACCTTATAATATGTTATATCGTCTTATGAATATTCATAAGAACAGTTTTAATGTATTATAATATTCACTTATTAGTGGTTATAGCTTTTAAGAGTATGATGATTTATAACACAGTGAACATGTTGCATCCACTTAAGTTACAATGGATTAAATTTCTCATAGTTATAATGTATTATAAGTCTCATATCTTGCCATTTTTTCTTATGCTACTTTACTTAAAGCCATCAATGACCACTTATAAGTATAGTAATAATAATAATAATATTTTTTTCCTCTCTCAAACAGCCATAAGATTAGATATCAGATCAGCTGATGAATGTGTAATATGACACATTTGCTTTGAACAATTTTTATTTTAATATTAGTTTAATTATTTTGATGGTACCCTTTAGACAGCTGTTGATAAGTAACTCTGCAACTACATGTCAACTAGCAGTCAGTGGAGTATTAGTAGTACAGCAGTGGTCAGAATTATTGGCACCCTTGGTAAATATGATCAAAAAAGGCTGTGAAAATTAATTTGTTAATTGTTAATCCTTTTGATCTTTTATTTAAAAAAAATCACAAAAATCTAACCTTTCATTGGATAATAAATGTTCTCTATAATAAATGTTTTTCTCTAATACACATTGGCCACAATTAACGGCACCCTTTAATTCAATACTTTTTGAAACCTCCATTTGCCAGTTTAACAGCTCTAAATTTTCTCCTATAATGCCTGATGAGGTTAGAGAACACCTGACAAGAGATCAGAGACCATTCCTTCATCCAGAATCACTCCAGACCCTTTAGATTCACAGCTCCATGTTGGTGCTTCTTCTCTTCAGTTCACCTCACTCATTTTCTGTAGGGTTCAGGTCAGAGGACTGGAATGGTCATAGCAGAAGCTTGGTTTTGTGCTCAGTGACCCATTTTTGTGTTGTTTTTGAGGTTTGTGTTTGGATTATTGTACGGTTGGAAGATCCAAACATGACCCATTATAAGATTTCTAACAGAGTCAGTCACTTATAGATTTTTTATCTGTTGGTATTTGATAGAATCCATGATGCCATGTGTTTTAACAAGATGTCCAGGACCTCCAGCAGAAATATAGGCCCACAACATCAAAAATACAGCAGTATATTTCATTGTACACATGGGGTACTTTTTCCCTGTGTTCACCAAACCCATCTTGAGTGTTTGCTGCTACAAAGCAATTTTTTTAGTTTCATCTTACCATAGAACCAGTCCCATTTTAAGACTCAACTATTTTCTGCAATTCTCCAGCTGTGGTCCTTGGAGAGTCTTTAGCCATTAGGACGATATAGACACACGTCCTCTTACAAGCAGTTTTGTAACATTTTATGTTGATTGGATATTCTTAATTATTGCCCTGATGGTGGAAATGGGAATTTTCACTGCTCTAGCTCTTTTCTTAAAGCCACTTCACTAATTTGTGAAGCTCAGTTATCTTTTGCCGCACATCAGAAATATATTCTTTGGTTTTTCTCATTGTGATGGATGATTAAGGGAATTTGGGCTTTGTTTTCCCTCCTATTTATATTTCTGTGTAACAGGAAGCCATGGCCTGGAGTGCTCAAAATTATCAACCTGGAGTGCTCAAACACCCTGGAGTGCTCAAAATTGTGAATATGAATGGGAATATACTTCAGAGATATTTTATTCATAAGAATTTCTAGGGGTACCAATAATTGTGTCCAACGTGTATTTGAGAAAAAACATTTATTTCATAATGAGATTTTCCCCCATTTCTTATTATCCAATGAAAGGTTAGATTTTTGTGAATTTTTTAAATAAAAGATCAAAAGGATTAACAATGCAGATTAATTTTCACAGCCTTCTTTGATCATATTTACCAAGGGTGCCAATAATTTTGACCACTGCTGTACTACTAATACTCCACTGACTACTAGTTGACATGTAGTTGCAGAGTTACTTATCAACAGCTGTCTAAAGGGTACCATCAAAATAATCAAACTGATATTAAAATAAAAATAGTTCAAAGCAAATGTGTCATATTACACATTCATGATCTGATATCTGATCTTATGGCTGTTTGAGAGAAAAAAAATATTATTATTATTATTACTATACTTATAAGTGGTCATTGATGGCTTTAAGTAAAGTAGCATAAGAAAGATGGCAAGATATGAGACTTATAATACATTATAACTATGAGAAATTTAATCCATTAACTTAAGTGGATGCAACATGTTCACTGTGCGTTATAAATCATCATACTCTTAAAAGCTATAACCACTAATAAGTAAATATTATAATACATTAAAACTGTTCTTATGAACATTCATAAGACGATATAACATATTATAAGGTTTTTTATAATGCATTATGCATTCATTATAATGCCTTAAAACACCCTTATAATGTATTATAAATGTGGGCTTCATAGAAAGTGTTACCAAACATTCTCCAATGCTGTAGTTTATGTTCAGGTGGAGAGACATTTGATGTCTTACTAGCCATATCAGTGCAGTGGTAACCAACAATGACTTTGTTGAAGCAATGGCGCCTCCTGACCAAAGGTCTGTTGATAACTAAGTATAGTCAGCAAATGGTTTTGACACAACCATAGACTCCCTGTATAATGTAATGAAGCCTTATGACCTTTATAAAGACATGAACATAAAACTAGAATTTAACTTAACTTAAATGAACTGTTGATTTCAACAGCTGCTCTGGATTTGACCTGTGGTACAAAGGCTTACATCTCAATTTACAACTTCACCCAGTCTTGATCTAAACCTTCCCAAGGCTGATTTTGAGTTGGAGTTTCCCATTTCATTCCCTATCTCGAGCTTAAAGAGTCATCTTTGGCTTTGTATGCTAAAGCACCTCTCAAAAACGTGCTCTTCAGCTCCAGAGTGCAGATTAGCAGCTGCTGCCTAAAGGGGAAGTGGGCCCATTTAAACCCAGAGCGGGAGCCGGTACAACCGCATGAACCCGGCACCTCCACTTGATGAGCCAAAACTCAGTCAGGGTGAATCCTTTTTAAGCCATCCCAAGAATGCAAGCAGACACCTAAAATAATCACAGTAAAAATACCTCCTCAACATAGCCACAGATGTAAAAACACAGCTATATTTAAACCCAATGTAAGCATTTCACACTTCTCATGGTGTGTGTTTGTCAATGGTTCTCCATCAGTGTGCAATTTTGTGTGTTAACTGAGATCAGACTTTCTAAAATTAATACATCATGTGAAAAATAGCATTTGAGGATTTCGTTCGAGCCTGGGGTTAGAGTGTGACCCAGTAAAGAGACTAGATGAAGTTTCTTATGTCTGCAAGGTAGTAAATTGAGGCATGAATCAAAATCATTTTCTGTGGTCACAGATGCTGTCAATAGAGCTTAACTTGTATGCAACCTATAACATTCCTTTAACCATTAACAGTTTTATGGTTTCTGAAAGACCAGCATTTAGCATTCACTGGGAATCCAAGTTGTGTGTTTCTATGGATGTTTTGTTCATAATGTCTACATACAGTATCCCTGAGGCTTATGCATTTCTCAAATTCTTCAGGTTCTGTACATTTCTCACATGATTTTTGGCAGCAAACGAGCAGTGATATGATACCACAAACAGAGCTTGCTGAATGGTCTTAATTTAGATGGAGCACTTTTGGGTTTATCTTTAACCACGCAATCACAAAATCCCTCAGTGTTTCCAAGAATGCTCCCAGCACACCCCATTCACAGTTATCAGCTGCATTTCATTAAAAGAGGTTTTTCTGAAATCTGCATCACAAATCTGTTATCCACATGGTCTAATCTCCATTTAAACAGCAACACCACACACTGAATATTTTTCAAGAGCCTGTACTGTTGCAGCCATTTTTGAAAACTGAGAATCAGCTGCAAAAAGGAAAGTAAAATAAAAGAAAAATTGTGTTAGCTGAGACCAATGTGGTGAATCATGTTCACATTTTACCCTAAAATAAAAATAAAAATTTCATCAGTTGCGGTTCACATTATGTTCTTACTACTGTAAATTAACCCTCATGTTGTGTTCTGGTCATTTTGACCTGGAGAGGATTTTCTTTTCCCTGAAAATCCTAGTTAATGTTATCACATTAGACTGAAAGTTGCTGGTAATAAGGTCATTTTTGCACTTATTTTCACACCATGTTATACTTGTGATGTTCCCGGTTGAAAATGATCAGTCTACAAAAAGAAATCAAAATTTTCATTAGGTTATATTATTACCAAATGGATTCAATCAACTTGTTATCTTTTAATTAGGACAGTATTTTCCATTTTTTCTGTTTTGGAGCTGATTGATCATATAGGCCTTATTAATCTAAACTTATGCATTCATTAAATATGGTGTAAATGATCCACAAATAATACTTTTTTCACTCAAAAACTGAAGTGTGTAAGCTCAGATCAATGAGGCTTACGACCAATCAGTTCCAAAAAGAAATACAAAACCTGTGTTAATTAAAAGAAAACAAGTTGACAAAAAGATTGAATACAAGATTTGGTAATAATATAGCATAATGAGAGTTTTATACGATTTTTTCAAAGGCCGGGCATTTTTGATCAGGAATACAAAATTAGGTAAAGGATTTTCAATACAGCATAATGAAATACAATAGTTCTTCATTTAAATGATCAATTAAAGTCAGTGAAACAAATTACGCATGAATTAGACTATATTAAATTGTTTTCATAATACAGTACAGTGTTTTTCATTTCATTATTTTAGTGAGAATCATAGTATATGGTAAAAAAAAGTCATAAAAATTATCTTTAAAAATTGGACTTGGATGTCAATCCTTATTTCTCGATTAGGGCTGAAATGGTTATGTTCAAGTCACACACATTTTCATGACAATTATTTTATCATTTTATTTATTCCTCTGCACTAGTGAAGTGAGGTAGCCTGGCAAAACCCTTGCTAAAGACCCCCTCAGACACACATATAAGGGCAGAAGCAGTAAACGGTACAGAAGAGCTGGATGCACCAAGGCTCCTCCATAAATATCCCACATAAAAAAGGAATCCTTCATCTACTGGCTATTAATGGCATGCCTGCTGCACTAAGTTCCTCTTCCATGCCTGCTCCAAATCAGCAGCTCATTAATCTTCAGATGAATACATCGCCCCGTTCTGTCCCCTCCGCCCGCGTCGCTCTAAGGGCCTTTTAGAGGAACGATACTCCATCATTTTCCTCATCTTTAATTTTGTCGCCTGGTTCTTCTCTATTTGTCCAATTAGATGTAGCCTATCACACATTTCAGAATCCGAAGACGGAGGAAGAGTATTTGATTGTAATTTCTGGGAGTCTCTGTGCTTTTCTTTCATTAACTTCAAATAAAAGAGTGTATTGCTCACTAATATTCAATATACTAACATGCGTGCTGTTTACATCCACACTTTCCTTCACAGGTACACAGACACACAGCATGACGACGTTTTTTTAGGCCGTGTCGCATGCAAACACAAACTCACATAAACAATCAAACCGAGTTAATTCCATCACAGCCAATCTCAGTGTGATTACAGTCTCTCACATCACTATTTTCACAACTGTTTGATGAACACAGAGAGCAAACGAGAGAAGATGATTGAAGATAATGCGTTGAAAAAACTAATTAAAGAAGAAGGCCGTGGCCCGTTATCACTTATAACAGCTGAGCCTGAGTCACCCATTATAGATCAAACAGAAGTTGCTGCATTTCAGCTTTCTTGTGCGCGTACAAAGCGAGACGGATCAGGTGAACGCCGTTTGAAGTGGAATGAAATCCTACACGCCGGGTGGCAGATTGAACCCCAGACAAACCCCATTCCCAACCTCATTAGCTGTGATGCTTCAATTGGACACACATATGCAGCTATAGTTTTGACAATGTGTGAATAACACAATGAGTTTCTGGGGGGTCGGATTATTAAAAGGAATTTTACAAAGCTGCTAAATGAGTAAATGTAATTTTGTAAATGCAAGCATAATAGCAATTATTTAAAAGAATATAAAAAGAAAACAATGATGTTGTGGTTTAGATTTTTTGTGATATGTAAATGTACAATAAAGTGATACACAATGACAGTAGTTATCAAAAAACAAGATTTTTTCCAAGATTAACTAATCTCTCCATGCACAATCTTGATTAGAAATTTCAAGAACTGTGCAGCTGTACTGGAATATTTTAAAACCCTGTTAATTAAATTAATACATACCATTAAAAATGTTTTGAAATTAGGTATGCTCACCAAGTCCTCATCAAAAAATATAATAAAACAGTAATATTGTGAAATATTATTGCTGTTTAAAACTACTGTTTTGCTGCTCAAGAAACATTTCTTATTATCAAATTTTTAATGCCTTTTGAGGGTCTGACACCGACAACCCCCAATAATCCTCTGCTTTATTTTTGATCAGTGTCGTCACATATAAAACTATCCTATGTGTGTGATGACACTAAGGTAAATCAAGATGACAGCAGAGATCTTCGTGTCCCAGTTTTACATGTCCTTTGTTTGACCTATGAACCTTAACCTTGTGGAATGCTGAATTATCAGAGGTGTCAGTGTGAGGGGCTGGGTGTGAGTAAAAAGTGTTGGAGGGAAAACAAAGTCATGGATGACAGTACGGCCAATACTTTCTGACAACATTGGCAGTGTTTTTCTCCAGCAGCCCACTGACCTGAATCACTGAATCCCTCTCCATTTGATGTGGATCCATTTGATCTTTTCCCATCTCTTTCCAACAAGAATATATGAATATACAATCATCTCTGCAGCATGGAAGACATTTTGATTGATTTATTGATTTATTTTTAACAAAAAATAATGATAATAGAGCTTCTCAAATGAGAATAATCTAAGGATGTAGCTTGTAATTTATTATTTATTTTTTTTACATTATCAAAGACAACATGTTGTCACATCTAAAACTATTTTAAACAGCATGTTCTTAATTAAAATTTTAGAATTAGACAAGCAGCTTCTATGACTCATGAAAAATTCATTTATCACACCACAGGTAACTAATGAAATGTGTTGAATAAATAAATAAATACATAAGTAAATAAATACGCAAGCAAGTAAACATAAAATAAAATAATTAAAATAAATGAATAAAGCTAGAAGAAAATGTTTGTTATGAATGTTAAATGAATACACAAGTAAATAAATATAAAATAAATTAAAAATAAATTAGTATATCAATATACAAATATAAGTGAGTAAATGAATGAATGAATGAATGAACGAATGAATAAATACACAAGTAAATAAATATAAAAGAGAATAATTAAAATAAATAAATAAATAAAGCTAACAAGAAAATAAATTAATAAATTAATACACAAGCAAATAAATATAAAATAAATTAATTAAAAAATTACTAAATAAATATATAATTATAAGCAAATAAATGAATGAATGAATAAATAAATAAACATAAGCAAGTATAAATACATAAATAAATAAGATTCAAGAATGTATATATTCCCTTTCATATACAGTATAAAAAAATAAAAAAATAAAAAAAAAATACAAAAAAAGTTGAGCAAACTTAAAAGTTTAAGGCAACCAGCTTCAGCAGATTTTTGAGTTTTCTCAACTTATTTTTGTAGGAGATTTTTGAGTTTTCTCACCTTTTTGTTGTATAAACTTAAAACAACAAGTTGAGAAAACTCAAAAATCTGCTGAAGCTGGTTGCCTTAAACTTTTTAAGTTTGCTCAAATGTTATTTATTTTTTATTTTTTACAGTGACTATGTCAACTATCCCAACTATCCCTGATGTCAGAGTCATTGTTTAGCCATCACAGTACACATTGCGATTTTCTCCAAACAACTAGACTAAATTTATCATTAGCATCACAATTAGAGAGAGTTGCATCAGAATGTTTGTGTGCTCATCTGTTTATGTTTGTGTTCGGTGTTAGTCTGTGTTAAGTCTTATAGCTGCTGTTGGAACACAATGGTCTATCAGGTGAGGGGAAGAACAGCTCGTTGAATGGAAGGAAGAGAGGCGTTGGAGGCAGGAAGCCCACCAGCCTGAGGAAACACACTGAAACATTATCCCTCACACACTGACCTCTGTCTCGACACTGAGAAAGAGACAGGAAACACAAATACAGAGAAAGAGAGAGTGAAATACAGTGAAAGAGCAAGATAAAGAAAGTCATAGGGCCCTATTTTAACGATCTAAGCGCATGGTCTAAAGCGCACTGTGCAAGTGCACTCAGGGCATATCCGAATCCACTTTTGCTCGTATAAGACGGGAAAAACAGTCTGTGCTCCCGGCCCATGGTCTAAACGGGTTGTCCCTATCCTCTTAATGAGCAATGGGTGTGTTCTTGGGCATAACGTGCAATAAACCAATCAGAGTCTCATCTCCCATTCCCTTTAAGAGCGAGTTGCACTCGCGCCATGGCAGATTCGCTATTTAAACGGCGGAATTTTAAGGCGCACAGACTGAACGCGTCTCCAGAGAGCAAAAGGATCTGCTCATGCGCGAGCAAGGTAGCCTTATTCTGAGACATGCAATGACTATCCATTCTGACATGTATGACATTTTTATATTTATGTAGCCTACACAATAATATTCTTTTACACTGTAATCCTTTAATTTTTAGTATTTGGCATGTTTGTGTGCTGCTGCGCGTCCCTGTGTGTAATAAGCAAAGTGAAAGCGCGTTGTGGACCCGCCCAGAGGCACATTTTCTACTAACGCGTTCTTTAAATAACAAAAAAAAAAAAAAAATATTGTGTCATTGACTTTAGACTTTAGACCAGGTTTGAGTTGATCTATGGCGCAGTCTATTTTCAGTTCCTCAAAATAGCAACGCGCCAACAATGCGCCTGAACACACCTCTTTTTTAGACCAGCACACCCATGGGCGCACAAATGAGCACAAATGCATTTGCTATTTAAACAACGCGGTGCAGGACAGGAAAATGAGAACTGCGTCAGACTGAAACTAGCAAAAACACTTGCGCCGCGCCTTGCGCCGGGTGTATGATAGGGCCCATAGAGTGTGAGAACATGTATTAATGAGTGTGTGTGTGTGTGTGTGTGTGTGTGTGTGTGTGAACATGCTGTAAAGAAAAATCCTTACAGAAACTCTAAAGACTGTCAGCGTTTCCACAAAAATAATAAGCAGCACAACTGTTTTTAATATTGCTATTTTCATGTTTCTTGAGCAGCAAATCAGCATGATTTCTGAAGGATCATGTGACACTGAGACTGGAGTAATGATGCTGAAAATTCAGATTTGCATCACAGAAATAAATTATACATTTTAAAATATATTTGAATAGAAAATGGTTATTTTAAATTGCAATAACATTCCATAATATTGCAATTTTTTTACTGTACTGTATTTTTGATCAAATAAATGCAGCCTTGGCAGCATTTTTATTTATTTATTTATTTTTTTTTTCAAAATCTAAAATATCCTGTTTCCAGATTTTAACTAGATTTTGAATCATATTTTCAAATGGTCTCCGACTTCTGGACCCCACTATGTATATTTCATTTACATCCACTGATTTAAAAACCTGCATTCAATAACCCACAGTGTTTCCCTAATATTTACCTTTAGTAAGAACAGAAAGCCCATACTTGCGTAACACATTGCAGTCTGACATGACTTTCCCCAAATGTACCCTCTCACAGGCACTAAACTTCTACTTTCACATTCAATTTTGTGAGAGGAGACGCTGCATCCAAATGCAGACAGACAGAAAACCCCTGCAGGTGCATTCGTGTTACACAACCATCCAGAATCAACGGCGGCCAGCTCCAGCCTGTCATTTCCAAGGGCTTGCTTAACTTGTGTGTGTGTGTGTGTGTGAGACTGACAAACCTTCCCCAGTGACAGTTATACAAGAAAGCAAAATCTGTCCTTAAATTCAACTCATCAGTTCAACAGGTAACCCGGTCACAATTCAACCTGGTTACTAAAATGATGAAGTTTCTGTTTTCAGGATGTTTTTGAGACGAGTACGTGTTCTTTTTGTCTTGTTTGGTGCATGTTTATATGGGTGTGTCTGAGCGGTGCGGGGAAACTGAAGGTTGTTCTGTGCTGTCAGATCAAGTGTGTGTCTGCAGCTGCTTGAAATGATGTTTGGGAGTGTGTGCACATGTGCACGAGTGTGTGTCATATGCGTAAGTACAATAGACATGTCAGAGCAGTGAACGCCGACAGACAGACACACTGCAATCTCAGTACACAGCCTTTTGTGAAGGTTACTTGAAAACACAGGCAGGGTACAAATGAGGTTACTCTCAATGGGCAGAATCTACCAGACCCTTGTACAAATATAGAGTCACAGCTAGGCAGAATACACCAAATCTGAGAGATGACTTCCTTTAATTTAATTAGTTAAATATGGACACTATGCAGGTGGTTGACAGCATAATTAATTAATTAAACGGTGCAAATAGCCTTAAAAATATATATACAAAATATGCATACACGTCTTGAAAAAAAAAAAAATTGTTTCCAAAAAATTTGTATGCATGCAAATTGTATAATATCCAAGGTACACATTTCTAGTAATTGAGCAGTTAATTCTCATATTGTATTTTCAGAAAGTTTTAGAATATTTGTCCTCTCCCCAAATTTACAGAAACACAGTAATAATAATTTAATTAGAAGGTTTATATTCACCTATAAATATTTTGCTTACATGTACATTGTAAATATATGTACATTTACATTTTAGAATTTTATAATATAGTATAAGTTTAAAGATTACATTTGTAATATACAGTAGTATACGTTTTGAATAATTCACCAAGGCTGTATTTATTTAAACAGAAAACAGTAATATTGTGAAATATTATTAGAATTTACACAAATAACACTTTTCCATTTGGAAATTTTACATATATATTTTAAAATGTAATTTATTTACTCCAGTCCTAAGTATCACATGACCCTTCAGAAATGATTCTAATATTATTGATTTGTTGCTCAATATTCTTATTCTTATTCTTAATAATGTTAAAAAGAAAACAGTTGCTGCTCAATATTTTTTGAAAACTAAAATGATTGTTTTTAAAGTATACCTATAGATAAACACACAATAAAATTTAGGCGTAACTAAAAAAAACTATTAATCCTAAGGTCAGGTGATTCTACAAAAGATCAGTGCTCTACTGAACTGAGAATTGGGTATATACAGTATTTGGCAATGTGAAATATTATATTTTTAACAAATCATGGTTGTTTTATAGGTAGTTCATAGTCTACCATAGAGATTTATCTTCATAAAGTGTGGTATTTAAACATACATTCAATAAGTGGGTCAAGGCTTGCTTAGTTCTTGTCCTGTCAGCAGTTTCACGGAGGAGCTCCTGCTATATCTCTGGCTCCTGTGGTAAGAATGCTTATGAATATCTCACTCTCTCTCCAGGCTATTAATAGCTATGACAGCAAGTGCTCTGCCCTGTGCTGTAAACCCAGATACCTGATACAGGGTTCAGACACACTTCTATCCCATAATGCATTAGGTAAACCACATGCTGCATTAATAGCAGACCTCCAACTATCAGAATATTGAAGGTTGTGAAACGAAAGAACATAAATCATTTGATATGGCTTATCAAACGAGTGCACGCTTTGTTGTTTATTTCAAACGTGATTCACTAAACACATATATTGTAAAACAGACACTTTTTTTTGTTGAAACTATAATGAAAGTAAAACTAGTAAAACCTAAAGTTGAGTTTCAAACTTCTCTTGCTATCTGTGTCAGCTCTGTGCAAAGATGAAGTGTTTCTACTGAGACACACAGAATGTTTGATATCAAACAGCGTGAGTCGAGGAGGTTTTGTGGAGCTGCATACTAACTGGGTTGGGGTGTGTTTACCAAAATCCCTCCAAGAAAATTTCCATTGTGCCAAAGTGAGGTTGAGGGTGTGGATGGGGAAAGTCAGAGATGGAGGATGGATGAATCCTGTAACCCAAAGCGAGCAGATATCTGTTTGTGGAATTGTGCCTACTGCCAGACTTATCCATGATCTCATCCTCGGTATATGAGTGTATCTGCTGTGGCCCCCTGCCAGAAGAGGAATGAAGTGTGTGATGAAGTACTCATGCTGTTGCTCACGCATAATTGGCTTAAACAATTTAAGTGCTCGGCATTTAGATAATTACCTCCAATCAAAGAAAATACCACGCATACTCGTGATAGTGAGCAACGGTAATGAAATGCAGAAAGATTGCAAAAACGGTGCTATCCAACACGCTTTAATGTTATGGCATATTAGTCACTGAGCACTTTAATGCCAGCTGAAAAAGAATCTGCCATTTAAAGGAATAGTAATTCTTTCATCATTTACTCACTCTCATCACTCATCTTCTGCAGAACACAACAGATGATGTTAGGAAAAGATCACACTGCTCTGCTCTTTTCCATACAGTGAAAGAGAAAGGTGACCAAGGGCTGTTAAATATGGACATATTTTAATTTGTCAGTTGCAACTGACCCTTTGCAAAGGCCCGCCCCCCTTTGTTACTGTTGCTATGTCCGACAAGCCATGCCACTCTCATGCCACACATCATGTTCTCATGCAGTGAAAAATACATTCGCGGAGCAAAAAAGGACACTGACAATGCACCAACAGACAAGACAGAGCAGGTTACTTCTGGTATAAAATAAAGTATTTAGCTTTCAAATTTTGTAATTTTGTAAGAAATTCAAACAATAAATACAGTTTTGTGGCTCTTTAACATGTCGTGACAGATCACTGTAGAGCCTCAGTTCAAGCGGCATGTAAATCGATCATGTCTTTATCTTCACTAGTTATAGTATGAAATAAACATGAATGAGCATCAGAAGATATTTAATTCAGCCGTGGAAAGACGTCAATTCACTCAGTTTTTCAAGTTCAAGTCTACCGACATTAATCTACTCTCCTGTCTGGTTTGTTTGTTGGACAAAAATGGCAGATTTGGTGTTATGATTGGTCAGATCACCTTTCAATCAAACTCCCGGCGAATTGGGTACAGGACACATGAGAACCACTGATGTTTGGTATCATTGAAGTCAAACATGGTGTGATCACGACACAGCATACTTG
This sequence comes from Spinibarbus caldwelli, assembly GCA_039654775.1. NCBI lineage: Eukaryota > Metazoa > Chordata > Actinopteri > Cypriniformes > Cyprinidae > Spinibarbus > Spinibarbus caldwelli. The sequence continues at coordinate 22,357,475 of CM077244.1, forward strand.
AATAAATAGGCTGTTCACCCAAAAATGAAAATTCAGTCATTAATTACTCATCATCATGTTGTTCCAAACCCATAAGACCTTCGTTCGTCTTCGGAACACAAATTAAGATATTTTTGCTGAAATCTGAGAGCTCTAGACAGCAACGCAACTGAAATGTTCCCAGGTCCAGAAACGTAGCAAGGACATCGAGGAGGAGGAGAAGAATTGTTGAATAAAGTTGTTATTTTTGTTTTCTTTGCACACAAAAAGTATTCTCTTAGCCTCATAACATTATGATTGAACCACGCGTGTCACATGAGCTGTTTTACCGATGTCCTTGCTATGTTTCTGGACCTGGGAAAATTTCAGTTGCTGTCTATGCAGGCTCAGAGAGCTCTCAGATTTCAGCAAAGATATCTTAATTTGTGTTCCGAAGACGAACAAAGGTCTTATGGGTTTGGAACAACATGAGTGAGTAATTAATAACTAAATTTTCATTTTTGGGTGAACCAACCCTTTAATGAATTGACTAACAATGGGCAATATAGGCCTACAACCCGAATTCCGGAAATGTTGGGATGTTTTTTAAATTTGAATAAAATGTAAACTAAAAGATTTCAAATCACATGAGTCAATATTTTATTCACAATAGAACATAGATAAAAAATTTTTAAACTGAGAAATTTTACAATTTTATTTGCAAAATGAGCTAATTTCAAATTTAATGCCTGCTACAGGTCTCAGAATAGTTGGGACAGGGTCATGCTTACGATGGTGTAGCATCTCCTCTTCTTTTCAAAACAGTTTGAAGACGTCTGGGCATCGAAGTTTTGAGTTTCTGGAGTTTTGGTGTTGGAATTTGGTCCCATTCTTGCCTGATATAGGTTTCCAGCTGCTGAAGAGTTCGTGGTCATCTTTGACGTATTTTTCGTTTAATGATGTGCCAAATGTTCTCTATAGGTGAAAGATCTGGACTGCAGGCAGGCCAATTCAGCGCCCGGACTCTTCTACTACGAAGCCTTGCTGTTGTAATAGCTGCAGTATGTGGTTTTGCATTGTCTTCCTGAAATAGATGTCGTCTGGAGGGGAGCATATGTTGCTCTAAAACCTTTATATACCTTTCTGCATTCATAGTGCCTTACAAAACATGCAAGCTGCCCATATCATCTGCACTTATGCATCCCCATACCATCAGAGATGCTGGCTTTTGAACTGAATGCTGATAACACGTTGGAAGGTCTCCCTCCTCTTTAGCTCAGAGGATACGGCATCCGTGATTTCCAACAAGAATGTCAAATTTGGACTCGTCTGACCACAGAACACTTTTCCACTTTGAAACAGTCCATTTTAAATGAGCCATGGCCCACAGGACACGACGGCACTTCTAGACCATGTTCACATATGACTTCCTTTTTGCATGATAGAGCTTTAGTTGGCATCTACAGATGCCACGGTGGATTGTGTTTACCGACAGTGGTTTCTGGAAGTATTCCTGGGCCCATTTAGCAATGTCAATGACAGAATCATGCCGATGAGTGTCGTCTGAGGGCCCAAAGACCACGGGCATCCAACAAAGGTCTTCTCCTTTGTTGTTCTTGTTTCTCTGAATCTTTTGATGATGTTATACACAGTAGATGATGAGATTTGCAAAGCCTTTGCAATTTGACGTTGAGGAACGTTGTTTTTAAAGTATTCCACAATCTTTTTACGCACTCTTTCACAGATTGGAGAGCCTCTGCCCATCTTTACTTCTGAGAGACTCTGCCTCTCTTAGACACCCCTTTTATAGCTAATCATGTTACAGACCTGATGTCAATTAACTTAATTAGTTGCTAGATGTTCTCCCAGCTGAATCTTTTCAAAATGTCTTGCTTTTTCAGCCCTTTGTTGCCCCCGTGCCAACTTTTTTGAGACCTGCAGCAGGCATCAAATTTGAAATGAGCTCATTTAGTGGATAAAAGTGTAAAATTTCTCCGTTTAAACATTTGTTATGTTATCTATGTTCTATTGTGAATGCAATATTGGCTCATGTGATTTGAAAGTCTTTTAGTTTTAATTTTATTTAAATTTAAAAAACGTCCCAACATTTGCGGAATTCGGGTTGTATTTTAGAAGCATGAATTATTCTTTGTTAATGTTTGTTAATGAAAATGCAATAGTTTGTTGTTCATATTTGTTCATTGTGCATTAGCTAATCTTAACATTTGATAAAAAAAAAAAATGCATTAGTAAATGTTAAAATTAGAAGTATTTTTCACAGTTATTTAATGTTAACTAAACTAGTTTGCCCAAAAATAAAACTTTGCTGACAATTTACTCAGGCCATCCAAGATGTAGATGAGTTTGTTTCTTCATCGGAACCGATTTGGAGAAATGTAGCATTATATCATTTGCTCACCAATGGATAAGTGCATGGGTGCCGTCAGAACGAGAGTCCAAACAGCTGATAAAAACATCACAATAATCAAAAAGTAATCCACATGACTCCAGTCCATCAGTTAACATGTTGTGAAGGGAAAAGCTGCATGTGTGTAAGAAACAAACACATCATTAAGACGTTTTAACTTTTAAAACTGCTGCTTCTGGTCAAAATATGAGACCATAATCAAAAAATCCATCCCCTGTTGTCCTCTCACATCAAAATCCACCCACATATATTTGAAGAGTTTGGTTCCAAAACGCTATAAATCCATTTTGATTAATTTGAGTAAAAATGTGTTTTCTTTACCAAGAAAGTGGCAAGATGAAACCAATATTTTCTGTTTCAAACTTTCACATAGCATCTTTAGATTATAATAACATTAAAAATTCAAATCCAGATTTTGATTTTCAAAGATTTATTATAAAATTGTATTATTTATTTCCCCAAAATGCAATAAATCCATGAAAGTTTTTTTTTTTTTTTCCCCAAAATGCAATAAATCCATTGAATCAATATGAAAGTTATTTTTCATATTGAAACTGTTGAAAATACACAACATAGTAAGTTGATCCACATATGACAGCCTCTGAATTTGGTCATAATCTTATATACAGGCACCAGACTGAAATACATTCATCAGTCATCGCTCCCAAAATGAATTCAACGGGTCATCTTGTTTGCTATTAATTAATTACAACAATAAAATAAAATTTCATCATGACCAAGAACATGAACATCATCACATAGACCACAGAAATTCCAAAATGACATTTCCCTTACATTCAACTTCCAAAAGTGCGTTCATCTTTAATGTTACATTTATTTAGTTGACTAGTGCTATATGCTGTATTAACAAAAACATAAATGGCAAAAACACTGACACTGAGAAGCTACGCAATATCACGTTCATAATCAAATGCGATTCATCTGAGATTATGAACGCGATATTGCGTCGCTTGTCAGTGATCTACGGCTCTGTGTATTAAATGCCTCTCCATCTGAAAGCACGTGATGGAGATTTAACGGTAGCCTACTATTAATCACAGAATCGGCTTTACTGACGAGTTGCGCGTGACAATCACATGCGATTTATCGTGCAGCCCTTGTTTGTTGATCACAAAGTAAGTAGATGAGGAAAACTCTGATGCCGGGTGTATTCAAAGCGCAGTCATTACTGTCTAGAGTGCGTGGAATGGTGCGCTGTGATTGGTTGAGCGGATTGATCGCGTTCTGCAGAGAAAGGAGACTGGCGTTTGTCGCGGTTTGGATAAAAAGGGAGAAAACATGACCTAATATACATGACATGCGGATATCGCATTTTGCGTAAAATTGAAAATGGAATTTTCAAAGCTGACCAGATACAATACTGATTTTGGCAGAAACTCTTTTTTTTTTTTTTTTTTTTTTTTTTTTTAAATGGCGTTTATCGCGTTTTGGAACCAAACTCTTTATTTGTTTAGACCTGTTTAGAGCAGTTTCCGCTTGTAAACTGTGCTTAATCTGCATACATTTATCTCTCGATTCACATGAGACAACATTTTTAATGGTGAAAGCAATATTATGGATAGAAGAGTATTTTAGAACAGTATTTTAGTAAGCAAGTGATGTTAAAATTTCTCCAAATCTGTTCCGATGAAGAACCTCCTCTACATCTTGGATGGCCTAGGGGTGAGTACTGAGTACATTTTCAGCAAGTCGGGTAACGTCTCGGTTACGTATGTAACCCTCGTTCCCTGAAGGAGGGAACGGAGACGTCACGTCGGATGACCGACGAAATTGGGATCTCGCCAGAGAGACCAATCCACTTCGAGTGTAACTAAACGAGCCAATGGACATTGGCATGCGATTATTGCATCCAGCTGCCGCTGATCACAGCGTGAGCATAAGAGGCAGCTGATGCACCGCATCAATTATGTTTTCGCTGAGGAGCCGAGCCGGCGACCCGGCAGCTCAGCGGTGGTACAGCGACTGTGGCGACGGGACGTGACGTCTCCGTTCCCTCCTTCAGGGAACGAGGGTTACATACGTAACCGAGACGTTCCCCTTTCAGTCGGTCACTCCGAGTCACGTCGGATGACCGACGAAATTGGGATCCCTACCAAAGCGCCACAGGAGCTGCCCCTTCCAGTGCCCTGTGTAGGGCTCCTGACCCTTCCTATAAGGCAGACGATAGGACCGGGCTCTACACAGAGAAGGTCAACTACTGGTGTTCCTTGAGCAACCCAAACAGTAGGACTAGGATAACACTGGGAAGCGTGCCCTTCCACTTGGAAGAGGCACACTGCGGAGTCACCTCCTCCCAAAGGGGGTTTAAGTGACATTCAAACATGTGAAGTAACCCAGAGGGCCCTTTTGCACATGGAAGTCTCTGAGATGGCTCAGGCTGCATCTTTAGAGATGGCAGAACGTGGTCCGCCAGGGGAAACACGGCTCTAATAAGAATACCGTGGAATACACATATGGGATCCCGACAGGGTCTCTCATATGGGCACTAGCCTCGCACCAGTTTTCAAGAATTCATTGGCTGAAGGCCTGGCGCCGGACGCTCCGCCGTGTCCGGACGCCGGAGTGCTGGAGGACTCAACAGGGTTTGCCTGGTTAAGGAACTCTCTGGAGAATTAGGCGTAAGGACGCCGCAAGCCGACTCTGAGCCGGCCCTCTCAGTGCCACTACCCGTTTGAGGTGAGAACACAGGAGGAAACCGGTTCGACACGTAGGCTATAAAACCTAGCGAACGTGTTGGGAGTCGCCCAACCCGCAGCTCTACAGATGTCTGCTAGCGAGGCACCACGAGCCAGCGCCCAGGACGATGCGACACCCCTAGTGGAGTGAGCACGCAACCTGAGCGGGCAGGGCACACCTTGTGCTTCGTAGGCCAAGGTGATGGCATCCACTATCCAGTGGGCCATCCTCTGCTTGGAGACAGCCTTCCCCTTCTGCTGTCCTCCGTAACAGACAAAGAGCTGTTCTGAGGTCCTGAAGCTCTGAGTCCTATCCACGTACTGACGCAGTGCGCGTACAGGACAGAGCAAAGCTAGGGCTGGGTCTGCCTCCTCCAGGGGCAGCGCTTGCAGGCTCACTACCTGGTCCCTGAAGGGCGTGGTAGGAACCTTGGGCACATAGCCGGGCCGGGGCCTCAGTGTTGCACTGGAGTCAGCCGGCCCAAACTCAAGGCACGATTCGTCGACCGAAAATGCCTGCAGGTCCCCCACCCTCTTGATTGAGGCCAATGCAGTCAGGAGTAGGGTTTTCATAGAAAGAAACTTCAACTCGACTGACAGCAATGGCTCAAAGGGGGCAGTTTGTAGGGCTCTTAGCACCAAAGCCAAATCCCAAGAGGGAAGGGAGGGAGGCCTCGGAGGATTTAACCTCCTGGCCCCCCTAAGAAACCTGACGACCAGATCGTGCT